>CM016625.1:14411865-15011865 GCA_005393395.2 Gossypium australe | reverse complement strand
TACTGCACTTGTTAGTAAAACATATAACACATAAAACCCGGAAATAGTGGGTTAGTTACACACCTTATAACCTGAAGCTCTAAACCCTCGATTTCGACGCTATCGCTTAGCGAGACTACCGTTATTTGCCTAACGTTTTCTGCTGCACGTCCACACCCCGGTGGCCAATCACGAACTGCCGAGACGGCTCTTTTCTTAAACTTCGGGATAGGGGCTTTCTCTTGCTCTCCTTGACTGATATTGGCATCCATCGACGATACTTAATCAAAACCACACGATTAATCAACAAAGTCATAATCTACTATTAACGAATCTAAGTTACTTACTAATATCCTTACCGAAATAAACTGAGATCCCGAAGGCCTTCCTTTGCTTCTGTCGATTTGCCCTATACACCATAGTCAATATAGGTTAACACTAAAGTGCTCATACTATGGCCTAAGGCCGAATATCAAACCACTTACCCCTTTTTACTCGAATCCCAAAACACCAATGGAATTGCCGAAAATCCCTGTTACAAGACTATTAGAATCGGCCATACAAAAATCCATGGAAAGGCCCCTTTGGCCGAATACCTTACCACCCCTTACCTTGATGAGTTCAAACAATTCGAGACTTTCCTTTAGACTCCTTGGCGCTGGCTACAAACAAGCAAAACACATCACTTATAGTCTATAGAGCATTCGGCCAACCCACACTAAGGCCAACCATTCGATTTTGGCCATTAAAACAAGTAACTAAAACACTTACCCCCAAGCTTTAGATGTCGACAACACCACACTTCACAGATTCGGCTTCAATCTTGGAGAAAAAGAAAGAAGGTAGAGAGGCTGAAGGTTTCGGCTAGGCTTCTAAAAAAAAATTAAAGAAAAAGAGGAAGTGTTTTCCTTGACTTGGTTTCGGCAAGAGGCTATGGAAATAATAAGGAATAGTTTGGCATAAAAAAAAATAGGGCTAAAAATTTGGTTAAGGGATGAGCACACCCCTTATTATAGAATTTGGCCATACCCCCCACGTGAAGAAGCCAAGATTCGGCCGTACCTACTAATTCAAATTAAATTGAATTAGTCCAATTCCCTATTTTAATCCATTCAAAATTAGTTTGAATGGTCACCAATTATCCCACTTATTTCAAATAAAAAAATAATAATACTTATCCTACAATTATCCCATAATAAAATAATCCAACATTCACCCACCTTATCACTCCCGTATCTCATTCCAATTAAACTCCTATTCAAATCAACAAGAAGTAAAATAATCCAATGGCAACCATTATCACCTAATCCTATTAATAATAATCCTATATTTAACAAAATAAAATAAAATAAAACCCAGTCTACTCACCAGCCGAATTTAAGAAGGACTAAACCACCTAGCTCTCCCATGTGCCGTCCAATTCCTTTCTAATCTGCTGTAAAAATCAAAATAAAAACAACACCCCAAATTGCTGCCCATAGGTCTCGAACATGGGACCTGGGGGAAATCAGCAGCCAAGTAGCGCCCAGGCCACTTGGGCCAGGCGCCTCTTTGTGACATAAAGCCCCCAAATTTATTTTTAAACCCTTCCTACATCCGCCCATCACAAGCAAAATATAAAACGCCCAAAACTGCTGCTCCAGCCCTCGAACCCGCGCTCTCTCCTCCCTCCAGCGCCTAAGTGACGCACGCTAGCCACTTTGCCACTGGACTTCCATGTCCATCAATCCTGCCCTTTTATTTTTAAGGCCTACTTAGCCCAATCCCTTGACGCACAAAAACAAAACAAAATTGCTGCCTTCCCGAATCGAACCCAAGACCTCAATGGCGCTACTTCCAGCCCCTTAAGCAACGCATGGAGCCACTTTGCCAATGCCTTTCTTGTGCCATAAATTACCGAAAAATATACTTAAGGCCTCCCTTGGCCCGATTCCCTTCCTTATACTAAAAATCCAAAATTTTCTTAAGCCTTCCCCTTTCATCCCAACATTCTTAAAACCTCTAAAACACCTCCAAACACACCCAAAAACCTACCAACACCTGAATTATACTTAAATTACTTAGCCCCTAAACCAGGGTGTTACATCAGATCCTTCACACGTTATTCCTCATATTGAAATTGAGCTTCAACCAGATATGACTTATTCAGAAGAACCGATGAAGATTTTGGCTCGTGAAGTTAAAGAATTGCGAAACAAAAAAATACCATTGGTTAAAGTACTATGGCATCGACATGGTATGGAGGAAGCAACATGGGAAACAGATGAGTCAATGAGATCACAGTATACAAATTTATTTTCAGGTAACAAATTTCGAGGACGAAATTTTTAAAATGGGGAGAGTTGTAAAGGCCTAATTTTCAGTGGTGTTGGAAATGGTGATTTGAGATCACTAAATCCGACAAGTAAGATTGAATAAGATAGTAATTTAATATTTATGAGTCAAGTAAGAATTTAGAAGAATTTGTGATTTGGTGAATTTGGTAAATTAAAGGAATTTATTAGGTCAAATAGGTCAAAAAATGAGGTATCGAGACCTCAAATTTGAAAACCGAGCCATAAATATTTCTAAAAATATTTATGGAGTGTCATTAAGTTAGTATTAAAGTTTGGCTGAGAAATTTAAATGTTTGGGTACTCAATTAAATAAAAGGACTAAATTGTAACAAATGCAAAATTTGCTAGAAGGATTAATAGCTTAAGTGTTCAAAGAAAGAGGATTTAAAGGGCAATTCAGCCTAAAAGTGAAAAGGTTGGACGGAAAGGGCAAGAAAATCATCAAAAAAATAAGGAAAATAAGGGCAAAATTGGAAATTTTACAATTTTAACATGTATAATAAAGACAAAATTGCAAAATCTAGAGATCTCTTCATATTTTCTCAGCCAAAACGCCATAGGAGGTCTGGATAAAGCTGGGTTTTCATATTTTTACATCATGTGAGTTTAATTCTTGCTTTTTCTTAATAATTTTTATGTTTTTATGACTTTTACAACTAGGTCCACTTATAGAATTCATTAGTTTTTGATTTGATGGGTGAAATTAGAAGATACCCTTGCTGAGTAATGGAAGTTTATGATGAATTATTATGAAATTTAAATTCTAATTTCATATTAAGGTGGTTTTATTAAGTGATTTTGATAGAAAATGGTATTTAGGACCTAATTGTGAAAAAGTTGTGAATCAGAGGTTGGTGTTGCAATTCAGAATATCAAAGGTTGTGAAATAGTTTGTAATGATAAAATAAAGTGTTAATTGAGAAAAATTAGTTCAATTGATGGGTGAATTGAGCAGGGACTAAATTGTAAAAACTATAAATTTTGGGGTAAAAGTGAAATTTTGAAAATTGAAGAGCATAATTTATGAAGTGAAATAGAAATGAAATAAATGCTAATGAGTGAAAATGTTTTACATTATAGATCAAGAATCTAAAGAAGAACGAGGAAAAGAAAAAGTTACAGAATAGTCTCTAAATTTTAATATCTTCTACAAATTAGCCGGGTAAGTTCATATGGTTGAATTTACACGTTTATTTGTGAATGATTGAATGACATAATGTGTTATTGAATATGAATTTGCTATGAGATTATGAAAACTATGATAAAATAAAAGAATAAAGGTGGTAACTCAAATTTGGAAAAATGCAGGATTGAGTACGTTTGTATCGTGACATGTGATGAATTGACGGAAAATACCGTGGTTGATCCATGGCAAAGTGCGAAACGTAGGTATGGTATCACCCATACTGAGTTGTGAAATGTAGGTATGGTATTAACCATACTGAGTTAAGAAACGTAGGTATGGCATTTCCCATACCGAGTTGTGAAATGTAGGTATGGTATTTCAATGAGGAAAACCATACTGAGTTGTGAAACGTGTCACTGAGCAACGACGTACTCAAATTCGTAAGACGTTTCCTAATTTGATAATAAGTCATACAATAGGAGTGAATCAAATGAAAGAGATTGAGTAGTTGTTAATGTTAAGCTCTACTATGTGAAATATTATAACAATGGTTGTTACTAGCAGGGAAATTTAGTAAATGTTTTGTTATTGTTTGGAAATATTATGTTTGGTAAGCATTACTTTTAAACCTATGAACTTACTAAGCTTCAATAAGCTTACTTCTGTGTGTTTGATATTTTTATGTAGATTAACTTAAAGGGAAGTTGGTAGATCGGATCATCACAACAAAGCTCGCTATCCAGATCAATTTCGATAGCTGTTGGTCTATGTTTAAAGATTTGTATGGCATGTATAGAGTTTAAATGAAATGGAGTAAAGATGTTATAAACTAGTTAACCATATTTTGCAATGAAACAGTTTTTGGTTAGCAGCAGTGACATGATTTTGAAAAATCACCAAAAATAGGAGAAATGAAATTAGAAAGTGAATAAGATATATAATTAAAGCTTATTGTGTCTATTTTTATATGAAAGAAACAGGGTAGGCAAAGGAATTTTATATTCTGTGATATTTGAATTTTAGTGAGACAGGGTCAAGATGGTATTTGAAGTCCCCTATTTTGAATTTAGAAAATCATTCAAAATTGTAAAAAATGAATTATGAGTTATAATTTATATGTCTAGATTCCTTTGTAAGTCTATTTTCAATAGAAATAAGTGGAAACAACATAATGAAAGCTGTACAATGAGATATTTGAATTTAGGTTAAGAGAGGTCAGAACGTTGGTCAGTGAAACAGGGGAAACATTAATGAATAAACTGTACTAATTCGCCACATGAAAAATTCTGGAAAAATTATAGTAAGAAGATATATGAGTCTAGTTTCAAGGAAAATTTATGGATCTAAATTTCGAGTTTCGTAACTTGATTTATAGTCAATTTAGTCAACATGACGCAGATGGATAGTTTCAATTTTTATGCCTCGAATTAGTAGTTAAGTCTAGTAATGCCTCGTGCTCGACTTCGGCAACGGTCTCGGGTAAGGGGTGTTACAAGAAAATTGTGTTTATAAAGATTTATTTGGTCAAGAAATTGAAAAAAAAGGGTATCGAGATCTCAGTGTTATAAATCGAGCCATAAATATTTTTATGAATATTTAGGGAGTGTCAATAAGGTAGTATTAAAATTTCGTTAGAAAATTTTGACGTTCAGGTGGTTAGTTAAATAAAAAGAACTAAATTGAAAAAGGTGTAAAAGTTGCTAAAAGGATTAAATAGCTCAATTGTCAAATGAGGAAGGACCAAAAGTGCAAATAAGGCCAAAGGAGATATTTTCGGCGGCAATAGCTGAGAAAAATCAGCAAATGGGTGAAATAATTGCAAAATTGGAAAATTGCCAAAATTAGTTAAATAAAAATGGGACCAAATTAGAATATCTGGAATTCTCATTATTTTTCTTCATATTCATCAGCTGAAAAATAGACATGGCAGAGGGTTCAAGCTGGTTTTCATGCTATAGCTTCATGTAAGTTTAATTCTTGCTTTCTCCTTAAAATTTCTAAGTTTTTGGACTTTTACAATTGGGTCCAACTTACTATGTCATTAGTTTTTGATTCCATGGCTAATTTTTAAAGTTTTTATGGATGAGTGCTGGAATATGATGAATAAACATAGAATTGAAGCTTTAATTTTGTTATATGATGATTTTATCAAGTAAAATTGATGGAAATTGACTTTAGGACCTAATAGTGAAAGAGTTCAGAATTAAGGTCTAGTGCTAAAGTTTTGATTTCCAAGGGTTATGAAGTAGTTTAAAATGATAGAATAAAGTATTAATTGAGAAAAATTAGCTCAATTGTGGGGTTAATTGAGCAAGGATTGAATTGTATGAACTGTGAAATTTGGGGCAAAATGAAAATTAACATTTTGCACTAAAACAGTTTTGGACAGTAGCAATAGTCTAACTTTGAAAAATCACTAAAAATTGTATAAATCAAATTAGAGAATGAATAAAATATGAAATCAAAGAATATCGAGTCTAGTTTCTTATAGAAGAAATGGTGTAAGCAATAGAATTGTGAATAATGCGATGTAATAAATTTTGTGAGACAAGGTCAAAATGATTTCGGGTTCCCTTGTTCTAACTTTGGAAAATCATTAAAAATTGGAGGAAAATAATTATGAGCTTAAATTTATATGTTTAAAATCATTAATGAGTCTATTTTCAAGATAAACAAACATGAACATCATCCAAATGGAGATCATTAATTTTTAGTGAAGAAGGGTCAGAACTGTCAGACAGCAGAAAATGGGTGACTTTAAAGAATAAACTGTACTTATTGGCTAAACCAAAAATTCTGAAAATTTTATGGTAAGAATATATGTGAATCTAGTTTCAGGGAAAATTGTCGGATCTTAATTTGGAGTTCTTTAGCTCAAGATAAAAATAATTTAGCGACTATGACACGGATGGACAGCTTGAATATCCATATAAGTAAATAGTGAAAATTATAGATAATGTTACTTACAAGTGTGTTATTTATACTAAGGATGTGGATGAAGAGGAGGAGGAGGAAAAATATATGAATGAATTGTGTAAAAATTGATCACATGCCTGATTATAATCGATAAATGTTAAATTAGAAATGATATAATGTTTTATTTCGAATATTTACTATGAAATTGTGATTATCGTTATGATATACAAATTGAATTTGTAAGTTCATATGGTTGAATTTACATGTTTATTTGTGAATGATTGAATGATATAATGTCTTATTAAATATGAATTTGCTGTGGGATTGTGAAAATTATGATAAAAAGAAAAGAAGAAAGTTACAGAGAAGAAGCAACGAAAATAGGGAAAGAGAAAGAGAAAGAAAAAGAAAAGGGGGAACTAAGGAATTGAAGCTTGAAGTTTAATTGCTAACAAAGAACCAGAGGCATCGGCATCAAAAGGAAAAGAAAAAGTTATCGAGGAGTAATCGCGGAATCCAGTGTGTATTACTATAATTCAATATATTTAGTTTTTTTTATGATAAATTTAAATTATGTGAATGGTAAGTAAATAATGATGTAAGTGACTATATTGAATGAACTTGGGAAAAATAGAATTAAATGATGAATATGTGCTAGTATTGAATTATAAATTGAATTGCATGTGATTGATATGAAAAGTATATTGAATTAAATTGTGAAATTGAATTGGAAGTGATTTGAATTGTGAATTTGAGTTTGAGATTGAATTGATAATATGTATGAATTGAATTTGGATGATTTGTGATCAATTGGAAGAGAAAGAGAAATTGATATTTGAACCAATACCCTATTAACTAGTCGAGCGGAGTCGGATATAGTTGGCATGCCATATGATTGGAAGAGTTCAGGGATACTTTTACCTCGAGTCAATGAGACACTGGGTGTCACTATATTTCTTCGGATAGTTTCAATGAGGTACTGGGTACCAAATTTCTTCCGCTCTGCCAATGAGACACTAGGTGTCACTATATTCCTTCGAACTATCCAATGAGCCACTGGGTGCCAATCTGGTATCCTCCAAAGTCCGAGTCTATTAATAGGGGTAAAAAAATTCCTGAGGATCTAGTTTAGTCTCGACCCGATTTTAATGCATGATTTGGACCTCGAATGTAACAGCCCGATTTAGGGGCTAGTCGGAACAGTAATTTTGGAACCACTAATTCGAGGTCGGAGAAAATTATTTTAATGTTATTTTATGAGTTAAAGCATGATTATATAGGTGCATGAAAATTTTGGTGCTTTAATTTTAGCGATTGCAAGCTTAATCGCGAAAAAAGGACTAAATCGCATAAAGTGTGAAAGTTCAATTTTACAAGCTAAAGGTGCCAAATAGCCATAGAATATTAATTTGAGGCCTTTAATGTGAAACTTGACCCTTAGGCATAGGATGGCCGGCCATAGGGGACAAGGAAGTCAAATTTAGTCAAAGTTGGTGTAGTAGGTGGATTAAATTGATGAAATAGAATAAATTAAGGAAAGAAAAGATGTCATCTTTTCTCCTTCACTCCTCCGCCAAAAATTAGAGGTAAATAGGGGTTTGAAAGCTCAAAAATTTCAGAAAACTCTTGTCCTTGCAAATAATTGTTTTAGTGATCATTTCTTGATAATATTTGTACTTTTGGAATTCCTAAAGCTTAAGCTAGCTAAAAAGGGGACTATCTTGCAAAATGGTTGAAAGTTTAGAGTTTTTTCATGTGAGCTTTTAAGTTTTTTGCTGCATTTTTATGGACAATGAGTCATAGATGTTTAATAAACAATTTTTGTGAAAGGTGTTATCATGAAAAAAACCAAAAAAGACTTTTTTGTAAAGGTTGTAAAATAAGGGTATAGGTATGAAATATTAAGTTTTGAAGGTTGCCATAAGAGAAATAAATGTTCATTTGGGCTTGTAATGTAACACCCCTCGCCTATTTCCGTCACCGGAGTAAGGTTAGGAGGTATTACTCAACCCAAACACAACATATAAACTATCATGTAAACATTTAACAATTTATTTTTCAATGTTATGCAAATACTTACTAAAACAGAAATTATATGCGGCATTACTGTTTACTAGCTATATCCACACATGCTATTTATATAACTAATTTAATTTGAATCATTATCAAACATTCACGAAAAGTCATACATACTAATTCATATACCGACACCAAGTTCATACATTACTTCCATAACCTCATATAATCTATATCTAGAAGCCATATATGCTACCAACTAACTAATACAATTGTTTCACTTGCTCAATACCATAGTTAGAACACGAACTCTGAACAATTAAATTAACTACCAATTCATTTATACAAGGAACCTTTAATACCTCATCTTTATAAAAACATGGCATGCATTATAACACATATGTTCACCAAACAAATATATTCAAGCACATTGTAACTCAAAATTCAACCATCTAATAACATATGCGATTCATGTATATATTGTATCCATCTCCTAATTTTTAAATCACATACACATCATACCTTCAAATGCACTTCCATTTAAATTATTCATACGGTCGGTTTACCTTAACATTTTCACTACTCAAAGTGAACCAAATCCAACCATTTCACATATTAATATGACATTCATTATCTTATGTAATACATCTATCTAAATCAAGCAATATTCAACCCGAAATTTTCAAAAGACATACATATTTATATACATATCGACTCAAACATGTTCAATCAGTCCAAAGATAGAGGTGAAGCAATTTTCGTATGGCCATAAATACATCCAATTCAAAATATATATACTCAAAATGATAGTTTAGCCTATACATGCCATAGATTTTAAATTTGTTTCCAAAAAGGTACCAAAACGGTTGATAGTGTGCTTGACTTTGACAAGGATTCCCGAGCTTGAGCTTCAACTTCAAAGATCTATAAAATATTCAAACAAACACACATATGGTATGCTAATTTAGCTTAGTAAGTTATAAGCAAAAGGGAACATAGATAGAATAAATCATTATACAAATTTAATTAATTCAACTTAATCACTTACAAGTCCCTAACAACATTTCATATTGCATAATACTCTATAGCAATATCATAATCATTAGATCTCCAAATCCGAATATACAAATACTCTATGTTCTTTTCAATTAAGCTTAATAAGTTAATGAATAAATCACATATCTGTGAAATGAAGATATAAAAACCACTTACCCTTTTTAGCATCAAGATATTAAATTCTTATGCTTAACATACTTACGTGACTCTTAAGAGCATTTTCATTCATCGATTCATGTCTTTGAGAAATCCAAACATACGCACACACAGTGCTTAGCATGTAATGTATCGCACACTTAGTGCCGTTACTCGTCTCACGCACACATAGTGCCATCTTTCGGTAATGTACCGCACACATAGTGCCATTACCCATTTCTCGCACACATAGTGCTATCTTTCGGTAATGTATCGCACACATAGTGCCATTACCCGTTTCTCGCACACATAGTTCTATCTTTCAGTAATGTATCGCACACATAGTGCCATTAACCGTTTCTCGCACACATAGTGCCATCTTTCGTCCAAATTATCACCTCATTCTAATAGACATAAACTATCACATTTTGAAAGGAGATATACAACACTCATAGATATAGATTTTCGAATCTCACTATCCCTCCTATGAAGTGCTACCATACTCGACAATAGAAGGCAAACATGTACACTCATCAATTTAGTACAATAATCATACATTACCCATCCACAATTAACCATAGCTCAACCATGCTTTATCATTTAACTCAATTTATTCAAAGCTTATATATAAAAATATACTATGCTTATATTCGGCTAACACATGTATTTTTATCATGTCACATTCGGCAATTCACAAATTAATATACCTACCTTTACTTAAAAATTTCACTTCTATATAGTCTAAATTCAATTTAACCCAATTGCTTAAAAACTTACCTTGGATATTGTCGGATTAAAGTTTCCCGGCTACTCGTTCAGTTTCACTTTTCCCCGATCCAATCCCTTTTCCTTTTGCTCTTGATCTAATAATTCCAAATTGAACTCATTCAAATACATTTTCATTCAATTTAATCCAAAAATACATAATTGTGCAAATTTACCAATTTACCCCAACATTTTACAATGTCTACAATTTAGTCCTTATAGCTCAAAACACAAAATATTAAGAATTTCACCACACCTATTAATGGTCGAATATCCATAGTCCCTATATCAACTCATTTCTTCCATTTTTCTTGCTATTTAGTCCTTTCAACTATTTATTTTAACATCATATTTTAATTCACTGAATTTCATCAAAGGTTCAAGAACAAAATTTACTAATCTATCATCTATCATCAATATTTCATCCTTAATCAACAAGAACATCAAGTTTCCTTCAATGGCATCTCATGAAAAACATAACCAAATCACAAATTACAACATGGGCTAAATAAAGCTCACCACAACTATCTAAAAAATGCAAGAATTATCAAAAATCAAGCTAAATTTTTACCTTAATCAAGCTCAAATGTGGCCGAATGAAACTAAGCTTTCCTTTCTTTTTTTTCTTTGGCTATGTTTCAGTCATTTGGGGAAGAAAAGATGAACACTTCTCATCTTTTTCTCATTTTATTATTTATCAATTAATTATAATACATAAATATTAAAATATAATGAAAACCTATCAATCACTATTACATGCAAATGATATTTTTTTTATTTTTTTATGATATTCCTTCCACTAACTAAAAAAATCAATTTAATAATGCATAGTGGAGCATGATGCCGTCCACTCTAAATGCAATTTGTATAATTGCAAATTTAATCCTTACAATGATAAAGACAAGTCAATTTAGCCACCCAATTAAACAAAACTATCTTTATCACCCTTTTGAAATTTAATCCTTTTTCTTAAATTAAATATATAAACAATCAAATTATCTCACTATATTTTAGCACATGCTCACACATATATCAAACATATTAAATAAAATATAAAAATCATTTTTCTAACTCGGATTCGTGGTCCCGAAACTACCGTTCCGATTAGGGTCAAAATTGGGCTGTTACATGTAAGAGGAGGAAATTTGATTAGAATCGAATTACGAGCCTAGGGGTAAAATGGTCATTTTGTGAGAGTTTAAGGGCAAAAAGATAGTTTTGCCAAAGCATGATTATTGAAATGCATTAGTTAATGTGATGATTAAATGAGCTAATTTGATATTATAGATCAAGAAGAACAAAGGATTAGCCTCGACCGAGAAAAGGGCAAAGTATCGGACTAGATCGACAATCTAGCCTATTTTGAAATCGAGGTAAGTTTGCGTGTAATAAATTCAACATAATGTTATTAAGTATCTAAATTTTTTATATTGGTGATGTTGTAAAATATTTCTATGAATTTGAGAAATGATATTGAATAAGAAAATGATGAGAATTGTGATGTGAAAGTCCCGGTTGGACTTTGTTAAATGAGAGAATAAGATCATTGAGGCATGAGATTGATAAGACCCCGTATAAGACCATGTCTGAGACATGGCCTCGGCGTCGAGTTAAGATCCCGCGTAAGACTATATCTGAGATGTGGCATCGGGATCGAACATGAGATTCGTGTAAGACCATATCTGGGATATGGCATCCGCATCGAGATGTGGCCTCATGTAAGACCATATCAGGGATATGGCATTGGCATTGAGTTTATGTATATATGGACTGTTGTGTTCCCTTAAGTAATCCAAGTGATTCTTCGAGATAAATAGTTGAGCTTGTATAGAGATGAAATTAGTGCTAAAGCTATGTGATGAAGTGATACAGGTACTTGTGAGTAATTTATGAGAAATGTTTATGATATGGAACTTAGTATGAAATTGGTAAGAGTAAGCATGAGTAAGTTATGGCTATGAGCTTAAGACTTGTGTTTATTTAATGCAATAGATGGAGGATATTATGAGTTTTTATGCTGCTATTTATCTCATGCAAACTTACTAAGCTCTATGCTTATTCCTCTCATTTCTCTTTTCCTTGTAGCATTGTCGAGATAGCTCGAGAATTCGTAGAACGTCGGAGTTCGGAAATCACACTATCAACTTCTCTTGGTATAGCATAATTAGTCTTATTTTGAGTATGGCATGTATAGGACTTGGTCATTTTGTTATGTCATATTGTTAGCCAATTTTTTGGCTATTAATGTTGCTAAATTTATTTTGTAAGTGGTCTTTGGAAATGGGCCAATACTTGACAAGTTCATATATTCGATGATGATGAAATTCATGAAGTGTAGCTTGTGCGGATGTCTAGATTTTGAATTTTAGAGGTGCCATATGGTCATAATATGTGTTGAATTGAATTGGTTTAAGTATGGTTGCTTGAAGGGTGGCATTTGGCTTGGTAGATAGTCTTACAAATGTCCACACGAATAGACGCACGAGCATGTGTCTAGGCCATGTGTGACACACGGTCAGCCCTATGGGCGTGTTGTTAGGTTTTGTGTCCCCTTGCATGCTAGGTATGCAAGTCAGTATGCTCAGTAGTAAACACATAGGCAGAGACACGGCCGTGTGTCTCAACAGTATGGGAGGCACGGCCACTGACATGGGCGAGTGCTCAGGCCGTGTGAAGTCTGCACTTGAAATCAGAAATTTAATTCGACACATAGTCCAAGGACACGGGCGTGTGCCTTGGCCGTGTGACCTTAGCAAGGTGATGACGTCATAAACAAAATGCCATGGTTTTTGGCACACAGGCTAAGACACGGGCGTGTTGAGGCCATGTGAGGGACACAGACGTATGTCCGGTCTTGTGAAAACCCCTATAGGTTTGAAATGGAAAATAAATTCCACACGGGCTAGGAAAATGGGTGTGTGTGACCACACGACTTGCCCACACGGGCATGTTCCACTTCATACGGGCATGTGACCCTGTTTTAAGCAAAAATTGTCTAAGTGCACAAAAGTTGCCGGTTTGATCCCGAGTCACTCCACATGTATGTTTAGGGCCTCATAGACCCTTGATAGGGACGTTATGACTATGAATGAAAAGTTTTAAGTTAGAACAAAATTTTATGGCCCGATGTTACATTTTTTAAGCAAGTTAAGTTCGGTAATGCCTCGTATCCGATTTAGGCGTTGATTACGGGTAAGGGGTGTTACATCGAAGGTTTGTTCATTTATAATTAGTCTCGATATTTGAATGATAATGATTTCAAATTATCTGTAAGTGTTCTGTACTCTTTGGTAATGCCTCATAACCCTGTTCTGGCAACGGATACGGGTTGAGGGTGTTACAATAAGGCAAATCATGCAAATACCACAATATCAAAACGCAAACAAAATAAATGACTAATATCTACATAACACCTATAGACTAACATTTAATCAAAATAACCTATACATGCCATTATACCAGAATCAAGTCATCCATAATTACCGATAGAACCAATGGATAGTGTGATATGGCTTCGATAAGCTTCCAACCCGTTTGAGCTTCCGATAATCTGTAAGATAGATAAATAAAACAAACATGTAAGTAATAAATGCTTAGTAAGCTCGTATAATCTTTAATCATACTAATTTATTTCAATTATAAAACTTTACATATAAAAAATAACTCATTATTGTTACTATAATACTTATAAATTGTTCTCACTAATTCACAAGGTGAACTAATCCATAGTATTACTCATAGACATATACCCTCAAGCTTAGTAAAATTTTATATAACTTTAACTCTTCTACACTTATTTCATATGCATGTCATTTATCCATAATTGCAAGTTAGTGCATTTAACCAAGCCATTTTCATATTGGACACATAATAAGTCATTTCATAAGAAATTTCATAATTTAAGCCTTACCATTCTTTCATGAGCACTAACCTACTCTCAATTAAATTGTAACACCCCAAACCCGGCCCAAACACTACGACCGGATCTGGCATGCCCCTAAGAAAAATTTGTATAACGTGTCGCGTTTTAGAAAAAACATTTGTCGAGTTTAAACATTTATACCGGAAAACTTAATAATTTGATAATTTATAAAACAGATAAATTTTAATGTTAAATGCTTTAATAAAAGAAAACCAAAATTCTGCCTTTGATTTTTAATATTTAGTTCAAGCCTTAATTCCAATTCTTCGTATAATTTAAGTGTTTGAAAATAAAGCCCAAAAACCGAAAATATAAAGCTAATGGCCCATGGCCTTATTACAATAAAATAAAACCCAACTAATCCAAAATTTTAAATATCGATAAACAAAATAATATCTTTTGCAGTATCCAAAATAATCTCATGCATGGCCACCTTGCGTTCCTCTCCAGCCCGGTCCGATGCTCTACGTGTCTCCTGAAAAATGTTAAACAACGGTGTGAGTCACGAGACTCAGTGTGCAACCCTCGGGCACCATCAGATTGGGCCTTAGCCCTACAGATCAGAATAACAGAATATCATATAACAAAATTATGCAATACCCAACCCAATCCTAGGTTTCCATCCGCTACACACCACCCTTACCTGCCAATCACACCGTTGGGGATTTCTACAATCAACCCACACCGCTACACACCATCGATGGCAGTCATGTTGTAGTTTGCTGCTCATCGTCAGAGTTGTGACATAGTCACCAGAACAGATCGTGGCAGAGCCACTACAACAGAACACTTCCCCTTTCATCAATCACCCAACCTCGTGCATACATAGAAATCGGCATACATGGAAAACCATATCATCTCAATAGAAACATTCACTTATGAATGACAGAAATCACTAACCTGGTGATTCGCTTTTACCCTCATCGGGTTTTCAACCGTTATGCCGAGATTTCGGCATTTAACAGAATATAAACAGGTTTACATACACATACTAACAAACAATCTAAATGGTGTAAGAACGTTACACACCTGATAACACGTAGTACTACTCTCTACGTCGATATCCTCGCTAATCGGATCTACTGCCCTTTGTCTACAACTTTGCTCAAAAGCCGGAAGAACGCGAAAATAAGGCCTCTTCTATATTCGGCCAAGGGTTAGTGTTTTACCCAAATTATACGATTAAATTAACAGATCGCCTTACCTTGAAATCCCGAAAGTAATACGATCCAAGTGCTACTGAACTCTGGCTTAGAAATCTAAGCGATTGAATCCCCTTCAAATCCCGGAATACCACAATTGAGAGAAAACACCCGATTAGTTAACCATATAGCCATTCAACTAAGATCTCTAAAAGCCAGAAAAAGATTGAAATCTCGCGAATCGACACTTATCTTTAGTTTTCTTTAAGATTCGGCACAAGCAAACACCACAGAAGGAATTCGGCAATCACAGGAGATGAGATCTAGGGATTTCGGCTTTTAAGAAAATCCCAGAAAAGATGAACAAGAGGGAGATTTCGGCTACAAGAACAAACAAGAATGTAGTTTCGGTTTTTAGTGAATGGGAGAAGAATAACAATGGAGATCAGAAGATTCGGCTAAAAGGAAATTTTCAAAGAAAGAAGAAAGGGTGAGGGAGGTGGTGATTTTCGGCTTTTGGAAGAGAAAAGATGAAGAAAGAAAACAAAAGAGATGGCCCTCAAATTTTCGGCACACCTTTAGCCTATACTCAACCGATTTTCCTCCCTCTCCTGTGTTTGATTTTCAGCCAACACTAGCCTTCCTGATAGATCCTCATCCTATCCCTTATCCCTATCAAAACACCCATCCAAAAGAGGCTTAATTATCTCCAACTCTTCCCTCCTTTATCAGATTTAATTATCCACATATTAAAACAATAAAACTCCTATAATTTAGCCTTGTTGCCGTCCCCCCTAGCTCCTCTATAAGTGTCGAATTTGGCCCAAAAACATGGGCCCTAAGTGGCCAAAACTTGAGCCCCTCCATCCACTAGTGACGCCACCCCCCTGATCCTTTATAGCGCCACCAACCTTTGGGCGACAAGCCCATTTTGTTATTTGAAAAACAGATAACTACCCTTTAAAGTGCTAGAGTGTCTACACAAAAATTTAGTCAAGGCCTCAGCCCATTCTTGAGCCCAATCTGGACCCTTACCCCTTAAATTAACAAATTAAACCTACCACACACGAAATGCACGGCCCATAAATTCAAGATGTGTAACATCCCCAAACCCGGCCCATTCACTACGACCGAGTCTGGTTATGTTAGTGAAAATACCTTTCTTTACTTAGAACTTAAAGCATGAAAATTTTTGTTATTAAAAATAATTCATATTAAAATTTTAGAAAAAAATATATATATAAATACTTTGATTAAAAGATTGCTATAATAAAAATCGTTTTCACATAGTAATATATTTTAAGAAAACATAATATAATAATATCAACAAAATAGCAATAACAATAGTAACAATAATATATAAAGTACTTTAAACCAAAGGGCCCTTATTACATCAAATAAATTCCAAAATACTGATAATATAAATAATTAAATAAAGTAAAACATCTTCGGCATGAAAATCCCCTTCTGCATGGGCCACCTTGTATCCATTCCAACCCAGTCCGATCAACTTGTCACCTGCGATGTTTAAAAATAATTGGGTGAGTCATAGTGACTCAGTGTGTAAGTTAACCACTGAAATCCACCCACATGCTAGCCACATAATATCCCAATTATCAAATGCAACAAGTAATGTATATTCATTTTAACAATTACCACAATCTGGGCTTGGCCCACATTCAAATCATACTCAAATACTGGGCTAGGCCCATTCCTCAATAAACCACATATCAACTGGGCTTGGCCCATCTCCACGTATGTTCCCAAAACATACCTATCCACATGTCATATTGGGCTTAGCCCATTACCATATCTTTTCATAAATGAAATAATGCAATCATGAAACCCAACCCAAGCCTAGGGTCCATCCGCTACACACCCCCTGATCCAGCCTACCACACACCAGGGGACTAACGAGTCACCCTCTCCTTTTCCCTCCAAAAAGGCAACCAATGCCATCCACGATGGAGCACATAGCAACCCATCAAGCCACAATATGGCATAAAGCCGATATCAATCAAGGTAACCACGCGAACTAAATCGCAAAGATCCACAACGCGACCTCAGTCAGCGCCAATCCACGATGTAGCACAAAGCTGACATCAACCACGTACTCGAAGTACACCCGTACCTTCTTTTCATAACCCACCCATGCACATGCCACATAAAATATAATCGTGATAATGCATGCACATGCTTATTAATATCCATAAACATACTCATAAACAAATAATCACATTGCAACAGGTCCGATACTAACCTGATCATCGCTATACCCTTTAGGGGTATATATGGCACACTTATTACTGCACTTGTTAGTAAAACATATAACACATAAAACCCGGAAACAGTGGGTTAGTTACACACCTTATAACCTGAAGTTCTAAACCCTCGATTTCGACGCTATCGCTTAGCGAGACCACAGCTATCTGCCTAACGTTTTCTGCTGCACGTCCACACCCCGGCGGCCAATCCCGAACTGCCGAGACTGCTCTTTTCTTAAACTTCGGAACAGGGACTTTCCCTTTCCCTTCTTGACTGGTATTGGTCTCCATCAAAAAGCTTAATCAGAATCACACCATTAATCAACAAAGCCACAATCTACTCTTAACAAATCTAAGTTACTTACTAACATCCTTACCGAAATAATCTGAGATCCCGAAGGCCTTCCTTTGCTTCTGTCGATTTGCCCTATACACCATAGTCAATATAGGTTAACACTAAAACGCTCATACTATGGCCTAAGGCCGAATATTACAAGTCTCTTACCTTGATGAGTAACCGAATTCAAACAGTCCCTAAGTGCTCCCTCGCGTTAGCACCTATGTGCTTTGAAGAGATTCAAGGGGAGTTTGCCTCGATCACGAACAAAATAGACTCAATGGTGAACAAGATTTGGCTTTAAGCTTGGTGAAATAAAAGAGAGAGATTGAGAGGTTAAAGATTTCGGCAAGGCTTCTAAAACAAGGTGGAACATTCGGCCAATCACAAGATGGGTATAAAACCAAGTTTTAGCGAAAGAGAAGAAATGTAGAGGAGGGTCTGAAGAGTTTCGGCTAGCTACTACAGCACCAAGAATGAATTTCGGCTTGACTTCAAGGTGACCGAAAATGCTCTCTAGGCTTCCCAAAGAAATTCGGCAAATGGTCAAAAGAAAATCAAGAGGAAGGCTGCCCATTTAAATAGCACATTCGACACTTGTTTCCCCCCTTGAAGACTCCTAATTTCGGCTGCCACCTATGGCTCTTATCAAATTAATTTAAATTAACAAATCCTTTGTTAACTCATCCTCATCCATTCAAAATCAATTTGAATGGTCAACAATTACCCCACCTATTTCAAATAATAATAAAAAAATAATACTTATCCTCAATAAAATAATAATCCTAAAAAAATACAAGATAAAAGTTAACACTAAATAATATACTCCTACCATTATCCTACCATTATCTAGAATAATAATAATAAAAAAATAATAAAACTCATCCTTATCACTCCTTCCAGCCGAATCCAAGAGGAACTAAACCACCCTCCCATGTGCCGTCCACCAATCGGCAGCAAAAAGAAAAAACCCATTCCACCTACAGCCCCCAGGATTCGAACACAGGACCTGGGGGAACCCTGCTGCCAAGTAGCGCCCAGGCCACTTGGGCCAGGCGTTGTTTCTTGTCCTAAACCCCCAACATTTTATTTTAAACCCTCTTTACTCAAGCCCATAACCACCAACAAAAAATAAAAAAAACGCCAAATGCTTCTCCTGCCCCTCGAAACCGCGACCTCTCCTCCCTCCAGCGCCTAAGTAGCGCCTAAGAGCCACTCTGCCACTGGACTTCCATGTCCATCAAACCTGCCCTTTTATTTTTAAGGCCTACTTAGCCCAGTCCCTTGACGCAAAAATAAAACAAGAAATTGCTGCCGCTTGGACTCGAACCCAAACCCCTTAGGCGCCACCTTCCAAAGCCCCCAAGCAGCGCATAACCACTTTGCCAATGCCTTTCATGTGCCATAACCTTCCAAATAAATTTCTTAAGCCCTCTAAAGCCCAGCTCCATTTCTTAACCCCAAAAATTAAAATTTTTCCTAAGCCATCCCTTGCCTTCTAGAGTTCTCCAAAACCCCTAAAATTCCTCCAACAGGACCTTAAGCCTACTAAATGCTCGGGTTATGCTCCAAACGCATAACCCCTAAACCAGGGTGTTACAAGATGTTATAGTTCTACCCCCTTAAAGAAATTTCGACCTCGAAATTACCTGGTAAGAAGAGATGGGGGTACTGTTGTCGCATAACATCCTCCGGCTCCCATGTCGCTTCCTCTACGCCATGGTTCCGCCACAACACCTTGACCAAAGGGACGGACTTCCTTCTCAGCACTTTTACATCTCGATCCAAGATTTGCACTGGCTCCTCCTCAAAGGACAAGTCTGGCCTTACTTCAATCTCTTCTACTGGTACAATGTGCGATGGATCAGAACGATAACGTCGTAGCATTGAAACATGAAACACATTATGTATCCGCTCCAACTCCAAAGGCAACTCCAACCGATATGCCACTGGGCCCACATGTTCTAGTACCCAATAAGGTCCAATAAACCGAGGACTTAACTTACCCTTCTGACCAAACCTCATCACCTTTTTCCATGGTGAGACTTTTAGAAAGACTTGATCTCCTACCGCGAATTCCAACTCCTTACGCTTTAGATCCGCATAAGATTTCTGCCGATTAGACGCTTCCTTCAACCGAGCCCGAATCAACTTAACTTTCTCTTCCGTCTCCGAAACTAGTTCTGGACCCAACACCTGACGCTCCCCCAACTCTGTCCAACAAGTAGGGGTACGGCATCTCCGTCCGTATAACGCTTCATAAGGCGCCATCGAATACTAGATTGGTAGCTGTTATTGTACGCGAATTCTGCCAGAGGTAAATACTCCTCTCAACTACCTCTGAAATCAATGATGCAACCTCTTAGCATATCCTCCAAGATCTGTATAACTCTTTCCGACTGACCATCGGTCTGCGAATGGAAAGCGGTACTAAAGTCTAACCTTGTTCCCATTGCCTGATGCAGAGCCTTCCAGAATCGTGACGTGAACCTAGGGTCTCTATCTGATATAATCGATACAGGTACACCACGTAGTCTCACAACCTCAGCCACGTACAGCTTAGCCAACCTTTGCAGAGAATAGTCAACACGAACCGATATGAAGTGAGCAGACTTCATCAGCTGATCCACAATCACCAGATCGAATCCTTCTTAGTGGGCGTAAGAGGTAACCCACTAACAAAATCCATCATGATTCTCTCCCATTTCCACTGCAGAATCTTTACCGGCTGCAACAACCCCAAAGGCAGCTGGTGTTCCGCCTTCACCTGCTGACACGTCAAACATTTACCCACGAATATAGTTACTTCTCGCTTCAGACCTGGCCACCAGAATTGCTCTCGCAAATCCCGATACATCTTAACTCCTCCAGGATGCATAGCGTAAGGGATACTATGCGATTCTCGAAGAATCATCTGTCTTAACTCCACGTCTTTTGGCATACAAATCTTCTCACGGAAACACAAAACTCCATCACCATTCAAACTATAATCCTCTCTTTCACCACTTTGCACTCGTCGGAGTTGAGCACTCAAGACATCGTCTAGAAGCTGCTTCTCTCTAATCTGACTTGTCCACATTGGTCTCACTTGGAGTTCAGCTACCAAACTGCCATCCTCATACAGACTGAGATGAGCGAACATCGCCCTTAAATCTATTATCGCCTTCCGACTCAACGCATCCGCCACCACGTTAGCCTTGCCCGGATGATATTCGATCGAGCAGTCATAGTCCTTCAAGAGCTCAATCCAACTACGTTGTCTTAGATTCAACTCCTTCTGGGTAAGGAGATACTTCAGACTTTTATGGTCGGTGTAAATAACCGACTTCTCCCCGTACAGGTAGTGTCTCCAGATCTTCAGAGCGAACACTACCGCCGCCAATTCCAGATCATGCGTGGGGTAATTCAACTCATGCTGTCTTAACTGTCGAGACGCATAGGCAACCACCTTTCCATCTTGCATCAACACACACCCTAAACCCGTGTGTGACGCATCACAGTAGACGGTAAACTTTTTTCCCGCCTCTGGCTGAATTAACACCGGTGCTTCCGTCAAGATTTTCTTCAGCTTCTCAAAGCTCTCCTGCTGTTTGGCAGTCCAAACAAACGGTACTCCCTTCCTCAACAACTTAGTTAGAGGTGTTGCAATTAACGAGAACCCCTCAACAAACCTCCTATAGTACCCTGCCAATCCCAAGAAACTTCAAAACTCAGCCACCGACTTTGGCGGTTTCCAATCCAATACAGCTTCTATCTTCCGAGGGTCAACTCTAATTCCCTCTGTAGAAACTACATGTCCTAAGAAAGATACTTCCCTTAGCCAAAACTCACACTTACTGAACTTACTGAACAGCTGATTCTCCCTCAGAACTTGCAACACCACACGAAGATGTGCATCATGCTCCTCCTCGGACTTGGAATAAACCAGGATATCGTCAATGAACACCACAACAAAGTGATCAAGGTATGATTGGAACACCCGATTCATCATATCCATAAATGCTGCAGGCGCGTTCGTTAGCCCGAACGGCATCACCAAAAATTCATAATGATCGTAGCGAGTTCGAAACACCGTCTTATGAATGTCCCCTTCCTTTACCTTCAACTGATGATATCCCGACCTTAAGTCAATCTTAGAAAAGACCGAGGCTCCTTTGAGCTGATCGAACAGGTCGTCGATTCTTGGCAGTGGGTACTTGTTCTTAATCGTTAACTTATTCAGTTGACGATAGTCCACACACATACGCATGGATTTGTCCTTCTTCTTCACAAATAGGACTGGCGCTCCCCACGGAGAAACACTCGGTCGAATAAACCTTCGATCCAACAGTTCCTAGATCTGAGCTTTGAGCTCCACCAGCTCCTTCGACGCCATTCGGTAAGGAGCAATGGACACCGGAGCCGTACCTAGAAGTAACTCTATTCCAAACTCCATTTCGCGATCTAGAGGTAATCCTGGCAGCTCCTCAGGGAAAACATCCGCAAAATCTTTTACTGTTCTTACCCCATCGACAGTCACCTCCTTAGCGTCCAAAGTACTGATAAAAGCTAGAAATGCATTACATCCTTTCCACATCATCTTAGCCGCCTTCAATGCAGATACTACGTTGGACAAATAATCCCTTCTTTCTCCTAGCACAACCACCTCCCCGCCTTCCGGGGTACTCAACACCTTACGCTTCGTCTCACAATCCAACTTAGCACGATGCTTAGTCAACCAATCCATTCCCAAAATGAGGTCAAACTCCCCAAATGGTAATTCCATTAAGTCAGCCGCGAACACTACGCCTTGAGTCTCTAAAGGTACGTTCCTAAATAGTTTGTCCACTACCCTAGAATGTCCTAAAGGACTAACCACAGTCATCTTCCTAGTAGTTGTTTCAGAGTCTATACTTAGGGTCCCAGATACCTAACATGCAACATAGGAGTGGGTTCACCCAATATCAGTCAAGGCAAGAAAAGGGTTATCAGCAATAAGAAACGTACCGGTTATGACGTCCGGTGTGTCACCCTCCTCCCGTCGACGAGCTGCATAAACTAGACCTGGCTGCCTTGCGTCTACATTACCTGCACCCCTACCAGGTGCTCCACGACCACGACCAGATCCATTTCCTCCTCTACCTGGTCCACGACCCCTCGGTACTGGCTGACCACCTCTCTCAGCCTGATCAGAACCTCGTCCCACGGGCTATGCCTGATTCACCTAGGGACAGTTCTTAATCATATGCTTCGTAGATCCACACCTGAAGCATCCACCGGTTCTCCTTTTGCACTCCCCATAATGTACCTTTCTGCACAAGTTACACGACCGATTCTGACTCCCAGTAGCAGATGTCGGCGCACGAGCTGGCCCATCAGACCTAGGCCTTTTCTGAAAATTTCCAGATGATCCCGACGGCCCAAAATTCCTCTTATTCCTATTCCTATCCTTATCCTTATTCTGTTTCTCAGTTCGCTTAACCTCTTCAGATATCTTAGCTTTCTCAACCAAAACCGCAAAGTCCTTTTCCCGCTACAGTGCTACTAATACCCTCAGCTCATCCCTTAGTCCATCCTCGAACCGTAAGCAACGCTCATAATCAGTCGCCACAATCCCTCGAGTGTAACGGCTCAACCGTAGAAACTCCGCCTCGTATTTAGATACAGACTTACTTCCCTACACCAAATTCAGAAATGCCTTCCTCTGGCCGTCCACATAGCTGGCCCCAACATACTTTCCCTGAAACGATTCCTTAAAGTAATCCCAGTCAATCTGGTCTGCGGCAGTACCCTCCTTTACCGTGAGCCACTACTGATAAGCCTCGTCTCGAAGAAGAGACACGACCCCCTTCAGCTTCTCCTCTATAGTAAAGTCAAGGTCATCCATTATACGCTCACTTGCCTCTAACCAATACTCAGCTGTATTAGGGGCTACGCCAGAAACACCCCTAAACATCTCAGCTCCGTTGGCTCGGAGTCGTTCCGACACAGATTTCCGAACTCCTGAACCCATGCCTGCCCCAGCAACTCTTTCAAGGACCCGCAACATCGCCTGAGATACCGCATCATCTCCGGGTGTCTGGTCTCGAAATTCTCCCTCCACAGCTGGCGGATCCGACATCTCATTTCCTGACCCGTGGCCAGAC
This sequence comes from Gossypium australe, assembly GCA_005393395.2. Taxonomy (NCBI): domain Eukaryota; kingdom Viridiplantae; phylum Streptophyta; class Magnoliopsida; order Malvales; family Malvaceae; genus Gossypium; species Gossypium australe. Next base: position 14,987,746 of record CM016625.1, on the reverse strand, counting down.
CTACTGGCTCTGACACGGTCATCCTACCCCTGCCACGACCACGCGGCGGACGTCCTCGACCCCTTGTACTAATTCTTCCGATTGGCGTTTATCTGATTAGAAATTTTTATGAATTATTAACTCTTCCCACTGATTATCCACGAACAATCTTATGAAAAGTAGTTTCAAGAGTGATTTTTTCGAATTCGAACCTATCTACAGTTTCAATCTCAAGTTTACCTCCTAATTCTAGAAACCACATACATTCACACCTCAACATACAAGTAGCATCCATGCACGCACATTCATCACCTAAGGGTGTTTTCGTCATTCCACTACCCAGGGGTATTTTCGTAATTTTTATCCTACAGGGTATGTTTGTAATTTGACAAAATAGAGTATCTTGATGATTTTCGAAATAGAGGTATATATTCTTTTTAAAACAGGGGTATTTTGGAGAGTTTGATTCTAAAAAAAATAGTTGATATTTTAGTGTTTGCTATTTTTGTTGGTTGTTGTGTGTTTTTTTTCTTCATAGTAGGTGTATTTTGAAAAAATTTTCATAACGGAAGTCCATTGGTAATTGCACAAGTTCCGTTGATTTTGTAAACCGCGTATTTCTTATAAACCTAGGAGTTTCCGGGTAAATTTACAAAGCATGGGCATTTTGGTAATTTTGCCAACCAGAGGGTGTTTTAGTAATTTCTCAAATTTTGGCAGTTCTTCAAATTCAGGGTATTCGAGGATATTTCATAAATCAAGAGTATTTTGAAAATTTTAAAAAACAGGGGTGTTTTAGAAATTTTGCAGGTCAGGGGTAATTTAGTAATTTCACAAATCAGGGATATTTTGGTCATTTTGCAAGTCAGGGGGTAATTTAGTAATTTTACAAAATAGGATGGCCGGTCCCTTTCGGGTTTTAATTAAAAACTTTGGCCTGCCAACAAATCCTCGTGGCAAAGGTGAACAGTCACTACGTACCAAGTAGGATTCCAGCGAAGAGGATGTGAGTCACTAGGACTACTTAAGTACCAGGCTCTTCCGGATCCAATCCTAGACATGCGCATGCCAGTTGCCAGACCCTAACTTAGCGATTTGTTCATGGGTTTGTTTGGATAGATTAAGTCTTATGAGATTTAAGAAGTTGTTTAAGCTAAACCTAGAGTCCATCAAGTTCTAACTAAGATTTCTTACGTCCCATAAAGCACATCAAGCCCATATACATATATAACACACAGGGAGTTCAGAATACTTACCTGGCGAACTTGGGCCGGAAAAGCAGGTGCCATGCCGAGAAAACCATCCTGTGTTATTTTTAAAAAAACACATGCATGTTTACAAAACCCATCTTTAGAAAACGTTTTGAGCCCAAAACCCCAAAGCTGAGTTTTGAATCGGGCTCTGATACCAATTTGTAACACCCCAAACCCGGCCCAAACACCACGACCGGATCTGGCATGCCACTAAGAAAAATTTGTATAACGTGTCGCGTTTTAGAAAAACATTTGTCGAGTTTAAACATTTATACCGGAAAACATAATAATTTGATAATTTATAAAAGAGATAAATTTTAAAGTTAAATGCTTTAATAAAAGAAAACCGAAATTCTGCCTTTGATTTTTAATATTTAGTTCAAGCCTTAATTCCAATTCTTCGTATAATTTAAGTGTTTGAAAATAAAGCCCAAAAACCGAAAATATAAAGCTAATGGCCCATGGCCTTATTACAATAAAATAAAACCCAGCTAATCCAAAATTTTAAATATCGATAAACAAAATAATATCTTTTGCAGTATCCAAAATAATCTCATGCATGGCCACCTTGCGTTCCTCTCCAGCCCGGTCCGATGCTCTACATGTCTACTGAAAAATGTTAAACAACGGGGTGAGTCACGAGACTCAGTGTGCAACCCTCGTGCACCATCAGATTGGGCCTTAGCCCCACAGATCAAAATAACAGAATATCATATAACAAAAATTATGCAAAACCCAACCCAATCCTAGGTTTCCATCCGCTATACACCACCCTTACCTGCCAATCACACCGTTGGGGATTTCTACAATCAACCCACACCGCTACACACCATCGATGGCAGTCATGTTGCAGTTAGCTGCTCATCATCAGAGTTGTGACATAGTCACCAGAACAGATCGTGGCAGAGCCACTACAACAGATCGTGGCAAAGCCACTACAACAGAACACTTCCCCTTTCATCAATCACCCAACCCCGTGCATACATAGAAATCGGCATACATGGAAAAACATAGCATCTCAACAGAAACATTCACTTATGAATGACAGAAATCACTAACCTGGTGATTCGCTTTTACCCTCCTCGGTTTTCAACCGTTATGCCGAGATTTCGGCATTTAACAGAATATAAACAGGTTTACATACACATACTAACAAACAATCTAAATGGTGTAAGAACGTTACACACCTGATAACACGTAGTACTACTCTCTACGTCAATACCCTTGCTAATCGGATCTACTGCCCTTTGTCTACAACTTTGCTCAAAAGCAGGAAGAACGCGAAAATAAGGCCTCTCCTATATTCGTCCAAGGTTAGTGTTTTACCTGAATTATACGTTTAAATTAACAGATCTCCTTACCTTGAAATCCCGAAAGTAATACGATCCGAGTGCTACTGAACTCTGGCTTAGAAATCTAAGCGATTGAATCCCCTTCAAATCCCGGAATACCGCAATTGAGAGAAAACACCCGATTAGTTAACCATATAGCCATTCAGCTAAGATCTCTAAAAGCCAGAAAAAGATTGAAATCTCGCGAATTGACACTTGCCTTTAGTTTTCTTCAAGATTCGACACAAGCAGACACCACAGAAGGAATTCGGCAATCATAGGATATGGATCTAGGGATTTCGGCTTTTAAGAAAATCCCAAAAAAGATGAACAAGAGGGAGATTTCGGCTACAAGAACAAACAAGAATGTAGTTTTGGTTTTTAGTGAATGGGAGAAGAATAACAATGGAGATCAGAAGATTCGGCTAAAAGGAAATTTTCAAAGAAAGAAGAAAGGGTGAGGGAGGTGGTGATTTTTGGCTTTTGGAAGAGAAAAGATGAAGAAAGAAAACAAAAGAGATGGCCCTCAAATTTTCAGCACACCTTTAGCCTATACTCAATCGATTTTCCTCCCTCTCATGTGTTTGATTTTCGGCCAACACTAGCCTTCCTGATAGATCCTCATCCTATCCCTTATCCCTATCAAAACACCCATCCAAAAAAGGCTTAATTATCTCCAACTCTTTCCTCCTTTATCAGCTTTAATTATCCACATATTAAAACAATAAAACTCCTATAATTTAACCTTGTTTTCGTCCAGCCTAGCTCCTCTATAAGTGTCAAATTTGGCCCAAAAACATGGGCCCTAAGTGGCCAAAACTTGAGCCCCTCCATCCACTAGTGATGCCACCCCCTGATCCTTTATAGCGCCACCAACCTTTGGGCCACAAGCCCATTTTTTTATTTAAAACACAGATAACTACCCTTTAAAGTGCTAGAGTGTCTACACAAAAATTTAGTCAAGGCCTCAGCTCATTCTTGAGCCCAATCTGGACCCCTACCCCTTAAATTAACAAATTAAACCTACCACACACAAAATGCACGACCCATAAATTCAGGATGTTACATAAATACTTACCTTTTCAGTGCTTCAAATAAATAAGTATACTACTATTCAATCAATAGCTTGGCACTTGCCTAATCATCAAGCAACAACAATAGTTAGCATACTTACACATCTTACATAGAAATTCAATATTGATAAACTTATTTTCTCGACATACCACACTTGGGTTTAATACTCATAATCATATACATAATCTTCTTATATCAACATTTTAAAGTTCAACACATATGTATATGTCACTTTTCAATATATATTAAATAAATATCATTCCCATGTCACATTTCAATATATATATCAAGTAAATATCATTTTCCAAGACACTTTTCAATATATATCAATTATATATCAATACCTAGTATTTTAGATATAGTTTCATAAATATACCATTCATAACACTTTTAATTCTCATATCGTACTATTTCAATCTCATAATTGCTATTCAATAGCTTTTCTCATTAGGATACACAATTCAATTTCAATATCAATATCCATTTCATGAATCCATGATTCATGCAATTTCATGCACTTCAATTGCATATTTCATTTCGTTGTCCATTACAATCCATATTCAATATCACTCAATATCAATCAATTGGCCAAATCATTTGTTTACCCCTATTAACCCGACTCGGACTCGGACGGATACACGGAGGCAACCAAAACACACCAGGACGACACTCAGTGCCTCATCGGATAGTTCGAAGCAATAAGTTGACACCCAGTGTCTCATCGTCCATGTCGAAGTAAGTTGGTACCCAGTACCTTATCGAATCTATCTGAAGTAATATAATGAAACCCAATGTCTCATCGACTCGAGTCGAAGTAACCCTGAACACTTCCAATCCTATGGCATGCCAACTATATCTGACTTAGCCGGACTAGTTAATAGGGTTTCCAAATCACTTTTCTATTTCCAATCAAAACACATTTCCATTAATCAAATATATTCATAATTCAATACAATTCAATTCATTTTTCAATAAAAATCAATATTTATTTCAATATAATCAATATATATATATATATACCAACTCAATCAATATAATTTCAATAAATTCATCACTTATTAAATCTATCCGTTTCAATATATCCAATATTCAAATATCACTATTACACATACATTCAATTCAATAACAATCAATATTCCCTGTACCGTTATTCTCATGAATTTCGTATGTATTTATTTCGTTAACCATTCATATTTATAAATTTTCCAGGTTTTTAACATATAATATAAATAAATACATAATATCATACATAAATTTAATATAAATATCAAATTTCGATCATACGAACTTACCTGGGCCTATTTGTAGAATTTGTAGAAATTCGAGGACTAGTTTGTTAATTTCTCTTTTCACTATTTATCTTCGGTTTCTTGATCTATAATATAAAATTACTCATTCATTAGCATCTATTCCATTTCTAATTTAATTTACAATTTATACCCTTCAATTTTCAAAATTACACTTTTACCTCAAATTTTATAGTTTTTACAATTTAGTCCCCGTGCAATTATCCTATCAATTGAGCTAATTTTCCTTAATTGACAATTTACCTAATTATTTTAGGCTCCTATACAGCCATTAATATTCATAATTTTAATACCAAACCCTAATTCTTAACTTTTTCACAATTAGGTCCTAAAATCAATTTCTATTGAAATTACTTGATAAAATCATCATATAACAAAACTAAAACTTAAATTCCATGTTAATGTATCATAAAAATCCAGAACTAATCAATGGTAACTTCCAATATTACCCATAAAATCAAAAACTAATGAATTAGATAGTTAGACCTAATTGTAAAAGTCTTAAAAACACAAAAATTACAAAAAAAGAGCAAGAAATAAACTCACATGGTGCCAAAAATATGAGAAACCAGATTATTGGAGAGCTCCCATGGCGTTTTTCTGAAGAAAAATGAAGAAAATATCTAGATTTCTCATAAAAATTCAATTTTAACTATTAATTTTACTTGTTTTCCAATTTTGCCCCTTGTTCACATTGTTTCCTTGCTTATTTTCTTTGCCCATACTGTCCAGCCCATATATTTTGGGTCTAATTGCCTTTTAAATCCTTCCTTATTAGACACTTAAGCTATTTAATCACTCTAACAAGTTTTTACACCTTTTACAATTTAGTCCTTTTTAATTAATTAACTATCAAAACGTTAAAATTTTCTAATGAAACTTTAATAGTAACTCAATGACAGTCCATAAATATTTTTATAAATATTTATGGCTCGGTTTATAAATTTGAGGTCTCGATACCTCGTTTTCGACTCAATTTACCTAATAAATTCTTTTAAATCACAAAATTCACTAATTCAAAAAAACTTCTAAAATCACACTTGACTAATATATTAATTTATTAAATTCTTGAACTCACTTGTAGGATTTAGTGATCCCGAATCACTGTTTTCGACACCACTAAAAATCAGGCTGTTACAAAGAAGGCTTATCTGTTCATCGCGCATTCACATGCCACTACAAGCATGGTACTATGAGGATGGATATTGACAAATGTGGTTGCATCAATGTCAATGATCTTGCCCAATTTTTATTTAGAAGATATCTTTATTACAAGAAAATGTAAATCATAATTATTGTTTTACTCTTATTGCATAATTAGCTCAATTGTTATGTGTTTATTGAATTGCATTATGCAAAAGATGTAGGTGTCTTATGCATCAATTACTTGACAAAAATTAAATGTTAGTTCATTGTATGCATGACATTTTAAGATGCATTATTATAATTGATATAGAATTATTAATATATATTATATATCGTGCAAATAAGAAATAAAGAAAAAAGATGGATGAAATGAAAATGCACGGTTAAAAAATGATCTATTAATGGACTGAAGCAATATTTTTGTTTTGAATGGTTGATGACATTGTTCAAATAGTAGTTGAATAGATTTCTATCCAATAGAAGCATTATGACTAATGGGAAAACTTTACTAAACCAAAAAGTTATGCTATTGAATCTAACAATTGCTTTTAAAAGGTTGAGTTGAAATGGTTTTTTAAAACCAAAAAGTGCAACTTAAAAATTAATGTTTTTAAAGAGTCACTTATGCATCTATCATAGCATTATAAAATAAACAATAAATTTGGAATATTGAAATTTAATTCATTCCATCCAATTTGTGAGTGAAATTTTTAGTACAAAAGTATTCTTTCTTTTTTATGATATATATTTAATTTGATATATGAAATTATTCCCTTATTTAAATCATGATTGTAACACCCCAAACCCGGCCCAAACACCACAGTCGGATCTGGCTTGTCGCTAAGAAGATTTAGTAAACATGTCACATTTTTGGAAAAAACATTTGTCGAGTTTAAACATTTATACCGGAAAACTTAATAATTTTATAATTTATATAAGATATAAATTCTATATGATGCCTTTATGAATTAAAAACCGAAATTTAGTACATGCCTTAGTTCCAATTTTATTGGATAATTCAAGTGTCTGAAAGTAAAGCCCAAAAACCGAAAATATAAAGCTAATGGCCCATGGCCTTATTACAAGGAAATAATAAACCAAATTAACTAAAAGTATTAAGAATAAATAATTTTAACAAAGCCCTTCTACTAAATCAAATAAACTCCTGCATGGCCACCTTGCGCTCCTTTCCAGCCCGGTCCGATGCACTAAGTGCTACCTGAAAAATGTTAAACAACAGGGTGAGTCACGAGACTCAGTGTGCAACCCTCGTGCACCATCAGATTGGGCCTTAGCCCCACAGATCAGAATAACAGAATACCATATGACAGAAATTTATGCAAAGCCCAACCCAATCCTAGGTTTCCATCCGCTACACACCACCCTTACCTGCCAATCACACCGTTGGGGATTTCTACAATGAACCCACACCGCTACACACCATCGATGGCAGTCATGCTGCAGTTAGCTGCTCATCGTCAGAGTTGTGACATAGTCACCAGAACAGATCGTGGCAGAGCCACTACAACAGATCGTGGCAGAGCCACTACAACAGAACACTTCCCCTTTCATTAATCACCCAACCCCGTGCATACATAGAAATTGGCACACATATAAAACATATCACCTCAACAGAAACATTCACTTATGAATGACAGAAATCACTAACTTGGTGAATCGCCTTTACCCTCATCGGGTTTTCAACCGTTATGCCGGGATTTCGGCATTTAACAGAATATAAACAGATTTATATACCCATACTAACAGACAATCTAAATGGTGTGAGAAGTTACACACCTGATAACACGTAGTACTACTCTCTATGTCGATACCCTCGCTAATCGGATCTACTGCCCTTTATCTACAACTTTGCTCAAAAACAGGAAGAACGCGAAGATAAGGCTCCCCCCTACAACCGGTCAAGGGATTATAACTTGTCTAAATTTACAATTAACTGAATCGATCTCCTTACCTAAATCAATTGAATCTGGGAAGTAGGATGATTAGAGTGCTACCGATTTAGAAACCTATGCGATTAGATCCCCTTCAAATCTCAGAATGCCGCCCATGAAAGAAAATACAAGATCAATCCACCATGTAGCCATTCGGCTATGGTCTCCAAAAGCCGGAAAAGATTGAAAGAATAACATAATCGACACTTACCTCTTCAAAAGGTTTCGGCTACCCCGTATAGGAAGATTCGGCAACCACAAGAGAAAAGATCTAGGAATTTCAGCTTTTAAGAAAATCCCGAAAAAGAATGAACAAGGGAAGGTTGATGCGTTTTCGGCTTTTAGAAGAACTGAGTGAGGAGTTTCAGTTTCTGGCAGAAAAAGAGAAGAAGAAAAGAAAAGAAGAAAGAGGCTTGGAGATTTCGGCTAGGAAGAAAAGGAATGGAAAAAGATTTCGGCAGCAGAGAAAACTGAGAGAAAGCTTTCAGAGAAACTAGCAGAATTTCGGCATCTACTAACCCTATCTAGCCGTCCCCCCTTTACACACATAGTCCAAATTTCGGCCACCTCTAGCCTCCTGGATAGCCTATCATCTTTTCCCTTATCTTTATCAAACTCACATCCAAAAGAGTCCTGCATCACACCACTTCTTCCCCCCCTTTATCTGCTTATTATCCTCATAAATGAAACATTAAAAATCCCTAAATTTTAGCCTTGTTGCCGTCCCCCCTTGCTCCCTTTTAAGTGTCAAATTTGGCCCACCACTTGGGCCCCATGCGGCCAACTTGGGCCTCCTCCCTTGCCACTGACGCCACTCATAGCTTCCCTCTTGCTTCACCCCTTGCTTTGGGCCACAAGCCCACCTTGATATTTAAACTACAGAGACTATCTTTAAAGCACTAGAGTGTCTACATAGGAATTTAATCAAAGCCTCGGCCCAATCCTTGAGCCCAATATGGACCCCTAATCCTCAAATTAACTTATTAAGCATACATCACACAAGTGCACAGGCCCACTAATTCCGGATGTTACAATTCTACCCCCTTAAGGAAATTTCGGCCGTGAAATTTACCTGATCAGAAGAGATAGGGATACTGTTGTCGCATAACATCCTTTGGCACCCACGTCGCTTCCTCTACGCAGTGTTTTCGCCACAAAACCTTGACCAGAGGGACGGACTTCCTTCTCAACACTTTTATGTCTCGATCCAAGATTTGCACTGGCTCCTCCTCAAAAGACAAATCTGGCCTTACTTCAATCTCTTCCACCGGCACAAAGTGTGATGGATCAGAATGATAACGTCTCAGCATCGAGACATGAAACACGTCATGTATCTGTTCCAACTCTGACGGCAACTCCAATCGATACGCCACTGGGCCCACACGTTCTAGTACGCGATAAAGTCTAATAAACCGGGGACTTAGCTTGCCCTTCCGACCAAACCTCATTACCTTCTTCCACGGTAACACTTTCAAAAAGACTTGGTCTCCCACTGCAAATTCCAACTCCTTACGTTTAAGATCCGCGTATGATTTCTGCCAATCAGACGCTTCCTTCAACCGAGCCCGAATTAACCTAACTTTTTCTTCCGTCTCCGAAACTAGTTCTGGACCCAACACCTGACGCTCACCGAACTCTGTCCAGCAAGTAGGAGTACGACATCTCCGTCCATATAACGCCTCATAAGGCGCCATCTGAATACTAGATTGATAGCTGTTATTGTACGTGAATTCTGCCAGAGGTAAAAACTCCTCCCAACTACCCCTGAAATCAATGATGCAACCTCTTAACATATCCTCCAGGATCTGGATTACCCTCTCAGACTGACCATCAGTCTGCGGATGAAAAGCGGTACTAAAGTTTAACCTTGTTCCCATTACCTGATGTAGAGCTTTCCAGAATCATGACGTGAATCTAGGGTCTCTATCTGATATGATCGACACAGGTACACCATGCAGTCTCACAAGCTCAGCCACGTACAGCTTGGCCAACCTTTGCAGAGAATAATCCACACGAACCGGTATTAAGTGAGTAGACTTCGTCAACCGATCCACAATCACCCAAATCGAATCCTTCTTAGTGGGCGTAAGAGGTAACCCACTAACGAAATCCATCGTGATTCTTTCCCATTTCCACTGCGAAATCTTTACCGGCTGCAACAACCCCGAAGGCAACTGGTGTTCCGCCTTCACCTGCTGACACATCAAACATCTACCCACGAATTCTATTACCTCTTGCTTCAAACCTGGCCACCAGAATTGCTCTCGCAAATCCTGATACATCTTAACCCCTCTAGGATGCATAGTGTATGGGCTACTATGCACCTCCCGCAAAATCATCTGCCTTAACTCCACATCTTTTGGCATACATATTCTCTTACGGAAACACAGAACCCCATTACCATCCAAACTATAGTCTTCTCCTTCACCACTTTGCACTTGCCGGAGTCGAGCACTCAAGACATCGTCTAGAAGCTGCTTCTCTTTGATCTGAATTGTCCACATTGCTCTCACTTGGAGCTCAGCCACCAAACTGCCATCCTCATATAGACTGAGATGAGCGAACATCGCCCTCAAATCCGCTATCGCCTTCCTACTTAGCGCATCTGCCACCGCGTTAGCCTTACCCGGATGATATTCGATCGAACAGTCATAGTCCTTCAAGAGTTCAATCCACCTACATTGTCTTAGGTTCAACTCCTTCTGGGTAAGGAGATACTTCAAGTTCTTATGGTCAGTGTAAATAACCGACTTCTCCCCATATAGGTAGTGTCTCCAGATCTTCAGAGCGGACACTACTGCCGCTAATTCTAGATCATGCGTAGGGTAGTTCAACTTATGCGGTCTTAACTGTCGGGACGCATACGCAACCACTTTTCCATCTTGCATCAACACACACCCTAAACCTGTGTGTGACGCATCACAGTAGATGGTAAATTCTTTTCCCGCCTCTGGCTGAATTGACACCGGTGCTTCTGTCAAAATTTTCTTCAGCTTCTCAAAGCTCTCCTGCTGTTTGTCAGTCTAAACAAACGGTACTCCCTTCCTCAACAACTTAGTTAGAGGTGCCGCAACTAATGAGAACCCCTCAACAAACCTTCTGTAGTACCCTGCCAATCCCAAGAAACATCGAACCTCTGCCACCGACTTCGGTGGTTTCCAATCCAATACAGCTTGTATCTTCCGAGGGTCAACCATAATTCCTTCTGCAGAAACCACATGCCCTAAGAAAGTTACTTCCCTTAACTAGAACTCACACTTACTGAACTTTGCGTACAACTGCTTCTCCCTCAGAATTTGCAACACCACACGGAGATGTGCATCATGCTCCTCCTCAGACTTGGAATAAACCAGAATGTCGTCAATAAACACTACTACAAACTGATCAAGATATGGTTGGAACACCCGATTCATCATATCCATGAATGTCGCTGGCGCATTCGTTAACCCGAACGGCATCACCAAAAACTCATAATGACCGTAGCGAGTTTGAAACGCCGTCTTATGGATGTCTCCTTCCTTTACCCTTAGCTGATGATATCCCGACCTTAAATCTATCTTAGAAAAGACTGAAGCTCCTTTGAGCTAATCGAACAGGTCGTCGATTCTTGGCAGTGGGTACTTGTTCTTAATCGTTAACTTATTCAGTTGACGGTAGTCCACACACATACGCATGGATCCGTCCTTCTTCTTCACAAATAGGACCGGCGCTCCCCACGGGGACACACTCGGTCGGGTAAAACCTCGATCCAACAATTCTTAGATCTGAGCTTTGAGTTCCACCAACTCCTTCGGCGCCATTCTGTAAGGAGCAATGGACACCGGAGCTGTACCCGAAAGTAGCTCTATTCCAAACTCCACTTCGCGATCCGGAGGTAATCCTGGCAGCTCCTCAGGGAAAACATTCGGAAAATTCTTTACTGTTCTTACCCCATCAACAGTCACCTCCTTAGCGTCCAAAGCACTGATAAAAGCTAGGAATGCATTGCATCCTTTCCGAATCATCTTAACAGCCTTCAATGCTGATACTATGTTGGACAAATAATCCCTTCTTTCCCCTAGCACAACCAACTCCCCGCCTTCCGGGGTATTCAACACCATGCGCTTAGTCTCACAATCCAGCTTAGCACGATGTTTAGCCAACCAATCCATTCCCAAGATAAGGTCAAACTCCCCAAACGGTAATTCCATTAGGTCTGCCGGAAACACCACTCCTTGAGTCTCTAAAGGTACGTTCCTAAACAGTTTGTCCACTACCCTAGATTGTCATAAAGGACTAACCACAGTCATCTTCCTAGTAGTTATTTCAGAGTCTATATTTAGGGTCTCAGATACCGAACATGCAACATAGGAGTGGGTTGACCCAATATCAATTAAGGCAAGAAAAGGGTTATTCGCAATAAGAAACGTACCGGTTATGACGTCCGGTGCGTCACCCTCCTCCCGTCGACGAGCTGCATAAACTAGACCCGGCTACCTCGCGTCTACGTTACCTGCACCCCTACCAGGTGCTCCACGACCCCGACCGAATCCATTTCTTTCTCTGGCTGCGCCACGACCCCTCGGTACTGGCTGACCACCTCTCCTAACCTGATCGTCCCACGGGCTGTGCCTGATTCACCTGTGGACAGTCCTTAATCATATGCTTCGTGGATCCACACCTGAAACATCCACCGGTTCTCCTTCTACACTCCCTATAATGTACCTTCCCACATGAAGGACATGATCGATTCTGACCCGTCGGAGAACAAGCTGGTCCATCAGACCTAGGCCTTTTCTGAAAATTTCCAGATGATCCCGACGGCCCAAAATTCCTCTTATTCCTATTCCTATCCTTATCCTTATTTTGTTTCTCAATCCGCCAAACCTCCTCAGATATCTTAGCTTTCTCAACTAAAACCGCAAAGTCCCTTTCCCGCTGCGGTGCTACTAATACCCTCAGCTCATCCCTTAGTCCATCCTCGAACCGTACGCAACACTCATAGTCAGTCACCACAATCTCTCGAGCGGAATGGCTCAACCGCAGAAACTCCGCCTCGTATTCAGATACAGACTTACTTCCCTGTACCAAGTTCAGGAATGCCTTCCTTTGTGCATCCACATAGCTGGCCCCAACGTACTTTCCCTAAAATGACTCCTTAAAGAAATCCCAGTCAATCCGGTCTGCGGCAGTACCCTCTTTTACCGTGAGCCACCATTGATAAGCCTCGTCTCAAAGAAGAGACACGACCCCCTTCAACTTCTCCTCTACAGTGAAGTCAAGGTCATCCATTATACGCTCACTTGCCTCTAACCAATACTCAGCTGTATTAGGGGCTACGCCAGAAACTCCCCTAAACATCTCCGCTCCGTTGGCTCGGAGTCTTTTAGACACAGATTTCCGAGCTCCTGAACCCGTGCCTGCCCCAGCAACTCTCTCAAGGACCCGCAACATCGCCTGAGATACCGCATCATCTCCGGGTGCCTGGTCCCGAAATTCTCCCTCCACAGCTGGCGGATCCGGCATCTCGTTTCCTGACCCATGGCCAGACCCTACCGGCTCTGACACGGTCATCCTACCCCTACCACGACCACGCGGTGGACGTCATCGACCCATTGTACTCATTCTTCCGATTGGCGTTTATCTGATTAGAAATTTTATGGATTATTAAGTCTTCCCACTGATTATCCACGAACAATCTTATGAAAAATAGTTTTGAGAGTGATTCTTTCGAATTCGAACCTATCTACAGTTTCAGTCTCAAGTTTACCTCCTAATTCTAGAAACCACATACATTCACACCTCAACATACATATCACATCCATGAAGTCACATCCACCACATAAGGGCATTTTCGTCATTTCACTACCCAAGGGTTTTTCCGTAATTTCATCCTACAGGGTTTCTTTGTAATCTAGCAAAATAAAGTATCTTGGGGATTTTTGAAATAGAGGTATATATATATTTTTTTACAACAGGGGTATTCTGGAGAATTCGATTTCAAAAGAATAATAGTAGCGTTCAGGTGTTTGTGGTTTTTGGTTGTTGTTGTGTGTTGTGTGTGTGTGTGTGTGTGTTTTTTTTTAAATCCCGTTGACTTTGTAAATCAGGGTATTTCCGTAAATCTAGGGGTATATTTGCAAATCATGGGTATCTTGGTAATTTTTCAAAATAAGGGTATTTTGGTAATTTTGCAAATTTTGATAATTTTCCAAATCAAGGGCGTTTTGGAGGTTTTCAAATCAAGCGTGTTTTGGTAATTTTTCCAAATCAAGGGCGTTTTGGTAATTTTTTCCAAAACTAGGGGCATTTTAGTAATTTTGTGAAAAATAAGGTGGCTGGTCCCTTTCAGGTTTAATTAGAAACTTTTGGCCCGTTAACAAGTCATCACAGGTGAACAGTCACTACGCACCAGGTAGGATTCCAGCGAAGAGGAGGTGAGTCACTAGGACTGCTTAAGTACCAGGCTCTTCCAGATCCAATCCTAAACATGCGCATGCCTGTTGCCACACCCCAACCCAGCGACTTGTTCGCGGGTTTGTTTAGTTGACTTAAGTCCTATGAGATTTAAGAAGTTGTTTAAGCTAAGCCTAGAGTCCATCAAGTTCTAATTTAAATAGTCTACGTCCCATAAAGCCCATCAAGCCCACATACATATATAACACACAGTGAGTTCAGAATACTTACCTGGCGGACTAAGGCCGGAGACGCAGGTGCCATGCCGAGAAAACCATCCTGTGTTGTTTATAAACATGCATGTTTCCAAAACCCATCTTTAGAAAACGTTTTGAGCCCAAAACCCCAAAGCTGAGTTTTGAACCGGGCTCTGATACCAATTTGTAACACCCCAAACCCGGCCCAAACACCACGACCGGATCTAGCTTCTCACTAAGAAGATTTAGTAAACATGTCGCATTTTTGGAAAAAATATTTGTCGAGTTTAAACATTTATACCAGAAAACTTAATAATTTGATAATTTATATAAGATATAAATTCTATATGACGCCTTTATGAATTAAAAATCGAAATTTAGTACATGCCTTAGTTCCAATTTTATCGGATAATTCAAGTGTCTGAAAGTAAAGCCCAAAAACTGAAAATATAAAGCTAATGGCCCATAGCCTTATTACAAGGAAATAATAAACCAAATTAACTAAAAGTATTAAGAATAAATAATTTTAACAAAGCCCTTCTACTAAATCAAATAAACTCCTGCATGGCCACCTTGCGCTCCTTTCCAGCCCGGTCCGATGCACTAAGTGCTACCTGAAAAATGTTAAACAATGGGGTGAGTCACGAGACTCAGTGTGCAACCCTCGTGCATCATCAGATTGGGCCTTAGCCCCACAGATCAGAATAAGAGAATACCATATGACAGAAATTTATGCAAAGCCCAACCCAATCCTAGGTTTCCATCCGCTACACACCACCCTTACCTGCCAATCACACCGTTGGGGATTTCTACGATGAACCCACACCACTACACACCATCGATGGCAGTCATGCTGCAGTTAGCTGCTCATCGTCAGAGTTGTGACATAGTCACCAGAACAGATCGTGGCAGAGCCACTACAACAGAACACTTCCCCTTTCATTAATCATCTAACCCCATGCATACATAGAAATCGGCATACATATAAAACATATCATCTCAATAGAAACATTCACTTATGAATGACAGAAATCACTAACCTGGTGAATCGCCTTTACCCTCCTCGGGTTTTCAACCGTTATGTCGGGATTTCGGCATTTAACAGAATATAAACAGATTTATATACCCATACTAACAGACAATCTAAATGGTGTGAGAAGTTACACACCTAATAACACGTAGTACTACTCTCTATGTCGATACCCTTGCTAATCGGATCTACTGCCCTTTGTCTACAACTTTACTCTAAAATCGAAAGAACGTGAAGATAAGGCTCCCCCTACAATCGGTCAAGGGATTATAACTTGTCTAAATTTACATATTAACTGAATCGATCTCCTTACCTAAATCAACTGAATCTGGGAAGTAGGATGATTCGAGTGCTACCGATTTAGAAACCTATGCGATTAGATCCCCTTCAAATCTCAGAATGCCGCCCATGAAAGAAAACACAAGATCAATCCACCATGTAGCCATTCGACTATGGTCTCCAAAAGCCGGAAAAGATTGAAAGAATAACATAATCGACACTTACCTCTTCAAAAGGTTTCGGCTACCCCATGCAGGAAGATTCGGCAACCACAAGAGAAGAGATCCAAGAATTTCGGCTTTTAAGAAAATCTCGAAAAAGAATGAACAAGGGAAATTTGATGTGTTTTCGGCTTTTAGAAGAACTGAGTGAGGAGTTTCAGTTTCTGGCAGAAAAAAAAGAAGAAAAAAAGAAAAGAAAGAGGCTTGGAGATTTCGGCTAGGAAGAAAAAGAATGGAAAAAGATTTCGGCAGCAGAGAAAACTGAGAGAAAGCTTTCAGAAAAACTAGCAGAATTTCGGCATCTACTAACCCTATCTAGCCATCCCCCCCTTTACACACACAGTCCAAATTTCGGCCAACTCTAACCTCCTGGATAGCCTCTTATCTTTTCCCTTATCTTTATCAAACTCACATCCAAAAGAGTCTTGCATCACACCACTTCTTCCCCCCTTTATCTGCTTATTATCCTCATAAATAAAACATTAAAAATCCCTAAATTTTAGCCTTGTTGCCGTCCCCCCTTGCTCCCTTTTAAGTGCCGAATTTGGCCCACTACTTGGGCCCCATGCGGCCAACTTGGGCCTCCTCCCTTGCCACTGACGCCACTCATAGCTTCCCCCTTGCTGCGCCCCTTACTTTGGGCCACAAGCCCACCTTGATATTTAAACTACAGAGACTATCTTTAAAGCACTAGAATGTCTACACAGGAATTTAATCAAAGCCTAGCCCAATCCTTGAGCCCAATCTGGACCCCTAATCCTCAAATTAACTTATTAAGCATACATCACACAAATGCATAGGCCCACTAATTCAGGATGTTACAATGATATTACTAACTAGCATTTGGATTATATTGATGAGACAACATTTTCATTGCTAAAAATGAAAGTTTGTAGATGATCATATAATATAAATAATTTTGATTGTTGTTTTTATTAAATAACCTTAAGCTAAATGTGTTTTATATATTATTGCACATATTTTATTCTATGTTATAAAGTTTAGACTAGAAATGGTTTTGATTAGAAAAGAAATAAATCATATGTATCAAAAACATTATTTCCTTTTTTATTTTCCTTTCATAATAAAATTTAAAAACGTCAAATAACAAATTCACAACTTAATAATTAAGATACTTCATTTGTACGGTATGAGCGTATACTTTTTAATTTTTAATCATTTTTACCCATTTCCCAATGGTTTTACCCACAAATTGGTAGTTAAACTCTCTCTCTATATATCTCATGGTATCTAAACTTTTTTTTTTGTGTGTCACAAGTGGTACTTTTGTTAGTTGAATCTTTAAATCTATTTAAAGAAAGGCTTAAACCACAAATTAATACTTAAACTATGTTCTTTTTCTCATTTTGATACCTAAAATTTTTTTGTCACAACTGGTACCTAAAATACTTTTTTTTGGGTACCTCTATTAGTTTAATGTTAGTTAAACATTTAAGTCTATTTAAAAACAATAAATAATTAAAAATTAACATGTAGCAAAAAAGACAAATAATTTTTTTTTCTTACATATATTGATAGTAAATAATAAGAGGCAACGAACCAAGATCGTATTCAAGTTGTTTAACATGAGGGAATTTGGATTTGACCTGAAAAACAAGAAACCAAATAGATTTTTAAAAAATAATAAAGAAAAAAATCAAAAACAACTAAAATAAAAAAATTGAGAACAAAGATTAAAGACTCAAATAAATAAATAAATAAATCAAAAATTAAAAAGTGGAAGATAGATCGAATAGATCGATGGATAGATGGATAAATGTCCAATTCAATCATTTGAGACATAAACCCAATAAATTCTATTAATGACTCTAATCAATCCTCTAATAAATAATTCTTGACAAATTGAAGGATGAAAAATGGATTCTCACGACTCATTGAAGAAAATCGAGAAAAAAATTACTTCTAAAATTCACAAGAAAGCAATCTTGCACGAAAGAAATTAAGTCCCAGAGTTCAAGATTTTATTAATGAAAAACAATTTAATTGCCTTTAATGAATAATGAAACGTATAATGAAATTCTAATTAATGAAAACAAGTAGTTTTGAACTAAACTCTCTTGTTCACTCATAAATATAAAACTCCTAAACAACTTAAAATAATTAAAAACATCCTCAAATTCAAAATAAATAAATAATAAAATAATAAAATCTAATATACACAATATTTGGCTCATATATAATCAAAATTATGCTTTAAACTTGAACCCCATATGATTTAAACTCGAAACACTAATTTCTCGTAATAATCTCGTCTAGAAATTCTACTTGCACAACCTTCACTAAAATTGTCTTAACTTGATCTCCCGAACTCAAAAATGAGTTATTCAAAGTGCATTTTGAAGCTAATAGATAAATCTTTGAACATTATGAAGACATCTCAACCTAGAAATGTTTGAATCCCAACCAAAAAGTCGTCTCAAGTTGAGTAATTTTCCAAACTTGAAGATTGACAGCTTCGATGGATGAAATTTAATAAATTTCACCCAATCCATGCATGTATCATATATATTCTTTTTATTTTTTAGTTTTTTCTTCAAAACTAGACCAATGGTTAAATTGGTTAAGCTATCAGTTCCCAATTTGATCAAATAAATTATTAAAAAATTAATAAAAATAAAATATTTAAAAATAGAGAAAAATTGGTTCAACCCTTATCTTTGAACTAGTAACACTGGGCTAGAACTTTATTCTGACAAGCCGCGTAGCCTCAGGCGATTTCTTAGATTTAAATTCTGCCTAAGTCAGCCTACTCTCGAAAATTGAGAATTCTTGCAGAAATTCTCTAAGACATCAAAGCAAAGTGGAAGCAAACTCGAAAGATAAAAGAAGTTACGAATGAACAAAAAGCCATAGAAAAATAGTGCACACCAAGTGTGTTAGAATTAAGTGACCCAAATTCTTATTTAAATAAAATACAATGGTAAAATAAAATAAAAGAAGAATCCCTATAGAACTACACTTGTTTTATTTTATTTTAAATAAGGTTTTTTATACCTTATTAAACTCCATCTATTTGATATTGATTAGAATAAGGAGTTTCAATCTTACTACACTCCTATTAGAATATGGCTTTACAAGCCTATGAATAGACATAGTCTATTCCTATTGTAATAGATTCGAATTCGACATAGTAAATTTTCTTCTCCTCTGCCCTTGGTTTTTTTTCCCGAAAGGGTTTCCACGTAAAATCTGCTTGTTCTTTATTTTTATTTCTCTTTTCTTTGCGATATATTTGTCATTACTGATGTTATATTTTCACAAATTGGTATCAGAGCTTTCGAGTTTTTTCATCTCGATCACGGTAATGACGTCTTTAAAGTATGAAATTCCGCTGTTGGATCACAACACCAGATTTGCGTTGTGACAGATAAAGATGCAGGCATTTCTTGAACAGATGGATTTAGAGGAAGCCCTGCTAGGGATAGATAAGATCCCTTCGACATTGATGGAGGAAGAGAAGAAGCGCAAGGATCGAAATTCGTTAACACAGTTACATCTACATTTGACTAATGAAATTTTGTAGGATGTAATGAAGGAGAAGACCGCCGCTGCATTATGGAAGAGGCTAGAACAAATATGTATGTCGAAAACTCTAAATAGCAAGTTGCATATGAAGAAACATCTTTATGCTCATCGTTTGGAGGAAAGTGCATCTGTGCACGAACACTTAACAGTGTTTAAAGAAATTCTCTCAAACTTGGAGGCTATGGAGGTTTAGTATGACAAGGAAGATCTAGGGTTGATTCTACTTTATTCGTTTCCCCCATCTTATTCAACCTTTAGAGACACGATTTTATATAGCCGCGAGTCTCTCACAGTTGATGAGGTTTATGATTCTTTAACCTAGTATGATAAGATGAAGCATCTTGTGGTTAAAACTGACTCTCAGAGAGAGGGTCTCATTGTTCGTGGGAGATAAGATCGGAATGCTGATGATGATCGTGGAAGGACACAGGAACGGAATCCTCGCGGTAAATCTAAGGGTAGATCGAAGTCTTCAAACAGAGGTAAAACTTGTAACTTCTGCAAGAAGAAAGGGCAAATTAAATTTGAATGCTATAAGCTACAAAATAAGATCAAAAGGGAGGCTACGAATTAAAAGGGAAAACAACCAGAAAATTTCAGTGAAGCTGATGTTGTAGAAGATTGCAGCGATGGTGAACCTCTAGTCGCTTCTGTCAATAATTCTAAAGTGAGCAAGGAGTGGACACTTGATTCGGGTTGCACCTTCCACATGTGTTCCAATCGGGATTGGTTTACAAATTACGAAACAGTATCTGAAGGTGTTGTTTTGATGGGAAATAATGCTTCGTGTAAAATCGCAGGTGTTGGAACAATTAAAGTTAAGATGTGTGATGGAGTTGTCAAAACACTTAGTGACATACGGTATGTTCCAAAATTGAAGAGAAATTTAATTTCGATAAGTACTCTTGATTCAAAAAGGTATAAATACACAGCTGAAAGTGGGATTTTGAATATTCCCAAAGGTTCCCTCGTTGTAATGAAAGGGCAGAGAAAGACTGCCAAGTTATATGTTTTACAGGGTTCTACTGTTATTAGTGATGTAGCTGTCGCTTCCTTTTCCTTATCAGATGATGATATTACTAAATTTTGGCATATACGCCTAGGGCATATGAGTGAGAATGGCATGGCAGAATTGAGCAAAAGGGGACTTCTTGATGGGCAAGGAATTTACAAACTGAAGTTCTGTGAGCACTGCGTTTTGGGGAAGCAAAAGAGAGTTCGATTCACCAGAGAAATCCATAACATGAAAGAAACGTTGGAGTATATTCATTCTAATCTGTGGGGACCATCAAGAGTGCCTTCGAGAGGTGGAGCTAATTATATGTTAACTTTTATTGATGATTTTCTAGAAAAGTTTGGGCATTCTTCCTGAAGCAGAAAAGCGATGTGTTTTTTGTATTTAAGTCTTGGAAAACTATGATTGAAAAACAGACAGGAAAGCAAATAAAATACCTCTGTACAGACAATGGCTTAGAGTTTTGTTCTGATGAGTTTAATAAACTGTGCAAGTCATAAGGGATCGTGAGACACTTGACAGTTCGTCATACTCCATAGTAAAACGGCGTTGCAGAACGAATGAACAAATTGATCATGGACAAAGTTTGATGTATGTTGTCAAATGCCAACTTACCAAAGTCATTTTGGGCCGAAATAGCCTCTACTACATGTTTTTTTATCAACCGATCTCCATCCATTGCCATTGAGAAAAAGACTCCACAAGAGGTATGGTCTGGTAATCATGCTAATTATTCTGATTTAAAGATCTTTGGGTGTCCTACGTATGTTCATGTTGATAATGGAAAATTAGAACCGAGATTCATTAAATATGTTTTTCTTGGTTATAAAACTGGTGTAAAAGGTATAAGTTATGGTGTCCTGAAAATAGAAAAGTTGTGATTAGCAGAGATGTTGTTTTTGATGAAACGACTATGCTACTTAACTTATCTCTTAAAGACTCTTCCAATAAAGAAAATCAAAAGCAAGTGGAGCATCATGTTAATATAGAGTTGACTCCTCAAGTCAGTACAAATGAAACACCCCAAACCCGGCCCACGAGCTTTGACCAGATTTGGTATGTTCCTCAAGTAAACCGGTTCAAAATTCTTTTGTTACTTAGGAAAAACTTGTGTGATTTTTAAAAAAAATATTGCTTGGGTTGGGCTTGAGTTGAAAACAAATTTATCTTATGTTAAAACCCATTTATTTAAGGTGACAAAACATTTCGAGTTAATTTTAAAAGGAATTTACTTAAAACTTTAATTGATAAAAATCCATAAACATAATAAATAAAAGAAAAAAAATAAAGTAAACCACAATGGCCTTATTATATCAATGATCCCAAAGTAAAACTTAAAATACTTAAAATAAATTGAAAGTCCAAATCATAAATTTCTTGCTATGCATGGCCACCTTTAAGCTCCTGCTGACCCGGTCCATTACTGCTCATCACCTGAAAAATATTCCCCAACGGGGTGAGTCAACGACTCAATGTGTACACAACACTAAGTCATAATAGAATCAGGCATACAAATGATACGCATTCAAATCATAGAATACAATTAATGATGCATTCCCAAACCCAAGCCTAAAGGTCCATCCGCTAAGCACCACCCGTACCTGCCAGTCACACCGTGGGGACTACTAAGTCAACCCTCCATCCGCTACACACCATCGAAGGCAGTCGCTGCAGTCGACGTGCTCATCGCCCATATAATTTGTGTCATTAGACACCATATTCAAATAATGTAACCGAAGTTACCAAATTCAGATAATGTAACCGGAGTTACCATATTCAAATTTTGTGACCGTAGTCACCATATTCCGTTGGTGAGACCGAAGTCAACACTTTCTTCCCCTTTCACATATATCCCAAATGCCCCATATATCATGCATAACATACTTAATTTCTCATTCACGTTACTTTTCACATGTTAAATATAACATATTTCGTAATCCTAGTAGGAGTAGGAAACATACCTGAGTACTTTGTACCACATTAGGGTACTTAGCCATATTCACATTCTTATACATACATATATTACATATAGCCATATAACGTATTAAAAGATAGTGTGGGGTACACACCTGATTTGCTTAACGAATTCCTTGAAATCCCGAAAAAACCGATCTATTGCTTTAGATCTCAATTCCTACATTTGGCAACCTTAGTATGTTAGCATAAAGCCTATAAAACCAAATCCTAGTAGGATTTGTATTCTTAAAACCTACCTTGTTGTCGAATTGACTATAGTCAAATCCCGAAAACTTGTATTCTTCTCCTTTGAAATCGGCTACTCACTAGATCCCTTGAATCTGTTAGTTTTCGGCTTAAAACACATAATAATAGATCTAACTACTAAAATAGGTCTTGGCCGAATGCTATAGACACTTACCTTGTGGATTTTAAATCCCGAAACTCACCGAATAACTAGGGAACACGCGGCTTATGGTGTACCTTCGGGAAAAGAACTTCTCCTTCCTTGTAGTCGACACTTAGTAAATCCCGAAAGATCTCTTCAAGGTTTCGGCAACAAGATATTAATGGGGTTAGTCCTAGATTTCGGCAAATCTTAAAAGAAAAAGGATGGAAATCGAATGAGGTCTTACCCTTACTTTAGATATCGACAGTTCCTTTGCTTGAAGTCTCAAACTATTCGACTATGGCCTTGATCTTAGCAAGCTTTCGGCTTTTGGAATATTGAGAGGAGAAGAATGAAGAAGAAAAGAATAGGGGTTGCAGAGGAAATTCGGCAGAGGTTATCAAGGAAGAGTAAATAATGCTGAATGGCCTCTCTATTCCTTTTATAGCCGAATTTACTAGCTAGAGTCCCTTACTTGGCCACCACTCTTCTATTTGATAGCTTTATCCTTTGTATTATCACTAAATAAAAGAATTTAATCCAACCATTATCTCTTGAAAATAATGATAAATAAATCCCTTATTTATCCATCATTTAGCCGAATTTTAAAGAGAATAAAACTCTTCCTTTTTAAATAGCTTGTGCCGTCCACCTCACTTTTTCTAGAAGCAAAATAAAATTTCTTTTATTTGTTTCCCATGTGACTCGAACTCAGGCCCACTTGCTCATGTAGGTGGCGTCACTTACCTGGGCCTTAAGTGGCATTTCCAGGCCACTTTTCCAAGCCTGTTTGTGTGTCAAATTCCTCCTATTATTTTTCTTAAGGCCACCTTGCCTTAGTTTTCTCTTTTTAAGCCTTAAAACTTGACATTTCTTTACATTTCCAAGTTTCCAAAAATTTTTGTTTGGCTCTTTAAACTTGACATTTCCTTACATTTCCAAGTTTCCAAAAATGTTTACTTTCCTCTTTTGAATCATTTCCAAATCATTTCCTTAGCTTTCTTAGTTTCCAAAAAGGTTCACTTTCCTCTTTTAAACTTAACATTTCCAAAGCATTTCCATACATTTCCATACATTTCCATATATTTCCATACATTTCCATACACCTTAGGGTTCCTAGAACTCCTCAGAACACATCCAACACACCCACTGAGCCCACTATCTCATGAATTACACACGAACGCATAACCCCTAATCTAGGATGTTACAGTTCTACCCTCCTTAAAAATAATTTCGTCCTCGAAATTACTTATTAACAGCCGTACAATCCTTCTCACCGCACTATGCTTTCGCTGCGCACTCTGATCTTAATAGAACCATCATACTTTCTAGGCACAATCCCTAAGTTCACGTCCCTTAGAACTCATTTTCTAACGTCGCGATTTAATCTGATTTAAGAGTTTTATACATTAGTACTTTTGTTTCATTGATTAACCGCGAACAGTTTTATGAAAAGAGATGTTTAAAAGTGGTTCTTTCGATCAAACAAAGTTCTCAGCTCAAGTTCACTATTCAGAAAGTCACGTTCACATTCATCAACCAATTATGAACTTTCGTTCATTCAGAGAAATGTTGTAGTTTTCATTGTTGTTGTTTTTCCACTACCCAAGGGTATTTTCGTAATTTGTCCTACAGGGGCATTTTCGTAACTTTTCAAAATAAGGTTCCTTGGTGATTTTGTCAATAAGGGTATTTTGGTAATTTTGAAATCCTAAGGGCATTTCGGAAATTTTGAAATTCTAGGGGTATTTCGGTAAATTTTTACAAATCAGGGTAAATTTGTAAAGTTCAATAAATCAGGGGTATTTCAAAATTTTGCAAAACTTAAGGGTTCTTTTTGAGAACTTGTTTTCCAAATTGGTGATGTTGCAAAAATTTTGAAAATCAGAGTCATTTTGGTAATTGTGGTAAACCAGGGGTAGTTTCGTAATTTTCCGAATCGGGGTATTTTGGACTTTCACAAATTAGGGTTTCTGCATACTTTTACAAAATAAGAAAATTTTATTGAAGTCGGGGTAATATGGTAATTTTAAAACTCAAGGGCATTTTAGTAATTTTGCAAATAGGGGTATTTTAGTAATTTTCATAAATCAAGAAATATTTCAGAAAAAATTTATGGAATAGCTTTTATAAATCAAAAAGTAATTTAAGAGTTTTAAAACTAGGGTTTCCATAAAAATACGGCTAGTCCCTTTCGGGTTTTAGTTAGGGGTTTAGCCCATGAATAGGTCATCTTGGTTAGGGTGAACCGAAGCTACGCACCAGGTAGGATTCGAGTGAAGAGGAGGTGAGTCACGCGGACTGCTTAAATACCAAGCTCCCACCGAATACCAATCCTAGACATGCGCACAATGGTTGCCACACCCTAACTCGGCGACTTAGACACAGGTTTGTTTTATTAGGCATTTAAAGTCTTATGAAATTGTTGGGGTAACTAGTCCTAGGGTTCAAGTTCCTATCATACTAATCTACGTTCCATTCCATTTCTACCCTTCTACAAATCACAATATAAATCACACAAGAGATCGAAGTACTTACCTGGTGGACTTCGGGTCGGAGACTTAGGTGCCATGCCAGAAAAACCTGCTTATCTTCAAAAACTCATTTGGGCTCGATTTAAAAACGTTTTGGGCCTTAAACCCAAGGCCGAGGGTTTGAAACTGGGCTCTGATACCAAACTGAAACACCCCAAACCCGGCCCACGAGCTTTGACCAGATTTGGTATGTTCCTCAAGTAAACCGGTTCAAAATTCTTTTGTTACTTAGGAAAAACTTGTGTGATTTTTAAAAAAAAATATTGCTTGGGTTGGGCTTGAGTTGAAAACAAATTTATCTTATGTTAAAACCCATTTATTTAAGGTGACAAAACATTTAGAGTTAATTTTAAAAGGAATTTACTTAAAACTTTAATTGATAAAAATCCATAAACATAATAAATAAAAGAAAAAAAAAAATAAAGTAAACCACAATGGCCTTATTATATCAATGATCCCAAAGTAAAACTTAAAATACTTAAAATAAATTGAAAGTCTAAATCATAAATTTCTTGCTATGCATGGCCACCTTTAAGCTCCTGCCGACCCGGTCCATTACTGCTCATCACCTGAAAAATATTCCCCAACGGGGTGAGTCAACAGACTCAATGTGTACACAACACTAAGTCATAATAGAATCAGGCATACAAATGATACACATTCAAATCATAGAATACAATTAATGATGCATTCCCAAACCCAAGCCTAAAAGTCTATCCGCTACACACCACCCGTACCTGCCAGTCACACCGTGGGGACTATTAAGTCAACCCTCCATCCGCTACACACCATCGAAGGCAGTCGCTGCAGTCGACGTGCTCATCGCCCATATAATTTGTGTCATTAGACACCATATTCAAATAATGTAACCGAAGTTACCAAATTCAGATAATGTAACCGGAGTTACCATATTCAAATTTTGTGACCGTAGTCACCATATTCTGTTGGTGAGACCGAAGTCAACACCTTCTTCCCCTTTCACATATATCCCGAATACCCCATATATCATGCATAACATACTTAATTTCTCATTCACGTTACTTTTCACATGTTAAATATAACATATTTCGTAATCCTAGTAGGAGTAGGAAACATACCTGAGTACTTTGTACCACATTAGGGTACTTAGCCATATTCACATTCTTATACATACATATATTACATATAGCCATATAATGTATTAAAAGATAGTGTGGGGTACACACCTGATTTGCTTAACGAATTCCTTGAAATCCCGAAAAAACCGATCTATTGCTTTAGATCTCAATTCCTACATTTGGCAACCTTAGTATGTTAGCATAAAGCCTATAAAACCAAATCCTAGTAGGATTTGTATTCTTAAAACCTACCTTGTTGTCGAATTGACTATAGTCAAATCCCGAAAACTTGTATTCTTCTCCTTTGAAATCGGCTACTCACTAGATCCCTTGAATCTGTTAGTTTTCGGCTTAAAACACATAATAATAGTTCTAACTACTAAAATAGGCCTTGGCCGAATGCTATAGACACTTACCTTGTGGATTTTAAATCCCGAAACTCACCGAATAACTAGGGAACACGCGGCTTATGGTGTATCTTCGGGAAAAGAACTTCTCCTTCCTTGTAGTCGACACTTAGTAAATCCCCAAAGATCTCTTCAAGGTTTCGGCAACAAGATATTAATGGGGTTAGTCCTAGATTTCGGCAAATCTTAAAAGAAAAAGGATAGAAATCGAATGAAATCTTACCCTTACTTTAGATATCGACAGTTCCTTTGCTTGAAGTCTCAAACTATTCGGCTATGGCCTTGATCTTAGCAAGCTTTCGGCTTTTGGAATATTGAGAGGAGAAGAATGAAGAAGAAAAGAATAGGGGTTGCAGAGGAAATTCGGCAGAGGTTATCAAGGAAGAGTAAATAATGCTGAATGGCCTCTCTATTCCTTTTATAGCCGAATTTACTAGCTAGAGCCCCTTACTTGGCCACCACTCTTCTATTTGATAGCTTTATCCTTTGTATTATCACTAAATAAAAGAATTTAATCCAACCATTATCTCTTGAAAATAATGATAAATAAATCCCTTATTTATCCATCATTTAGCCGAATTTTAAAGAGAATAAAACTCTTCCTTTTTAAATAGCTTGTGCCGTCCACCTCACTTCTTCTGGAAGCAAAATAAAATTTCTTTTATTTGTTTCCCATGTGACTCGAACTCAGGCCCACTTGCTCATGTAGGTGGCGTCACTTACCTAGGCCTTAAGTGGCATTTCCAGGCCACTTTTCCAAGCCTGTTTGTGTGTCAAATTCCTCCTATTATTTTTCTTAAGGCCACCTTGCCTTAGTTTTCTCTTTTTAAGCCTTAAAACTTGACATTTCTTTACATTTCCAAGTTTCCAAAAATTTTTGTTTGGCTCTTTAAACTTGACATTTCCTTACATTTCCAAGTTTCCAAAAATGTTTACTTTCCTCTTTTGAATCATTTCCTAATCATTTCCTTAGCTTTCTTAGTTTCCAAAAAGGTTCACTTTCCTCTTTTAAACTTAACATTTCCAAAGCATTTCCATACATTTCCATACATTTCCATATATTTCCATACATTTCCATACACCTTAGGGTTCCTAGAACTCCTCAGAACACATCCAACACACCCACTGAGCCCACTATCTCATGAATTACACACGAACGCATAACCCCTAATCTAGGATGTTACAACAAAAATTGAGAATAGAGTTGCTTCTTCACCATAATACTCTATCTCCAAAAACTATAAGAGAAATTAAACCTCCAAAGAAGTATGCCGAGGCTGATCTAGTTGCTTATGCTTTAAATGTGGCTGAAGATATAGATGCAAACCAAGAGCCGTCTAATTATTCTAAGGCGGTTAGCTGTGAAGACTTAGAAAAGTGGATGTTTGCTATACAAGAGGAGATGGAATCACTCCATAAAAACAGAACATGGGATCTTGTGAAACTCCTTAAAGGTAAAAAGGTTGTTCACTGTAAATGGGTGTTAAGAAAGAAAGAAGGGACTCAAGAAGTTGAAGAACCCAGATATAAAGCAAGGCTTGTTGCAAAAGGTTACAGTCAAGTTCCAGGAGTAGACTTCACAAGTGTGTTCTCCCCAGTTGTAAAGCATAGTTCGATTCGAGCTTTGCTTGGTATTGTGGCCATGCATGATTTGGAGCTTGAGCAGTTAGATGTAAAAACTGCATTTTTGTATGGAAAACTTGAGGAAGATATTTATATGCAACAACCAGATGGTTTTATAGTCTCTGAAAAAGAGGAGTATGTTTGCTTGCTGAAAAAGTCCCTTTACGGTTTGAAACAGTCACCAAGATAGTGGTACAAGAGGTTTGATTCTTTTATGACCTCTCATGATTTTAAAAGAAGTAGTTTTGACAGTTGTGTTTACTTTAAGAAAAACAATGATGGTTCTTTTGTGTATCTACTTCTTTATGTTAATGACATGTTGATAGTAGCAAAAGATAAATGAGAGATAAGAAAGGTCAAAGCCCAACTATGTGAAGAATTTTAGATGAAAAATTTAGGACCAGCAAAGAAGATACTTGGTATAGAGATTCTTAGAGATAGAAAAGCAAGTAAATTGTACCTAATTCAGAAGGGGTACATTGATAAAGTTCTTTGCAGGTTCAACATGCAGAGTGCTAAGCTTGTTAGTACTCATTTAGCAGCCCATTTCAGACTTTCATCAGTTTTGTCTCCACAATCAGATGATGAGATTGAGTACATGCCACATGTTCCATACTCTAGTGCAGTGGGATCTCTCATGTATGCTATGGTTTGTTCACGTCCAGATTTATCATATGCAGTTAGTGCAGTTAGTAGATACATGGTGAATCCCGGTAAAGAACATTGGAAAGCAGTTCAATAGATTTTAAGATACTTACGAGGTACTACTGATGTTTGCTTACAGTTTGGAAGAACTAGAGATGGAGTCATTAGGTATGTTGATGCTGATTTTGCTGGAGATCTTGATAGAAGAAGATCTTTCACCGGTTATATCTTTACTCAGAGGTTGTGCAATCAATTGGAAAGCTACTTTGCAAACTACAGTCGCTTTGTCTACGACTGAAGCTGAGTACATGGCGATTACTGAGGCTTATAAAGAAGTTATTTGGTTGAAGGGACTCTTTAGTGAGTTTAATGAAGACCTTCAAATCAGCACAGTTTTGTGACAGTCAGAGTGCCATCTTCCTTACAAAAGATCAAATGTTTCATGAGAGAACAAAACACATTGATGTTCGGTATCATTTTGTTCGTGATATTATTGCTCGTGGTGATATTGTTGTGAGCAAAATTAGTACTCATGAAAATCCTGCAGATATGATGACTAAGTCACTTCTTATAACCAAGTTTGAGCATTGCTTAGACTTGTTTAGTGTTCATTGTTGAAGTTAAACCCTTAAGGGGTTTTATGGAAGAGGTGAAGAACTTGTTCATTAAGATCTCGCGATGATGAACTTGTTCATTGAGAATTCATGTCAAGGTGGAGATTGCTAGAATTAAGTGACCCGAATTCTTATTTAAATAAAATACAATGGTAAAATAAAATAAAAGAAGAATCCCTATAAAACTACACTTATTTTATTTTATTTTAAATAAGGTTTTTTAAACCTTATTAAACTCCATCTATTTGATATTGATTAGAATAAGGAGTTTCAATCTTACTACACTCATATTAGAATATGGCTTTACAAGCCTATAAATAGACATAGTCTATTCCTTTTGTAATAGATTCGAATTCGACATAGTGAATTTTCTTCTCCTCTGCCCGTAGTTTTTTTTCCCTAAAGGGTTTCCACGTAAAACCTGCGTGTTCTTTATTTTTATTTCTCTTTTCTTTTCGATATATTTGTCATTACCGACGTTATATTTTTCACGAAGTGTTTGAGTAAATGCTCTTAAAAGTACTCTATTACTTTAAAGGTTTACAACTGAATCCAGACAAATGAGAAGGAAGACATCTATTTATAGTTGAGTTCCCCTAAAACTAATGATACAGATTGAGTTACATCGACGGTCGAGATTTGTGTCTATCTATAAGATGAGAGTTCTCAGGGATTTAAACTCTACATATTTATCCCTTAAGATTTGCATTAATTACTCTGATAACTCTAGTTTTACTGGAGTATTTCAATGGATCACCAACGTTTCAAGTAGATGGGCTTCTCCATATGTTCCATGAGTTGGGTCAATTCAAGTGAGTCAAATGAGCCACATTTAATAAGTTGATCTTTATGGGACGTTTTATGCGTAATAGTCACGGGTTTTGATCTGTAGCCTGTGACATCATACCCCGATCGGTTCCTAGTTTGATCAGTCGATTAAGTCTAATTCTGAAAACAATGGTTTTGATAGATGAAATAACTTTTTCAACCATGTTAGGTCGAGCAAGCAAGCGGTAAAGTTCTAAAACAGAATTAACCATCGACATCTCGACCTCGAGAGGGCGAATTTCGAGCATTGTTGGTATTACC
The DNA here is from genome assembly GCA_005393395.2 of Gossypium australe. Lineage (NCBI taxonomy): Eukaryota > Viridiplantae > Streptophyta > Magnoliopsida > Malvales > Malvaceae > Gossypium > Gossypium australe. Next base: position 14,956,628 of record CM016625.1, on the reverse strand, counting down.
CGAAATTTTAAGGAAGAAAGAAAAAAATATAAAAAAAATAAAGAGAGAAATAATATAAAAGAGAAAAAGGGAAATAAAAGAATTAAAATATTTTTTAAGTTTATTGACTTAAATTTTTTAAACATATATAACATTTTGGTGTAAAATTAGTAATAGAATAATAGTTTAAGTACCACACATGACCAAAAAAAATGTTTAGATACCAAAATGAGAAAAAATATAGTTTTAGTACCAATTTGTAAGTTAAGCTTTTTTGAAGTAGACTCAGCAGTTTAACTAACAATTTAATAAACGGAGATACCAACTTACGAAAATAAATAATTTAAGTAGAACTTGTAATAAAAAAAATACCAAGTATGAAGATGAAAAAAAAGAAGGTATAGTTTAGGTTTAAGTGAAAATGTATTCATTGTATTTGTATAGCATATAGTTCAAATCCAAAATAGGTGGGAATTGTGTATACATAATTTGGTGAAAGGTCCAAAGCTGAAAGAGGTAAGAAACTGTATGAATCAGAAGTTGAGGAGTAGTTGGATATTTTTCATAATAGGCCCACTTCAATTTTAGTCCCAGATGGGTTGGATATCTATTCACATCTCTATAACTTGTACCATTTCTTCTTTTTATTAAATTCTAATTCCATTACTGTTTTAACCTTTTTCTTTTCCCTTGAAAGTTGTTTTTTGGGTACATTTTACAACTTACTTTCATATCAATTTTCCTTGGTTGAATCATATCACTTTTATTTCATTTTTGTGGAGAAAAAATGGTGAGATTTGACTTAGGAATCTCTAGTTTTCTTTGTACCCATCAACAAAACACGCTACGAACATTCTCGAAATTCATCATAATACCTATAAATATAATTAAATTATAGTAGTAATTTATCTAAAAATTAATTGATGTTTTGATTAAAATGAAAATTTGAAAAATATGATGTGTGTAGTATTTTATAAAGATATCAATGTTTTATTATTTTTGTAAAAATAATAGGGTTTTAATCATAACTATTTCAAATTTAAATTGATACTCAATTTAAGAATCCTTTCTTTTTAACTTTTTTTAGTCAAAGGAATTGAATTATTAGTTTAATTTGATTAAATGTTATTCGAATTTTAGATGAATTTAAACTCTTATTGATTAATTATATAAGTAAGATTTTTGAAGAGTAAAGCAAGTTTTGAAATTGAATCCTAATTTTGGAAGAACATCGGTACTTATTTTTATCTTACACCAAACAATACCTTTCTTCTTCAATATTATAATCATACGACGTCGCTTTAACCACCAACTATGTGTACAAATATCCAAATCTTACTTTAATAATAAACACAAGGATATAAAGAAAAAGCATGCTTGTCAGACTGTTGAACCGCCCACGCGGCCGACCAAAATTAATCTAATATAATGAGACATATTTTTAAAACCCCCAAGTATCCCCTTAAATTACTACTACTGCTACTGTCAGTTGACTCTTTTTGCACCGAAAGATACAAAAGTTGCATTCCCTGCCTTTTTATCTCTTCTATACGTAAAATAAAATAAAGCAACAATTCCTCCACTCAATTGGACACGTGTCTTGACCTGTGCACTCCATCAGAAATGCCAAAAACAAAACGTGTCTATCGCCTGAATGCTTCACAAGTGTCCAAAATCCATTGCATTGTTTTCAACTTTGTCCAACCCTTTTTAGTGCCCACTTTTTATTTTTATGGAGCTGACATGGACAGACGACGCGTTTTAAATTGAGCGAGGCTTAATTTTTAGATTTTGTGAAGCTGAGCTGGAATGATGGCAGCTTGTTTTAAAAAGAAATTAGTCCAATAGGGGCAGGCCACGTAAGAAAATGGCTATCAACCTAATCAGTCTTTCTTTCTTTTACATATTAGAAATTAATGTATGCTTGCTTTTCCCTCTCTCTCTTTTGGATTTTTATCATATTTGAATATAATATACAAAGTCATGGAACCCAAAAAAGTAAAAAGGAAGGGATTTGATTTTTTTTATTTATAATCATACAAGCTTTGGGTCAAACTTATCACTTGGGCTGTTTAATCAAACTTAATCTCTTATTTTAGGAGAAATTCGATTAAGCTAAATTGATTTCTTAATCTAATTAAAATCAGAATATAAAACAATTTAAGACATTAAGGATTCATACTTCCAACATTGCCATCACTCATTTGCTAGCCAATTTTTGGTGTATGGAGTACAAGTAGTTTGTTTTAGTATTTTAGTTGTGTTATATATACTTATTATAAAATCATAATTAAGTTATTGCCACATGCTAATTTAAAAATAAATTAACTTGTATTATAATAATACTTTCATATATTTATATAATTTTTTAATGAATCAACAACAAAATTATATATCCAAGGATGAATCATGTGCTAATAATATTTATATGCAAATTTTGTATCATTCCGCTTATAATAATTATTAAATAAATATTTTCACATAAAATATTTCTTCTGCGGGTATAAAATAATGAATTAAAAAAAGCATAAAATGTTAATTCAATTAATTAAAAATAAACCTAAATTCATTTTAAAGTCAAATCAGGTGTTATAGAATCTAAATTGATTAAGAAAGAATGGAAGTTGGGTTCGGTTATTAATGAAACCATATTTATGAAATCAATTTGGATTTATAATGTTAAAAAATTAATTGCATGTCAAATAAATAATGGTATTAATTAAATTTATGGGGAAAAAAAAAACCATGGTTTGCTCTAAAAAGGAAAGACAAGTATTTTCAATCTCTAAATATTACAAGTCAAAGAAGTAATTCTATTAATTAAGCGCAACGACCATTTTGCCCTTTTCTTATTTATTTATTTGGTTTTTTGTTTTTTATAATCACCTTTTAGATTTTAGTTTTATTATATGAAACCTTTACCTTTGTGTGATTTTTTACGATTGTAGAATATTATTAATTCATATTTGGGAGAAATTAGATAAGAAAAAACCTTTTCAAAAATAATCTAATTTGATTTTAACATTTAAAACTTCACTTTAACTTATTTTTCAATTATAAAACAAATATGGTATAGTTTAAATAATATCCAGACTAAAGACTAAATATGCAAAATATATAATGCCAAAGTTAGAAATTTATTTTAGAATTATACATTTTAAAAGGATTAAAGTATAATTTTATTATTGTATTAATTTATTATTTCAAAAAATTTAAAAGAATTAAACCAAACTTTTATTATCTTGAGAGGGACAAAGTGCAAATTGTAAGAGACTAAAATAAAATTATATGGTTTGGTAGAGGCCAAACTTTTTCCTACTCCATCAATGTCTAAGGTTGTTTGCAAATCAGACTAGACCAACTGATTAGATCGAAAATCAATTGGTATATCAGTTCGAAGCAAGCAAAGTAATCAATTGTTCCTAAATCGGTATGAATTAATTGAATTGGAGGAAAAAATTAATTGATTTGACGGTTGAATTGGTTGAATTGAGTTTTATATATATATATATATATATATATTATTTTTATGATTTGTATAATTTAATTAATTGAAACTAGACTGTTAGCCTGACCGATTCGGCCATCAATCTAGTTCCACAAACATTGTTGGGCTGATTGAGATACTATATATATTAAAAAAGGTTAAAAAATATTACAAGTCCTTGTACTCTTAGTAAATTTAGAAATGAGTCTTTATACATTTATTTTCAAGAATTTAATCTATTTACTTTTCAAATTTCAAAAAATAGGTTCAATTGTTAATACAATTGACTTTTTTTTTTGTTAAATTTGATAGTGTGAGATTTTAAAATTAAAAAACCATGTAATTAAAAGAATATATTGTAATGAACTTGAATTTAACAAAAAAATTTTAACTACATTAATAATTAAACTTAATTTTTAATTAAAAAATAAAAAGACTAAATTTCGATAGATTCAATTGAATTAGCAATTTAGAAGTAAAGATGAAGGTGAAGATTAAATAAGATATAGCGTGAATACTAATTCTAAAACCTATCAGTTACCATCACAACTTATATATATTGTATTCGTAACAAAAGAAAAAGGTGAGTCAAAAGCAAGGAGAGCTCTTGAATTCTCATTTTATAAATAATGAAAGATAAAATAAGCTTAATATCATAATCCCAACTACTGAAACATATTTAAAGACTAAAAAGGGAGAAGAATGCGGTTTGAAATATCAGATGTATTCAACCAAATTATTACCTAAACGCATATTTTTTAATTAGTTATAATATTTTAGTAGTCATATATAATTAATCTAAGAATCATAATAGAAAGATTATAAATGATGAGTTATATCTCTTAGTTATAAAAAATTGTATCTTTTATTTATTAATCAAGATGTGTGACTATTGAGTATAAATTTATTAAAAAATGACTTTATGATTAAACATGAAATTTCCTATAAATAACACAATGATTTTATTTCAAACGTCCTATAAAAAACTTTGGAATAAAGTTTCGTTCTATACTCCCTCAATTGTTTAGTGTACATATATTGTTATATAATTAGTTACTATAGAGGTTTATAGGAATTGACATTCATGTTATATATTACTTTATGCTCACTTGATTGTTTTTGTTTATGGAAAACACATATAATTTATGGCTTTTATTGTATTCTCGAAATTTATTTACTTGTAACTCATTTGCATACTAAAACATGTGACAGTGACAAATAAAACCTTAAAAATGGTGACTTGATACACGTTACATACTTTGTCAAATTAAAAAATAAATTTAGAATACCATGCTTATACAAGGGGATGAACCTTTATTCTTAGCAAAGATGTTATTTTTTGAGATTTTAAGAAATAACCATGTATTATTGATTCCACTCTGGCAACTAAATACATTGTATTACCTAATGCATCTAAAGAAGTTGAATGATTAAAAAAATTGTTTTATTATGTACTTTTATGGCTTAAGCCGATTTCACTAATTTCTAAGTGAGATTATTCTAGCAACGACATATAACCAAATATATAATGAAAAAGTAAAAGCACGTTAGGCTAAGACATAATTATGTCCAACAATTAACTTATGATGAAGCATCACTATTAATTTTAGGAGGTTAAGTGAAAACTTGGTGGATCATTTGACCAAAAGTATAGCTAGAGATATAATAAATAAGACCTCAAGAGGGATGGGACTAGAGCCCATTAGTTTGACTCACCCATAACAAAAAGTCAACTTGATGTTTGATACAATGTCAAGTTTTAAGTTCAATGAGACAAAACCATCTTAAGGTAAAAATGTTGGATACCTATAATGATAAGGAAAGAATGAGTAATTTACTCTTAATGGATTCAAAGTATAAATATGTTAGAATGTTATAATTGTGTAAATACTCTTGACTAGATTTACCTAAATGAGTGTGAGGTTGGCTGCCACTAGAAGCTTAATCGATTGGTGTTGAAATCGTTATGTGAGATTTGTTCAGTTAATCAAATAGAATAACTAGTTCAAAGCAATGTTTTAAAAATCGAGCCGATGATTGAACCAATCAAACCATTGATTATCGGTTAAACCAGTTTAACCATCGGTCCAACAATAATTAAATAAACAATTTAAAATTTCATAAAAGATTAAAATATATTAAATAATTCATAAATTGGTTCAATTAGTTCAATTGTTAGTTTTTTGTCCCAGCTTTCACTTTTTACTAGTTTTGAGTGGTTCACTCAGAGGCCAATTCAATCCCTTTGTTTAAACCGATATATCAATCGATTCCTAGTCCAACCAATTATATTCCAAAAACATTGATTCAAAGCATAGTCTACTATGCAATTTTGATCAACATGTTTTTAATCGTTAAGTAAAGGTTCCATTGTAATGCATCTTCATTTGTGGAATTAATTTTTAATATTATCAAAATCTAAAATATTTCAAAAATGGGAAGAGATTGTTGGAATATTTTCAAAATGTTTATAATGTTCCAATAGTTACAAGTGAAAGGTTATGATTAAAAGAAATCTAAAAGCTATAACTAGTTAGAATGGTGAATTATGTCACTTTATTATTAAAAATTGTGTCATTTTAATTAAGAGGTGTAACACCCATAACTAGGGTTACAATGTATTATCGTACAACTCAAAACATTTCATTATAGATAGCATTATGATTTATAATAAAAAAAAATTTAACATAGATTCCTGAATAATTAAGTTTACGATTAATTATGCATCTATAGACCTTAAATCGATCCTATGATGCTCTAAAAATTATTTTAGAAACAATTAGGGACCAATTCGAAACCTTAAGGAGTTCAGGGAGAAAACTGTAAATTTTCCAAAACTATAGTAGGTATTGATACCCAATCGATACATATTTGGAAATCTATACCAAAGTTCAATTTTGTTTTGTTGTAAACAACGGGTATCGATAATTATTTAATGATATCAATATTTATGAAACAGTATCGATACTTAAGTAAAAATCAATACCGTTTCGGCATTTTGTTTATTTTATTAAAACTGTTCATTTGGTCAAGTGTCGATACCAAATGCCATGGTATCAATAATTTTCTTAGAAATGGTAAAATCTCACCTTATCAATATTCAATTCGCATCAAACTCACCTGTTATAAAAGACATTAATAACACACATTCAAACACTTAATATCCAACCAATGTGTCCTCATTGACACCACAAGTTAATTACCAAATCATTAACATTCAAACCAATTCCAACTTATTTCAACTCAAGCAATCAACAAATTATTACTTAGTTACTTCTATATCATTACATTTGACTACTCTCAGTGTAACAACCCGTTTTTAGTCAAATCGGAACAGTAGTTTCGAGACCACAATTCCGAAGTAAAAATAATTATTTTCTTATTATTTTGAGATCTATAGCATGATAGAATGATTGTGTGAAAATTTCGTTAAGAAATTTTATCGTTTGAATGGTTAATTTTATAAAAAGGACTTAATCGTGTAAAATCTAAAAGAGATGTTCTAATAGTTAAAGGTATCAAATGGCTATAGAATATTAAATTAGAGATCCTTATGTAGTAATTAACCCATTTTAGAGTTGTTGGATGATAGTGGCTTGGTTTTTGGTGTAAATATTAAGAATTTTAAAGGTTAAATATGTAAATTGATTATTAATGGTCAATTAAATTAAAACAAAACCATTTTATCATCTTTTATCATCCTTCTCAACCAAAATTAGAAGAGAAGAAACACCATAGTTAGTTTTTTCATTCGGCCAAAGTTTTATAGCTCATTAAGGTACGATTTTTGTCCCGTTTTTAATGATTTCTATGTTTTTGAGATCGTTGCAACTTAATCTAGCTAGCCTAGGGACTAATTTGAAAAAAATGTTAAAGGTTTAGGGTTTTTAAATTTATTAATATAGGTGTATTTTGATGTTTGATGATAGAAAATGTATGCTTGTTGTTAGATAAACAACATTTGTAAAGTGATTTTAAGTAAAATTGTCAATTAGGGATTAAATTGTGAAATGTGTAAATTGTGTAGTTAAATTATGAAATAAATGAAAAATATGGATTTCTAGGGACCTAATTGAAATTCTCTTATCATGGGTTTTGATTGAATTACATGAATTTGTGATTTTATAAGATAAGGACTAAATTGTAAAGAAATGTAAATATTAGGGGCAAAAGTGTAAAGTTGTCATAATGTGATATTTGGATTAAATTGAATAGATGGATGATTAAATGAGTTAATTTTAATTATATTTAGATCAAGAAAAGAGAAATACAGATTTAGATCGGGGAAAGAAAAAGGTTTCAGACTAATCGACTTAATTAGCAGTTTTTACATTCGAGGTAAGTTCGTATGTAATAAGCATTGTTATAATTGTATTTTAAATGCTTTGATATTGCATAAGTTGTAAATACGATCTTGCGGACACATTCGACGATGATTTGGTAACGAGAAATCCCTATTGAACCTTAGGAATAGATTAGGATAAGAATGACATGTCATTAGGGGTTGTTATTGTTTGGGTGCTGGTCCATACGTCCTACCGGTGGCTGAGTTATCTAGCATGTGTTGCAAATTCTCATCAGCTTGTGTGAGCAGCACCATGTAGCTTCATCATGATCGTCAGCTTGTGTGAATAGACCCGGTGATAGCTCGAGAGCGAGCATTATTGAGATAGCTTCAGCTATGTATTGGCCCTTCGGTGCAAGATTTATTAAGATAGCTTCGGCTATATATATTGGCACTTAGGGTGCGAGATTCCCGAGTATCCTGTATTATTCCAAATGGTTCAACGGGTATATCAAAGATATGAAATGGTGAGAATAGATATGTATCAAAACAGGTATGTACGAAAACTGTATATGTTTCGAACTTATGAAAGAAGTGAACTGATGGTTATATAGATTGTAAGACCCAAATTTTGCCTGGGGCCCATTAAGACCCAATAATAAGCAGTCCAAAACCAATGTCCATTTACAAAACAAACCTAAAGCCAGGGCTAAACAGTCCCAACCAAAATACAGTCCCAAACAGACCCCAAAACCCGCGGCCCAATTACAAAACCAATTACAAACCCAAATTAAAACCTACCCAATTAACCCAATCTGAAGCAGCCCAACTTAACCCAAAGACCTAGCCCACAAACTAAACACCTTCAGCTAGGGTTCCCTCTCTCCCTCGCGCCGCCTCTCCACCAGCACCCCCACCTCGGTCAACACCCGCACGCGCCTCAGACATCTTCTCGACTCGCGCGCCTCGCATGCCTCGCCTGGCCTCCACTCGTGACCTGCAAAGGACCAAAGAACGAGAGCAAAAAGACAAACAACAGAGAAAACAAAGCAAAAATATACAGAAATCTGTACATCGGTTATAAAAACCAAAACAAACTCATTTGTAGGGGCTCTTCTTTTGTTGACAAACGATCGGAAATAAAATGCAAAAAAAAGCATTCGAAGGTTGACATCTCTGTTTTCATTTTTCTTTTCTTTCATTTTTATTTATTTACAAAAATCTTGACCAATAATAATAATAAAAGAGGAGGGGCAAGGAAACCTCACCTGAGTCATCGGGGCACGTCGTCGGAGCCTCGTCTCCGTCGTCGAAGCTGGACCGAAGGCAAAGGAAAATTGTATGAAATAGCATGCCTATGTCTGTTGTGAATGTGTATTATGAATTTTGCGAACCTTAGTATGTAGGGGAATAGCTTAAAAATTATTTAATTTTAAGTTTAAAAGAGGAAGCTAGGCAAAGGAGGCCTTCAGAGAAATTGTAGGGAAAATTAGACATAAAAATCAGCTTGTAAAAGTGGCTTGGAGGCGCCATTTAAGGGCCTAGCAGGTGACGCCATGTACAGTGGGTAAGGGCTCAGGTTCGAGCTACAAGGGAAGCAAAATAAAAGTTTTATTTTGCAGCAGAGATGAGCAGCAATGGACGACACTAAGGCTATATTTTAGGAGCTTAAATCCTTTTATTTTTTTAGAGATAAAAGGTGATAAATTAATTAAGATAAGGGATAAATGATGGATTATTTTTATTAATTTTAAATGAAGAGATGAGGAGAAAAGCAAGGGATTTGATAGTGTTGGCCGAATAGGGGATTCTCTTGGTGATATTTTCGGCCAAGGAAGGATAGGAGGCCATTTACTTTCTTTTCTTTCCTCTTGTACCTCTGCCTACCTCTGCCGAATTCTCTCTGCAACTATTCTCTTTTTCTTTTCAATCCTCCAAAAGCCGAAAATAGGATCCCCTAGTCTTGCCGAATTTCCCTAAGTCCTATACCTTTCGTTTCTTTCTTTGTTAAAACCGAATCTTCCTAAGTGATCATCAAAAGCCGAAACTCGTGTGATCACCATCTAGCCATAGCCGAATATTGCTGTGGATTCAAGCAAGGGAACAATCGATTTCTATAGTAAGGGTAAGAATCTATCGTTGTTGTTTTATTTCTTTTCTTTAGCCAAAAGTTGGAAGCTAACCCCATTAGTATCCTATGGCCGAAACTATGAAGAATTCTCTCGGGATTTTGCTATAGTCGACAATAAAGGAGATTTCGGGATTTCAATAACCAAGGTAAGTTATGTGATATTCGGCCATAGGCCATGTTATCGTGTTTTAATGTTAGATTGGATCTAACCTATGCCTATAGGTATTTCGACATCTTCATAGCCAAGTAACCACTTTCGGGATTTAAGATTCACAAGGTAAGTGAATATACTAATCGGCCAAGGCTATATTTGGTGGTTCAAATCTATTTCTTAATTATTCAAAGCCGAAAGCTAACCTGTTAAGTGATCTAGTGTGGGCCGATTGCAAGGAAGATATATCGTGGAATTTTGGGATTTGATTAGTAGTCAAATCGGCAGCAAGGTAAGACTTTGGTTGCGATAAATCCTTCGGGATTTGGTCTTATAGCCGAATAGGCTGTTTGCTAAAATACTAAGTGTTGGCCGAATGTAGGGGCTAAGGATCTAAGGCATTAGATCGGGTTTTTCGGGATTTGAGTGAACTCACTAAGTGAATCAGGTGTGTACCCCACATTATCTCTTAATAGATTTATGGCACCCATTTAATATATGTGTTTATAATAATGTGAATGTGGCCAAGGTACCATGCAATGGTACAAAGTACTCAGGTACGTAACGTTAACTTTAAATTAATATAAGATATGAATATTTGGAATATGTCACGTATGTGAACATGATAAGAATGTGAAATAAGGTAAGGCATGATATTGCATGATATGTATGACATGGGGCATATGGGTGAATTTGAAAAGGGGAAGTAATCTGGTGGTTCTTACCACAAATATCTGAATGTGGTGACTCATGTCACAAATATCTGAATGTGGTGACTTATGTCACAAGTAATCATCTGGTGGCTATGCCACGAATTTTATAAGGGCGATGAGCACGTCGACTGCAGCGACTGCCTTCGATGATGTGTAGCGGATGGAGGGTTGACTTAGTAGTCCCCACGGTGTGCAGGTTGGTACGGGTGATGTGTAGCGGATGGTACCTAGGTTTGGGTTCGGGTTTGCATCATTCTTTTTATTTCTGCTATATGTACTTGTATGGACTGATATGCCTAAACTGTTGAGACTTAGTGTTGGTTGTACACACTGAGTCTGTATGACTCACCCCGTTGTGGGAATATTTTTCAGGTGACGCTCAGTAATGGACCGGGTCGGCAGGAGCTTAGTGGTGGCCATGCTCAGTTCGAGATTTTATTTTAATTTGGACTTGTTATATTTTAAACATTTTGGATTTATTTTGGGTTTCGTTTTCGATGTAATAGGGCCATAGTATGAACTGTTATGCATGCATATTAATTACTTTATTATGTTTCAAATTTTTTTTATTTTATCAAATTAAAGTTTAAGAAATTTTTCTTAATAATAAACGAAAAATGTTTTGACACCTAAATACAGATGGTTTTCAATATAAGATAAACTCTCAAACAACTCGGTGTTTCTTTAATTTAAAAGCCTTGAACTTAGAAATAAAGTTTTATAAAAACCTCGATTTCAAGAATAAACTTGTTTCCAACTCGAGCCCAACACAAAAATAAATTTTCTTTCAAAACCACTCAGATTTTTCCAAAGTCACAAACAAATTTTGAACCGTTTTACTCAAGGAACATACCAGATCCGGTCAGGGCTCGTGGGCCGGGTTAGGGGTGTTTCAGTTTGGTATCAGAGCCCAGTTTTTAAACTCTCGGCCTTGGGTTTAAGGCCCAAAACATTTTCAAATTTAAGCCCAAATGAATTTTGTGAAAATTTTTGTGAAATGAGCAGGTTTCTCTGGCATGGCACCTAAGCCTCCGACCCGAAGTCCACCAGGTAAGTACCCCTATCCGTTGTATGAATTATTGTATGTAGAAGGGTAGAAATGGAACGTAGATTAGTGTGATAAGTACTTGAACCATAGGACTAGTTTACCCCAACAATTTCATAAAACTTTAATTCCTAATTAAACAAACCTGTGACTAAGTCGCCGAGTTAGGGTGTGGCAACCATTGTGCGCATGTCTAGGATTGGTTTCGGTGGGAGCTTGGTATTTAAGCAGTCCTAGTGACTCACCTCCTCTCCACTCGAATCCTACCTGGTGCGTAGTGACGGTTCACCCTAACCAAGAGGACTTATTCACGGGCTAAAACCAATAACTAAAACCCGAAAGGGACTAGTCATGTTTTTATAAAACCCTAGTTTTGAAATCCTCAAATTACCCTTTGATTCGTAAAAACTATTCTATAAAATTTTTCTGAGATATTCCCGATTTACAAAATTACCTAAATACCCCTGGTTGAAAAATTACTAAAATGCCCTTAGTTTCTAAAATTTTCATACTACCCCCGTTTTTAATAAAATTTTCTGACTTTGCAAAAATATCCAAAAACCCTATTTTGCAAAAATATCAAGATACCCTGATTGGGAAAAATTACTAAATTACCCCTGGTTTACCAAAATTACCAAAATAACCCCGATTTTCAAAATTTCTGCAATGCCTTGATTTGGAAAATCTTTCTTTCAAAAATATCCATGAGTTTTGAAAGTTTCGAAATGAATTTTGAGATTTTTGAATTGACCCTGATTTAATTACCAAAATACCCCTGTAGGACAAATGACGAAAATACCCCTGGGATAGGAACAGACAAAAGTGTGTGAAAAGTGAATGTGTATGGGAGATACTACGGAATGGATGTGTTTTCTTTGAATTAGGATAGAAGACTTGAAACTCTGAATGATCGAAAGAACTACTCTTAAACTTCTTTCATAAGACTTCTTCGTGGATAATCAGTGAAACAAGGACTAATTCATAAAATTTCTTAAATCAGATTAAAGCGCGATCGTAGACATGAGCTCTAAGGGACGTGGTCGTAACGTGTGAGGACATGGTAGAGGCAGAATGACAGTATCGGAACCCGTTAGATCGGGTCAAGGGTCTGAGAATGAGGTACCCCTACCACCACTACCGCCGGCTGTTGGTGTTGAGCAGTAAGATCAGACGGGGGATGATGCTGTATCGCAGGCGGTGCTACGAGTTCTGGAAATAGTGGCTGGAGCAGGTGGAAATATGGGAGCTCGAAAATCTGTACCCGAGCGACTCCGAGCCAATGAAGCTGAGGTGTTCCGTGGTGTATTGGGTGTGGCACCCAGTACAGCTGAGTATTGCTTGGAGGCGACGGAACGAATTATGGATGAGTTGGATCTGACCCCTGAGGAGAAACTGAAAGGAATGGTGGCGCTGCTACGCGATGAAGCGTATCAATGGTGGCTCACAGTTCGGGATGGTGCCACAGCTGAGGATCTTACTTGGGAATATGTTAAGGCGGCGTATCAGAAGAAGTATGTCGGCACGCGTTACACTGATGCACAGAGGAAGGCATTTCTGGGGCTGGTTCAAGGGAACAAGTCCGTAGCGGAGTAGGAAGCTGAATTCCTGAGGTTGAGCCGGTATGCTCGAGGAGTAGTGGCTACGGAGCATGAGCGGTGTGTCCGGTTTGAGGACGGACTAAGGGATGACCTTAGGTTGTTAATCGCTCCACATCAGGAGCGGAAGTTTTCTGCATTAGTAGAGAAAGCTAAGGTAGCTGAAGGGATTAAGGACTCTGTGAGGCAGAACACGGACCGGAATAGGCAGAAGAGAGGATTTGGGCCGTCAGGGTCATCTGGGAATGTACAAAAGAGGCCTAGGGTTGATGGGCCGCGAGGTCAGCAAGCTGTTACAGGAGGGCAGTATCGTACTTGTGATCAGTGTGGGAAGAAGCACTTAGGAGAGTGTAGGAAGAAGACAGGAGGATGTTTCAAGTGTGGGTCCAAGGACCACATGATCAAGGACTGTCCTATTAAGATAGAAGGAGGTCGGCCAGCAGCTCAGGGTTTTAATCAGGCTGGAAGAGGCAGACAGCAGCCTCAGCGAGGTCGTGGTCCGAATGGTAGAAGAAATGGTGCTGGAAGAGGACGTGGAACACCTGGCAGAGGTGCTGGTAATACAGAAGCAAGACAGCCGGGCTTGGTATATGCAGTTCGCCGGAGGGAGGAAGGAGACGCGCCGGACGTCATAACCGGTACGTTCCTTGTTTTTGGCAAGCCTTACTTTGCTTTGATTGATGTGGGCTCGACCCATTCTTATGTTGCATGTAGAGTAGTTGAAACTCTAGGTATAGCCTCTGAACTATCTGATAGGGAGATGACTGTAGTAAGCCCATTGGGTCAAACTATAGTGGTGAATAAGATGTTTCGGAAAGTACCTTTAGAGATTCAAGGTGCAGTATTCCCTGCCGACTTAATGGAACTACCTTTTGGAGAATTCGATCTCATACTTGGTATGGACTGGTTAGTGGAGTATCGAGCTATATTGGATTGTGCAGCTAAGCGAATGGAGTTAAGGACCCCAGAGGATGAAAAAGTGGTTATGATAGGAGAAAGAAGAAACTATCTGTCTAATGTAGTTTCTGCTCTAAAGGCTGATAAGATGGTTCGGAAAGGGTGCAAGGCATTCTTGGCCTTTGTTAGTGCATTGGATGAAAAGGAAGAAGGCGTTCGTAGAGTTCGAACTGTAAAGGACTTTGTGGATGTCTTTCCGGAGGAATTACCTGGAATACCCCCGGACAGAGAGGTGGAGTTTGGAATTGACTTGCTACCTGGAACAGCTCCTGTGTCAATCGCCCCGTACAGAATGGCACCCAAGGAGTTGGTTGAGCTCAAGGCTCAAATCCAAGAGTTACTTGATCGTGGGTTTATTCGACCCAGTGTGTCTCCACGGGGAGCACCGGTCTTGTTCGTGAAGAAGAAGGACGAAACTATGCGTATGTGCATAGATTATCGTCAGTTGAATAAGCTGACTATCAAGAACAAGTACCCTTTGCCGAGGATTGACGACTTGTTCGATCAGCTTAAGGGGGCAGCGATTTTCTCGAAGATAGATCTAAGGTCTGGATATCATCAGCTTAAGGTGAAGGAAGTGGATATCCATAAGACTGCTTTCCGGACAAGGTATGGGCATTTTGAGTTCGTGGTAATGCCGTTTGGTTTGACGAACGCCCCAGCTGCGTTCATGGATATGATGAACCGGGTTTTTCAACCTTATTTGGATAGGTTTGTCGTTGTGTTCATCAACGACATCCTAGTGTATTCCAAGTCTGAGGAAGAACATGATGAGCACCTTCGGATAGTGTTGCAAGTGCTAAGAGAGAAGAAGCTCTATGCCAAATTCAGCAAGTGTGGATTTTGGCTGAAAGAAGTTGCGTTCTTAGGACATGTAGTGTCTGCAGAAGGAATAATGGTGGATCCTAGGAAGATTGAAGCGGTGTTAGATTGGAAACCCCCTAATTCGGTGGCTGAGGTTCGTAGTTTCTTGGGGTTAGCAGGCTACTACAGAAGGTTTGTGGAAGGATTCTCATCGATAGCCGCACCTTTGACGAAGTTGTTGAGAAAAAAAGTACCTTTCGTATGGACAGAAAAGCAACAAGAGAGCTTTGAGAAGCTTAAGAGGGTCTTGACTGAAGCTCCGGTTTTGATTCAGCCGGAGGCAGGAAAGGATTTCGTGGTATATTGTGACACTTCCCATACAGGATTAGGATGCGTTTTGATGCAAGATGGGAAAGTAGTCGCTTATGCGTCTCGACAATTAAGGCCACATGAGGTTAACTACCCCACTCATGATTTGGAATTGGCAGCAGTGGTCTTTGCTCTTAATGTGTGGAGGCACTATCTTTATGGAGAAAGGTCAGTGATCTACATAGACCACAAGAGTCTTAACTATCTGTTGACTCAGAAGGAGTTGAACCTGAGACAGCGAAGGTGGGTGGAGTTACTGAAGGACTACGATTGTTCAATAGAGTATCATCCGGGCAAGGCGAATGTTGTGGCAGATGCCCTAAGTCGGAAAGTAGTGTCGGATCTGAGGGCAATGTTTGCACATCTAAGCTTGTATGATGACGGAAGTCTACTGGCAGAGCTGCAAGTTAAGCAGACGTGGTTGAATGAAGTGAAAGAGGGACAGTTGGTTGATGATGAGTTAAGTGCTAAGCTACAGCAAGTACAGAATGAGGAGTTGGAAGGTTATGGTATTAATGACGAGGGAGTATTATGTTTCAAGGGTAAGGTCTGTATGCCAAAGAATGAGGAGTTAAGGCAGAGGATTCTTCAGGAATCGCATAGTAGCCCCTATGCTATGCATCCTGGAGGTAGTAAGTTGTACCGAGATCTAAGGGAACAGTTTTGGTGGCCTAGTCTTAAGAAGGAAGTTACCGATTTCGTAGGGAAGTGCTTAACGTGTCAGCAAGTTAAGGCTGAACACCAAGTTCCATCAGGATTGCTTCAACCAATAAAGATTCCGCAGTGGAAGTGGGAGAGAATCACCATGGAATTCGTTAGTGGGTTTCCCCTTACGCCTACTAAGAAGGACTCGGTGTGGGTAATAGTGGATCGTTTGACAAAGTCCGCGCATTTCATTCCAGTGCGGGTCGACTATTCTCTGCAGAAGTTGGCAAAATTGTATGTAGCGGAGATTGTGAGGTTGCACGAAGTGCCAGTGTCGATTATCTCGGATAGGGACCCAAGATTTACTTCTCGGTTTTGGAAAGCTTTACATCAAGCTTTTGGGCACCAGATTGGATTTCACTACGGCTTTTCATCCACAGTTGGATGGGCAATCTGAACGAGTAATCCAAGTGTTAGAGGATATGTTGAGAGCCTGTGTGATAGATTTCAGAGGAAGTTGGGAAGAATATTTGCCTTTAGCGGAATTTGCTTACAACAACAGCTATCAAGCCAGTATTCGGATGGCACCATATGAAGCACTGTATGGACGGAAGTGTCGCACTCTTACGTGTTGGACGGAATTAGGGGAACGTCGAGTTTTGGGTCCAGAGATTATGGCAGAGTCCGAAGAGAAGGTTGAGATAATTCGAGCACGGTTGAAGGAGGCATCTGACAGGCAGAAGTCGTACGCGGATCTCAAGCGGAAGGAAATAGAATTTGATGTGGGAGATCAAGTGTTTCTTAAGGTGTCGCCTTGGAAGAAGGTGATGAGATTTGGTCGCAAAGGGAAATTAAGTCCAAGGTTTATAGGACCTTATCAGGTATTGAAGCGAGTTGGACCAGTGGCATACCAGTTAGAGTTGCCTCCGGAATTGAAGCAGATGCACGACGTATTCCATGTGTCGATGCTACGTCATTATCGATCGGATCCATCTCACGTAGTACCGGTTGAAGGGGTGGAGCTAAGGCCTGATTTGTCATACGAGGAAGAGCCAATTCAGATCTTGGAACGAGATGTGAAAGTGCTGCGGAGGAAGTCAGTTCCTCTAGTCAAAGTATTATGGAGGAATCATGGATCGGAAGAAGCTTCGTGGGAGCCAGAAGAAGCAATGCAACAGCAATACCCTCACTTATTTTTGCCAGGTAATTTCGAGGACGAAATTATTTTAAGGGGGTAGAACTGTAATATCCCGGATTATGGCTTATGCATTATTGCTAAATTGTATGAAATAGCATGCCTATGTGTGTTGTGAATGTGTATTATGAATTTTGCAAACCTTAGTATGTAGGGGAATAGCTTAAAAATTATTTAATTTTAAGTTTAAAAGAGGAAGCTAGGCAAAGGAGGCCTTAAGAGAAATTGTAGGGAAAATTAGACATAAAAATCAGCTTGTAAAAGTGGCTTGGAGGCGCCATTTAAGGGCCTAGCAGGTGACGCCATGTACAGTGGGTAAGGGCTCAGGTTCGAGCTACAAGGGAAGCAAAATAAAAGTTTTATTTTGCAGCAGAGATGAGCAGCAATGGACGGCACTAAGGCTATATTTTAGGAGCTTAAATCCTTTTATTTTTTTAGAGATAAAAGGTGATAAATTAATTAAGATAAGGGATAAATGATGGATTATTTTTATTAATTTTAAATGAAGAGATGAGGAGAGAAGCAAGGGATTTGATAGTGTTGGCCGAATAGGGGATTCTCTTGGTGATATTTTCGGCCAAGGAAGGATAGGAGGCCATTTACTTTCTTTTCTTTCCTCTTGTACCTCTGCCTACCTCTGCCGAATTCTCTCTGCAACTATTCTCTTTTTCTTTTCAATTCTCCAAAAGCCGAAAATAGGATCTCCTAGTCTTGCCGAATTTCCCTAAGTCCTATACCTTTCGTTTCTTTCTTTGTTAAAACCGAATCTTCCTAAGTGATCATCAAAAGCCGAAACTCGTGTGATCACCATCTAGCCATAGCCGAATATTGCTGTGGATTCAAGCAAGGGAACAAT
The DNA here is from genome assembly GCA_005393395.2 of Gossypium australe. Lineage (NCBI taxonomy): Eukaryota > Viridiplantae > Streptophyta > Magnoliopsida > Malvales > Malvaceae > Gossypium > Gossypium australe. The sequence continues at coordinate 14,938,416 of CM016625.1, read as the reverse complement.
CGATTTCTATAGTAAGGGTAAGAATCTATCGTTGTTGTTTTATTTCTTTTCTTTAGCCGAAAGTTGGAAGCTAACCCCATTAGTATCCTATGGCCGAAACTATGAAGAATTCTCTCGGGATTTTGCTATACTCGACAATAAAGGAGGTTTCGGGATTTCAATAACCAAGGTAAGTTATGTGATATTCGGCCATAGGCCGTGTTATCATGTTTTAATGTTAGATTGGATCTAACCTATGCCTATAGGTATTTCGACATCTTCATAGCCAAGTAACCACTTTCGGGATTTAAGATTCACAAGGTAAGTGAATATACTAATCGGCCAAGGCTATATTTGGTGGTTCAAATCTATTTCTTAATTATTCAAAGCCGGAAGCTAACCTGTTAAGTGATCTAGTGTGGGCCGATTGCAAGGAAGATATATCGTGGAATTTCGGGATTTGATTAGTAGTCAAATCGGCAGCAAGGTAAGACTTTGGTTGCGATAAATCCTTCGGGATTTGGTCTTATAGCCGAATAGGCTGTTTGCTAAAATACTAAGTGTTGGCCGAATGTAGGGGCTAAGGATCTAAGGCATTAGATCGGGCTTTTCGGGATTTGAGTGAACTCGCTAAGTGAATCAGGTGTGTACCCCACACTATCTCTTAATAGATTTATGGCACCCATTTAATATATGTGTTTATAATAATGTGAATGTGGCCAAGGTACCATGCAATGGTACAAAGTACTCAGGTACGTAACGTTAACTTTAAATTAATATAAGATATGAATATTTGGAATATGTCACGTATGTGAACATGATAAGAATGTGAAATAAGGTAAGGCATGATATTGCATGATATGTATGACATGGGGCATATGGGTGAATTTGAAAAGGGGAAGTAATCTGGTGGTTCTTACCACAAATATCTGAATGTGGTGACTTATGTCACAAGTAATCATCTGGTGGCTATGCCACGAATTTTATAAGGGCGATGAGCACGTCGACTGCAGCGACTGCCTTCGATGATGTGTAGCGGATGGAGGGTTGACTTAGTAGTCCCCACGGTGTGCAGGTTGGTACGGGTGATGTGTAGCGGATGGTACCTAGGTTTGGGTTCAGGTTTGCATCATTCTCTTTATTTCTGCTATATGTACTTGTATGGACTGATATTCCTAAACTGTTGAGACTTAGTGTTGGTTGTACACACTGAGTCTGTATGACTCACCCCGTTGTGGGAATATTTTTCAGGTGACGCTCAGTAATGGACCGGGTCGGCAGGAGCTTAGTGGTGGCCATGCTCAGTTCGGGATTTTATTTTAATTTGGACTTGTTATATTTTAAACATTTTGGATTTATTTTGGGTTTCGTTTTTGATGTAATAAGGCCATAGTATGAACTGTTATGCATGCATATTAATTACTTTATTATGTTTCGAATTTTTTTATTTTATCAAATTAAAGTTTAAGAAATTTTTCTTAATAATAAACGAAAAATGTTTTGACACCTAAATACAGATGGTTTTAAATATAAGATAAACTCTCAAACAACTCGGTGTTTCTTTAATTTAAAAGCCTTGAACTTAGAAATAAAGTTTTATAAAAATCTCGATTTCAAGAATAAACTTGTTTCCAACTCGAGCCCAACACAAAAATAAATTTTCTTTCAAAACCACTCAGATTTTTCCAAAGTCACAAACAAATTTTGAACCGTTTTACTCAAGGAACATACCAGATCCGGTCAGGGCTCGTGGGCCGGGTTTGGGGTGTTTCAAAGGAAAAGGCGAGTTTCCTATCTGGGGTTTTCGGGGTTTCAAAAGGGTTCAAGGAAGAGCCAAAAGGCCCGATTTTGGGCATCACCGGCCACCGATACGGTGGTGGAAGAAGAATTGGTCAATACTGAAAAGGGAGAGAGAACGTTTTTTTTTGTTTTTGTTTTTTTTTTGAGAAATGAGTCTGCAAATAAATGAAAAAGGAAATTTTGGTTTCTTAAATAACAAACCAAACGGCGTTGTTTAGCAAAGGAAGAACCCGAACTCGACCCGACCCATAGGCAGGGATCCGCGTGTTCTTATAGCCTTTGGGCTATTTATGCGACCCTTCCGCCTTTTCCATCTGTTTTAATTGGGTCCTCCGTTGTTTATTTATTTTCTTTTAATTTTAGCCTAAATTTTTAATCATGTCGTGATTTAGTCCATAATCAGGTTCTGCGTTTTGAGGGAATGTGGGGATATTTTCATTTTTAATCCTTCTTTGTTCGTGCGCATTGTATTTTAGTCCTTGGTTCTGTTTTAACAATTTTATTTATTTATAGATTGTTCCTTTAATTTGATTTTCATTTCGATTAAGTTTTTTATATTCTTTATAATCAATCTATTGTTTTAAAATTATTCACTGTTTTTTTTACCGTTTTAATAACTTCTTTTGAATTATTTCCTTGACTTTACTATGATTTAATTTGTTTTCATATACTTCCACCTTTATACATATCCTTCAAAATTTGTTGTACAAATGTTTTATTTCAAATCCTGCTGTTATATATTTCTTTATTTTCAAATTAGTAAAATGTTTTAGTTTAAATATTCTTATACGTTTTTACATGGGCATACATAATTTCTACAAAAAAATATTTTTTTACTATGTATTTTTTTTACTTAAATCGTGTAAGCTATATGATTATCGTTCTTGTGTGTATTATAATTTGTTTATTCATATTTTCATATTATCATCATCGTTATTATTTGTTTATATTATTGTTCCATTATCGTTATTATTATTCATGCATGTTAATATTTTAGATTAACGATTCCAATGTTATGTGCTATGTGTATCATGTTATTGTTACGCCAAATTCGTGTTACATTACCATTATTTGACGAGCATAACCCATATTCACGCTTTAAATAATGTTTCTTTCAAACATAACCTAAATTTTTTATAAATTTCATCCAAAAATAAAAGTTTACAAAATAAAGCAATATTCTATGTTTGGAAACCCGAGAGATCGTGCCCTACGTGTTGGGTTTTGGTTTCCCGCTTGGTCAAACAATCGAATATCTTTTTGATATTTTTAATGCATGAGTCTCGGGAATTATGAGATGATCTTGGGTTTGAGGATTTAAATTATCGTGTCCTAAAGTATTGGATGTGATATTTTATTCCTTCGGAACGAGAAAGTCTTGATATTCAATTCGAGAAAACTATGAGATGATCTTGGATTCGAGGATTTAAATTATCGTGTCCTAAAGTATTGGATGTGATATTTTATTCCATCGAAACGAGAAAATCTTAATATTCAATTCGAGAAAACTCAAATATTTCCAAAAGAGGTCGATTTTTTAAATTCTTTTAAAATTTTCAACTTTCGACACAAGGACATTAATTAATCAAATCGGTACCAATTTTGGGCGTGACGAGGGTGCTAACCCTTCATCGCACGTAACCGACTCCCGAACTCATTTTCTCAAATTTCGTAGACCGAAAACACTGTTTTAATAAATCAAGATGTTTTATTAAAACAAAGGTGACCCGATCACACCAAATAAAGATCGGTGGCGACTCCCCTTTTATTTTCGTTTTCAAAACCCAAGTCGATTCCCGTTTTACAAAAAATGGTTACGACAACTTGGCGACTCCACTGGGGACTAAAGAGAGTCAAGCCATGAATTGATTAACTTTTGTCTTTTTGACGAAAATTGAAAATTTGGTTTTTAACGTACGGTTGTTTCATTGCATTTCATCCGTTTTTACGATTTGTCATCATTTTATTCATGTTTTACTATTTCAAGTTTTTGCATATCTCCACGCATTGCATTGCATGACTCTATAGTCACACCCTTTTAAGTGGGAGTGAGAAACTACTCCTTCGTGAGGTTTTTACCTCCGTGCAGGATAGTGGATCACTTTCGGGATATATTCGTACCTATGTATTCGTGAGATTTTTATCTCCGTGTAGCCATAGGGAAATGTATTCCTCTGAACTGAACTCGGTCCATATGAGCCTATAATGGGTGAGGATCGAGGAATCTGCTGGTTCGGGTACCTTTACTTTAGAACCGAACCCCATATAGTGAGCTTTAAGAACCCACCTTAGGTAGAGTCATTCCAAACCCCTAGTGATCAACTGGATAGGTGTTCTATATTTCTCTTGCACTAACGTGTTTTCTTTTTTTTTTTTTATTTCTCTTGTACTAATGTGTTTTCCTCTGTCTTAATTATATTGCATTGCATCATCTTAGAAAGGAGGTGTTGATTCATATTCGATTGCTAAATAGAAGAGTTTGTCATAAGGAAATGTGTTACTTGATAAAGTGGATTATAATACGGTCGTTCAAACATAGTCTAGGTAAACAACAAGAGAGGGCTGATAGCTCACAGAAGAATACAAGACTTTTGCCCGAGGATTCAAGCCGTCAAGGATTATTCAAGAGTCATCATGTCTCCATTTTCTAAAAGAAGCTTATGAACATCGCAGAGGATAAATGAGTAAAGAGGTACTGCCTGGACCCAGCAACAGGGAGCTACAAGAGGCATCTATTGAGAATGTTCACAGGACACGACCATAACATCCAGATACGAAGAATAGGATTGGTGTTTTCACCTGGACTATGAGGACAAGGCCGTATATGCAATCCGTTTTATGTAAAGAAACGTATTTTCTAGAAAAGTTCTTCTAATGGAATTGAATTCATAATCAACGCCTCTCTTTCTTTTTGCATTCATTCCATGCATTTGCATTACATTTCATGCATTCGTATTACATCGTACAGCATTCATTAAAATTTGTAGAAAGGCCCTAATTAGGTGAATTATTTCAGTTAACCTAGAAGACATGGAACAAAGGTTGGAGAGATTAGAGCAAAGGCAAATACTGATGCAAGAACAGTTGGCCAAAATTCAACAGGATATGCGAGATCAAATGAATATGATGCGCCAATTAACCCAATTACTAGCTGGAAGGCTTGAAAAAAGGAGTGGCCTAGTGGTCAACAGTGGGGACGATGATGAAGATACTGTTTATTGCCCGATGAGTATCTCGACCCAACCAGACGTGCCTCCGAAAAGGGCACCTGTCATTATCAAACCCCAATGTCAGATTGATATCTCGACACTATCAAACTTCCCAATAGGCTCAGGTTTTAACCTCGAGTATGATCGAGCCAAACCGTTTGCTCTGGTAAAAATAAAGGAAAAGAGAGAGTGGACTTCAAAGGCCCCGAAGAAGAAGGAAAGGGAAGTGAATAGTACGAGTAGTTATAACAAGGACCATTCAGAGCCGATTACAGTAAACCAGCCAAGGATGATAACTACCAGCTATCAGGTCTCCCCAAGGCAAGAACCCAATTCAAGACAGAACTCAGAGAAACCCCAGCTTGCACCTATCCCAATCACGTATAGTGAGTTGTACCAAATTTTGTTTGAAGCACATGTTGTATCCCCTTTTTACGTAGAACCAATACAGCCTCCATACCCTAAATGGTACGATATGAACGCCCAATGCGAATACCATGCAAGAATCACAGGGCATTCGATCGAGAATTGCTCCGCTTTCAAAAAGATAATCGAAAGACTAATCAAGATAGATATTGTAAAATTCGATAATCCCTCTAGTACAGAAGATTCGTTACCCAGGCTTTCCGTTAAAGGGGTAAATATTGTGAGGGCCACGATGGATAGTGGCAAGAGATCGGAAGTACATCAAGTTCAGGGCTCTAGTGCGAAACTTGATATTGGGGAATCTGAACATTAACGACGTATCTGAAGAGTGAGCTGAGGAATCAAAGCTTCCGAGCCCTTACATACTTAGGAGTGTTTTAAACAATGGGGCTGTAGAAGAGATCCTTGTACTTTTAGAATTGATTCGAAGTAATGTCTAAAACACGCTTATTGCTTTAAGCCTAAGAGCAATAAGAACCTTTTTGTGAAATAGTCTTATGTTCCAAATCTATATTTTCAATGAAAATGCATTTGTGTGTCTAACTTTGAGCAAATATTCTTTTATTTATTTCATTCATGTTCATACCACATAAATAATTATCCTTGAATTTATCTACCCTTCGAATATTCTTTCGTACCTACGATGGGTCTCCAGATATCAATGACATGGACGAAGCTGTTACTGACTCCCTTTTTGAATGAAATATGGGTCTAAGGGATCTCAAGACTTTGAAGATGACAGAAATTGTAACATATCTTCTGATTTGTTAATACTGGATAAAAATGGATACTACATCGCGAGCCAAGGAAATAGATGAAGATCAAATCCAAGTTCAATGCAGAAATAAGATTTCCTATATATGGGGCATGGACGTTATCAAGCCAATCTCCTCAAAAGCTTTTAGCCAATATCGATTCATATTCATGGTCGTTGGTTACCTCACTGAGAGGGTGAAGGTCACTTCCTATGCCAATCTTACAAAGTTGACATGTAACATCCTAAATAATGGGGTCTGTGCATTTTATGTGTTTGAATGCTTAAAATATTAAATTGAAAATTTGAGTTATAATTGGGGCTCAAATTGGGCTGAGGCCTTGTTTTAAATATTTTGTTTAGACACTCTAAGGGCTTAAATTAAAGTTTTAATAGTTTAAGTGACATATTGGGCTTGTGGCCCAGCAACTAGGAGCACAATAGAAGGGAGATTTAAGTGGCGTCACTTGTGCATGAGGAAGGCCCAAATTTTGGCAGTTTGAAGCCCAGGTTTTTAGGGCTAAAATTCGACACTCCAAGGGGGGAAGGGAGGACGGCACACTAGCTACAAAATAGGGGATTTAATTCTTTTATTTTGATTATTACATGATGATAATAGGAAGAGATGAGTTGGTGTCAAGGAAGTCTCTTCTAGTATGAGTAAATTTAGAAAGATAGGAGCTATCCTTAGGAGTTTAATGTTAGCCGAAATTATTAAGAATTTGAAAAGAAAAGGGCATTCGGTTTTGGCTTAAGGTATGTGTGCCGAAATCCCTAGCTAGTTCTCTCATCTTTGCTTTGCCGAAATTCCTATACTATTCCTCTCTTTTCTTTTCTTCTCTTCAGTTGGCCGAACCTCTGACAGATTCTTTTCTCATCTCATTCAAACACTTTAGCGGAAACCTCTAAGCTTCCCTTACTTTTTGCTTACTTTCTTCAAAGCCGAAACACCTCACTTAGATTTTCTAAAAGCCGAAAACGTGAGATCTAGTCTTCTATATGTGTGCCGAAATCATTTTGGGGTACCTCCCTGTGCCGAAATTTTGAAGAAAACAATAGGTATGTGTCGATTTTGAGTTTCCAATATTTCCCCGGCTTATCAAAGTCTCTAGCCGAATGGCTATTCAAGTGACTAATCAAAGGTTTTTCTTATTTTTCGGTATTTTGGGATCTGAAGAGGAGTCCAACGCCTCTTATTTAACCTTCGCTGATTGTTGAAGGGGCTAAATCTTTGTGTATTTTTTGGCTTTTGAGCAACGCTATAGATTGATGATAATAGATCGGGATAACAAGGACATCAATTAAGAATATTGGATTCCTTAATATCAGGTGTGTAATTCTCCACACCATCTAGATCTGTTTGATTAATATATGATTGTAAGTCTTGTATGTTTTGATAAATGCCGAAATCTCGGCATAATGACGGAAACCCAAAGAGGGTAAAAGCAAATCACCAGGTTAGTGAATGTTCCGATTAAATGATATATGAATAATGATTTTATGTGATTGCATGGGTTGGGTTTGACGAAAGGAGGAAGTTATATGTTGTAGCGGTTTATACCGTGATTGTTGTAGCGATTCTTTACCGTGATCTGTTGTAGTGGCTACGGCCATGATCTGATGATGAGCAGCACGACTGCCATCAAGGCGTCTAGCAGTGTGGGTTGATTGTAGAAATCCCCAATGATGTGAATGGCTGGTACGGGGGCGTGTAGCGGATGGACACCTAGGATATGGGTTGGGCTTTGCATATTATTTTTGTTATTTATATTTTGATTATTCTGTTTTATGGGGCTAAAGCCCAAATCTAACGGTGCATGAGGGTTGCACACTGAGTCTCACGACTCACCCTTTAATTTTAACCACCTCAGGTGACAGTTAGGCATCGGACCGGGCTGGAGAGGAGAGCAAGGTGGCCATGCGACAGAGCATTGAGGATTCAGCAAAGAAAAAAACTTAATTTAATATTTTATTTTCTTTTAATTAATGGGTTTAAATTTCCTTGTAATAAGGCCATGGGCCACTAGACTACCATTTAGGTTTTGGGATTTTGTTGGGCTTTTATTACTGGGCTTTTATTTTAAGTTTTATGTTTTCAATTAAGTTAAGACATGTAAGAAATTTTCAGTTTTCATTTAAAATCCACCAAGAGAACTTATAACTTAATATTTTATTCTTTAATGAATTCTTAAGCTTTCGGAATAAAGGTGTAAACCTAGTAATTGTTTTCCAAAATGCGACATGTTTTGTAAAATCTCTTAAGTGACATACCAGATCCGGTTGTAGCGTTTGGGCCGGGTTTGGGGTGTTACAAATTGGTATTAGAGCCCGGTTCAAAACTCGGCTCTGGGGGTTTTTGGGCTCAAAACATTTTCTAAAAAATGGGCTTTTGAAACATACATGTTCTTAAATGATAGCAGGTTTGTTAGCTCGGCATGGCACCTGCGTGTGATATATATATGTGGGCTTGATGGGCTTAATGGGACGTAGATTAGTTAGATTAAAACTTGATGGACTTTAGGCCTAGCTTAAACCACTTCTTAAATTTCATAAGACTTAACTTCACTAAACAAACCCGTAAATAAGTCGCAAGGCTTGGGTGTGGCAACAGGCATACGCATGTCTAGGATTGGATCTGGAAGAGCCTGGTATTTAAGCAGTCCTAGTGACTCACCTCCTCTTCGCTGGAATCTTACCTGGTGCGTAGTGACTGTTTACCTTAGCTGAGTTAGGGTGTGGCAATAGACATACGCATGTCTAGGAGTGGATTCAGGGAGAGCTTGGTATTTAAGCAGTCCTGGTGACTCACCTCCTCTTCACTAGAATCTTACCTGGTGCGTAGTGACTATTCACCCTAGCTACGAGGATTTGTTGGTGGGCTAAACCTTATAATTAAAACCCGAAAGGGACCAGCCACCCTATTTGAAAAAAAAATCCCCAAAATTTGAAAAAAATTTTCAAAATACCTTTGATTTACAAAAAAAAAAAAAATTCCAATCAACCATGTTTTGAAAACTTTACCCGAAAAATCTCATGTTTACAAGAGTAACCCGGATTATGAAACTAGATTTACCAAAAGTACCCATGTTTAAAAAAAAACAACCACAACAACAACAAAATATCCATGGTTTGTAAAATTACCAAACTACCCTTGTTTTGCAAAATGACCAAAACGACCCTGATTGGCAAAATTACTGAAATACCCCTAAACTTCAAAATTATCAAAATACCCCTGGATTTCAAAATTACCAAAATACCCCCGGATTGAAAAATTACCAAAATATCCTTATTTCACAAAATCACCAAGGAACCCTATTTTGAAAATTACGAAAATACCCCTGTAAGATAAAATTACGAGAATACCCCTGGGTAGTGAATCAACGAAAACACCTTTACGTAAAGAATGTAAGTGCTTGGATGCTATTTGTATGATGTATGTGTTTTATTCTAGTTAGAGGATACGAACTTGAGACTGTATTGTGAATGCGAATTCGAAAGAACTACTTTTAAAACTATTATTCATAAGACTGTTTGTGGTAAATCAGTAGAAAGAATTAATGATTCATAAATTTCTTAATCAGATAAACGCTAAGTGAAGAATGAGTACAAGGGGTCGAGGACGTCCGCCGTGTGGACGCGGTAGGGGTAGGATGGCTTTGTTTGAGCCAATAGGGTCTGGCCACGGGTCAGGAAACGAAATGCCAGATCCTCCAGCTGTGGAGGGAGAGTTACGGGATCAGGCGACCGGAGATGATGCTGTATCTCAGGCGATGTTGCGAGTCCTTGAGAGAGTTGCTAGAGTAGGCATGGGCACAGGAGCCCGAAAATCTGTGCCAGAGCGGCTTAAGGCCAATGGGGCAGAAGTGTTTAGGGGAGTTTCTGGCGTAGCCCCTAACACAGCTGAGTATTGGATGGAAGCGACTGAGCGCATAATGGATGACTTAGTAGAGGAGAAGTTGAAAGGGGTCGTGTCTCTTCTTCGGGACGAGGCTTATCAGTGGTGGCTCACGATGAAGGAGGGTACTGCTGCAGATCGGATTGACTGGGACTTCTTTAAGGAGTCATTCCAGGGAAAGTATGTTGGGGCCAGCTATATGGACGCACAAAGGAAGGCATTCCTGAACTTGGTGCAGGGAAGTAAGTCTGTGGCTGAATATGAGGCAGAATTTCTGCGCTTGAGCTGCTACGCTCGAGGAATGGTAGCAATGGAGTATGAACGTTATGTTCGGTTCGAGGATGGGCTGCGAAATGAGTTAAGGGTTCTGATAGCACCGCACCGAGAGAGAATTTTTGCTGTTTTGGTAGATAAGGTTAAAATAGCTGAGGAAGTGAAACGAGTCGAGAGACAAGAAAGGGATAAGGATCGGGGTAAGAGTAAGAGAAGTTTTGGGCCATCAAGAGCATCTGGGAACTTTCAGAAAAGGCCTAGGACTGAGGGGCCAGCTCGTGCTCCGATGGGCCAGAATCGAGCATGTTCTACATGTGGGAGGACGCATTATGGGGAGTGCAGAATGAAAACTGGTGGATGCTTTAGGTGTGGATCTACAGAACATCTAATTAAGGACTGTCCTCAGATGGATCGAGTACAGCCAGCGGGCCGAGGTTCTGATCAGGTTAGGAGAGGTGATCAGCCTAGACTAAGGGGTCGGGGTGCAGCCAGAGGAGGAAATGGATCTGGTCGAGGTCATAGAGCACCCGGTAGAGGTGCAGGTAATGTAGATGCAAGGCAGCCGAGTCTAGTTTATGCAGTTCGTCCACAGGAGGATGGTGACGCACCGGATGTTATAACCGGTACGTTTCTTATTGCTGATAACCCTTTTCTTGCCTTGATTGATATTGGGTCAACCCACTCCTATGTTGCATGTTCAACATCTGAGACCTTAAGTATAGATTCTGAAACAACCACTAGAAAGATGACTGTGGTTAGTCCCCTAGGACAATCTAGGGTAGTGGACAAGCTATTCAAGGATGTACCGTTAAAGACTCAAGGGGTAGTGTTTCCGGCAGATTTAATGGAATTACCATTTGTAGAGTTTGACCTTATCTTAGGAATGGATTGGTTGACAAAGCATCGTGCTAAGTTGGATTGTGGGTCTAAGCGCATGGTGTTAAGTACCCCGGAAGGCGGGGAGGAGGTTGTGTTAGGAGAGAGAAGGAACTATCTGTCCAACGTAGTGTCGGCATTGAAAGCTGTTAAGATGATTCGGAAGGGATGTAATGCCTTTCTAGCTTTTATTAGTGCTTTGGATGCTAAGGAGGTGACTGTCGATAAGGTTCGAACAGTCAAGGATTTCGCAGATGTCTTTCCGGAGGAGTTGTCAAGATTACCCTCGGATCGCGATGTGGAGTTTGGAATAGAACTACTCCCGGGAACGGCTCCGGTATCAATTGCTCATTATCGAATGGCGTCAAAGGAGTTGGTAGAGCTCAAAGCTCAGATCCAGGAGCTTTTGGATCGAGGATTTATCCGACCGAGTGTGTCTCCACGGGGAGCGCCGGTCCTATTCGTGAAGAAGAAGGATGGATCCATGCGTATGTGCATGGATTATCGTCAACTGAATAAGTTGATGATTAAGAATAAGTACCCATTATCGAGAATCGACGATTTGTTCGATCAACTTAAAGGAACTTCGGTCTTTTCTAAGATTGACCTAAGGTCGGGTTATCATCAGCTAAAGGTGAAGGAAGGGGACATTCATAAAACGGCGTTTTGAACACGCTATGGTCATTATGAGTTCTTGGTAATGCCGTTTGGTTTGACGAACGCGCCAGCAGCATTCATGGATATGATGAACCGGGTATTTCAACCATACCTTGACCGGTTCGTCGTAGTGTTCATCGACGATATCCTGGTATATTCCAAGTCTGAGGAGGAGCATGATGCACATCTTTGTGTGGTGTTGTAAGTTTTAAGGGAGAAGTAGCTATACGCAAAGTTCAGTAAGTGTGAGTTCTGGCTGAAGGAAGTGACTTTCTTAGGGCATGTAGTTTCCGCAGAGGGAATTAGGGTGGACCCTCGGAAGATAGAAGCTGTGTTGGATTGGAAACCGCCAAAGTTTGTTGCAGAAATTCGAAGTTTCTTAGGTTTGGCAGGATATTACAGAAGATTTGTTGAGGGATTCTCATTAATTGCGGCACCTCTAACTAAGTTGTTGAGGAAGGGAGTATCGTTTGTGTGGACTGATAAACAGCAGGAGAGTTTTGAGAAGTTGAAGAGAATCCTGACAGAAGCACCGGTGTTAATTCAACCAGAGGCGGGAAAAGAATTTACCGTCTACTGTGATGTGTCACACACAGGTTTAGGGTATGTGTTGATGCAAGGAGGAAAAGTGGTGGCGTATGCGTCTCGACAGTTAAGACAGCATGAGTTGAACTACCCTACACATGATTTGGAGTTGGCGGCGGTAGTGTTTGCTCTGAAGATGTGGAGACACTACTTGTACGGGGAGAAGTCAGTTATTTACACTGACCATAAGGGTTTGAAGTATCTCCTCACTCTGAAAGAGTTGAACCTAAGACAGAGAAGGTGGATCGAGCTGTTAAAGGACTATGACTGCTCGATTGAGTACCATCTGGGTAAGGCAAATGTGGTGGCGGATGCATTGAGTAGGAAAGCGATAGCGGACTTAAGGGCAATGTTCGCTCATCTTAGTTTGTATGAGGATGGCAGTTTGGTAGCTGAACTACAAGTAAGACCTATGTGGACAAGTCAAATCAAGGAGAAGCAACTTTTGGATGATGTCTTAAGTACTCAAATCCGACAAGTGCAGGAGGGTGAGGTAGAGGACTACAGTTTGAACAATGATGGAGTTTTGTGTTTCCGTGGGAAGGTTTGTATGCCAAAAGATGAGGAGTTAAGGCAGATGATTCTTCGGGAATCGCATAATAGCCCCTATGCTATGCATCCTGGAGGAGTTAAGATGTATCGGGATTTGCAATAGCAGTTCTGGTGGCCAGGTTTGAAGCGAGAAGTGACGAAATATATGGGGAAGTGTTTGATGTGTCAGCAAGTCAAAGCTGAGCACCAGTTTCCTTCGGGGTTGTTGCAACCGGTGAAGATTCCCCAATGAAAATGGGAAAGAATCACGATGGATTTCATTAGTGGGTTACCCCTTACGCCCACTAAGAAAGATTCAATTTGGGTAATTGTGGATCGGCTGACGAAGTCTGCTCACTTCATACCGATTCGAGTGGACTTTTCTCTACAAAAGTTGGCTAAGTTGTACGTGGCTGAGGTTGTAAGATTACATGGTGTACCGGTGTCGATCATATCGGATAGGGACCCTAGGTTCACGTCACAATTCTAGAAGGCTCTTCATCAAGCAATGGGAACAAGGTTAGACTTTAGTACCGCTTTTCACCCATAGACTGATGGTCAGTCTGAGAGGGTAATTCAGATCTTGGAGGATATGCTAAGGGGTTGCATCATTGATTTTAGGGGTAGTTGGGAGGAGTATTTACCCTTGGCTGAATTCGCATACAATAGTAGTTATCAAGCTAGTATTCAAATGGCGCCTTATGAAGCGTTATATGGAAGGAGATGTCGTACCCCTACTTGTTGGACGGAGTTGGGTGAACGTCAGGTGTTGGGTCCTGAGCTGGTTTCGGAAACGGAAGAGAAAGTTAAGCTAATACGGGTTCAGTTGAAGGAAGCGTCTGATCGGCAGAAGTCTTATGCGGATCTAAAGCGGAAGGAGATGGAATTTACAGTAGGAGACCAAGTCTTTTTGAAGGTTTTTCCATGGAAAAAGGTAATGAGGTTTGGATGGAAGGGTAAGTTAAGTCCTCGGTTTATTGGGCCTTATCGGGTGCTAGAACGTGTAGGCCCAGTGGCTTATCGTTTGGAGTTGCCTTCAAAGTTAGAACAGATACATGACGTATTTCATGTCTCGATGCTAAGACGTTATCGTTTTGATCCATCACATGTGGTGCCGGTGGAAGAGATTGAAGTAAGGCCAGATTCATCCTTTGAGGAGGAACCAGTGTAGATCTTGGATCGAGACGTAAAAGTGCTGAGAAGGAAGTCCGTCCCTTTGGTCAAAGTTTTGTGGCGAAATCACGGCGCAAAAGAGGCGACGTGGGAGCCAGAGGATGTTATGCGATAGCAGTATCCCCATCTCTTTTGATCAGGTAAACTTTGAGAACGAAATTTATTTTAAGGGGGATAGAACTGTAACATCCTGAATAATGGGGTCTGTGCATTTTAAGTGTTTGAATGCTTAAAATATTAAATTGAGAATTTGAGGTACAATTGGGGCTCAAATTGGGCTGAGGCCTTGTTTTAAATATTTTGTTTAGACACTCTAAGGGCTTAAATTAAAGTTTTAATAGTTTAAGTGACATATTGGGCTTGTGGCCCAGCAACTAGGAGCACAGTAGAGGGGAGATTTAAGTGGCGTCACTTGTGCATGAGGAAGGCCCAAATTTTGGCAGTTTGAAGCCCAAGTTTTTAGGGCTAAAATTTGGCACTCCAAGGGGGGAAGGGAGGACGACACACTAGCAACAAAATAGGGGATTTAATTCTTTTATTTTGATTACTAAATGATGATAATAGGAAGAGAGGAGTTGGTGTCAAGGAAGTCTCTTCTAGTATGAGTAAATTTAGAAAGATAGGAGCTATCCTTAGGAGTTTAATGTTAGCCGAAATTATTAAGAATTTGAAAAGAAAGGGGCATTCGGTTTTGGTTTAAGGTATGTGTACCGAAATCCCTAGCTAGTTCTCTCATCTTTGCTTTGCTGAAATTCCTATACTATTCCTCTCTTTTCTTTTCTTCTCTTCAGTTGGCCGAACCTCTGACGGATTCTTTTCTCATCTCATTCAAACACTTTAGCCGAAACCTCTAAGCTTCCCTTACTTTTTGCTTACTTTCTTCAAAGCCAAAACACCTCACTTAGATTTCCTAAAAGCCAAAAACGTGAGATCTAGTCTTCTATATGTGTGCCGAAATCATTCTGGGGTACCTACCTGTGCCGAAATTTTGAAGAAAACAATAGGTATGTGTCGATTTTGAGTTTCCAATATTTCCTCGGCTTATCAAAGTCTCTAGCCGAATGGCTATTCAAGTGACTAATCAAAGGTTTTTCTTATTTTTCGGTATTTTGGGATCTGAAGAGGAGTCCAACGCCTAGATCTTTAAAGTCAAGGTTCAGTAACCTTTGAGTCGTGTTATTTTCGGGATTTCAAGGTAAGAGATCTATTAGTTTTAAACGTGTGATTTGGGACTTATTTAACCTTCGACGATTGTTGAAGGGGCTAAATCTTTGTGTATTTTCTGACTTTTGAGCAAGGCTATAGATTGAGGATTATAGATCGGGATAACAAGGACATCGATTAATAATATTGGATTCCGCAATATCAGGTGTGTAATTCTCCACACCATCTAGATCTGTTTGATTAATATATGATTATAAGTCTTGTATGTTTTGATAAATGCCGAAATCCCGGCATAATGACGGAAACCCAAAGACTTAATTTAATATTTTATTTTCTTTTAATTAATGGGTTTAAATTTCCTTGTAATAAGGCCATGGGCCACTAGACTACCATTTAGGTTTTGGGATTTTGTTGGGCTTTTATTACTGGGCTTTTATTTTAAGTTTTATGTTTTCAATTAAGTTAAGACATGTAAGAAGTTTTCATTTAAAATCCACCAAGAGAACTTATAACTTAATATTTTATTCTTTAATGAATTCTTAAGCTTTCGGAATAAAGGTGTAAACCTAGTAACTGTTTTCCAAAATGCGACATATTTTGTAAAATCTCTTAAGTGACATACCAGATCCGGTTGTAGCGTTTGGGCCGGGATTGGGGTGTTACATGACAGTTATCAAATCCCACCCTAAAAAAAAGGGGCTAAAAATTAGATGCCAACAAAGAATGCCAGAAAGGATCATGTTTAACAATGCATAATTACACAATGTCAAAGATTTACGGTATGTTCAAAGATCCGACACCATATCAAAGCAGCAAAAGCAGCCAAAAACCATTCAAAATTTTTGAAAAATGACTGATATTTATAAAAGTTGGCATAGAGAAGTTACCATTTACCTTCTATGCTTCATGAATGTTGGCCAGGACCTTCACCGGGGCAACTTCTTTCTCGTTGGCTCACAAAAGGGGAGCAATTGTTGGAAATTAAGATTCTTTTTCTCCGAATTGGTTGAATTAGAATGTCTACAGTAATGTTGATTGAAAGTATTCATCATGGTCGAATGTACCGAAAATGGATTATACGGGCTTGTGACAAAAAGGTTCGCTCAAGAAAATTTCAGGAGAAGGACCTGACATTAAGAAAGGATTCTTCTTATCCAAAAGGACTCCAGAAGAAAAGTAAAAGCCTTGTGCAGCAAAGAAGGTCTGTTATGGGGAAACATGGATACTAATCAAGATGGATGACAATGACCTGCCCAATCTTGAGAGTTCAGATTTGATAAAAAAAGGGGGTTTCAAAAAAAACAAAAAAAATAAAAAAAAGCACAAAAAAGGAAAAAAGAAAAAGGAGAGGCCAAAGCGAAAACCTGCAAAGGGGCGCTTTGAGACCAAAGGGGATTTGAGTTGAAAAATCGAAAAGGGTAGCTCAAATTTTGTTCGAAGGAGGGGCATACTGTGGTCTTGTTATGCTTGAATTGACAATGAAGAAGAATGTTACGTCTTGGGGCATCGACAAAGTACTCCAGATCCCCTAAACACATATTGAGCTTAAAATGGTCCTCAAGAAGTTTGAACAGAGAAGCTCAGGCTGCGATATCTGGGGCACCTAGTTTCCATTTTTTGTTATTTGTGGTTATTTTATTCCTTTTAAAATACACTACCAATAAATTTCCCTCTTGATTACATTGGCTAGCTTTGATTAACTTGTTTGTTTTGAGCTATGCTCTCACCCAATTTCCTTATTGTCTATTGTTACAATCTTTTTCAGGCATTTTGCATTGAAACTTTCATAAAAGGAGTTTCGCATATTACTCTGGAAGCTTCTGAATAATACAAGAACTCGAACCAGGATTATTGTTCAGAATTCACCAAGCTTAAGGGCCGAAAACATTTGAGTCCAACTTAAGATTATCTCTTCAGATTTTTGTCAAAAATGGTGATTGGACAAAATGATAAGGTATTGCTTCAGTGATAAAAAAAAAAAGGCATTGTTAACCCAAGTGTAAAACGGGAATCATTCTTGAAAGAAAATTATATTCTGCATTCAAGCGAGCATCATCCATACACATCTGGTCGAGTCACCTGAAGAGTGATCAGTTGATGGAACAAGCTACAGACCCTATACCCCAGAGTTATAGTGGGATAGATGGAAACTGATACAAGTCCTGTACCATTGAACAACAACAGAATGGATTGAATAAGAAATAAATCTTATGTTTTGGAGTCGCAGTAGGATGGATAGAAGATATTCAGATCCTATACCCCTAAGTCACGATGAGATGAACCCTGAAGTTACAGTGGGGCAAATCTATGGGGTAAAATATAATCGTTTTCTCGGGTTTTCTATCAAAGACACCGATTGAACGAGAAAGCATCGTAACGCATCAGTATTGACAACCCAAACAGTAAAAAGGGTCATTCTCATGCATTCATGTAAATATCATTCATACACATCTATTTAGGGGCATTCGATTCATTCCGATCATTGCATCCTAATCTTTGTGAAAAGACCATTCTCATGACATTCTGCATTCATGAAAATGTCGGTCATAATACATTTAGTAAGGAGCATTAGATTCATTCTGATCATTGCATCCTAACCATTTTGCATAAACATAAACACGAAATTGATTTTACAGGACAGGTCCCCTAGAGGACGTTGTCGCAACATCAGTGAATTCAAATATCTTACCTTCCTGAATGGAGTAGATCGAAGACGGCGAATCTCATCTCCATGAAGCAGCAGAGTAGATTTAAGCCATCAGTCCTATCTCCCTGACCAGCAGTGGAGTAGGTCAAAAATTGTAGATCTTGTCACCCTAAGCAGTAGGGAACCGAGATCGAACGGCGAATCTCATCTCCATAAAGCAGCGGAGTAGATTTAAGCCACCAGTCTTATCTCCCTGACCAGCAGTGGAGTAGGTCAAAAATTTTAGATCTTGTCACCCTAAGTAGTAGGGAACCAAGATCGAACGGCAAATCTCATCTCCATGAAGCAGCGGAGTAGATTTAAGCCATCAGCCCTATCTCCCTGACCAGTAGTGGAATAGGTCAAAAATTGTAGATCTTGTCACCCTAAGCAGTAGGGAACCAAAATTGAACGGTAAATCTGGTCTTCCTAAGCAGTAGTGGAACAGATTTAAGCCATCAGCCCTATCGCCCTGACCAGCAGTGGAATAGGTCAAAAATTATAGATCTTGTCACCCTAAGTAGTAGGGAACCAAGATCGAACGGCAAATCTGGTCTCCCTAAGCAGTAATGGAACAGATTTAAGCCATCAGTCCTATCTTCCTGACCAGCAGTGGAATAGGTCAAAGATTGTAGATCTTGTCACCCTAAGCAGTAGTGGACCAAGATCGAACGGAAAATCTTGTCTCCCTAACCAGTAGTAGAATAGATTTAAGCCACCAGCCCTATCTCCCTGACCAGCAGTGGAATAGGTCGAAGATAGTAGATCTTGCCTTCCTAAGCGAAGCAAATTGAAGATAGAAAATCTGGCAATCCTGAGTTTTCAGGAGCAGATTGAAGATAGCAAATCTGGCAATCCTGAGTTTTCAGGAGCAGGAGCAGATTGAAGATAGTAAATCTGGCAATCCTGAGTTTTCAGGAGCAGGTTGAAGATAGCAAGTCTGGCAATCCTGAGTTTTCAGGAGCAGGTTGAAGATAGCAAGTCTGGTGATCCTGAGTTTTCAGGAGCAGATTGAAGATAACAAGTCTGGCAATCCTGAATTTGCAGGAGCAGATTGAAGATAGCAAATCTGGCGATCCTGAAGTTGCAGGAACAGATTAAAGATAGCAGATCTAGCAATCTTGAAGTTGCAGGAGCAGACCATATCAAACCCTATCTCTTTGAAGTTGCAGTGGAGTGGACCAAAGTGACAAAATAGGTGGACAAAAAATGAAACTACCTGAAGAAGAAAAGCACAAAAGAAGCCAAGATTCAACGAGGCCGGGCAAAATTGGTCTTAAAAGTCTTTGCTCCATTCTCGTTACACGACAATAAGCAAATAGGGGCAGCTGTAAGACCCAAATTTTGCCCGGGGCCCATTAAAACCCAATAATAAGCAGTCTAAAACCAATGTCCATTTACAAAACAAACCTAAAGCCAGGGCTAAACAGTCCCAACCAAAATACAGTCCCAAATAGACCACAAAACCCGTGGCCCAATTACAAAACCAATTACAAACCCAAATTAAAACCTACCCAATTAACCCAATCTGAAGCAGCCCAACTTAACCCAAAGGCCTAGCCCACAAACTAAACACCTTCAGCTAGGGTTCCCTCTCTCCCTCGCGCCGCCTCTCCACTAGCACCCCCACCTCGGTCAACACCCGCACGCGTCTCAGACATCTTCTCGACTCGCGCGCCTCGCATGCCTCGCTTGGCCTCCACTCGTGACCTGCAAAGGACCAAAGAACGAGAGCAAAAAGACAAACAGCAGAGAAAACAAAGCAAAAATATACAGAAATCTGTACTTCAGTTATAAAAACCGAAACAAACCCATTTGTAGGGGCTCTCTTTTTTTTTGACAAACGATCGGAAATAAAAAGCAAAAAAAAAAACATTCGAAGGTTGACATCTCTGTTTTCATTTTTCTTTTCTTTCATTTTTATTTATTTACAAATATCTTGACCAATAATAATAATAAAAGAGAAGGGGCAAGGAAACCTCACCTGAGTCGTCGGGGCACGTCGTTGGAGCCTCGTCTCCGTCGTCGAATCCGGACCGAAGGCAAAGGAAAATGAAAGTTTCCTCTCTGGGGTTTTCAGGGTTTCAAAAGGGTTCGAGAAAGAGCCAAAAGGCCTGATTTTGGGCATCACCGGCCACTGATACGGTGGTGGCGCGATGGTGGAAGAAGAATCGGTCAATACTGAAAAGAGAGAGAATGTTTTTTTTTTTTTAAGAAATGAGTCTGCAAATGAATGAAAAAGAAAATTTTGGTTTTTTAAATAACAAACCAAACGGCGTCGTCTAGCAAAGGAAGAACCCGAACTCGACCCGACCCATAGGCAGTGATCTGCGTGTTCTTATAGCCTTTGGGCTATTTATGCAATTGACCCTTCCGCCTTTTCCATCTGTTTTAATTGGGTCCTCCGTTGTTTATTTATTTTCTTTTAATTTTAGCCTAAATTTTTAATCATGTCGCGATTTAGTCCATAATCAAGTTCTGCGTTTTGAGGGAATGTGGGGATATTTTCATTTTTAATCCTTCTTTGTTCGTGCGCATTGTATTTTAGTCCTTGGTTCTGTTTTAACAATTTTATTTATTTATAGATTGTTCCTTTAATTTGATTTTCATTTCGATTAAGTTTTTTATATTCTTTATAATCGATCTATTGTTTTAAAATTATTCACTGTTTTTTTACCGTTTTAATAACTTATTTTGAATTATTTCCTTGACTTTACTATGATTTAATTTGTTTTCATATACTTCCACCTTTATACATATCCTTTAAAATTTGTTGTACAAATGTTTTATTTCAAATCCTGCTGTTTTATATTTCTTTATTTTCAAATTTGTAAAATGTTTTAGTTTAAATATTCTTATACGTTTTTACATGGGCATACATAATTTCTACAAAAAAATATTTTTTACTATGTATTTTTTTTACTTAAATTGTGTAAGCTATATGATTATCGTTCTTGTGTGTATTATAATTTGTTTATTCGTATTTCCATATTATTATCATCATCGTTATTATTTGTTTATATTATTGTTCCATTATTGTTATTATTATTCATGCATGTTAATATTTTAGATTAACGATTCCAATGTTATGTGCTATGTGTATCATGTTATTGTTACGCCAAATTCGTGTTACATTACCATTATTTAACGAGCATAACCCTATTCACGCTTTAAATAATGTTTCTTTCAAACATAACCTAAATTTTTTATAAATTTCATCCAAAAATAAAAGTTTACAAAACAAAGCAATATTCTATGTTTGGAAACCCGAGAGATCGTGCCCTACGTGTTGGGTTTTGGTTTCCCGCTTGGTCAAACAATCGAATATCCTTTTGATATTTTTAATGCATGAGTCTCAGGAATTATGAGATGATCTTGGGTTTGAGGATTTAAATTATCGTGTCCTAAAGTATTGGATGTGATATTTTATTCCTTCAGAACGACAAAATCTTGATATTCAATTCGAGAAAACTATGAGATGATCTTGGATTCGAGGATTTAAATTATCGTGTCCTAAAGTATTGGATGTTATATTTTATTCCATCGAAACGAGAAAATCTTGATATTCAATTCGAGAAAACTCAAACATTTCCAAAAGAGATCGATTTTTTAAATTCTTTTAAAATTTTCAACTTTCGACTCAAGGACATTAATTAATCAAATTGGTACCAATTTTGGGTGTGACGAGGGTGCTAACCCTTCCTCGCACGTAACCGACTCCCGAACTCATTTTCTCAAATTTCGTAGACCGAAAACACTATTTTAGTAAATCAAGACATTTTATTAAAACAAAGGTGATCCGATCACACCAAATAAAGATCGGTGGCGACTCCCCTTTTATTTTCGTTTTCAAAACCCAAGTCGATTCCCGTTTTTCAAAAAAATGGTTACGACATAGATGATTTAATACATGTTAACATTGTGGTTAATTAATTTGTGGTATATTATATGTATGTTTTGAATGGTAAATTAAATAGTGATTTTTGCTTATTATCTTCATACGAGCTTACTAAGCTTTATAGCTTACTTTGTTTATTTTCTGTGTTTTATAGTGAAATCAAAGCTAGCTCAGATTCGGGGTTGTCGGAGACTTCATCACACTATCTTACTATCACTTTGGTACTTTTGTACTTAATTATCTTAAGTATATGGCATGTATAGGAACTTTGGTTATTTTGAGTTATGGTTTGATAATGAATTTAACCAATTGTAATGGCTTGTAAATGTTAAAGTTTTGGTTTTGTATATAGCCATGAGAGTTAGCTTATTTTGGTATAGATAATCATGTATGTATATATGCATATGGCTTGTGTGATGTGTTGGATGATGGTCATGCGATGCTTGTTGATAATAGGTATTATGGATAGCAAATGGTTGAGTTATAAATATTGGTATGCTAGTGAATTTAGGCTAATAATGCATATTTAGAAAATGACCATATTGATCAATTGAGAAGATGATTTTTGGTATGAAATTGAATGGCACATTTTGAGATTATATGCCTTATATTTGTTAGCATTGAAATGGTGTAAATGATGCTTGGTTGAGGTTGATAGAATGCCTATTTATGTCTTGTTTTGGTGCCATTTGATTTGGTGTAGGTGTATACAAATTTGGGTGGCAAAATAGCTTGGTAATTAGCCTATTTTTGTCCACAAGGGCGTGTGTCTCAGCCGTGTGTGACACATGGTCAGGCTGCACGACTGTGTGTCCCCTGGTGTTAAAATAGAAATCAAGTCAGTATGCTCCACACGACCCAGCACATGGGCGTGTGACTTGGCCGTGTGGCATAAGTCAGTATACCCTACAGGTTTGACACAACCTAGTACATGGCTTGGCACACAGGCGTGTATGGCCATTTTTAGGGCACACGGGCGTGTGTGTTGGCCGTGTGACCCAAGTCAGAGAATTACACGGGTTCAGACACGGGCTGGGACACGGCCATGTGATCCTATTTCGAATGTCCACGCGGCCTGTGACATGGGCGTGTCTTTGGCCGTGTGAGACACACGGCCAGGCCATCGGGCATGTGTCCCTTAAAATTTGAAAATTTTTTTAAGTCTTGTAAAAGTTTCTTAAGTTATCGGTTTAGTCCCGAGTTGACTCGACCTCCCGATTCCACAAAACGTAATCTACAAAGAAAACAAGAAAACAAGTAAACTTACGTAAAGCTTAGTAAATTCATCGATAAAATGATATAAATGATCTAATTTAAACACAATAATTCAAATAATAGATTAATGAATAGAGTTCCAGTCACAAGATTAATAACCGTATTCCTGTCAACCACAGTTCACAACAGGTAAGAAATACTCAAACGTTAAAATGAATTAATAATCAATGCCCGATGAATAATACACGGATACGGGTACACGATTAACCACCCAAGAACAGGCCAAACACTCATATAAGCTAATCCAATCGATAACACGCCTCGGCACCAAGTGCCTAGCCCGTAGGCTAAAGTTTGTCCCTGATAACACTCCAGAAAAACACTGAAATATAACACGATAGTCCGCAACAAATGCAGGATTTCGGTATATTCAGTAAACAAAAGATATACAGATTCATCATCACATCTCATATCAATCTTGTACTGCACACAAAATAACCTATTAGCATGCCAATCATATTCTATCCTATGTTCATTAGCCCAGTATATTTTAACGATATTCAATGCTATAATGATTTGTCATCCAAATCTCATATGTAACAGCCCGATTTTTAGTGGTGTCGAAAATAGTGGTTTGAGATCACCAAATTCGACGAGTGAGCTCATAAATTTTATTATTTAGTATTTACGAGTCAAATGTGATTTTAGAAAGATTTTTGAATTAGTGATTTATGTTTTAGAAGGATTTATTAGGTTAATTGGTTTCGAAAACGAGGTATCGAGACCTCAATTTTATAAACCAAGCTGTAATTATTTTTATAAATATGTACAGAGTTTCATTAAGGTAGTACTAAAGTTTCGTTAGAAAATTTTAACATTTTGATAGTTAGTTAATTAAAAAGGACTAAATTGAAAAATGTGTAAAACTTACTAATTAAAGAAATAATGATTAAATAGCCTAAATAGTAAATAAGGGAGGACTAAAAAGGCAATTAGACACACATGAGAAGGTTGAGGCGGCATAAGCAAAAAAAATAAAGAAATTAGGTGATTAAGGGGTAAAATTGGAAATGAAATAAAATTAAAATAGCTAAAAATGGGATTTAATAGTTTCTAGGCAATTCTTCATCAATATTTAACCTAAAAACACCATTGAAAAACCCTTAAGAAGCTGATTTTCATATTTTGCTACAAGTGAGTTCAATTCTTGCCTTCTTCTTGGAATTTTCATGTTTTTAAGACTTTTACAATTAGATCCAACTATCTATCTCATTAGTTTTTGATTTTATTGGTAATTTTGAAAGTTACCATTGATGAATTTTGAATGTTTTTGATCAATTGACATGGATTTAGAGCTTTAATTTTGTTGTATTATGATTTTATAAAGTGATTTTGATATATATTGATTTTGGGGATTAAATTGTAAAAAGGTTAAATATTAGGGTTTGGTATTGAAATTATGAATATCAAGAGCTGTATACTAGCCTAGAATATTTAGATAAATTATCAATTGAGAAAAAATAGTTCATTTGATAGATTAATTAATAAAGGACTAAATTGCAAAAGTTGTTAAAGTTGGGGTATGTAATTTTGAAAAGTTTAGTGTATTAATTGTGAATTGAGTTGAAATTGAAATATATGCTAATGAATGAATAATTTTATACTCGTAGACAACCGTGAAAAAGGAAAATTAGCAGAATAGTTCTTGAACTACTACAAATCTTATAATTTAATCCAGTAAGTTCATATGGTTAAAATTTAATATATATATATATATATATATATATATTGATGAATGGTATTATGTATTTATTTATATCTATTGATAAAAGTAAAATATTGTTAAAATTATGAATTTTGAATTGAATGCTCAAAATGAATGGAACGCGGGATTGAGTACAATCGTTCTGTGGTGAAAGACAGTAAAGGAAGAATTGACGGAAAATTACCCAAGTAAACCGAAGTCTACAATTGTTACGAACTTTTGCGTTTACTTTTCGTTTAGCTCTCACGAGCTTCTATTTAACTCATATAAGTTTCTGTTCAGCTTTTTTGAGCTTCTGTTTAACCCTTATGGGTTTTTGTTCAGCTCTTATGAGCTTCCGTTCAACCCTTACGAGTTTCTGTTTAGAACTTATGAGCTTCTATCTAGCCTTCGGGCTTCTGAAAATTATACACTTATATCCGTAAGCCGTTTTCTGATTCGGTAAGATTTGGTAAATGCCTTATGTGTTTAAAATTGAAAGATTTATCGTTTATTACTCATATTGATTTGAAAGAAGTGTGTTCATCGATTTATGTTGTGATTGACAGGGAGAGTTCAAATTATTATTAAATTTATTATATTAAGTTCGGTAACATTTATATTTAACCTGTCGAACATACTAAGCTTCATTAAGCTTACTTGCGTTGTTTATTGTTCTTGTAGATTAATGTGAGGTCGAGAGATCGGATCAACACATCAAGCAACACTATCCAACTTAATCCATTAGCTTTTGCAATGTGTACTAAGGTTTATATGGCATGTATAGGGTTGGAATGGTTTTAAGTAAAGTTGGCTTATGTAAATATTATGAGTTACACTTTGATTATATTTCCAATCAACTTATATAAGTATGGATTAATCATGCATGAGGTATGTTAGAAATTGTTAAATGATGGTTAATAAATAGGCATATTGAGGCATGGTTTGAGCTAGTGAATTTAGTAAAATATGCATATAGGTGTATAAGGTTAATTTGATAAGTTAGGATATTTTAATATATGTGATGATATGTTAGGTATAAAACTTGGTTTTGGCTTGAATTAAAGGTTTTGTGGTGATTTGTGAATGTGCAAATGGTTGTACCTAGGTTGATACCAAGATTGGGTGAGAAAAGTGGCCATAAAATGACATATTTTCATCAACACGGGAAGAGACACAGGCGTGTGTCATAGTCGTGTGTCACACACGGCCTAGCATATGGGTGTGTTGTAATGACCCAAAATTCACGGGCATCGGAAAAAGTACATTATCAAGCCTCCGTCTTAGTAAATCAAGTTCATAAATATTTATTAGGAATATTTGTGAGTCTAGTTGTGTGTTTAATTATGCTTTAATTAAGTGAATTTAGCTTAATTAAGACTAATTAGGAAAAATGACTAAATTAAATAAGGGGTAAAAATTGCATTATAGATTAAAAGAAAATATAAAGGACCAAAATGTCAATTATGCCATTTGTCCTAATTGAGGCGGCAAATGAATTGAAAAATGTAGGATTTTTCTTAGATTTCATACATTAATTAATTATTATTATTATTATTGTTATTATTATTTAATTGATATTATATTATTATATTATGAAATAAATTAAAATAAAGACAAATGTATGGTCATAAAAATATACATGTGTAATAATTATATTTGTACAATTGTAATATATTTATTTAATTACTTTTTATTTAAGTAAATAGATTTTTATTATATTAAAATATTACATTATATAAAATAAATAAAAATAACGACAATTGGATGGTGATGATGATAGACAAGTGTAAAATATATGTGTGTACAAATGTAATATAAATATTTGTTATTAAATAGATATTTATTATAGTAATTATTATTATTAAATTAATAAAGTAAATAAACATAAAAGAATAAAGAAACAAAAAGAATAAAAGATATAAATGAAGGAGAAACGAAACAAAGAAGCATTCAAATAGGGAGAAAGAAAAAAGGAAACTAAGGTTTTGAAGCTTTAAGCTTCAATTGGTAAGTTAATTAAGTCTTTTTCTCTTAATTTTGATGTTTTAGAAGCTTTAGAACAAGGTTTTGTTGAATTTATGTTGAAGTTTTGAAAGTTCTTAGGTTTTTTAATATAGTTCATGTTGAACAAAATGATGAATTAGGGGTTTAATTGATAGAATTTCTAGTTAGAATTGATTAAAGGATTAAATTGTAAAAGAAGCTATAAGTTTTGTGTTAGAGGGATTAAATTGAAAGAAATTTGAAATTAGGGTTTTAATATGAACATTGAGTAGTTGTAACATCCTTAATTAGGGGCTCTTGCATTTTAGTGGTTTGCATGTGAATGGTTTGAACATGATGCTAGTTCGGGTGTTTTGGGATCTGGGGATGAGCCAAGGGTAGGCCGGAACTATAGTAAAAATTTATGTTTTGGGTACTTAGAAGGGAGAGCTGAGTGAGTTAGGGGATAAGAGAAATTAATGGAGTGTTTTGACACAAGAGTACCAGCAGTGAAGTGGCAAGGGAGACGCCACTGAGAGCTTGGAGAGATGACGCCACAAGGAGCTAGGGGAGCTTGTGTTCGAGCTGCGAAGATCCCCTTTCTGCTATTTTTTTTAACGCCAGATTTAAGGGAGAGTTGTGCTCAGGATGGACACTGATGGATGAGGATGGAAGAGGTCAACAGGTTCAAATGGGTGGAGGAGAGAAATTTGAGGAGGTTGACTCATTCAAATTGGTTTGAATGAGTGGCCAGGAGGGAATTTAGGAGTTGGCCGAAACATGAACACTGGAGAGGAAGGGAGCAATCGGTTTGGGTGCTTGAGGGTGGTGGCCGAATGTGCCTAGTGAGTGGTGCAAATTCGGCTAGTTGGAAAAACACTTAGAGCTTTCTCAAGTTTTCTTTTTGGGTGCCGAAAACAAAACCTCTCCCATTGGTTTTCTTCTCCTCTCTAAATCGGCCATAACCGAATGCTTTCCTAAGCCTTACCTCTTTTCTTTTCTACCTTGTGGGAAAGCCAAAAACATCTTTCTCTTCTCACTCTCTGCTTCGTTTTCTTCCTTGAAACCTCTATAGCCGAATCTCCTCAAAGCCGAATTACCCCTACTCCTTTCTCTTCATTCCATTTTCTTCAAAACCGAATCAACACCCATCCCCTCTCAATCGACTATTTTTCTTCTCTCAATCCCTCTCTTGTGCCGAAAATACATAAGTCTTCTTCTTTGGTTTGCTAAAGCTGAATCATCTTCTCTTGTCGTGTGTTATCTTGTTCGTTCTCTTCTT
This sequence comes from Gossypium australe, assembly GCA_005393395.2. Classification (NCBI taxonomy): domain Eukaryota; kingdom Viridiplantae; phylum Streptophyta; class Magnoliopsida; order Malvales; family Malvaceae; genus Gossypium; species Gossypium australe. Next base: position 14,910,283 of record CM016625.1, on the reverse strand, counting down.
TTGGGATCTATAGCCGAATCCCAACTCTTGGAGTGGTAAGTTTTCGATACTTATTCTTTTTTCCCGTCTATTTCTTTTGATTGTGTGGCCGAATATTCCCTGAATCTTCTTTCTCTTATTTCAAATACCGAAGGCAATAATCCTGTGTTGATAGTCCTTGGCCGATTGTAGGGGGAGACTTGTCATCGAGTGGCTTCGGGTTTTGCTTGAAGATCGAAAGGTGTTAAGGTAAGGGTGATTACCTTGTTGCGTTAACTCCTTCAGGATTTCTTGATCAAAGCCGAATGGCTATTTGTCTAATAGTGGTGTGTTGGCCGAATATAGGAGGGGAGCAATCAAGCATTTGGATTCTCGGGATTTACGCGGTTCGTGGTTTGGTTCTCGAACTATTCGGGATCTGTCAATCTAGGTAAGGATCTACTCTTTCGGGTTAACTTTATTTTAAGATATTTGCTGTGTTAATCTGATTTAGTGACCAAAGGTATTATGGATCCTAGTGCCAACCAAGCGGTAGGTGGGGTGGGATCTGAGACCCCAGCCCTTAAGTTCAAAAAGAGGGCAGTGTCGGCTGTTCGCGATTGGCCACCGGGGTGTGGGCCGGCATCTGAGCAAAACAATAGGTAGATAGCGGTAGTGTCGATTAACGACAGTACCGACGTAGAAAGCGTAGTCTTACGAGTAATCAGGTGTGTAACACTTACACACTCCATTAGTTAATTTGCTAATTATGTTTATTGTTAAAAGCCGAAATAACTACTGAAACCGGTGTGTTACCCTTGTGGGTATGAGAGTGGACTCCGGGTAAGTCCCCTGTGGATTGACTATCGATATATGCTGTTATACTATTTGATTATGCTATGCTATGTGACATTTGCATTAAAAACATGTTAATATGCCACGGAAAATGTGTTCATGATGATGGGTATGTTGAGAGGAGGGGGAAGGATGATTTAGACTGTCACTAGTGGTTTTGACCACACAGTGGCTGGCCCCGCTTTCCTTATTATTTGTGACTAGTCTCAGTGGTTTTGACCACCAGTGGTTTTGACCACACGGATATTATTTGTGACTACGGTCACCAGTGGTTTTGACCACACATGGATTATTGTGACTCGTCCCAGTGGTTTGGTACCACAGTGGGTTGGCCCCACATGTTGATTATGGGATTGTCATCAGTGGTTTTGACCACACGGTGGGTTGGCCCCACCATATGAATTATGACTACGGTCACCAGTAGTTTTGACCACACTTACATGATTTGTGACTACGGTCACCAGTGGTTTTGACCACCAGTGGTTTTGACCACACGGGGTAGACACAGGAGTTCGGTTGGCTAGGCTGGGTTTGCATGATTTGTATATTGTCTGATGAAATATGTAAGTGCTTGTTATTACCGGGATGGGGATTTATACACTGAGTCTCGGTGACTCACCCCTTCCCTTACATTTTGTAGATGAGGAGTAGATCGCGGATGTGGAGCCAGGGTGGACTCGAGGTGGCCATGCGCTATGTTTTTTGGGTTTTATTTCAATTACTGCTTTGGGTTAATTTACTTTTAAATTTGGTTTTGGATTTGTAATAAGGCCGCTAAAATTTATTATTTTGGGTTTTGTTTATCTGCTTTTATGTTTTATCATATTATGCTTTAGTTAAATAACATTGCCTGCCTGAATAATTTGCAAAATGTACGTTTTCAAAAATTGTACAACTTGTCGGGTTTTTCGAACTTTTACCATCGGGTAATACTAAATATATGAAGTCGACAAACTAACTCAGATTTTCTCCAAACTAAGTTCCTTTATGTTCAGATACAAAATGGTTTTCAACTCTATTATGCCAAACTCACTCGGGTTTTCATAAAATCAAAACGGTTTTCCAAAACAAGGAATGACAAACAATTTCTCTCAGATGAGTTTTTCTTTCAAATTTAAAATGACGAAGTGGTTCATACAACGTTTCTTTTCAAAATTTAAACCTACAACTTGCGTCTTCAAAATGTTTTTACCCTGTGACATGCCGGATTCGATCGTAGCGTGTTGACCGGGTTTAGGGTGTTACAATTTTGGTATCAGAGTCAGGTTCAAAAGCTCGACTGTGGGCCCAAGGCCCAAAATGTTTTAAAATGGGTTATGAAAGGGGAAGGTATGGTTGGGAAAGCATGGCACCGAGTCTCCGGCACCGATCCGCCCAGGTAAGTACTCCTAACTGTTGTTTATAAGATTGTAATGACGATGCTATGACTAATAGTATTAGGGAATTACTTTAAAGACTTGAACCGTAAGATTGTGTGAACTTGCGAAAACAATCCCTGTATTAAACTATCCATAAGACTGTGCTGTAATAACAGTGGAATAAGTCTAACGCATAAAACTCTTAAACCAGATCAATTCGTGAACAATAGTCATGAGTGCACGAGGACGTGGGCGTAATATACATGGACGAGGTAGAGGTAGGATGGCTTTATCTGAGCCAGCTGGGTCTGGCCATGGGTCAGGAAATGATGTACCGCCGCTGCCAGCTGTGGGCACTGAGTTTCAGGAACAGACGGGTGGTGATGACGCAGTGTCATAGGCGATGCTGCAGGTTCTGGAGAGAGTACCTGGAGCAGGTGGAGGTATAAGGGCTCAGAAATTGGTGTCCGAACGACTCCGGGCTAATGACGCAGAGGTATTCAGAGGTGTATCTGGTGTGGCTCCCAATACGGCGGAGTATTGGCTGGAGGCGACAGAACGTATCATGGACGACCTGGATTTTACGGCTGAGGAGAAGCTGAAGCGTATAGTATCTCTGTTTCAAGATGAGTCATATCAGTGGTGGCTCACGGTTAGGGATGGAGCAATGGCTGACGACATCACTTGGGATTTCTTTAGGGCATCCTAACAGAGAAAATACGTCGAGGCTAGTTACATCGATGCGCAGCGTAAGGCATTCCTGAATTTGGTTCAGGGGAATAAGTCAGTATCGGAATATGAGGCTGAATTTCTTCGGTTAAGTCAGTATGCACGGGATATTGTGGGCACAGAGTATGAGCGCTGTGTCAGATTTGAGGATGGGTTGAGAGATGAGCTGCGGATGTTGATTGCTCCACAGCAGGAGAGGGAATTTGCAGTCTTAGTAGAGAAGGCTAAGGTTGCTGGGGAAGTAAAACGGTCAGTGAGTCAGATCCAAGATAAGAGTTGGAGTAAGAGAAATTCTGGGTCATCAGGGTCTGCTGGGAATCAGCAGAAAAGGGCCAGATATGGTGGGCCGAATCAAGCTGCGAGGCCTGCTGCTGCTACTACTCAGGCCGCCACGGTGTGCTCGGTGTGGGAAGTCTCACATGGGGGAATGTTGGACTGGAAATAGAGGGTGCTTCGAATGTGGGTCAATGGGGCACCGAGTAAGGGATTGTCTGCAGAGGTCAGCTAGGCTTCAGTCTGAGGGTTAGGGTCGTACACAGTTCAGGAGGGACAGTCAGTAACCACAGAGGGGTCGAGGTTGGCCAGGGGAGGTAACGGTTCTAGACGAGGCCGCGGAGCACCGGGTAGAGGTGCTGGGAGCACAGAGGCGAGACAGCCTGGATTGGTCTACACAGCGAAGCGATAAGAGGAGGGCGACGCACCGGACGTCATAACCGGTACGTTCTTAATTTTTGGACTGCCTTATACTGCTTTGATAGATGTTGGTTCGACGCACTCGTATGTTGCCAGTAGTATAGTGGAAACTATGAACTTAGACTTTGAGATTACTTCTAGGGAGATGACAGTAATAAGCCCTCTAGGTCACTCAGTAGAAGTAAGTAAGCTTTATAGGGATGTACCCCTAGAACTCCAAGGGGTAGTGTTTCTGGCTGATCTGATGGAACTGCCGTTTGGGAAGTTAGACCTAATTCTCGGGATGGACTGGCTGGTGAAGTATCAAGCGAGTTTGGACTGCGCGGCTAAGCGCATGGTGTTGAGAGCAGTGGAAGGTGAAGAAGTGGTAATGATAGGTAATAAAGGGGATTATCTATCTAACGTTGTATCTACTCTGAAGGCTGAGAAAATGGTCAGGAAGGGATGTGAGGCGTTCATAGTTCATGTGTGTGCTTTGGAGGCCAAGGAGTCAGCTGTAAGGAATGTCCAAACGGTGAAGGAATTTACCGACGTATTCCCAGAAGAACTTCTGGGTCTGCCTCCGGATCGTGAAGTTGAATTTGGCATAGATCTATTGCCCGGAACCGCGCCAGTGTTTATTGCCTCGTATAGGATGGCGCCGAAGGAATTGGTGGAACTAAAGGCATAGATTCAGGAATTGTTGGACCGGGGTTTCATCCGGCCGAGTGTGTCACCTTGGGGAGCGCCTGTGCTCTTTGTTAAGAAGAAAGACGGCACAATGCGGATGTGTATAGACTACCGACAGCTGAATAAGCTGACGATCAAGAACAAGTATCCATTGCCGAGGATAGACGATCTGTTCGATCAACTTAAGGGTGCATCAGTCTTCTCTAAGATTGATTTAAGGTCGGGGTATCATCAGCTCAAGGTGAAGGAGGCTGATATCCATAAGACGGCGTTCCGCACTCGTTATGGGCACTACGAGTTTTTGATAATGCCGTTCGGGTTGACCAATGCGCCGGTAGCATTCATGGACATGATGAATCGAGTGTTTCAGCCGTACTTGGACCGGTTCGTTGTGGTGTTTATAGACGACATTTTGATGTACTCGAAATCTGAGGAGGAACATGACGCGCATCTACGGGTGGTTCTACAAATTCTGAGGGAGAAGTAACTATTCGCCAAGTTTAGTAAGTGCGAGTTCTGGCTTAAAAAGGTAACTTTCTTGGGTCATGTGGTGTCAGCTGAGGGGATTAGGGTGGATCCTCGGAAGATTGAGGCAGTGTTGGATTGGAAACCACCTAAGTCGGCAGCAGAGATTCGGAGTTTTCTGGGTTTGGCAGGATATTACAGAAGATTCGTGGAAGGCTTTTCTTTGATTGCAGTGCCGTTGACCAAGTTGTTGCGAAAAGGGGTTCCATTTGTGTGGTTTGATAGACAGCAGGAAAGTTTCGACAAGTTAAAGAGAATTCTGACAGAAGCACCGGTTTTGATTCAGCCTGAGGCAGGGAAGGAATTTACGATTTATTGTGATGCATTGCATACTGGTTTAGGATGTGTGCTGATGCAAGAGGGGAAAGTAGTGGCGTATACGTCTCTGCAGTTGAGACCTCACGAAGGTAACTACCCGACGCATGATCTGGAATTGGCTGCAGTGGTTTTCGCCCTGAAGATTTGGAGGCATTACTTGTATGGGGAGAAGTTAATAGTCTACACAAATTACAAGAGTCTGAAGTATCTCCTGACTCAGAAGGACCTGAATTTGAGGCAGCGGAGGTGGATCGAGTTGTTAAAGGATTACGACTGCTCGATTGAATACCATCCAGGTAAGGCTAACGTAGTGGCTGACGCGTTAAGCCGCAAGGTGGTAGCGGACTTGAGAGCGATGTTTGCTCACCTTAGTCTGTATGACGACGGGAGTCTATTGGCGGAATTGCAAGTAAAGCCGACTTGGGCAGATCAGGTTAAGGAGAGACAGCTGGTGGATGAGGTTTTGAGTGCTCGAAGGTTGCAAGTGCAGAATAGTGAATTGGAAGGTTACAGCTTGGGCAGTGATGGAGTGATGTGTTTTCAAGGGAAGGTTTGTACGCCGAAGGACGTTGAGTTGAGAGCAGATTCTTCAGGAGGCTCATATCAGCCCATACGCTATGCATCCTGGGGGTAACAAGATGTATCGGGATTTGCGGGAATAGTTCTGGTGGCCGGGTCTTAAGCAGGAAGTAACTGAGTTTGTGAGTAAGTTCCTGACGTGCCGCAAGTTAAAGCTGAGCATCAGTTACCGTCGGGTCTGTTGCAGCCAGAAAGCATTCTGCAGTGGAAGTGGGAAAGGATTACGATGGATTTCGTCAGTGGGATACCCCTTACGCCTAGCAAGAAGGACTCAATCTGGGTGATTGTGGATCGTCTGACTAAATCAGCTCATTTTATACTGGTTCGGGTGGATTACTCGCTTCAAAAGTTAGCCAAGTTGTATGTGGCGGAGATAGTGAGGTTGCATGGAGTGCCAGTATCGATTATCTCAGATAGGGATCCCAGATTCACGTCGAGGTTCTGGAAAGCGTTGCATCAGGCACTGGGTACGAGATTGGATTTCAGTACGGCATTTCATCCGCAGTCAGATAGGCAGTCGGAAAGGGTAATACAAATTCTAGAGGATATGTTAAGAGGTTGTGTCTTGGATTTCAGAGGTAGCTGGGAAGAATTTCTACCGCTGGCAGAATTCGCGTACAACAATAGTTACCAGGCAAGCATTAAGATGGCACCATATGAGGCATTGTATGGTCGGAAGTGTCGTACATCTACGTGCTGGACAGAGTTGGGTGAGCGTCAGATGTTGGGTCTGGAGTTGGTTGCTGAAACAGAGGAAAAGGTTAAGTTGATTCGAGCTCGTCTGAAGGAAGCTTCGGACAGGCAGAAGTCTTATGCCAATCTTAAGCGGAGAGATATAGAGTTTGCAGTAGGTGACAAGGTTTTCCTGAAGGTCTCGCTGTGGAAGAAAGTGCTGAGGTTTGGCCGGAAAGGCAAGCTGAGCCCTAGGTTTATCGGGCCGTATAAGGTGTTGAAACGGGTGGGACCAGTAGCTTATCAGCTCGAGTTGCCAGCTGGATTGAGTCAGATTCACGATGTGTTTCATGTCTCCATGCTTAGGCGTTACCGTTCAGATCCATCGCATGTTGTGTCAGTGGAGGAAATCGAGGTGAGCCCAGATTTGTCCATGGAAGAGGAACCGATGCAGATTCTGGACCGGGACGTTAAGGTGTTGCGTAAGAAGACGGTTCCATTGGTAAAGGTATTATGGCGGAACCATGGTGCGGAAGAGGCCACGTGGGAACCAGAGGATGTGATGCGGAAGCAATACCCTCAACTCTTTTGACCAGGTAATTTCGAGGCCGAAATTATTTTTAAGGGGGGTAGAACTGTAACATCCTTAATTAAGGGCTCTTGCATTTTAGTGGTTTGCATGTGAATGGTTTGAACATGATGCTAGTTAGGGTGTTTTGGGGTCTGGGGATGAGCCAAGGGTAGGCCAGAACTATAGTAAAATTTCTGTTTTGAGTACCTAGAACGGAGAGCTGAGTGAGTTAGGGGATAAGAGAAATTAATGGAGTGTTTTGACACAAGAGTACCAGCGGTGAAGTGGCAAGGGAGACGCCACTGAGAGCTTGGAGAGATGACGCCACAAGGAGCTAGGGGAGCTTGTGTTCGAGCTGCGAAGATCCCCTTTCTGCTATTTATTTTTGATGCCAGATTTAAGGGAGTGTTGTGCTCAGGATGGACACTGATGGATGAGGATGGAAGAGGTTAACAGGTTCAAACGGGTGGAGGAGAGAAATTTGAGGAGGTTGACTCATTCAAATCGGTTTGAATGAGTGGCCAGGAGGGAATTTAGGAGTTGGTCGAAACATGAACACTGGAGAGGAAGGGAGCAATCGGTTTGGGTGCTTGAGGGTGGTGGCCGAATGTGCCTAGTGAGTGGTGCAAATTCGGCTAGTTGGAAAAACACTTAGAGCTTTCTCAAGTTTTCTTTTTGGGTGCCGAAAACAAAACCTCTCCCATTGGTGTTTCATTTTCTTCTCCTCTCTAAATCGGCCATAACCAAATGCTCTCCTAAGCCTTACCTCTTTTCTTTTCTACCTTGTGGGAAAGCCAAAAACATCTTTCTTTTCTCACTCTCTGCTTCATTTTCTTCCTTGAAACCTCTATAGCCGAATCTCTTCAAAGCCGAATTACCTCTACTCCTTTCTCTTCATTCCATTTGCTTCAAAACTGAATCAACACCCATCCCCTCTCAATCGATTATTTTTCTTCTCTCAATCCCTCTCTTGTGCCGAAAATACATAAGTCTTCTTCTTTGGTTTGCTAAAGCTGAATCATCCTCTCTTGTCGTGTGTTGTCTTGTTCGTTCTCTTCTTTTGGGATCTATAGCCAAATCCCAACTCTTGGAGTGGTAAGTTTTCGATACTTCTTCTCTTTTCCCGTCTATTTCTTTCGATTGTGTGGCTGAATATTCCCTGAATCTTCTTTCTCTTATTTCGAATGCCGAAGGCAATAATACTGTGTTGATAGACCTTGGCCGATTGTCGGGGGAGACTTGTCATCGCATGGCTTCGGGTTTTGCTTGAAGATCGAAAGGTGTTAAGGTAAGGGTGGTTACCTTGTTGTGTTAACTCCTTCGGGATTTCTTGATCAAAGCCGAATGGCTATTTGTCTAATAGTGCTGTGTTGGCTGAATATTGGAGGGGAGCAATCAAGCATTTGGAATCCCGGGATTTACGCGGTTCGTGGTTTAGTTCTCGAACTATTCGGGATCTGTCAATCTAGGTAAGGATCTACTCTTTCGGGTTAACTTTATTTTAAGATATTCACCGTGTTAATCTGATTTAGTGACCAAAGGTATTATGGATCCTAGTGCCAGCCAAGCGGTAGGTGGGGTGGGATCTGAGACCCCAGCCCTTAAGTTCAAAAAGAAGGCAGTGTCGGCTGTTCGCGATTGGCCATCGGGGTGTGGGCCGGCATCTGAGCAAAACAATAGGTAGATAGCGGTAGTGTCGATTAACGACAGTACCGACGTAGAAAGCGTAGTCTTACGAGTAATCAGGTGTGTAACACTTACACACTCCATTAGTTAATTTGCTAATTATGTTTATTGTTAAAAGCCGAAATAGCTACTGAAATCGGTGTGTTACCCTTGTGGGTATGAGCGTGGACTCCGGGTAAGTCCCCTGTGGATTGACTATCGATATATGATGTTATACTATTTGATTATGCTATGCTATGTGACATTTGCATTACAAACATGTTAATATGCCACGGAAAATGTGTTCATGATGATGGGTATGTTGAGAGGAGGGGGAAGGATGATTTAGACTGTCACCAGTGGTTTTGACCACACAGTGGGTTGGCCCCGCTTTCCTTATTATTTGTGACTAGTCTCAGTGGTTTTGACCACCAGTGGTTTTGACCACACGGATATTATTTGTGACTACGGTCACCAGTGGTTTTGACCACACATGGATTATTGTGACTCGTCCCAGTGGTTTGGTACCACAGTGGGTTGGACCCACATGTTGATTATGGGATTGTCATCAGTGGTTTTGACCACACAGTGGGTTGGCCTCACCATATGAATTGTGATTACGGTCACCAGTGGTTTTGACCACACTTACATGATTTGTGACTACGGTCACCAGTGGTTTTGACCACCAGTGGTTTTGACCACACGGGGTAGACACAGGAGTTCGGTTGGCTAGGCTGGGTTTGCATGATTTGCATATTGTCTGATGAAATGTGTAAGTGCTTGTTATTACCGGGATGGGGATTTATACACTGAGTCTCGGTGACTCACCCCTTCCCTTACATTTTGCAGATGAGGCGTAGATCGCGGATGTGGAGCCGGGGTGGACTCGAGGTGGCCATGCGCTATGTTTTTGGGTTTTATTTCAATTACTGTTTTGGGTTAATTTACTTTGAAATTTGGTTTTGGATTTGTAATAAGGCCGCTAAAAATTATTATTTTGGGTTTTGTTTATCTGCTTTTATGTTTTATCATATTATGCTTTAGTTAAATAACATTGCCTGTCTGAATAATCTGTAAAATGTACGTTTTCGAAAATTGTACAACTTATCGGGTTTTTCCAACTTTTACCATCGGGTAATACTAAATATATGAAGTCGACAAACTAACTCAGATTTTCTCCAAACTAAGTTCCTTTATGTTCAGATACAAAATGGTTTTCAACTCTATTATGCCAAACTCACTCGGGTTTTCATAAAATCAAAACGGCTTTCCAAAATAAGGAACGGCAAACGATTTCTCTCAAAGGAGTTTTTCTTTCAAATTTAAAATGACGAAGTGGTTCATACAACGTTTCTTTTCAAAATTTAAACCTACAACTTGCGTCTTCAAAATGTTTTTACCCTGTGACATGCCGGATTCGGTCGTAGTGTGTTGACCGAGTTTGGGGTGTTACAGTAGTTAAGTTGAATTTGGTAGGAAATTGAGTAAAAATAATAGGAAAGTAAGTGAATTTAGTTAGGACTAAAATGAAATTAAGATAGAAATGGAATAGAAATTCAATTATTTAATATAAATTGGTGATGTATTAATAATAAAAAATTATTATTATTTTTGTAGCTAATAAAGAGCCCATGGCATCGACACACAGAGGAAAGGAGAAGGCTATCGAGGACTACAACGAGAAATTCACGGTTTGTATTACTATAATTCAAACTACTTTTTATTAAATGTTATATTTAAATTTATGAGTATGGTAAATAAAATTATAAGGTAAGTATCAACATTGAATTGAATGAAATTGAGATGAAGTATCAATATTGAATTGAATGAAATTGAGATGAAGTATGATTATGTATGAATATTTGATAGTATATTGTTGGAAAGTGGAAAATTGTATCTAATTGAATTATACATTGAAAGTGAAATTGAAATTGAGAAATGATTTGAATACTCTATTGACTAGTCGGGCTGAGTCGGATATAGTTGGCATGCCATAGGTGATAAACCGTAATTATAACATATTTTAATCCCACATTTAGCTTACTTTCGGATGATTTATCCTTCAATTTTTATAAAAAGGTGCTTTTAATCCTTTCTTTTCATGTTTTATACCTAGGAAAACACCCGAGGATAAAAAGAACACAAAACGAGCCCAAACGGAGTAAATGGGCCTTAGCACTAAATCGACACGGCCTGGCCCAAAGATCACACGGCCGTGCCTGGTCGAACATCTAGAACACGACCTCACCCCCGGTTTACACGGCCGTGCCTCATTAAAGAAGTCCGAGCACAGCTCAAAGACTCGTCACACGAGCGTGTGACATGGCCGTGCCCCTATCGCTGGAAAGAAGAATTTCAGTCGGAAAAGGATACTTAGGGAGAAAGAATTGCATTCTAGGAGCCTATATATATCTTCTAAGTACCACCTTTGAAAAGGCGTCAAAACTAGGCCAAGGAGCCAAGCTAAGAAGGTCAGAATTGTGGGAATACACTCGAAGATAGCCAGTTGATCCATCCCAAGAAGTCGGAATTATACTCAAGACGGCGAATTTCTCCTTCAGTTCCTTTAGGGGGTTTTAGGGATTTCTTATGTTTTGTTTTATCTTTTCTCTTGAGATGTTTTCTTTATTTGTTATGAAATAAACCCTTCAGATACCTGAAGGGGATGAAACCTAAATGAATCTTGTTATTGATTTCTGAATTATATGATAAGTACTTAGTTTGTTCTTAATTATGTGTGCTTAATCCAAATATGATGTGTTTAGGTGGAGGAGGAATAGACCCTGCCTAAGATTAGATCTAGCATAATTAAGCGGAGTTGATCGCACGCCTAGAGATAGGGTGACGAGATTTTGTCGAATTAGGGTGAAACCTAATATGGGAGTCTATAGATCGATTTACTGCTATTCTAGGGGGTTATTATAAGAGAACGGGAGTTCTACTAATTAACCTAGGGTTAGACGTTATTCGCCTCGAGAGAGGGTTTAATATACGTTAGGGAGTCTTACGCATCAAACTAAGTAAATAAATCATATGGTTCAGTGATAGATGACAAGTGAAGTCTAGGTGGATTCTTCCTGAGGGTATCGTCTTTATCAACTGAGTTTTTCCTAAAGTTATTTTCCCAATTCGTTCTTTTTGTCTTTGTGCCTTTAGCTTAGTGGTAGATTTTAGATTAAAGCAACTTCATTTATTTTAGGCTAAATAATAAAATGAAAGTTAGTATTAATACTTTTAGTTCCTTTGGGTTCAACAATCTGGTCTTGCCTAAGCTACTACTGTTCGATAGGTACACTTGTCTTTAACCGTTGTCAGAGTTAGTTTCCAGGTTCGATCATTCTCTTTATAAATTTTAAAGCTCTGATTTCAGCGATCAAGTTTTTGGCGCCTTTGCCGGGGAACTAAAATATTAAGAAAACTCTATTTTTATTACTTTAGCCCTAATTTTTATTTTTTGCAATTTATTTTTGTTTTTATTTTTATTTTTATTTCTGTTTTTGCTGAATTTTTCTTTCTTCTTCTAGCAGGTACCTCTAGTTTACGACTAGAAGGAACCCGACAGGACCGCTAGTTTACGATAGTGAAATTGAAGCTACCGTTCGTAGGACTCGCAGAGAAATCAGACGAGCCCTAGATTATATAGAGGAAGACCAAGAAGGCAGATCCAATCCTACTGAAGGGGTGGACGAGAATAACCCACAACCCCACGATGTGGGAGAACACAATGCTCTACATACAATGTTTGATTATGCTAAACCACATTTAATAGGAGCAGAATCAAGTATTGTTAGGCCTGCTATAGTTGCTAACAATTTTGAATTAAAGCCTAACACAATACAAATGATTCAACAATTTGTTCAATTTGATGGTTTGCAGGACGAAGATCCAAACACTCATATAGCTAACTTTTTACAGTTTTGTGATACCTTCAAAATAAATGGTGTTTCTGATGATGCCATACATCTTCGGTTATTTCCCTTTTCATTGAGAAATAAAGCTAAACAGTGGTTAAACTCGTTACCACGAGGGTCAATCACTACATGGGAACAAATGATCGAAAAGTTTTTATTGAAATATTTTCCACCGGCCAAAATGGCCAAATTACGGAATGATATCTATTCTTTTGTGCAGATGGATTTAGAGACATTATATGTCGCATGGGAGAGATACAAGGATCTCTTGAGGAGCTGTCCACACCATGGCTTACCCTTGTGGCTACAAGTCCAAACTTTCTATAACGGTGCAAACCCCTCAACGAGGCAACTAATTGATTCAGCCGCCGGTGGAACCCTGAACAATAAAACTCCAGAAGCAGCCTACGAGTTCATTGAGGAGATGTCACTGAATAATTATTAGTGGCAGGTTTCAAGGACCAAACCAACAAAACCAGCCGGAGTTTTCAACATCGATGCAATGACCATGCTATCAACGCAGGTAGAGATGATGAATAAAAAGCTTGATAATTTTTGTTCTTCGCAGGCACATCCAGTCATGCAGTGCAACGCAAGTGGAACCGTGGTGAATCCTGAGTACCCACCCTACCAACCAGAAGCAGAGAGCGAACAGATGAACTATATAGGTAATAATTTTAGATCCAATAATAATCCTTATAGTAACACTTATAATCCAGGTTGGAGGAACCACCGAAATTTTTCATGGGGAGGTCAAGGAAATCAAGGAAATCAAAGACAACAACCTCCTTAAAATTTCCAAAATCAGCCTTATCCGCAAGAGAAGAAGTCAAACCTCGAAGAGATGCTGACAAAATTCACGGCAAACACGGAAAACCATTTCCAAGAAACGGAGAGAACAATTAAAAGCAACGAGAACCGAGTCAGGGAACTTACTAAGTTAGTCAAGGAAGTCACTAATGCAGTTGAACAACTCACAAAGCTCATGTCAGAACAACCGTAAGGACGTCTACCTAGTAACACTGAGATCAACCCAAAGGAGCAAATTCAAGCCGTCACAGCTCAGGACAGTAAAGGGTTAGATGAACCCATTCCAATACCAGAAAACAAGGTAGACAAAGGTAAAGTAGAGGTAACACAAGAAAAGCCAAAACCAGTAATCAAGGAGTACCAACCTCGCATACCTTATCCCAAAGCGATGAAAAGAGACGATTTAGAGGAACAATTCGGTAAGTTTCTTAAACTTTTAAAGAAATTACATATTAACTTACCTCTTCTTGAGGCTCTTTTTCAGATGCCAGACTCGAGGAAATTTTTAAGGCAGCTCTTGACTAATAAACGCAAAATAGACGAAGAGCACCACGTGGAGTTGAACGCAGCATGTTCAACAATGTTACAGAATAAACTACCAAAGAAGCAAAAAGATCCAGGGAGTTTTACAATTCTATGTTTAATTAGTAGTTTAATTATTGATAATGCGTTAGCTGATTTAGGGGCAAGAATAAATGTCATGCCTTATACATTGTTTAAACGACTAGGTCTTGGGAAGCCCAAGCAAACTAGGATGAGTATTCAATTTGCTAATAAAACTGTTAGAATTCCTAGGGGCATTATCAAAGATGTTCTCATAAAAATCGATAAATTTGTTTTCCCAGTAGATTTTGTTGTCTTAGACATGGATGAGGATAATTCAATCCCCTTAATTTTAGAAAGACCTTTTCTAGCAACTGCCAAGACTAAAATTGATGTTGCCACTGGAGAACTCATACTTTGTGTAGGTGACGAACCAATCAGTCTTCAAGCTCTTGACTCAGCTAGGGCAACAATCGATGAAGGTAAGAAAGTCAATACAGATGATAATCAATTTGTTCAACCTTTATCACAGGAAACACCGCAGGGACACAACCCTAAGCCGACTCATAGACCCAAAGTCGACAAGGAAGAATCACACAAGGAACAAAACCTTAGGGTCGACAATTTAGACGAGCAAAAGACACAGGTCAAAGAAGAACCGGAACCACACGAAGTAAAACCAGAGAAACCACCAGAAGAGCTCGTAGGAACATCCAATCACTACAAAATAGGAAACCAGGTACTGTTAGACAAAGCAGATCTGCAAATCACCACAACAGACCTGAAGACAAAGGGAGAAATACTTCTTAAGGTACACAATATCTTCCCACACAGAACGGTCGAGGTAAGCAACCCAACATTCGACACTTTTAACGTAAACACTTCTTGACTCAAACTTTGTCCAGAAACTAAAACTATAAGCATGAGGGAAGATATTCAAACCTTCAAACCTCCCTGAAATTTTCTAGGTACAAAGAAAGTCTAGCTTAAGACTATAAACGAGCGCTTCTCGGGAGGCAACCCGAGTACTAACCCTACTTTTTATTTTTCTTTTGACTTTCATTTTATTTTATTTTTCTTTTTTCTTTTCTTTTTAAAACTAACCAAAAGTGCAGATTTCCAGGCCACACGGCCTTACACACGACCGTGTCCGTGGCTGTGTGGACCACCGGAATCGCCGTACTGACATAGCAGAGGCCGTGCAACCCAGTCCCAACCACTTTCCGACGTCACGTATCCAACCACCCCCCATAGGCACCGACAGAGTGGCACGACCGTGCCCCTCAACCGTGCGAAGCTACTGACTTGCCAAGCACGGGTGCAACACGTTCGTGCCTCCCAACCGTGCCTACATACTAACTTCTGAAACACGAGCGTGGTTGGCTGCAAAAACGGGCATGGCGAATCAACATATCGGGACACAAGACCGTGCGAGGCGGCCGTGTGAATCGACACGCCCTTGGTCCACGGGCGTGGGCATGTACCAGATTGGGGTCCCTATTTAAACACCAACCCCCCTCTCCCTATTCTCCTCCTTCACCCTCCATTCTTTCTCTTTTCTTCCATCTCTCAGATTTTCCCTCAATAACACGTCTCTTAAACTCTTGAGCCACGCAAAAAGCCATGCCGAAGAAATGGAAGAAGCTAAACATAGTCTCCTCAAAAGAGAACGATCTACATGAGTTCATGCCGGCAGCTTCGTCCACTCACCGAGCCAAGAGTCTTTGAGACCATTTTGTTTATTCTTTTTGTTTCTCTTCTCCTTTATTTTCTTTATCTATACTTCTCTTCTGCTCTATTCGTTTAACTTTCTTTTAGTTTCTTAGTGTCAGGTTTGCCAGGCTGCTTGGGAATCACACCGACCACCATGATAACCACGCCACTTCCGCCACCGCCAGCACCTCCCCAACCTTAGGATGATTCCCACCTCGCGAGCCATCCGTCAATAAGGACTTCTCAGTCCATTAGTATTTTCTTTTCATTTTAGTTTTCTTCTTAGTCTCCTTCCCTTTAGCTTGCTTTTCTTTAATTACATATTTAGTTTATTTTAATTATGTCTTAATAACCTTGGCTAATTCTTCACGAGCTCCCCAATTTCTTCATCTAGCGCAGAGCTCGGGAGCCAACACCACCACCATCACAACGCCTCCACCGTATTCTCCACATCCTCCACGGAACCCACCCAAGAATTCAGGGAGTACCCCTCACCCTCACTTTTGATTATTTACTAATTGTTATTATCTATATTTGTACATTGAGGGCAATGTACATCTTAAGTGTGGGGGTAAAAGTGCTTAACTTTTTGCATGATTCTCAAATTTTGCCTAACTTTTTGCATTATTCTCAAATCCCTGAGGGTAAAAGTGGAATAACAGTGCCTAACTTTCTTCATTATTCTCAAATCCCTTAATGAAGTTTTGTTTTTAAGCAAATTTGTCATATTACTAATTAAGATAAAATTTCTAATGATTTATGATTTTTATTGACATGTTATTGACTAAGTCATAGTTAATTGTGCATTGATGATTAAATTTGAAGAATATTAGAGAATCAAGCATGATAAGTCTATTTTTCAGAATTAAAATTTTGTTAGGTTTTTAACCTAAATTTGAATATTACTTTGAAATTTGAAATTTACAAGGATGATGTCAAAAACACCCATAATTTTTGTGAGATTTTGAACCTTATAGAGCATAATTCTTTTTCATGCTCACTTTATTGATTATGAGTCTGTCAACTATGAACTGTTATTCTAGAACTTGCCTCGATTATACATGTTGAGACCACACTTTTGATTTGATAATACAGAGATGATAAAGGCACCTAGGTTTTAACCCACTTACTCCACTAAAAAGCCTACCTCCACAATTAACCCCTAGTGAACCCCGTTGATCCTAACAACCCTTTTTATTGACTCACCAGCTAATATTAACCCAAAGCCCCTTTGTATTTGTTATCACCATTCCTTTTAACTACCCTTATATCGAGATTTGATTTGATCAATTACCTAATTATATTTTTTTAGTAGTGAAAATCTTTTAAATACTTAGTTTGTTTCTTAAAAAAATCATCAAAGTATTTAATATTAGTAGTATGAAACGTGAGCTTACACAATTAAAGTCTAATTTTAAAAGAAAAAAATCTCATATTAGTAGGTTTATTATTTTTCGGCTAATTATTATCTCAGTATTTTTTAGGTAGGTACTTGTCAATTCAATCTTGATTCTAACTTTCTAATTTCAGCCTTTAACCACACCTTTAACCCTAGCCCCGTTACAACCCTAACAAAGATCTTTTGATCTGTTTATCATCTTATTTTATAGTGGTAGAGATTTGATTTTCAGGCAAGCCTATGGGATTAACTTTTCAAGTTCGACTTATAAGTGCTTTTTCCTGAACCTTAAACACTTTAGAGTGATTTGAGTGAATCTTTTGTGAGAATATCAGTCCTTGTT
This sequence comes from Gossypium australe, assembly GCA_005393395.2. Lineage (NCBI taxonomy): Eukaryota > Viridiplantae > Streptophyta > Magnoliopsida > Malvales > Malvaceae > Gossypium > Gossypium australe. The sequence goes on along the minus strand of CM016625.1, from coordinate 14,892,972 downwards.
GGTTTTGAACTAAAGGTAATTATTTTGATAAGGGGAAACACCTACGTTTTCGAAATACAAACTCATGACTTATCTTGATTGAATCTTTAGGACTCTTTGAGTTGAATTATCCATGTATAAATTATCTATGAATTGTGAATTATGGAAAGTTCATGTTAATTGTAAGTTGAGAATTTTGCTTGAGGACAAGTAAAAGCTTAAGTGTGGGGGTATTTGATAAACCGTAATTATTTGTCCCACATTTAGCTTACTTTCAGATGATTTATCCTTCGATTTTTATAAAAAGGTGCTTTTAATCCTTTCTTTTCATGTCTTATACCCAGAAAAGCACCGGAGGATAAAAAGAATACAAAACGAGCCCAAAACGGAGTAAATGGGCCTTAGCACTAAATCAACACGGCCTGGCCCAAAGATCACACGACCGTGCCTGGTCAAACATCTATAACACGGCTTCACCCCCAATTTACACGGCCGTGCCTCATTAAAGAAGTCTGAGCACGGCTCAAAGACTCGTCACACGGGCGTGTGACATGGCCGTGCCCCTGTCGCTGGAAAGAAGAATTTCAGTCGGAAAAGGATACTTAAGGTGAAAGAATCGCATTCCAGGAGCCTATATATATCTCCTAAGTACCACTTTTGAAAAGGAGTCAAAGCTAGGCCAAGAAGCCAAGCCAAGAAGGTCAGAATTGTGGGAATACACTCGAAGATTGCCAATTGATCCATCCCAAGAAGTTGAAATTATACTCAAGATGGCGAATTTCTCCTTCAATTCCTTCAGGGGGTTTTAGGGATTTCTTATGTTTTGTTTTATCTTTTCTCTTGAGATGTTTTCTTTATTTGTTATGAACTAAACCTTTCAGATACCTGAAGGGGATGAAACCTAGATGAATCTTGTTATTGATTTCTGAATTATATGATAAGTACTTAGTTTGTTCTTAATTATGTGTGCTTAATCCGAATATGATGTGCTTAGGTGGAGGAGGAATAGACCCTGCCTAAGAGTAGATCTAGCATAATTAAGCGGAGTTGATTGTACGCCTAGAGATAGGGTGACGAGATTTTGTCGGATTAGAGTGAAACCTAATATGGGAGTCCATAGATAGATTTACTGCTATTCTAGGGGGTTATTATAAGAGAACGATAGTTCCACTAATTAACCTAGGGTTAGACATTATTCGCCTCGAGAGAGGGTTTAATATACGTTAGGGAGTCTTACGGATCAAACTAAGTAAATAAATCATATGGTTCAGTGATAGATGACAAGTGAAGTATAGGTGGATTCTTCCTGAGGGTATCGTCTTTATCAACTGAGTTTTTCCTAAATTTATTTTCCCAATTCGTTCTTTTTTTCTTTGTGTCTTTAGCTTAGTGGTAGATTTTAGATTAAAGCAACTTCATTTATTTTAGGCTAAATAATAAAAAGAAAGTTAGTATTAATACTTTTAGTTCTTTGGGCTCGACAATCTAGTCTTGCCTAAGCTATACTACTGTTCGATAGGTACACTTGTCTTTAATCGTTGTCAGAGTTAGTTTCCAGGTTTGATCATTCTCTTTATAAATTTTAAAGCTCTGATTTCAGCGATCAATAGGATTGAAAGAGTACGGAAGTTTATTGGCTTTGCCGATCAGGCACTATATGTGTCGTATCAAGCACCACGTGTTTCATTCCAAGCACTTTATGTGTCGTATACTGCTTCTGAAATATTTATCTGGTATTGAGTATTGTTTTAGGCACAATATGCCTTACTGGTGTGTTTGGTTAGAATTCGTGTATCAACCAAGGTCCGGGTTTGTTAATAGGGTGAATATTCGAAATGAGAGAATTGAATAAATTTGATTGATCGGTATGAGAAAGAAATTGTTGTCAATTTGTGAATTGAAATTGTATGTGAGATTTGGAAACATGAACCTAAGGTTCATGAATTGATCACGTTCAAGTTATTAAGATAAGAAATTGTTGATGAATTATTATATATGAAATATGAAATTGAATGTAAATTAGTTCTTATGATTTATAAATTTTACACGTTTAATGTTATATGTTTAATATTTATAATTCATTAAAGTTATATAGTTTGAATTATAGTAATACCACTGAGTACGAAATACTCAGCGTATGATTATTTCCATACGCAGGTCAGTAGAAGTCAAAAGTCTCGGTTCAGCATTCAGATCAATCCCGACTTCAGCACAACTTTGGTGATGTATTTTCTTTTCCTTTTGGTATACATCGCATGTACCTAGGTCATATATATAGGTCATATGATTTTGGTTATAAAGTATGGATGGTTTGTAATGTTTTGAACTTAGTTTTAAGTGAAATGGTAAAGAGTATATTATAAAATTTGGCATTAAACTTGAATAGAAAAATAAATGAAGTTATTAGTCAATTTGAATGATATTATAAATGCTTAATTATTAGATTACTATGTTAATGAATTAGTTATGATATAAGTGTACTTCAGTATGTTTTTGGTTGAGCCATTGGTTTTGGATTGGTTGCGGTTTGAAAATTGCAGGGACGGTTAGATGTTTATAAAAGGGTTATATTGAGCTTAAAAAAAAACAAAAATTTACGAAAAATTTCTTGAGTACTCGAACAAGTCTCGTTCCAATTTTGATACATATTTTGGGCCTCAAAGGTCCATCAAAGGAACTTAATCGTTTATTTATAATATGTACATTATTTATTTGTGAATTAATCGTAAATTTTCTAATATGTTCTGTAATTCCTCGTAACCTTGTTCCGGTGATGGTTTAGGGTTAAGGGGTGTTACAGCTGTCGATATTAGAGCTATTCAGGTTTAGTCGATTCTCAGACTAAATCGAGCTCGAAATTGAGTCTAGAGGTACATACCGCTATTAAGTCAAAATTGAGTCGAGATTTGGATGCTGACTTATTTGTTTATTTCTGTTTTATAGATAAAAGATGTCAGATGAACGCATTAATGATATTGACCAAGAAATGTATACCGAAGATGGTGAATCATACAGATTAGATGAAATAGAATCAATATCACCTAGTGTAAATCCAATGCAAAACCAACTCCCTAATATGGAAAGGGGAAGTGATAGAGATAGAGATTACTCTCATTTATTACGAGTTATTACTGATGCCTTACAAAGAGTAGCATGAACTGTTCCTGCTACAACATCTACACCTACTCAGAGACGGGCCCCGATAAAAGAATTAAGGAAATATGGTGCCACTAAATTCTTGGGTCTGAAAGGAGTCGGTCTATCCACAGCTAAGAACTTGATGGAATCAACGAAAAGAGTTCTACAACAATTTGAGTGCACCCCTCGAGAATGTCTGATCTATGCCTTTTCTTTACTGCAAGGAGAATCATATCTATGGTGGGAATCTATAATTCGACATATGCCTACAGAACAGGTAACATGGGAATTATTTCAGAAGGAATTCCAGAAGAAATATGTTAAGGAACTATATATCGAAGACAAAAAGCAAGAATTTCTGATGTTGGAACAAGGTGATTTATCAATAGTGGATATATAGTTCTAAGATTGAATTTTTTATAATTTCAGCTGATATGCTTCAGAGTTTATACCAACAGAGGCCGATAGTTGTAAGAGATTTTTACGGGGCTTAAGAGATTAAATCAATTGGTATCCCATCGAATCAAAAAAATTCGTAGATTTGGTTGAGAGATCAAAAATGGTAGAACAAGTTCTGAGATTAGATAAAAAGCCTGAAATGGCTAGATCGACCGGAAAATTGGTTGGAACTACTAGTTCAAATCCACTACCAAAAAGATCCAGAAAATCCAGGGGTGGTTGGAGACCTAGTTTTAGATCAGACCGAGGTGGTAGAAGCCGGGGAAAACAGACGACAGTATCTACCAGTAGTGTGAAAGGTCCACCCTGGGATGTAGAAATTCCAGAATGTGAGCATTATGAGAAAAAACATCTGGGTGAATGCTGGAAAGTGATTGGAGGTTGTTTCTGTTACGGGTCGACAGAGCATCTTGTTAAAGACTGTCCGAAGAATAAATATGTTATACCTACATCATCCCAAAGATCAGTGTCTACTGCTCGAGGCAGAGGTTCGGGCAGAAGTGGTTCTGTATCCAGAGGTGGAGGTGTAAGAAGGGGCAGTAATATAGTTACATAGTAGTCGGAAGCTAGAGCACCAACCAGGGCGTACGTGGTTTGGACTCGGAAAGAAGGTGATGCACACGATGTCGTTACAGGTATATTTTTATTGTATTTTTAACCTGTTTATACTTTAATTGGCACGTGATCATCACATTCATATATTAATTCAAAACTGGTTGAGTCGGGAAAGTTAAAGTTTGATATGTCTAGAGTATTAATAAAGGTGTCTAGCCCTTTGGGACAAACTGTGTCTGTGGATCGAGTGTGCCAGAGATGCCCGTTGATGGTACAGGATAAAATGTTTTTTTTTATTTACTGATCATGTCTTTCAGTGATTTCGATGTAATATTGGGCATAGATTGGTTATCTGAACATGGAGTGGTCTTGAACTGGCATAGAAAGAGATTCAGTATTCAGACAGACGATGGGGACATAATTGAGGTGAATGGCATCCGTACCAGTGGCTCGACACACATCATTTCTGGGATAAAAGCTAATAAATTGCTTAAGAATGGTTGTACATCATATTTAGCTTATGTTATTAATTCTTATTCAGTTGCTAATCAGTGTAGTAAGATCAGAACTGTATGTGAGTTTCCAGATATTTTCCCTAAACAACTACCGGGCTTACCACCTGACATAGAGGTTGAATTTTCTATTGAAGTTTATCCAGATACCGCTCTAATATCTACACCTTCATACCGAATTTCACCTTCAGAATTAAAAGATTTGAAGGTACAGTTGCAAGATTTGCTGGATCGAGGCTTCATTCGACCGAGTACATCACCATAGGGTGCATCGGTATTATTTGTTAAAAAGAAATATGGTTTAATGTGGCTATGTATCGGTTATCAGCAATTGAATAAGGTGACAATCAAGAATAAGTATTTGTTTCCTCGTATAGATGATTTGTTTGATCAATTGAGAGGAGCCTCAGTGTTTTCGAAGATTGACTTGAGATCAGTCTATTATCAGTGTTTTCGAAGACGGCATTCTGTACTCGATATGGACATTATGAGTTTTTGGTGATGCCGTTCGGGTTAAATAATACCCCTGCTGCCTTCATGGACCTAATGAACCATATTTTTTAGCCTTACTTATATCAGTTTGTAGTGGTTCTCATTGATGATATATTGGTTTATTCGAAGACAGAGGCAGAAGATGATCAGTATTTTAGAATAGTGCTACAAATTTTGCGGGAAAAACAATTGTACGAGAAGCTCAGTAAATGTGAATTTGATTATTAGAGATGGTATTTTTGGGACATGTGGTATCTTCTGATGGGATTAGAGTTGATCCGAAGAAGATCGAAGCGATTGTACAATGGAAGGCACCAAAGAATGTATCTGAGGTATGTAGTTTCCTGGGATTAGCTACATACTACAGAAGATTTGTTAATGGGTTTCCAAAGATTGTAATGCCCTAAAAATCTCTTATATGTTTATTTCTGTATGTTTGTGACATAAATACATGTTTTATTCAGTGGTTAAGTGTTCTGGGAAGTGTCTGAGAAGTCTTGGGTTCAAGCCTTGGCTTGGGCAAAATTTTTGTTTTTAATTGAATAAACCACTGTCTCTGATCAGTAGGCTTATAAATATATGTTGGTAAAATATGTCAGAATGGGTCTGCTGGCCTGGCGGATAAGTAGAGGGTTAGCTGTGCTGGGGGGTCAGGAGTTCGAGTCTCTGCGCGAGCGAAGGGTCTATTTTTGATAGATGCCGTAGAGGTGTTTGAGTGGAGTCAGAATTCTGAAGAGAGTGGGGTAAGTAGTGGATGGTTTGGAGTGTTTGAGGGGCGTGGGAAAGTGTGGGAGCGAATTGAGGGATTTAAGGGGTAGTGGGTATTGAGTAGAATTCTATGCTTCCCAAAAATTTCTACTCTTCAGAGAAAATGGTAAGCAAACATTCCCTCTCCTCCCTTGGCTGAATCTTCCCCTTTTCATCTTTTCTTTGTCTTCTTTTCTTTTTCACCTTTTTGTTGTCAGTCGAAAATCCCCCACTTGCTGTCATTGTTTTCAAAATTTGGTTCCCCTTTCTGTTCCTAAAATTGTGACTCTAGTTTCCCTTCCTCTCAAGCCGGCCGTGCATCGTCTTGCTCCCATCATTGGCCGAATATTGCTAGATGAGTTCTGCTTTATCTTCTATCCCCTTTCGACTTTGCACTTCCTTTTCTATCATTACCTTTTTCCTATTCTTGCCATCACCCCCTCTGTTTGCCTCTTTTCAATCTTTGTTTCCTCATCTCGATTCGTTCTCTCTTGCATTTCCAAATTGCACTCTGCGCTGTCATCAATTTGGTAAGTGATTTAGGTGTTCTTGTCTCATTTTATAAGAAACTGAGCGAAGGGTTTTGTTGATTGGTAAGTATGGTTTAATTGAAGTTATAGGGAAATTTGATTTAAGGTTTAACGAAAAGGTTTTGCGACTCTCGTTTTAGGTGGAGACCAAGGGTTGGTTAGTGCACCTCCAAGAATCTGAGGGTGTGTTTTCGGTTGATCTTGATAAAGGGGTTTCGATTGTTGATCAATTCTTAACTTCGTTAGGATTTGATTGAATAACGAATTAAGTAGTTGACTAATGACGTTTTGGTTGAATCTAGGTTTTTGGAGTACTCGGAGTGCGATTTTATTACTAGCGAAACCAGGTGTGTAAACACAACTCTGAAATTAAAATTCGGTAAAAAGCTGAAACAGGTAATTGTCGATGCCACACGGGCGTACGGCCTCCCGTGTGGTAGGTCGTGCGACCAAACATGGGCGTGTGATTGACAAGGCTGGCCATGTGCGATTCGTGGACATAGCCGAATTGGGCCGTGTAGGCCACACGGGTAAACGACACGTGTGTGTGGAATATTTTGGGCTAGGCCGTGTGGGTCACACGTACGTGTAGGCCCACACGGGCCAACAATATAGGCTTGTGGGCCCATTTTCACTGTTTGACTGCTAAGGCTGCACGGGTCGCCCGAGTCAACTGTGGACTTACTGTAGGGTCGGTAAGCTTACCTAGACCGCTAATTGACTGAAATGACTGTATGACTGATATGAATAGACATGATGATGTTCCACTAATTTGATACTGTATGCCCTGATTACATGTATGGTATTATATTATAGCATATTATATTTGTGTACTGCATTGCATTGGGTTGGGGTGTATTTTGATCGGAAGAAGTGTACTGAAAGGCCTAGAGCTTAATTTACTGGCAACTCAGCTACACTTTACTGTCTAGTCCTGCATTCGGTACTTTTTGGAGTGTAGGGATGGGTGGGTTGATTATATCCCCAAATGGAGTGTAGGGTTGGACAGAGATGGAGTGTAAAGGCTGGCTGGGTAGGACCTATACACTATATATCTATTACTGTACTGATTATTGATACTGTAATAGGCCAAGGCCCAAATGCATGACTACTTCTGTATTGCAATGGGCTAAAGCCCTAACTGAGACTGAAACTGTTACTGAAATGGGCTTAGGCCCAAACTATGATTGCATTCTGTTTGCTTGATTATATGGGGATTACACACTGAGTTTTCATAAACTCACCCTTCTATTTTATATGTACAGGTAACCCTCAGACTTAGGCGGACCGGAGTGGCGGAGGACTCAGTGGTGGCCACATGACCCCTTTTTACATTGTTTCGTACTTACTTAGGTTTTTAAAATTTTATTTGGGGTATTTTACTGTAATAATGGCCTCTTTGGATTTTTACTTTTAATTTGGGGTTTCTATTGTTTTGATTTACAACTCCTAGTAGTAGGGATAATTCGAGCTTTCAAAACGAATCAAACGTTTTAACAAAATACACACAAATATGCAAACTATTTTAAAAAGCTTCTGCAATAAGTGACTTTTTGAAAATTATTAACGTTTTGAAAGAGAATAATTTTTTAATATGAATCACATCTGAAATTGATAGACACGTCTTGGAATTAAGCATAAGAGAGTGTAAAGAAGTGATAAAAAAAAGGAGGTTTTTGACGAAAACTCACATTTTGAAAAACACTACCATGTGACACCGCTAAATTCAGCCATAACGTCTAGGCCGAGTTTGGGGTGTTACAAAGATAGCATTACCGATGACAAAGCTGCTACAAAAGAATGTTCCTTTCAATTGGGATGATTAGTATAAGAGGAATTTTGAGACTTTGAAATAGATATTGACCAAGGCACCTATTTTAACCTTACTAGAGTTGGGAAAGGACTTTGTTGTATATAGTAATGCATCTCTGATCGTGTGTCAGAGTCTTAAAAATTTATATAAAGAATGATCGAGCCTAAAAACTAACTGTGACAACGATTGAGGCAAGTGCACCTATTGAACAGTAGTATACTTAAGTGGCAAGATCGGATTGTCGAACCCAAAGGAACCAAAAGTACTAATACTAACTTTTTTTTTATTATTTAGCCTAAGAATTAAAGGAATTATTAATTAATCTAAAATTAACTAACTACTAAGCTAAATATGCTAAGACAAAGAGAAGGAATTAGGGAAATACTTGTGGGAAAAACCAATTGATTAATACAATACCCGAGGAAGAATCCACCTAGACTTCACTTGTTATCTAACTCTGAACCAGACGATTTATTCACTTGACTTGATCCGTAGGATTCCTAATGTATATTAATACCTCTCTCGAGGCTACTAACGTCTAACCCTAGGTTGATTAATTGAAATCTCTTTCTAATTAAAACCCCTAAAATTGCATTAACTCGATCTATGGACTCCCATATTAGGTTTGACCCTAATCCGGCAGGTTTTAGTCATCCTATCTCTAGGGTTGCGATCAACTCCGCTTAACTATGCTAGATCTACTCTTAGATAGGGTCTATTCCTCCTCTACCTAAGCACATCAGTACTTGAATTAATATCCTGAAATATCAAAATAAGAATTAAGAACACATAGGTAAGAACAAATCAAGTATTTATCATATAGTTCAAAAAACAATAACAAGATCCATCTTAGGTTTCATCCTCCTCAGGTATCTGAGGGTTTAGTTCATAATCATAAAAGAATACATCTCAGAAGAAAATATCAAACAAAACATAAGAAAAACCCTAAAACCCGCTGAAGGAATTGAAGGAGAGATCCTCCATCTTGAGTATAACTCCGGCTCCTTGGCCTAGCTGGACGCCCCTTGAAGGTTGGCCTCTAGGGTGCTTATATAGGCTTTTGGAATGGCTTTCTTTGCCTCTAAGTACTCTAATCCAAGTGCAACTCTTCTTTGCCACGTTAGGGATGCGCCCATGGTACACGCCCGTATGAATCGTGGCCAGGCCATGTTCGAGTCTGTTAAGGAGGCACGACCGTGTGGTCTTGGGCCCAGGCAGTGTCGATTTCGTACTTTGGCCCATTTTTCGTTCTTTTCATCATCCGGAGCTTTCATAAGTATAAAACATGAAAAAAAAGGATTAAGAGCACCAAATTCCACAATTCAAGGCTTAAATCATCCAAAAGTATGCTAAATGTGGGATTAAAATATGTGTATATTATGGTTTATCAAATACCCCCACACTTAAGCATTTGCTTGTCCTCAAGCAAAATTCTCAACTCACAATCAAAATGAACTTCCTTGATTCATAATATTCATCAATAGTGTTTCATCATAATTCAAATATAATTTATACATGGATAATTTAACTCAAAGGGTCCTAAAGATTCAAACAATCAAAGTCATACATTTATAGCCCGAAAACATTAGGTGTTTCCCCTTATCTAAATGATTGCCTTTAATTCAAAATTGAAAAGAGTTGACATCCTCACTAAAGATTCACTCAAATCACTCAAAGTGTTTAAGGTTCAAAATTAACCACTCAAAAGTCGAACATGAAAAGTTATGTAATATCCCGGATTATGGCTTATGCATTATTACTAAATTGTATGAAATAGTATGCCTATGTGTGCTGTGAATGTGTTCTATGAATTTTGTGAACCTTAGTGCGTAGACAAATGCCTTAGAAATTAGTAGATTTTTAAATCTCAAAGAGGAAGCTAAGCAATACGGTCTTAAGAAAATTTGTAAGGGAAATATGACACAGAATTGGGCTTGTTAAAGTGGTTGCAAGGCACCACTTAAAGCCCAGGTAAGTGACGCCATATGCAGTGCAAGGAGGTCTTGAGTTCAAGCGGCACAAGCAACATTTTGGGACTTATATTTTTCGACAAAAAGAGTAGCAATGGACGGCACTTAGGCTATATTTTAGGAGCTTAAATCCTTTTATTTTAAGAGATAAATGGGGATAATTATTTAAGGTGAGGATTAATAGAAAAGAAGATGTGATAATGAGGAGATAAAGAGAAAAATAAGGGGATTTGATAGGGAAGAAGGTAGTGGCCGAATGAGGGACTCTTTTGGGTGGTATTTTCGGCCAAAAAAGGAGAGTAAGGCCATTTTTGTTTTCTCTTTTCCCTCTGCCGAATTCTCTAGAGCATCTCCTCTTCTCTTTTATTTTGTCAAAGCCGAAAACTCAAGCAAAGTCTAGCCGATTTCTTCACCTTTTTCTTCTTCTTTTCGCAAACTTCCAAAAGCCGAAAGCAAGTTCTTTCTAGGCCATAGCCGAATACTCAAAGTAGTCCTAGCCGAATATCTCTGTGAGTTTGGTAAGGGTGCCGTCGCCTACAACATTAAGGGTAAGGATTCAATTGTTGTCATATTATTATTTCTCTTCTTTTAGCCGAAATATAGGTATCTAATCCCAATAATACTCTATGGTTGAAACTGTGAAGGGTCTTTCGGGATTTGGTAGTTGTCGACTACAAGGAGGAGATCATTCGGGATCTCAAGATCTAAGGTAAGCCAGAGTCATCTTAGGCCGAAGGCCATTAATGGTGTTCATTAAGCATTGAAATCAGATCTGACATAGTGTTTGTAGGGATTCCGACATCTTTAAGACAAGAGATCAATTCCGGGATTCAAGATTTGGAAGGTAGGTGAATGTGCATATTCGGCCATATTGGTTATTATGTTAGCCGAATCTGACTATGGTTATTTAGGGCCAGTCGATAGTGGTATACAAGGATTTCGGGATTTAGATCCACAAGGTACGTACATATGTACATTCGGCCAAGGCCGTATTTGGTGATTAGATCTGTTCCCTAATTGTTTGAAAGCTGAAAACTAACTAGTTCAATGATTAAGTGTATAGCCGATTGCAAGAGGAGCCATCACAAAGTTTCGGGATTTGATTAGCAATCAAATCGGCAGCAAGGTAATACTCTGGTTGCGATAAATCCTTCGGGATTTGATTATTTGGCCGAATGGCCTTTAGCTAAAGTATGTAGTGTTGGCCGAATGTAGGGACTAAGATCTAGAGGATTAGATCTGGATTCTTCGGGATTCCAGTGGAAGCGTTAAGTATACCAGGTGTGTACCCCACACTAAATCTTAATAGATTTACGGCTTTAATTTATTATATGTGTTAATAAGAATGTGGAAAATATGGCTAAAGTACCATGCAATGGTACAAAGTACTCAGGTACGTTTACCTACTTCTACTATGAGTATAATATATGGCACATATGTGAATGTGATAAGAATGTGAAATAAGGCATAAGGCATGATATTGCATGAGTTGTATGACATGGGGCATATGGGACATTATGATAAGGGGTAGTGATCTGGTGGTTTATACCACAAATATCTGAATGTGGTGACTTCTGTCACGTAATCTGAATGTGGTGACTTATGTCACGAATAATTATCCGGTGGCTATGCCACAATATATAAGGGCGATGAGCACGTCGACTGCAGCGACTGCCTTCGATGCTGTGTAGCAGATGGAGGGTCGACTTAGTAGTCCCCACGGTGTGATGGTTGGAACGGGTGATGTGTAGCGGATGGTATCTAGGTCTGGGTTCGGGATTGCATCATTATCCCCTACTTGTTATGTATGTATGACATGTTATGATATGCCTGAATTATTAGGACTTAGTGTTGGATGTACACATTGAGTCTGTTTGACTCACCCCGTTGTGGGATATTTTCAGGTGACGCTCAGTAGATGGACCGGGCCGGCAGGAACTTAGTGGTGGCCATGCTCAGCTCAGAATTTATTTCGTTTTGGACTTTTTATATTTTAAGTACTTTTGAATTTATTCGGGATTTGTTTTGATGTAATAAGGCCAGTAGGATTGAACTATTTTATGCATGCATGTTAGTTATTTCGGTATGACACAATTTCTATCAAATTAACGTTTAAGTAATATTTTCAAAAATAAATAAATTCTAAATGTTTTGATAACTTATCACAAATTCGGCAATACTTCTAATTTATGATTTTCAAGTACGAAATTAAAGTTTTAATAAAACTTAGACTTATTCGAACCCAACACAAAGTAAAATTTTATTCAAAAACATCCAAGTTTTCCAAAGTAACAAATAGTTTTTGAACCGTTTTACTCGAGGAACATACCAGATCTGGTCGAGGCTCGTGGGCCGGGTTTGGGGTGTTTCAGCTTGGTATCAGAGCCCAGTTTTAAACTCTCGGCCTTGGGTTTAAGGCCCAAAACGTTTTCAAAAATTAAGCCCAAAAGAATTTTGTGAAAATTTTTGTGAAATAAGCAGGTTTCTCTGGCATGGCACCTAAGTCTCCGACCCGAAGTCCACCAGGTAAGTACCCCTATCCATTGTGTAAATTATTGTATGTAGAAGGGTAGAAATGGAACGTAGATTAGTGTGATAAGTACTTGAACCATAGGACTAGTTTAACCCAACAATTTCATAAAACTTTAATTTCTAATTAAACAAACCTGTGACTAAGTCGCCGAGTTAGGGTGTGGCAACCATTGTGCGCATGTCTAGGATTGGTTTCGGTGGGAGCTTGGTATTTAAGCAGTCCTAGTGACTCACCTCCTCTCCACTCGAATCCTACCTGGTGCATAGTAACGGTTCACCCTAACCAAGAGGACTTATTCACGGGCTAAAACTCATAATTAAAACCCAAAAGGGACTAGCCGTATTTTATAGAAAACCCCAGTTTTAAAAATTCCCGAATTACCCTTTTGATTTGTAAACACTACTCTATAAAATTTTTTTGAAATATTCTCGATTTACAAAATACAGAATTGCCCCTGGATGGAAAATTACAAAAATGCCCTTTGGTTTCTAAAGTTACCATACTACCCTCGATTTTAACAAAATTTTCTTACTTTGCAAAAGTATCCAAAAGCTCTATTTTGCAAAAATTCAAAATACCCTGATGGAGAAAATTACTAAACTACCCCTGGTTTACCAAAATTACCAAAATGACCCCGATTTCCAAAATTTCTGACATACCTTTGATTTGAGAAAATTTTCAAAAATACCCATGAGTTTTAAAAATTTTTAAGTACCTTTTTAAATTACTCCGATGTATTACCAAAATACCCCTGTAGGACAAATTACGAAAATACCCCTGGGATAGAAATAAGACAAAAATGTTTGAAGAGTGAATGTGTATGGTAGATACTACTGAATGGATGTGTTTCTTTGAATTAGGATAGAAGACTTGAAACTCTGAATGATCGAAAGAACTACTCTTAAACTTCTTTCATAAGATTTCTTCGCGGATAATCAGTGAAACAAGGACTAATTCATAAAATTTCTTAAATCAGATTAAAGCGCGATAGTAGATATGAGCTCTAGGGGACGTGGTCGTAATGTGCGAGGACGTGGTCGAGGTAGAATGACCGTATCGGAACCCGTTAGATCGGGTCAAGGGTCTGAGAATGAGGTACCACCACCACCCCCACCACCAGCTGTTGGTGTTGAGCAGCAAGATCAGACGGGGGATGATGCTGTATCGCAGGCGGTGCCGCGAGTTCTTGAGATGGTGGCTGGAGCAGGTGGAAATATGGGAGCTCAAAAATCTGTACCCGAGCGACTTCGAGGCAATGGAGTTGAGGTGTTCCGTGGCGTATCTGGTGTAGCACACAGTACTACTGAGTATTGGTTGGAGGCGACCGAGCGAATTATGGATGAGCTCGATTTAACTGCTGGGGAGAAAGTGAAAGGAATGGTGTCGCTTCTTCGCGATGAGTCATATCAGTGGTGGCTCACAGTTCGGGATGGTGCTACGGCTGAGGAACTCACTTGGGAGTAAGACGGCATATCAGAAGAAGTATGTTGGTACTCATTAATCGATGCGCAGAGGAAGGCATTTTTGGGGCTGGTTCAAGGGAACAAGTCCGCAGCGGAGTACGAAGCTGAATTCCTGAGGTTGAGCCGGTATGCTCGAGGAGTAGTGGCTACGAAGCATGAGCGATGTGTCCGGTTTGAGGACGGACTGAGAGATGACCTGAGGTTATTGATAGCTCCACAGCAAGAGCGGGAATTTGCCGTGTTAGTGGAAAAGGCTAAGGTAGCTGAAGGAATTAAGGACTCTGTGAGGCAGAACACGGACCGGAATAGGCAGAAGAGAGGATTTGGACCGTCAGGGTCATCTGGGAATGTTCAAAAGAGGCCTGGAGTTGATGGGCCGCGAGGTCAGCAGGCTGCGACAGGAGGGCAGTATCGTACGTGTGATCAGTGTGGGAAGAAGCATTTAGGAGAGTGTTGAAAGAAGACAGGGGGATGTTTCAAGTGTGGGTCCAAGGCACACATGATTAAGGACTGTCCTATTAAGATAGACGGAGGTCGACCAGCAGTTCAGGGTTTTAATCAGGCTGGCAGAGGTGGACAGCAGCCTCAGCGGGGTCGAGGTGTGAATGGTAGAGGTAACGGTGCTGGAAGAGGACGAGGAACACCTGGCAGAGGTGCTGGTAATACAGAGGCAAGATAGCCGGGCTTAGTGTATAAAGTTTGCCGTAGGGAAGAGGGAGACGCGCCGGACGTCATAATCGGTACGTTCCTAATATTTGGCAAGCCTTACTTTGCTTTGATTGATGTGGGCTCGACCCATTCTTATGCTGCATGTAGAGTAGTTGAAACTCTAGACATAGCCTCTGAACTATCTGATAGGGAGATGACTGTAGTAAGCCCATTAGGTCAAACTGTAGTGGTGAGTAAGATGTTTCAGAAAGTACCTTTAGAGATTCAAGGTACAGTATTCCCTGCCGACTTAATGGAACTACCTTTTGGAGAATTCGATCTCATACTTGGTATGGACTGGTTAGTGGAGCATCGAGCTATATTGGATTGTGCAGCTAAGCGAATGGAGTTAAGGACCCCAGAGGATGAGGAAGTAGTTATGATAGGAGAAAGAAGGAACTACCTGTCTAATGTAGTTTCTACTCTAAAGGCTGATAAGATGGTTCGGAAAGGGTGCAAGGCATTCTTGGCCTTTGTTAGTGCATTGGATGCAAAAGAAGAAGGCGTTCATGGAGTTAGAACAGTAAGGGATTTTGTGGATGTCTTTTCGGAGGAATTACCTGGAATACCCCCGGATAGGGAGGTGGAGTTTGGAATTGACTTGCTACCTGGAACAGCTCCTGTGTCAATCGCCCCGTACAGAATGGCACCCAAGGAGTTGGTTGAGCTCAAGGCTCAAATCCAAGAGTTGCTTGACCGTGGGTTTATTCGACCCAGTGTGTCTCTATGGGGAGCACCGGTCTTGTTTGTGAAGAAGAAGGACGGAACTATGCGCATGTGCATAGATTATTATCAGTTGAATAAGCTGACCATCAAGAACAAGTACCCTTTGCCGAGGATTGACGACTTGTTCGATCAGCTTAAGGGGGCAACGATTTTCTCGAAGATAGATCTAAGGTCTAGATATCATCAGCTTAAGGTGAAGGAAGTGGATATCCATAAGACAGCTTTCCGAACAAGATATGGGCATTTTGAGTTCGTAGTAATGCCGTTTGGATTGACGAATGCCCCAGCTGCATTCATGGATATGATGAACCGGGTTTTTCAACCTTACTTGGATAGATTCGTCGTTTTGTTCATCGACGACATCCTAGTGTATTCCAAGTCTGAGGAAGAACATGATGAGCACCTTCGGATAGTGTTGCAAGTGCTAAGAGAGAAGAAGCTCTATGCCAAATTCAGCAAGTGTGAATTTTGGCTGAAAGAAGTTGCGTTCTTAGGACATGTAGTGTCTGCAGAAGGAATAAGGGTGGATCCTAGGAATATTGAAGCGGTGTTAGATTGGAAAGCCCCTAAGTCGGTGGCTGAGGTTCGTAGTTTCTTGGGGTTAGCAGGCTACTACAGAAGGTTTGTGGAAGGATTCTCATCGATAGCCGCGCCTTTGATGAAGTTGTTGAGAAAGGAAGTACCTTTCGTATGGACAGAACAGCAACAGGAGAGCTTTGAGAAACTTAAGAGGGTCTTGACTGAAGCTCCGGTTTTGATTCAGCCGGAGGCAGGGAAGGATTTTGTGGTGTATTGTGACGCTTCTCATACTGGATTAGAATGTGTTCTGATGCAAGACGGGAAAGTAGTCGCTTATGCGTCTCGACAATTAAGGCCACACGAGGTTAACTACCCAACTCATGATTTGGAGTTGGCGACAGTGGTCTTTGCTCTTAAGGTGTGGAGGCACTATGTCTATGGAGAAAAGTCAGTGATCTACACAGACCACAAGAGTCTTAAGTACCTATTGACTCAGAGGGAGTTGAACCTAAGACAGCGAAGGTGGGTTGAATTACTGAAGGACTATGACTGTTCGATAGAGTATCATCCGGGCAAGGCAAATGTAGTGGCGGATGCCCTAAGTCGGAAGGTAGTGTCGGATCTGAGGGCGATGTTTGCACATTTAAGCTTGTATGATGATGGAAGTCTGCTGGCAGAGCTGCAGGTGAAGCCGGCGTGGTTTAATGAAGTGAAAGAGGGACAGTTGGTTGACAATGAGTTAAGTGCTAAGCTACAGTAAGTACAGAGTGGGGAGTTGGAAGATTATGGTATTAATGACGAGAGAGTTTTGTGTTTCAAGGGTAAGGTCTGTATGCCGAAAAACGAAGAACTTAGACGAAGGATTCTTCAGGAATCGCATAGTAGCCCTTATGCTATGCATTCTGGAGGTAGTAAGTTGTACCGAGATCTAAGGGAACGGTTTTGGTGGCTTGGTCTTAAGAAGGAAGTTACCGAATTCGTAGGGAAGTGCTTAACGTGTCAGCAAGTTAAGGCTGAACACCAAGTTCCGTCAGGGTTGCTTCAGCCAATAAAGATTCCGCAGTAGAAGTGGGAGAGAATCACCATGGACTTCATTAGTGGGCTTCCCCTTACGCCTACTAAGAAGGACTCGGTATGGGTGATAGTGGATCAGTTGACAAAGTCCGCGCATTTCATTCCAGTGCGGGTTGATTATTCTTTGCAGAAGTTGGCAAGGTTATATGTGGTGGAGATTGTAAGGTTGCATGGAGTTCCGGTATCGATCATTTCGGATAGGGACCCAAGGTTTACTTCTCGATTTTGCAAAGTACTACATCAAGCTTTAGGCACCAGATTGGATTTCACTACGGCTTTTCATCCACAGTCGGACGGGCAATCTAAACGAGTAATCCAAGTGTTAGAGGATATGTTGAGGGGCTGTGTGATGGATTTCAGAGGAAGTTGGGAAGAATATTTGCCTTTAGCAGAATTTGCATACAACAACAGCTATCAGGCTAGCATTCGGATGGCACCATATGAAGCGCTGTATGGCCGGAAGTGTCGCACTCCTACGTGTTGGACGGAGTTAGGGGAACGTCAAGTTTTGGGTCCAGAGTTAGTGGTAGAATCCGAAGAGAAGGTTGAGATAATTCGAGCACGGTTGAAGGAAGCATCTGATAGGCAAAAGTCGTATGCAGATCTCAAACGAAAAGAAATAGAATTTGATGTGGGAGATCAAGTGTTTCTTAAAATGTCGCCTTAGAAGAAGGTGATGAGATTTGGTCGCAAAGGGAAGTTAAGTCCAAGGTTTATAGGACCTTATCAGGTTTTGAAGCGAGTTGGACCAGTGGCATATCAGTTAGAGTTGCCACCGGAATTGAAGCAGATGCACGACGTATTCCATGTTTCCATGCTACATCGTTACCGATTGGATCCGTCTCATGTGGTTCCTGTTGAAGAGGTGGAGCTAAGGCCAGACTTGTCCTACGAGGAGGAGCCGATTCAAATTTTGGAACGAGATGTGAAAGTATTGCGGAGGAAGTCAGTTCCTCTAGTCAAAGTGTTATGGCGAAATCATGGATCGGAAGAAGCTTCGTGGGAGCCTGAAGAGACAATGCGACAGCAATACCCTCACTTATTTCAGTCAGGTAATTTCGAGGACGAAATTATTTTTAAGGGGGGTAGAACTGTAATATCCCGGATTATGGCTTATGCATTATTACTAAATTGTATGAAATAGTATGCCTATGTGTGCTGTAAATGTGTTCTATGAATTTTGTGAACCTTAGTGCGTACACAAATGCCTTAGAAATTAGTAGATTTTAAATCTCAAAGAGGAAGCTAAGCAATACGGTCTTAAGAAAATTTGTAAGGGAAATATGACACAGAATTGGGCTTGTTAAAGTGGTTGCAAGGCACCACTTAAAGCCCATGTAAGTGACGCCATATGCAGTGCAAGGAGGTCTTGAGTTCGAGCGGCACAAGCAACATTTTGGGACTTATATTTTTCGGCAAAAAGAGTAGCAATGGACGGCACTTAGGCTATATTTTAGGAGCTTAAATCCTTTCACAAATTTTTCAGGTTTATTCTGGCATGGCACCTGTATCTCCGACCCGAAGTCCACCAGGTAAGTACCTCTGACTACTGATGTAAATTGAATATGTGAATTTGATGGGCTTTTATGGGAACGTAGATTAGTAGATTAGGGCTATTGAACCCTAGGACTAGTCTGCTCAAACACAAGTGCATAAGACTTAATGACTATCAAACAAACCTGTGAAGTAAGTCGCCGAGTTAAGGTGTGGCAACCATTGTGCGCATGTCTAGGAGTGGATTCGGTAAGAGCTTGGTATTTAAGCAGTCCTAGCGACTCACCTCCTCTTTACTCGAATCCTACCTGGTGCGTAGCTACGGTTCACCCTAACCAAGAGGACTTATTCACGGGCTAAACCAATCATTAAAACCCGAAAGGGACTAGCCATGCAGTTTTATAAAAACTCTAATTTTTTTTAAATCATTAAACTACCCTTTTGATCTGTACAAACTATTTTGAAGACATTTCTCAAAATATTTTCGATTTACAAAATTACGAAAATACCCTTGGTTGTAAAATTACTAAAATGCCCCTAGTTTCTAAAAGTTTCAACACTACCCTTAATTTTAATAAAATTTTCTTACTTTGCAAAAGTATCCAAAAACCTTATTTTGCAAAATATCAAGACGCCTTGATTTGGAAAATTTACGAAATTACCCCTGATTGACAAAATTACCAAAATAACCCTCATTTTCAAAATTTCTACCATGGTTCTGATTTGGGAAAATTTTTTTGAAATACCCTCGAGTTTTGGAAAATTTCAAAGTGCTTTGATTTATTAAAATTTTTGGAATTGACCCTAAATTATTACCAAAATACCCTTATAGAACGAATGACGAATTTACCCCTAGGTTGGAAACGGACAGAAATGTCCATAGAAGTGTGCTGAATGTTGTTGATGATTGAATGTGACTCTCTGAACTAGAGTAGTGAAATTGAACTAAACCTTTGTGTGATCGAAAGAACTACTTCTAAATACTTTATTTCATAAAATTGTTTGCGGTTAATAAGTGGAACAAAATTCTGATGCATAAAACTTCTTAATCAGATTAAAACGCGACGTTAAAAATGAGTTGTAGGGGACGTGGTCGCCGTGGATGCAGTAGAATGGCAGTATCGGAACCGGTAGGGTCTGGCCACGGGTCAGAAAGTGAAGTACCGCTGCCAGAAGTGGGCGCGGTGGATCAAGATCAGACAGGAGGCAATGACGCAGTATCGCGGGCCATGTTGCGAGTGCTCGAGCGAGTGGCAGGAGCTAGTGTAGGAAGTGGAGCTCGAAAGTCAGTATCGGAGCGACTCAGGTCGAACGGGGCTGAAGTTTTTAGAGGAATATCTGGAGTAGCTCCGAATGTGGCGGAGTATTGGATAGAAGCAGTCGAAAGAATAATGGACGATTTGGACTGTACCGATGAGGAAAAGCTGAAAGGTGCTGTTTCGTTGCTCCGGGATGAAGCTTATCGATGGTGGCTCACTGT
Source organism: Gossypium australe (assembly GCA_005393395.2). Classification (NCBI taxonomy): domain Eukaryota; kingdom Viridiplantae; phylum Streptophyta; class Magnoliopsida; order Malvales; family Malvaceae; genus Gossypium; species Gossypium australe. The sequence goes on along the minus strand of CM016625.1, from coordinate 14,872,780 downwards.
CAGACAAGGTGTTCCGACAGATCGATTGGATTAGGATTATTTTAAGGTTAAATTTGAAGGAAAGTACGTTGGAGCCAGTTACTTGGACTCGCAAAGAAAGGCGTTTCTCAACTTGGTGCAAGGAAGTAAGTCGGTAGCTGAGTACGAAGCGAAATTTGTGTGATTAAGTCAGTACGCCAAAGGGATCGTGACCACTAATTATGAAAGGTGTGTCCAGTTCGAAGATGGGCTACGAGATGAGTTGCGAATGTTGATTGCTCCGCAAAGAGAAAGGGACTTTGCTGTTCTAGTGGAGAAAGCTCGGATCGCTGAAGAAGTTAAGAGGACTGTAAGGGAGAACCGAGAAAAGGATAGGAATTGGAACAAGAGGAGTCTTGGACCAGCAAAATCGCCGGAAGACTTTCAGAAAAGACCGAGAGTCGAGAATTCTGTGCGTGCACCTGCACCAGTTGCTGAGAATCGGAATCGTTTATGTGCTCAGTGTGGGAGAACTCACTCAGGAGAGTGTTGGGGTAATTGCAAGGAATGTTTTCGGTGTGGATCTAAGGCTCATTTAGTTAAGAATTGTCCTCAGACAATGAAGGTTCGTGGTCCAAACCATGTAGGAAATGGTTCTGGTCGAGTTCGTGGAACACCCGGTAGAGGTGCTGAAGGTTCGGTGTGGGACAACCAAGGATGTGATAGCGGGTAAGTTCTTTGTTTTGCTTTAGAGATAGCTCATTCTTGTGTTGCTTGTGAAGTGCTTGAAACCTTGAGTGTGAACTTGGAGACTGTACTTAGAAAGTATATTGGTTTTATTAAGATCAGAGTGCGCAGCATAAGCGTAGTGTGATGAGTAGGATTACACGACTGCTAGTTAGTAAGTAATTTCGAGGACGAAATTTCTTAAGGAGGGTAGAATTGTAATATCCCGAAATTGGGCCTAGTAGGATTGGGCTAATTGGACCTTGGGCTTTAGGAAAAATTTGAGTATTATTTTATTACTTGTGTTAGCTCGGGTATGAATTATGTATGTTTAGCATAGTCTTGTGAGGGCTTGATTTTATGAGGCTAGAATAATTTTTAGTTTGAAGAATTTAATGAAGTGGAGTAAGTGAGCTTGACACTTAAGTTAATTTAAGTGTTAAATTAAAGCATAAGAGGAGTAAGTGGCAAGATGGTTAAGGAGCTTGAAAGGTTGCTTAAGGTTAGAGGTTCGAGTAGCATGTTTAGCATTTTGATGACTTTATTTTTGCTCATTCTAGCATTGATGGACGATCAAACTTATTTATGATAGGTTGGACTATTAATTTTAGTAAGTTGAATATATGTTTAAGGAAAGCTTGAAATTACGGATAAAAATCTTAAGGTTATGGTATGATGAGGGGACAAAGGCATGGAATATGGAGGATGTTTTGGAAAGTAATCCTAGGTTTTAGTGCATGTATGTGGACGGTATGTGTGGCTAGGGGGTGGCCGAATTTTGATAGGAGGGTTGGGGGAGGATAGTTGGCCAATTTAGCTTTTGTGCATCTTTTGGCATTTGTTTTTCTTTCTCTCCAAAAACTCCCATCTTGGCCGAATGAGTATTGTGCTTTTGGTGCAAATTTGCTTTTGGTTTTAGCCTCATTTTGTTTAAACCAAATACCATTTTCTTTCTTTCATTTGTCCTTTTGAAACCGAAACTACAATTGAATTTTGTGCATTTTTGTGCACTTTCTTTTTGGCAAAGAAGTGTTTGGCCGAACCTCTCTCCCATATTTCTCTCTTTTCTTCTCTTGAGATTGGTTCATAATCACATTTTCTTTAATTCTCTCTTGGCCGAATTTCTTTCTTCTCCAAACTCCCTTTTCTTTTCTCCGTTGTTACTAAAATCGAACACTCTCTCTCTCTTTCATTCTCTTTTCTATTCACATACTTTTCTTCTTTCATAACCATATTGCCGAAACAATCCATTTCCTTTTTGTATTATTTTTGGCCGAATATTCAAGGGTAGGACTTCTTTTTATTCATTCAATCGATTTTGGAAGATAGACTCCTCGGGACTTTGGATGCAATCGTTCTAAGCCTCAAATCTTTGACAATCTTTTTGGGGTAAGTCAATAGGTAAGACTTGGTATTACGTTCGATAATCTTTTGGGATTTGATGGTATAGCCGAATGGTTTTGCTTATAGTTTTGTGGTTTGGCCGAATGTTCATAGTGCCATAAAAGGTGTTCTTTTGTGTGTAGCTAAAGGAAGGGAACTCAGAGTGTGATTTGGGATTTGGTAGGAGACCAAATCGGCTTTAAGGGAGAAGGAAGAACCACGTTTCAAGATCGTGTTAGACTCGAGTAGTTCGGGATTTCACTAATAGGCAGGTGTGTGATTAACCCACTGTTTTCCGGGTTTTTGCTATATTTGTATGTGATGATTATGTACTAACAAGTGCAGTAAAAGTTATGAGATAAATACCCTTAAAGGGGTATGTCGATAATCCGGTAAGTACCAAATCTGATAAAAAGTGATTTCTAATATGAATATGTAATAATATGCTTGATGAACATGCTCATGCATCACTATTTTATGTCATTATGGAATGTTGCATGTGCATGGGTTGGGATATGATATGAAAGAAGGTACGGGTGTACTTCGAGTACGTGGTTTGATGTTAGCCTTGAGCTACATCGTGGATTTACGTTGACTGAGGTCACGTTGTGGATTTAATTGCGATTTAGTTCGCGTGGCTTGATGAGTGGCTGTGTGCCTCATCGTGGTTGATATCGGCTATGTGCCATATCGTGGTTGATGAGTGACTTTGTGTCCCATCGTGGTTTTGGTGTTAGCTACGGCTACATCGTGGATTGGCTCTGACCGAGGTCGCGTTGTGGATTATTGTACTTAATTGCACGTGGACGGCATTGATTGCCTTTGGATTGAAAAGGAGAGGGTGATTTGTTAATCCCCTGGTGTGTGGTAGGCTGGATACGGGGGTGTGTAGAGGATGGACCTAGGTTGGGTTAGGTGCACTTTGCATAATATTATTTGATATGAGTAATTGATGTGAAAATGGGCCAAGCCCAGTTTATAAATGTGGATCAGTGTGGAAATGGGTTAAGCCCGATATGTGGAATTATGGGGTTAATAACCCTGTTACCTGACATTGTGATATGAATGTGGGCCAAGCCCGGAATGTGGTAAAATGTGAATATGATATCTTGTTATCTGTTATATGGGTTAATATGTGGTTAACATGTGGGTGGAATTCAGTGGATTAATTGCACACTGAGTCTGTGTGACTCACCCAATTTTTTCTCAAACCTTTCAGGTGATGCTCGGACCGGGTTGGAGTGGATATGAGGTGGCCTATGCAAAAGAGGATTTTCTTTATACAATTTATGTTTCAGTATTTTAAGTATTTAATTATTGTAATAAGGGCCATTTTAAGTATTTAAGAATTTTTATTATGTTTTTAAGTTAAATTGTCGATTATATTATTATTTGAAAATGTTTTATTTTAAACAACTTAATTTTATTTGGAACTTTAATTACACAATGTTTTAGTAAAGACAACAAATCTTTTATGTTTTAAACTCTAAGTCAAAAGTTTTTCAAACGTTTTTCCGCAGTGGCATTTCAAATTCGGTCACACAAATGGGCCGGGTTTGGGGTGTTACAATTTGGTATCAGAGCCTGGTTCAAAACTCGGCTTTGAGGGTTTTGGGCCCAAAAACATTTTCTTAAGATGGGCTTTTCAAAAATATAGGCTTTCACAAATTTTTCAGGTTTATTCTGGCATGGCACCTGTATCTCCGACCCGAAGTCCACCAGGTAAGTACCTCTGACTACCGATGTGAATCGAATATGTGAATTTGATGGGCTTTTATGGGAACGTAGATTAGTAGATTAGGGCTATTGAACCCTAGGACTAGTCTACTCAAACACAAGTGCATAAGACTTAATGACTATCAAACAAACCTGTGAAGTAAGTCGCCGAGTTAAGGTGTGGCAACCATTGTGCGCATGTCTAGGAGTGGATTCGGTAAGAGCTTGGTATTTAAGCAGTCCTAGCGACTCACCCCCTCTTTACTCGAATCCTACCTGGTGCGTAGCTACGGTTCACCCTAACCAAGAGGACTTATTCACGGGCTAAACCAATCATTAAAACCCGAAAGGGACTAGCCATGCAGTTTTATAAAAACTCTAATTTTTTTTAAATCACTAAACTACCCTTTTGATCTGTACAAACTATTTTGAAGACATTTCTCAAAATATTTTCGATTTACAAAATTACGAAAATACCCTTGGTTGTAAAATTACTAAAATGCCCCTAGTTTCTAAAAGTTTCAACACTACCCTTGATTTTAATAAAATTTTGTTACTTTGCAAAAATATCCAAAAACCTTATTTTGAAAAATATCAAGACGCCTTGATTTGGAAAATTTACGAAATTACCCCTGATTGACAAAATTACCAAAATAACCCTGATTTTCAAAATTTCTACCATGGTTCTGATTTAGGAAATTTTTTTTAAAATACCCTCGAGTTTTGGAAAATTTCAAAGTGCTTTGATTTATTAAAATTTTTGGAATTGACCCTAAATTATTACCAAAATACCCTTATAGAACGAATGACGAATTTACCCCTGGTTGGGAACGGACAGAAATGTCCATAGAAGTGTGTTGAATGTTGTTGATGATTGAATGTGACTCTCTGAACTAGAGTAGTGAAATTGAACTAAACCTTTGTGTGATCGAAAGAACTACTTCTAAATACTTTATTTCATAAAATTGTTTGCGGTTAATAAGTGGAACCAAATTCTGATGCGTAAAACTTCTTAATCAGATTAAAACGCGACGTTAAAAATGAGTTCTAGGGGACATGGTCGTCGTGGACGCAGTAGAATGGCAGTATCGGAACCGGTAGGGTCTGGCCATGGGTCAGAAAGTGACGTACCGCTGCCAGCAGTGGGCGCGGTGGATCAAGATCAGACAGGAGGCGATGACGCAGTATCGCGGGCCATGTTGCGAGTGCTCGAGCGAGTGGCAGGAGCTAGTGTAGGAAATGGAGCTCGAAAGTCAGTATCGGAGCGACTCAGGTCGAACGGGGCTGAAGTTTTTAGAGGAATATCTGGAGTAGCTCCGAATGTGGCGGAGTATTGGTTAGAAGCAGTCGAAAGAATAATGCACGATTTGGACTGTACCGATGAGGAAAAGCTGAAAGGTGCTGTTTCGTTGCTCCGGGACGAAGCTTATCGATGGTGGCTCACTGTCAGACAAGGTGTTCCGACAGATCGATTGGATTGGGATTATTTTAAGGTTAAATTTGAAGGAAAGTACGTTGGAGCCAGTTACTTGGACTCGCAAAAAAAGGCGTTTCTCAACTTGGTGCAAGGAAGTAAGTCGGTAGCTGAGTACGAAGCGGAATTTGTGCGATTAAGTCAGTACGCCAAAGGGATCGTGACCACTGATTATGAAAGGTGTGTCCGGTTCGAAGATGGGCTACGAGATGAGTTGCGAATGTTGATTGCTCCGCAAAGAGAAAGGGACTTTGCTGTTCTAGTGGAGAAAGCTCGGTTCGCTGAAGAAGTTAAGAGGACTGTAAGGGAGAACCGAGAACAGGATAGAAATTGGAACAAGAGGAGTTTTGGACCAGCAAAATCGCCGGAAGACTTTCAGAAAAGACCGAGAGTTGAGAATTCTGTGCGTGCACCTGTACCAGTTGCTGAGAATCGAAATTGTTTATGTGCTCAGTGTGGGAGAACTCACTCAGGAGAGTGTTGGGGTAATAGCAAAGAATGTTTTCGGTGTGGATCTAAGGCTCATTTAGTTAAGAATTGTCCTCAGACAATGAAAGTTCGTGGTCCAAACCATGTAGGAAATGGTTCTGGTCGAGTTCGTGGAACACCCGGTAGAGGTGCTGAAGGTTCGGTGTGGGACAACCAAGGATGTGATAGCGGGTAAGTTCTTTGTTTTGCTTTAGAGATAGCTCATTCTTGTGTTGCTTGTGAAGTGCTTGAAACCTTGAGTGTGAACTTGGAGACTGTACTTAGAAAGTATATTGGTTTTATTAAGATCAGAGTGCGCAGCATAAGCGTAGTGTGATGAGTAGGATTACACGACTGCTAGTTAGTAAGTAATTTTGAGGACGAAATTTCTTAAGGAGGGTAGAATTGTAATATCCCGAAATTGGGCCTAGTAGGATTGGGCTAATTGGACCTTGGGCTTTAGGAAAAATTTGAGTATTATTTTATTACTTGTGTTAGCTCGGGTATGAATTATGTATGTTTAGCATAGTCTTGTGAGGGCTTGATTTTATGAGGCTAGAATAATTTTTAGTTTGAAGAATTTAATGAAGTGGAGTAAGTGAGCTTGACACTTAAGTTAATTTAAGTGTTAAATTAAAGCATAAGAGGAGTAAGTGGCAAGATGGTTAAGGAGCTTGAAAGGTTGCTTAAGGTTAGAGGTTCGAGTAGCATGTTTAGCATTTTGATGACTTTATTTTTGCTCATTCTAGCATTGATGGACGGTCAAACTTATTTATGATAGGTTGGACTATTAATTTTGGTAAGTTGAATATATGTTTAAGGAATGCTTGAAATTGGGGATAAGAATCTTAAGGTTATGGTATGATGAGGGGACAAAGGCATGGAATATGGAGGATGTTTTGGAAAGTAATCCTAGGCTTTAGTGCATGTATGTGGACGGTATGTGTGGCTAGGGGTGGCCGAATTTTGATAGGAGGGTTGGGGGAGGATAGTTGGCCAATTTAGCTTTTGTGCATCTTTTGGCATTTGTTTTTCTTTCTCTCCAAAAACTCCCATCTTGGCCGAATGAGTATTGTGCTTTTGGTGCAAATTTGCTTTTGGTTTTAGCCTCATTTTGTTTGAACCAAATACCATTTTTTTTCTTTCATTTGTCCTTTTGAAACCGAAACTACAATTGAATTTTGTGCATTTTTGTGCACTTTCTTTTTGGCAAAGAAGTGTTTGGCCGAACCTCTCTCCCATATTTCTCTCTTTTCTTCTCTTGAGATTGGTTCATAATCACATTTTCTTTAATTCTCTCTTGGCCGAATTTCTTTCTTCTCCAAACTCCCTTTTCTTTTCTCCGTTGTTACTAAAATCGAACACTCTCTCTCTCTTTCATTCTCTTTTCTATTCACATACTTTTCTTCTTTCATAACCATATTACCGAAACAATCCATTTCCTTTTTGTATTATTTTTGGCCGAATATTCAAGGGTAGGACTTCTTTTGATTCATTCAATCGATTTTGGAAGATAGACTCCTCGGGACTTTGGATGCAATCGTTCTAAGCCTCAAATCTTTGACAATCTTTTTGGGGTAAGTCAATAGGTAAGACTTGGTATTACGTTCGATAATCTTTCGGGATTTGATGGTATAGCCGAATGGTTTTGCTTATAGTTTTGTGGTTTGGCCGAATGTTCATAGTGCCATAAAAGGTGTTCTTTTGTGTGTAGCTAAAGGAAGGGAACTCAGAGTGTGATTTGGGATTTGGTAGGAGACCAAATCGGCTTTAAGGGAGAAGGAAGAACCACATTTCAAGATCGTGTTAGACTCGAGTAGTTCGGGATTTCACTAATAGGCAGGTGTGTGATTAACCCACCGTTTTCCGGGTTTTTGCTATATTTGTATGTGATGATTATGTACTAACAAGTGCAGTAAAAGTTATGAGATAAATACCCTTAAAGGGGTATGTCGATAATCTGGTAAGTACCAAATCTGATAAAAAGTGATTTCTAATATGAATATGTGATAATATGCTTGATGAACATGCTCATGCATCACTATTTTATGTCATTATGGAATGTTGCATGTGCATGGGTTGGGATATGATATGAAAGAAGGTACGGGTGTACTTCGAGTACGTGGTTTGATGTTAGCCTTGAGCTACATTGTGGATTGACGTTGATTGAGGTCACGTTGTGGATTTAATTGCGATTTAGTTCGCGTGGCTTGATGAGTGGCTGTGTGCCTCATCGTGGTTGATATCGGCTATGTGCCATATCGTGGTTGATGAGTGACTTTGTGTCCGATCGTGGTTTTGGTGTTAGCTACGGGTACATCGTGGATTGGCGCTGACCGAGGTCGCGTTGTGGATTATTGTGCTTAATTGCACGTGGACGGCATTGATTGCCTTTGGAGTGAAAAGGAGAGGGTGATTTGTTAATCCCCTGGTGTGTGGTAGGCTGGATACGGGGGTGTGTAGAGGATGGACCTAGGTTGGGTTGGGTACACTTTGCATAATATTATTTGATATGAGTAATTGATGTGAAAATGGGCCAAGCCCAGTTTATAAATGTGGATCAGTGTGGAAATGGGTTAAGCCCGATATGTGGAATTATGGGGTTAATTACCCTGTTACCTGATATTGTGATATGAATGTGGGCCAAGCCCAGAATGTGGTAAAATGTGAATATGATATCTTGTTATCTGTTATATGGGATAATATGTTGTTAACATGTGGGTGGAATTCAGTGGATTAATTGCACACTGAGTCTGTATGACTCACCCAATTTTTTCTCAAACCTTTCAGGTGATGCTCGGACGGGGTTGGAGTGGATACGAGGTGGCCCATGCAAAAGAGGATTTTCTTTATACAATTTATGTTTCAGTATTTTAAGTATTTAATTATTGTAATAAGGGCCATTTTAAGTATTTAAGAATTTTTATTATGTTTTTAAGTTAAATTGTCGATTATATTATTATTTGAAAATGTTTTATTTTAAACAACTTAATTTTATTTGGAACTTTAATTACACAATGTTTTAGTAAAGACAACAAATCTTTTATGTTTTAAACTCTAAGTCAAAAGTTTTTCAAACGTTTTTCCGCAGTGGCATTTCAAATTCGGTCACACAAATGGGTCGGGTTTGGGGTGTTACATGTTAGTTATTTCGGTATGATACAATTTCTATCAAATTAACGTTTAAGTAATATTTTCAAAAATAAATAAATTCTAAATTTTTTGATAACTTATCACAAATTCGAAAATACTTCTAATTTATGATTTTCAAGTACGAAATTAAAGTTTTAATAAAACTTAGACTTATTCGAACCCAACACAAAGTAAAATTTTATTCAAAAACATCCAAGTTTTCCAAAGTAACAAATAGTTTTTAAACCGTTTTACTCGAGGAACATACCAGATCTGGTCGAGGCTCGTGGGCCGGGTTTGGGGTGTTTCAAGTTAATCCCATAGGCTTGCATCAAAATCAAATCTCCACCATGTAAAATGAGATGATATACAAATCAAAAGGTCTTTATCGGGTTGTAATGGGGCCTAGGTTAAAGGTGTGGATAAAGGCTGAATTAAAGGGTTAGAATCGAGATTAAATTGGCAATTTACCTAACTAGAAAAAATGAACTAATCCTGAATAATCAATAGAAAACTTTATTACTAATATTACGAGCTTCTTTTTTAAGATGTAGAGTTTAAACATATATGCTCACTTAATTATAGAACTACTAATGAATATACTTCGATTTTTTTAAGAACAAACCATAATAAATGATGAATTTGACAACTGAAATAAAGATTATAATTAGGCAACTAATCAAATCAAATCTCGATATAAGGGTGGTCAAGAGGAATGGTGATAACAAGTACAGGCCGGGTTTTGGGTTAATATTAGTGGGTGAGTCAATAAAAGGTTTGTTAGGATCAAAGGGTTTGCTAGAGGTTAATTATGAGGGTAGGCTTTTAGTGGAGTAAGTGGGTGAAATCCTAAGTGCCTTTATCATCTCTGTATATCATATCAATGATGTGGTCTTGACATGTATAATCGAAGCAAGTTCTAGAATAACAAACCAATGTTGACTGATCGCGTGTTAGAGACTTAAAATTTATAAAAAGAATGATCGAACTTGGAAACTAACTATAACAATGATTTGAGGCAAGCGCACCTATCGAACAGTAGTATAGTTTAGGCAAGACCGACATGTCGAATCCCAAAGGAACCAAAAGTACTAATACTAACTCTCTTTTTAATATCTAGCCTAAGAATTAAGGGAATTGTAATCTAAACTAACTAACAACTAAACTAAAGATGCAAAGACAATGAGAATGAATTGAGAATCTAACTTGAGAGAAAACCAATTGATTAAGACGACACCCAAGGAAGAATCCACCTAGACTTCACTTGTTATCTAACTCTGAACCAGACGATTTATTCACTTGACTTGATCCGTAAGATTCCCTAACGTATATTAATCCCTCTCTCGAGGAGACTAATGTCTAACCCTAGGTTGATTAATTGAAATCTCTTTTTAATTAAAACCCCTAGAATTGCATTAACTCGATAGATGGACTTTTCATATTAGTTTTCACCCTAATCCGGTAAAATCTCATCACCCTATCTCTAGGCGTGCGATCAACTCCGCTTAATTATGCTATATCTACTCTTAGGCAGGGACTTTTGCTCCTCCACCTAAGCACATCACACTTGAATCAATATCTCAAAAATATCAACACAAGAATTAAGAACACATAATTAAGAATAAGTCAAATATTTATCATATAGTTCAGCAAACGATAACAAGATCCATCTTAGGGTTCATCCCCCTCAGGTATCTTAGGGTTTAGTTCATAATAATAATAAAAGAATACATCTTAAAAGAAAAGATAAAACAAAACATAAGAAATCCCTAAAACCCCCTGAAGGAATTGAAAGAGAGATCCTCCGTCTTGAGTATAATCCTGGCTTCTTGAGATGAATCAACTAGCTATCTTCTAGTAAATTCCCACAAATCTTCCCTTTTTGGCTTAGCTAGACGCCCCCTAACTAAAGCCTTGCGTTCCCCCTTTTTAGGTTACACTTAGGGTGTTTATATAGGCTTCGGAATGTGTTTCTTTGCCCCTAAGTATCCTAATCCGAGTGAAACTTCTCTTTGTCACGGCAGGGACACGCCCATGGCACACGCTCCTGTAAGTCGTGGCCAGGCCGTGTTCGAGACTGTTGATTGAGGCACGGCCGTGTAGACTTGGGCCCAGGCCATGTGGATTTTGTGATATGGCCCATTTACTCCGCTTTGGACCCATTTTCTGTTCTTTTCATCCTCTGGTGCTCTCCTGGGTATAAAACATGAAAACAAAGTATTAAGAGCACCAAATTACATAATTCAAGGCTTAAATCATCCAAAAGCATGCTAAATGTGGGCCTAAAATATGTTACCTTTTTGGTTTATCATTGACACACTCATAAAAAAAGTGAGCACGAAAGAATGTATGCTCTTAAAAGGCTCAAAATCTCACAAAAAATTATGGGTTTTTAATATCAATCTTGTAAATTTCAAACTTCAAGGTAATAATTAGATTCAGGCAGACAACCTAATCAAAATTTTAATTTTTGAAAATAGACTCATCATGCTTGATTCTCTAGTCTCCTAAAATTTAAATCATCACTGCACAATTATCAATGACTTAATCTGAAACATATCAAAGAAAATCATGGATCACAGGGAATTTCATTCTAATTAGTAATATGATAAAATTACTTAAAGATAAGATATCATTCAGGGATTTGAGAATAATGCAGAAAGTTAGGAACCTTCTCAAATTAAATATTCACCCCCCACACTTAAGATGTACATTGTCCTCAATGTACAAAGATGTATATGAAATTTAAGAGATAGGAAGAGGTGAAACTTCTTAAATTTGGATGGCTTCCTTGAGTTGGGAGTGTCGTGGTGTGGTGGCCGCCGACAATTTCTGCGCTAGATGAAGAAATTGGGAAGCCCGTGAAGAATTAGCCAGGAATTAATGATAATAATTCAAAATATACTAAATATATATTTAAAGACAAGAAAGAGAAAGCGAAAGAAAATAGAAAGTAAAATAAACTTAAAAGAAAAGATTAATGGACCAAAGGGTCTTTATTGTTAGATGGTTAGCGGGGTGGGTACGATTTCTAACGCCGTGGTGTTGTTGCTGTAACACCCCAAACCCGGCCCATTCGCTATGACCGAATTTGAAATGCCACTGAGGAAAACGTTTGAAAAACTTTTGACTTAGAGTTAAAAACATAAAAAAAATTGTTGTCTTTACTAAATCATTGTGTAATTAAAGTTCCAAATAAAATTAAGTTGTTTAAAATAAAACATTTTCAAATAATAATATAATCGACAATCCAACTTAAAACATAATAAAAGTCCTTAAATACTTAAAATGGCCCTTATTACAGTAAATAACCTTTCATAAATAAAATGTGTAAAATAAGTAAATTTTATCTTCTGCATGGGCCACCTCTTATCCACTCCAACCCGGTCCGATCACCACGAATCATCTACGATGTTTAAAAAAAATTGGGTGAGTCATACAGACTCAGTGTGTAATTAATCCACTGAATTCCACCCACATGTTAACCGCATATAAACCCATATATCAGATAATAGGATATCATATTCACATATTACCACATTCTGGGCTTGGCCCACATTCATATCACATTATTCCACATATCATATACTGGGCTTGGCCCATTTCTCAATCCAATCCACGTTCACATTTTGGGCTTGGCCCATTTCCACATTAATACCTCATTTCACAGGTCACATAGAATTATGCAAAGTGCACCCAACCCAATCCTAGGGTCCATCCGCTACACACCCCCTTATCCAGCCTACCACACACCAGGGGATTAATAAATCACCCTCTCCTTTTCACTCCAAAAGGCAATCAATGCCGTCCACATGCAATTAAGCACAATAATCCACAACACGACCTCAGTCAGCGCCAATCCACGATGTAGCCGTAGCTAACACCAAAACCATGATGGGACACATAGTCTCTCATCAACCTCGATATGGCACATAGCCGATATCAACCACGATGAGGCACACAGCCACTCATCAAGCCACGCGAACTAAATCGCAATTAATCCTCAACGTGACCTTAGTCAACGTCAATCCACGATGTAGCTCAAGGCTAACATCAAACCACGTACTCGAAGTACACCTGTACCTTCTTTCATATCATATTCCAACCCATGCACATGTAACATTCCATAATGACATAATATAATGATGCATGAGCATGTTCATCAAGCATATTATCACATATTCATAATAGTAATCACATTTGATCAGATTTGGTACTTACCGGATTATCAACATACCCCTTGAGGGTATCCATATCACAATTTCCATAGCACTAGTTAGCACATATATTTAACACATACAGATATAACACAAATACCCGGAAAACGGTAGGCTAACTACACACCTGCCTATTAGTGAAATCCCGAACTACTCGAATCTAACACGATCTTGAAACGTGGTTCTTCCTTCTCCCTAAATGCCGATTTGGTCTTCTACCAAATCCCGAATCACACTCTGAGTTCTCTTCCTTAAGCTACACACAAAAGAACACCTTCTTATGGCACTATGAACAATCGGCCATGCCTAAAACCAAGACTTAATACATTGATTTCGGCAGACCCTTGAAGAAATAAATAAAACCGATTGCTAAGGAAGAAATATACTTACTACCACACGTTGCTCACCACTCCTAAAGCATCCTCAAAGAATCGGCTCCAAGACCCCAAAGAGAAAGGTTTCAGCACTTGAATGATGAAGAGAGATCGCGCCAAAATGGAGGGAGTTGAATGCTTAGAGAATTCGGCTATGGTGAAGAATTAGGGAGAAAAATAATGTTGAAAGTCTCTTGTGGAAAGCAAAGAGGAAAAGATGAATAGAAATGAGGAGTTTGGGTTTCGGGTTCTCAAGAATAGAAGATGAATCAAGGAAGAACTTTGAGTCCAAGTGCATTTGGCAATAAGGGAAAAAGAGAAGAAATGGTCTTTTGATGGTTTTGTAGTTTTGGTCACAAAAAGAAAAGAAATAAGGAATGCACTTGAGGGGAGAAAGAACAATTAAAAACAAAATAGTCAAAACTCAAATGGCTAAAAAGAAAAGAAAGCAAAAGGTAAAACCAAAATACATTCGGCTAAGAGGAGTAAACAAATTAGAGAGAAACACAAAAAATGACCCAAAAGAAAGATGTACTCACTAGCACTAATTCTACCAAAACTAACACCAAACCATACCAAAAGCTAACCAAAAATTCGGCCAATCCCCCTAGACACCCATACCGTCCATATTCATGGACAATTAGCCATAGAATAATTTCCAAAACACTCTCCATCATCCAAGCCCTTTGTCCCCCCATCCTACCATAATCTTAAGATTCTTATCCCCAATTACAAGCTTTCCTAAACTAATATTCAACTTGCCATAATATTCAAAAGTCCAACCTATCATAATTAGAGCTTGACCATCCATTAATGCTAGGATACATAAAATAAAGTCTTCAAAATGTATTCCATGCTACTCGAACCACTTCCCTCAAGCAACTCTCCATGCATCTTAACCACCTTGCCACTAACTCCTCATGTGCTAGAATTTAACACTTAAATTAACTTAAGTGTCAAGTTCACCTAATCCACTTCACTAAATTTTTAATACTAAAATTATTCTAAACTAATTAATAATTCCAAGCCTTCACAAAACTATACTAAGCACCCAAATAAACCCGAGAATTTATATAAACCTCGTAACCTTCCAAATCCATTTAACTAATAAATCCAATTTGCAAAAACACTATTCTCATATTCTTAAAGGTTTTAAACTCTTCTAATCCCAAAGTCCAATCGGCCCAATCCTACTAGGCCCAATTTCGGGATATTACAATTCTACCCTCCTTAAAGAAATTTCGTCCTCGAAATTTCCAACTAACTAACAGTCATGCAATCCTACTCATCACACTACGCTTATGCTGCGCACTCTGATCTTAATAAAACTATCTTATCTTCTAGGCACAGTTCCTAAGTTCGCATCCAAGGTTTCAAGCACTTCACTAGCAATACAAGAATGAGCTATCTCTAAAGCAAAACAAGGAACTTACCCTCTATCACATCCTTGGTTGTCCCACATCCGAACCTTCAGCACCTCTACCGGGTGTTCCATGACCTCGGCCAGAACCATTCCCTCCATGGTTTGGACCACGAACCTTCGTTGTCTGAGGACAATTCTTAACCAAATGAGCCTTAGATCCACACCGGAAACATTCCTTACTATTACCCCAACACTCTCCTGTGTGAGTTCTCCCACACTGAGCACATGGACGACTCCGATTCTCAGCAACTGGTACAGGTGCACGTACAGAATTCTCGATCCTTGGTCTTTTCTGAAAGTCTTCCGGCGATTTTGCTGGTCCAAAACTCCTCTTGTTCCAATTCCTATCCTTTTCTCGGTTCTCCCTTACAGTCCTCTTAACTTCTTCAGCGATCCGAGCTTTCTCCACAAGAACAGCAAAGTCCATTTCTCTTTACGGAGCAATCAACATTCGCAACTCATCTCGTAACCCATCTTCGAACCGGACACACCTTTCATAATCAGTGGTCACAATCCCTTTGGCGTACTGACTTAACCGCACAAATTCCGCTTCGTACTCTGCTACCGACTTACTTCCTTACACTAAGTTGAGAAACGCCATTCTTTGTGAGTCCAAGTAACTGGCTCCAACGTACTTTCCTTCAAATTTAACCTTAAAATAATCCCAATCCAATCAATCTGTCGGAACACCTTGTCTGACAGTGAGCCACCATCGATAAGCTTCGTCCCGGAGCAACGAAGCAGCACCTTTCAGCTTTTCCTCATCGGTACAGTCCAAATCGTCCATTATTCTTTCGACTGCTTCTATCCAATACTCCACCACATTCGGAGCTACTCCAGATATTCCTCTAAAAACTTCAGCCCCGTTCGACCTGAGTCGCTCCGACACTGACTTTCGAGCTCCGCTTCTTACACTAGCTCCTGCCACTCGCTCGAGCACTCGCAACATGGCCCGCGATACTGCGTCATCGCATCCTGTCTGATTTTGATCCTCCGCGCCCACTGCTGGCGGCGATACTTCATTTTCTGACCCATGGCCAGACCCTACCGGTTCCGATACTGCCATTCTACCCCTACTGCGTCCACGACGACCACGTCCCCTAGAACTCATTTCTAACATCGCGTTTTAATCTGATTAAGAAGTTTTATGCATCAGAATTTTGTTCTACTAATTAACCGCGAACAATTTTATGAAATAAAGTATTTAGAAGTAGTTCTTTCGATCACACAAAGGTTCAGTTCAAGTTCACTACTCTAGTTCAGAGAGTCATATACACATTCATAAGCAGAGACACATTCATTCACTACACCTCTATGATCATTTCAGTCCTTCCCAACCCAGGGGTAACTTCATCATTCGTCCTATAAGGGTATTTTGGTAATAATTCAGGGTCAATTCCAAAAATTTTAATAAATCAAGGCACTATGAAATTTTCCAAGACTCGAGGGTATTTCGAAAATTTTCCCAAATCAGAACCATGATAGAAATTTTGAAAATCAGGGTTATTTTGGTAATTTTGTCAATCAGGGGTAATTTCATAAATTTTCCAAATCAAGGCATCTTGATATTTTGCAAAATAAGGTTTTTGGATACTTTTGCAAAGTAAGAAAATTTTATTAAAATCAAGGGTAGTATTGAAACTTTTAGAAACCAAGGGCATTTTAATAATTTTACAACCAGGGGTATTTTCATAATTTTGTAAATCAAAAATATTTTGAGAAATGTCTTCAAAATAGTTTGTACAAATCAAAAGGGTAGTTTAGTGATTTAAAAAAAAACTAGAGTTTTTATAAAATTGCATGGCTAGTCCCTTTCGGGTTTTAGTGATTGGTTTACCCCGTGAATAAGTCCTCTTGGTTAGGGTGAACGGTTACTACGCACCAGAGGAGGTGAGTCACTAGGACTACTTAAATACCAAGCTCTTACCGAATCCACTCCTAGACATGCGCACAACTGTTACCACACCCTAGCTCGGCGACTTAGTCACAGGTTTGTTTGATAGTCCTTAAGTTTTATGCACTTGTGTTTGAGTAGACTAGTCCTAGGGTTCAATAGCCCTAATCTACTAATCTACGTTCCCATAAAAGCCCATCAAATTCACATATTCAATTCACTTCAGTAGTCAGAGGTACTTACCTAGTGGACTTCGGGTCGGAGATACAGGTGCCATGCCAGAGTAAATGTAACATCCTGAAATTGGGCCTAGTAGGATTGAGCCCAATGGGCCTTAGGAGTAGTAGCGTTTAAAATTTTAGAGAACGGTATTAATGCAAGTTAGACTTATTAGGTAAGTGATTTTGGAAGATTAGAGGGCTTCTATGAAGTCCCGGGATCAAATATTGGCTTTGGGGAAATTTTGGTTTTAGGTGAAAAAAACCCTGGAAGTTGGCAGGTAGGCCTTAAGAATAAAATATGGAGAAAATGACACAAGTGGAGTGTGTGGTGTAGTGGCAAAGTGACGCCACATAAGAGACAAGGGGGTGACGCCACAAGGAAGGAAGGAGGTCCAAAGTTCAAGTCTTGGCTTTTGCATTTTGGTTTCTTTTTACTTGGATCTTAAAATTTGGGTCATAGTTTATATTTAGTTGCGCATGGTTTAAGACACAAGAGGAGCTTGTGGCCAAGTGGTTAGCGGCGTGGATTATGCTACAGCGGAGCCTGGGTTCGAATCTCATGAGAAGCAAGGGAGTATTTATTTTGCGGATTGGACGGCAAGAGTTTCAGTTGAATTTAAACTCTACTGACGAAGGGATCCCACATCGGAAAGACACAAAGAAGAAGGGTGAAGAGCTAGCTATATAAAGAGCATTCCAGGAGGAGAGTTAACATACCTTGGTGGGCGTTTGGGCACAGCAGTGGGCGCAGCGCGGTTTAACACCAGAGTCCTATCAGGTGTGTAACTCTCTCTACTCTAGTTGTAGAGCGGCAAATGCCGAAGTGCTGATCACGGCAATAGTAGCCACACGAGCGTGCGAGTGCACGTGTGGGGCTTCGACGCGATAGTTGAGGCCATCAGTAGTATTCTTGTGGGTTGGGGCTGCTTGGGCCACGATGGGCCAAAGTGGGCCCGATGGGCCCGTGGGCCCAAATGAGTAAATTGTATGATTATTTAGTATATGTTGAACTAGACTAGGTGGAATTTATATACGTGGCTAGATTTGTGCTAGGTGGGCCACACGAGCGTGTGGGCCCGAATGGGCCAGAATCGGGTTTTAGGCCCAATAGTCCGGTAAAGACAGAATTGGTGGTCGAGTCGCTCGGGGCGACATTGGGCCTTCAGAAAGGCCATTCCAGGTATGAAATTACTGAAATACCCTTAGTGGGTAAATTACCAAAATACCCCTAGAAGGTAAATTACTATTATACCCTTAGAGGTTGATTGGCTTGATTATGTCATTTTTGTTATTTTGATTATGATGGTAATTTGTTTCATACGGTATCTGTGATATATGATTTGCATACATGTCATACTGCATACGAATTATTATGTCATATTGCATGGGTATGATGAGAGGAGGGGGAAGATTGATATCCGTGACTTTGGGTCACCAGTGGTTTGGCACCACCAGTGGTTTGGTACCACAGTTAATTTCGTGACTTTGGGTCACCAGAGGTTTGGCACCTCATAGCGACTCGTCCCAGTGGTTTAACACCACAGTGGGTTGGCCCCACAGTTGATATATCGGGATTGTCGCCAGTGATTTGGTATCACAATGTGGGTTGGCCCCACACTTGGATTATTGATATTCGTGACTTTGGGTCACCAGAGGTTTGGCACCTCATAGCGACTCGTCCCAGTGGCTTAGCACCACAGTGGGTTGGCCCCACATTTGACATAACGGGATTGTCGCCAGTGATTTGGTATCACAACGTAGGTTGGCCCCACAGATGGATTATTCGTGACTTTGGGTCACCAGTGGTTTGGCACCACATTATTATTGGATATCAGTGACTTTGGGTCACCAGTGGTTTGGCACCACCAGTGGTTTGGTACCACACGGGGTAGAAACGGAGTTATGGATGGCTAGGTTTGGGTGCATGATATATTTGCTTGGTTATGATTTGTGTAAGCATGTTGCATTAATCGGGAGGGGGATTATGCACTGAGTCTTGGTGACTCACCTTCTCCCTTATCTTTTCAGGTGACTCGTAGATCGCGGATGAGGAGCCGGATGGACTCGAGGTAGCCATGCATTAGATACATTCAGTTTTACATGGACTTTTGGTCTGGGTATTTATTTTAAATTTCGGTTTTTTATTTGGGTTTGTAATAAGGCCTTTGGTATTTTATTTGGTTTTAGCTTTCAATTTGGTTACTGTTCATTATTAAATATTCAATATGGGATTTTCCTAAAATGATAATAAACTGTTTTTATTCAAAATTACTTAAGCTCGGTTGTCACAACAAATACAATTTTATTCAAATTAATAACAACTTTGTAAAATGGGCATTGAAATGAATCGGCTTTTATAAACAAACCACAAAACGCGGAGTTTCAAAAAGAATACGAACTTTTTAAACGAACGCACAGTTTTTTTTTTTAAACATTCCTTTCATGTGACATGCCAGATCCGGTCGTAACGTCTAGGCTGGGTTTGGGGTATTACAGTAAACCTGAAAAATTTGTGAAAACCCAAATCTTTGAAAAGCCCATAAAAAAATGTTCTTGGGCCCAAACCCTCAAAGCCGAGTTTTGAACCGGGCTCTGATACCAAATTGTAACACCCCAAACCCGGCCCATTCGCTATGACCGAATTTGAAATGCCACTGCGAAAAACGTTTGAAAAACTTTTGACTTAGAGTTAAAAACATAAAAAAATTTGTTGGCTTTACTAAATCATTGTGTAATTAAAGTTCCAAATAAAATTAAGTTGTTTAAAATAAAACATTTTCAAATAATAATATAATCGACAATCCAACTTAAAACATAATAAAAGTCCTTAAATACTTAAAATGGCCCTTATTACAGTAAATAACCTTTCATAAATAAAATGTGTAAAATAAGTAAATTTTATCTTCTGCATGGGCCACCTCTTATCCACTCCAACCCGGTCCGATCACCACGAATCATCTACGATGTTTAAAAAAATTGGGTGAGTCATACAGACTCAGTGTGTAATTAATCCACTGAATTCCACCCACATGTTAACCGCATATAAACCCATATATCAGATAATAGGATATCATATTCACATATTACCACATTCTGGGCTTGGCCCACATTCATATCACATTATTCCACATATCATATACTGGGCTTGGCCCATTTCTCAATCCAATCCACGTTCACATTTTGGGCTTGGCCCATTTCCACATTAATACCTCATTTCACAGGTCACATAGAATTATGCAAAGTGCACCCAACCCAATCCTAGGGTCCATCCGCTACACACCCCCTTATCCAGCCTACCACACACTAGGGGATTAATAAATCACCCTCTCCTTTTCACTCCAAAAGGCAATCAATGCTGTCCACGTGCAATTAAGCACAATAATCCACAACGCGGCCTCAGTCAGCGCCAATCCACGATGTAGCCGTAGCTAACACCAAAACCACGATGGGACACATAGTCTCTCATCAACCTCGATATGGCACATAGCCGATATCAACCACGATGAGGCACACAGCCACTCATCAAGCCACGCGAACTAAATCGCAATTAATCCTCAACGTGACCTTAGTCAACGTCAATCCACGATGTAGCTCAAGGCTAACATCAAACCACGTACTCGAAGTACACCCGTACCTTCTTTCATATCATATCCCAACCCAGGCACATGTAACATTCCATAATGACATAATATAATGATGCATGAGCATGTTCATCAAGCATATTATCACATATTCATAATAGTAATCACATTTGATCAGATTTGGTACTTACCGGATTATCGACATACCCCTTGAGGGTATCCATATCACAATTTCCATAGCACTAGTTAGCACATATATTTAACACATACAGATATAACACAAATACCCGGAAAACGGTAGGCTAACTACACACCTGCCTATTAGTGAAATCCCGAACTACTCGAATCTAACACGATCTCGAAACGTGGTTCTTTCTTCTCCCTAAATGCCGATTTGGTCTTCTACCAAATCCCGAATCACACTCTGAGTTCTCTTCCTTAAGCTACACACAAAAGAACACCTTCTTATGGCACTATGAACAATCGGCCATGCCTAAAACCAAGACTTAATCCATTGATTTCGGCAAACCCTTGAAGAAATAAATAAAACTGATTGCTAAGGAAGAAATATACTTACTACCACACGTTGCTCACCACTCCTAAAACATCCTCAAAGAATCGGCTCCAAGACCCCAAAGAGAAAGGTTTCGGCACTTGAATGATGAAGAGAGATCACGCCAAAATGGAGGGAGTTGAATGCTTAGAGAATTCGGCTATGGTGAAGAATTAGGGAGAAAAATAATGTTGAAAGTCTCTTGTGGAAAGCAAAGAGGAAAAGATGAATAGAAATGAGGAGTTTGGGTTTCGGGTTCTCAAGAATAGAAGATGAATCAAGGAAGAACTTTGAGTCCAAGTGCATTCGGCAATAAGGGAAAAAGAGAAGAAATGGTCTTTTGATGGTTTTGTAGTTTTGGTCACAAAAAGAAAAGAAAGAAGGAATGCACTTGAGGGGAGAAAGAACAATTAAAAACAAAATAGTCAAAACTCAAATGGCTAAAAAGAAAAGAAAGCAAAAGGTAAAACCAAAATACATTCGGCTAAGAGGAGTAAACAAATTAGAGAGAAACACAAAAAATGACCCAAAAGAAAGATGTACTCACTAGCACTAATTCTACTAAAACTAACACCAAACCATACCAAAAGCTAACCAAAAATTCGGCCAATCCCCCTAGACACCCATACCGTCCATATTCATGGACAATTAGCCATAGAATAATTTCCAAAACACTCTCCATCATCCAAGCCCTTTGTCCCCCCATCCTACCATAATCTTAAGATTCTTATCCCCAATTACAAGCTTTCCTAAACTAATATTCAACTTGCCATAATATTCAAAAGTCCAACCTATCATAATTAGAGCTTGACCATCCATTAATGCTAGGATACATAAAAATAAAGTCTTCAAAATGTATTCCATGCTACTCGAACCACTTCCCTCAAGCAACTCTCCATGCATCTTAACCACCTTGCCACTAACTCCTCATGTGCTAGAATTTAAAACTTAAATTAACTTAAGTGTCAAGTTCACCTAATCCACTTCACTAAATTTTTAATACTAAAATTATTCTAAACTAATTAATAATTCCAAGCCTTCACAAAACTATACTAAGCACCCAAATAAACCCGAGAATTTATATAAACCTCGTAACCTTCCAAATCCATTTAACTAATAAATCCAATTTGCAAAAACACTATTCTCATATTCTTAAAGGTTTTAAACTCTCCTAATCCCAAAGTCCAATCGGCCCAATCCTACTAGGCCCAATTTCGGGATATTACAGTGGCGCTATGGTCGTGGTGTGGTGATTTCCAAGCAGCCTTTAGAACCTAAATCAAAGAAAAAAAAATAAAATGTATTATACTAAGTAAAAGAAAAATAAAGAAAAGGAAAATAAAGGAGAAGGGAAAATAAAAAGAAAAGTTAAATGGACTCAAAGGTCCTTTTCCTATCGACTTAATGAAGCGGCCGATATGAACTTATGTAAATCGGTCTCACAAAGGGAGACTATGCTATGATCCTTTCATTTCTTCGACATGAATATGGTTAGATTTAGAGTTAGGGGGAATGAAGAAAAAATGAGAATAAAAAAGAAGGGGAATGTAAGGAGAGTGGAAGAGAAAGGAATTATGAGTAGGTGAGAAGGGAAGAGGGGTGTTTTATATAGAGATTTGAAATTTGGTGCATCCCCACGCCAGTGTTGTGATACATTCATTTCTCGCACGCCCATGGGCAGGTCGCCACGCCCGTGTCGTTAAAACAATGTCGACCACGGCCGCGTCGCACGGTCATGGTGTTCAGTAGAGGGCCGTGGCTTGAAGATATTTTTCGTTCTGTTTCGTACTATCTCTAGCATGTCAATACGAAAATCTATAGTATCCACACGGCCACGGCCACGGCAGTGTGTGAGGCCGTGTGGTATGGAAATCTGTACTTTGGTTAGTTTATAGTTAGGTGCTAAAAAGGAAAAGTAAGATTAAAAATAAAAATATAAAAATTAATGGGATTAGTGCTCGGGTTGCCCCCCGAGAAGCGCTTATTTATAGTCTTAAGCTAGACTTACCTCTTATTCGTATATTCATGGTAGTTTGAGGAGTTGAAAGTCCTTCCTCCTGCTATCAGTCCTATTATCAGTACATAGTTCAAGTCGAGTAACGTTTACTTTAAAAGTGCCAAATATAGGATTACTTACCTTGACTGTTATGTATGGGAAAACTTTGAGTACCCTAAAAAAGATTTCTTCATTTGTATTAGGGTCAGGAGGAGATATTTGAGGGTCTGCTTTATTTAACAATACCTGATCTCCGATCTTAAACTTGTTTTTCCCATGGAATGGCGTCGATTTTGCTTTGTGAATTCCTAATTTCTTCTTGAAATATGTCTTCCACTCGTCTAGTTCATCGATCTGAAGCCTTCGTTCCTCATGAAGTCTAGGATCTGGCTCCGTTGTGTAGTTACGTGGTGCTTCCTGAAAAGGAGGTTTAACAGAATGGTCATTAACTGAATTTATGTCCTCACCTTGATTACTCAATGTCCTAACTGAGTCAAGAGCTTGAAGAGTGACTGTCTCGTCACCTACACAAAGTATGAGTTCACCTGCGCTAACATCAATTTTAATCCTGGCAGTTGCTAAAAAGGTTTTCCTAAAATTAAGGGGATACTATTGTCCTCATCCATGTCTAAAACGACAAAGTCTACTGGGAATACAAATTTATCAATTTTCACAAGAACATCTTCGATTATACCCTTAGGAATTCTAATAGTTTTATCAGCTAATTGAATGCTCATCCTAATTTGTTTGGGTTTCCCTAGACCTAGCTGTTTAAACAATTCATAAGGCATAACATTGATGCTTGCCCCTAAATCTGCTAAAGCATTATTAATAGATAAACTACTAATTAAACATGGAATTGTAAAACTCCCTGGATCTTTTAATTTCCGTGGTAGTTTATTTTGCAACATTGCTGAGCATACTGCATTTAGTTCCACATGCGATTCCTCATCTAACTTTCGTTTGTTTGTCAATAGCTCTTTTAAAAATTTTCTTGAATTAGGCATCTGCGAAAGAGCTTCAAGAAATGGTAAGTTAATATGTAATTTCTTTAAAAGTTTAAGAAACTTATCGAACTGTTCATCTGAGTTGTCTTTCTTCATCACATCGGGATATGGTATACGAGGTTGGTATTCTTTAATTACCGATTTTAGCTTCTCATGAATTACCTCGTTCTTACCTTCTTCTACCACATTCTCTTGGCTTACCTTAAGCTCATCTAACTCTACACTATCCTGAGCTGTTATGGCTTGAAGTTGCTCCTTTGGGTTGCTTTCAGTGTTACTTGGCAAGCTACCTTATGGTCGTTCAGAGATCAGCTTAGCGAGTTGCCCTAGCTGGTTCTCGATCCTTTTAATTGATGCTTGTTGATTTTTAAGTGTTGTTTCGATGTTTTGCAAACGTGTTTCTAACAGTGCCATGAATTTTTTCAGCATCTCCTCAAGGTTCGGCTTCTTCTCTTGTGGGTAGGGCACCTTCTCAATAGATCCTTGTATCTCTCCCATGCATCGTAAAGTGTCTCTAAATCTATCTGCACAAAAGAAGAGATATCATTCCTCAACTTGCTGTTTTGGCCAGCGAAAAATATTTTAACAGAAATTTTTCGGTCATTTGATCCCATGTAGTGATTGATCCTCGTGGAAGAGAATGCAACCACTGTTTGGCTTTGTTCCTCAAAGAAAAGGGAAATAACCGAAGACGGATGGCATCATCAGAAACGCCATTTATTTTGAAGGTATCACAGAATTCTAGAAAATCGCTAAGTGTGTGTTAGGATCCTCATCCTGCAAACCATCAAGCTGAACAAATTGTTTTATCATCTGTATAGTGTTAGGTTTCAGTTTAAAATTATTTGCAGCAATAGTAGGTCTAACAATACTTGACTCAATTCTTGTTAAATTAGGTTTAGCATAATCATACATAGTTCGAGGAGCATGATGTTCAGCCGCCTCTGGAGGTAGCGGATTATTCTCAGCCATCTCTTCGGTGGTATTAATTTCGACTTCTTGCTCATCTTCTATGTAATTTAAGTTTCGCCTTATCTCTCTATGATTTCTGCGAACAGTACCTTCAATATCACTGTCGCAAATTAAGGGTCCTCTCGGGTTCCTTCTAGTCATAAACTAGAGGTACCTGTTAGGAACAAACAAAAGAAAAAAAATTAACAAAGTTAAAAGCAAAATAAAAAAATAAAAGTAAATTGCAAAAAAATAAAAATGGCTAAAGTAATAAAAATTAAGCGTTCTTAATATTTCATGTAACACCCCAAACCCGGCCCAAACACCCCGACCGAATCTGGCATGTCACTAAGAAGATTTTATAAAACATGTCGCATTTTTTTTTCTTATTTAAAAACATAGTTTAAACATTTATACGGGAAAACTTAATAATTTGATAATTTGTAAAGAAATAAATTTTAATTAATGCCTTAATGAATAAAAACCGAAATTTTGCCTCTGAGTTTTATTAATCAAACACATGCCTTAGTTTCAGTTAATCATAAAATCTAAGTGTATGGAAACCCGAAAACGAAAACATAAAACCAATAAACAATAGCCAGTGGCCTTATTACAATAAAATATAAAACCAAACAAATTGAAAATACTAAGGAAAAATAATTAAAACAAAGTCTTTTATTGAGTCAAAATAAATCCATGCATGGCCACCTTGCACTCCTTTCCAACCCGGTTCGATGCACTAAGTGCTACCTGAAAAATGTTAAACAACGGGGTGAGTCACAAGACTCAGTGTGCAATCCCTCTTGCACCATCAGACTGGGCCTTAGCCCCACAGAACAGAATAACAGAATATCACATATCAGAATTAAGCAGAGCCCATCCCAATCCTAGATCCATCCGCTACACACCACCCTTACCTGCCAATCACACCAATAGGGATTTCTACAATCACCCTCACCGCTACACACCACCGATGGCAGCCATGCTGCAGTTAGTTGCTCATCGTCAAATTTGTGACATAGTCACCAGAACAGATCGTGGCAGAGCCACTACAACAGATCATGGCAGAGCCACTACAACAGAACACTTCCCCTTTCATATGCATCAATCGCCCAACCCCGAGCAAACATAGAATCGGCATGCATATCAATAACATTCAACAGAATATACACAGAAGTCACTAACCTGATGAATCGCCCTTACCCTTCATGGGTTTTCAACAGCCATGCCGGATTTCGGCATTTAACAGAATATAGACAGGTTCATATATAAACTAACAAACAACAGAGATGGTGTGAGAAATTACACACCTGATTACGCTTAATGCTATGTTAACGAAATTGATGCTCTCCCTAGCCGGAATCGCGAATATCATATCACTATACTGCCGGTCAAAGACTTCACTTTAAGAGTTTGATTTGAGTAACCACCCAACAAGGTTAAATGTTAGATTGGAGATAAACCGATTTAATAAAACGACGAAGATAAATCTCCTTACCTAAATTGATTAAATCCCGAAAGTAGTATAATTCAAGTGCTACCGATTAGAATCCTAGGCGATTAAATCTCCTTTAAATCCCGAAATGCCGCCCATGAAAGAAAACACAAGATCAGTCCACCATGTAGCCATTCGGCTATGGTCTCTAAAAGCCGGGAAAGATTGGAAAATTAGCACAATCGACACTTTCCTCTATAGAAGGTTTCGGCTACCCCTTGCAGAAAGATTCAACAACCACAAATGAAGATCGAAGCGTAGAAGATTAGAGATATAGGAATTTCGGCTTTTAAGAAAAAAATTCAGAAAAGATGAACAAGAAGAATGCTGTCTTACAAGGGATATTCGGCCAATTTGTTTGAAAGAGAATAGACAGAAAATAATAGTGTTTCGGCAATTGATTAGGCTTCAGAGGGTTTCAGCTAGAAGGAAAAAGAAAAGAAAGTGGAGAGGGAGAATGAAGTGGTGATTTCGGCAGAAAAGAAAAAGATAACAAGAACTCAGTAAACAAATTTTTGGCACACCCTTGCCTATACTAAACCGATTCTCCCCCCTCACCTGTGTTTGATTTTCGACCAACACTAGCCTCCTTGATTAGCTCCTCATCTTTTCCCCTTATCTTAATCTGAACTCACATCCAAAAGAAACCTAATTAGCACCAACTCCTCACTCCTTTATCAGCTTAATATTCACATATTTTAAAACATTAAAATCCCCTAAATTTTAGCCTTGTTGCCGTCCCCCCTTGCTCCCTTTTAAGTGCTGAAATTGGTCCAAAAGCTTGGGCTCCAAGCGGCCAACCTTGGGCCCTCTCCATCCACTAGTGACGCCACCCTCTGTTCCTTTGTAGCGCCACTTAACTTTGGGCCACAAGCCCATTTTGGCATTTTTAACACAGATACCTACCTTTAAACCCTGTAGTGCCCCAACAGAAAATTTAACCGAGGCCTTGACCCATTCCTGAGCCCAATCTGGACCCCTAATCCTCAAATTAACACATTAAACATACAACACACCAAAATGCACAGGCCCAATAATTCAGGATGTTACATTTCAGTTCCCCGGCAACGGTGCCAAAAACTTGATCGTGTGTTAGAGTCTTAAAAATTTATATAAACAATGATCGAGCCTAGAAACTAACAGTGACAACTATTGAGGCAAGTGCACCTGTCGAACAGTAGTATAGTTAAGTGGCAAACCTGGATTGTCGAATCCAAAGGAACCAAAAGTATCAATACTAACTTTCTTTTTATTATTTAGCCTAAGAATTAAAGGAATTATTAATTAATCTAAAATTAACTAACTACTAAGCTAAAGATGCTAAGACAAAGAGAAGGAATTGGGGAAATACTTGTGGGAAAAAATAATTGATTAATACAATACCCGAAGAAGAATCCACCTAGAATTCACTTGTTATCTAACTCTGAACCAGACGATTTATTCACTTGACTTGATCCGTAGGATTCCCTAATGTATATTAATACCTCTCTCGAGGCTACTAACGTCTAACCCTAGGTTGATTAATTGAAATCTCTTTCTAATTAAAACCCCTAGAATTGCATTAACTCGATCTATGGACTCCCATATTAGGTTTGACCCTAATTCGGTAGATTTTTGTCATCCTATCTCTAGGGTTGCGATAAACTCCGCTTAACTATGCTAGATTTACTCTTAGATAGGGTCTATTTCTCCTCTGTCTAAGCTCATCAATACTTGAATTAATATCCTGGAATATCAAAACGAGAATTAAGAACACATAGTTAAGAACAAATCAAGTATTTATCATTGGAAACACAAAAATTTATATACTTTTTCATGCCCTTTTTGACCCAAATTCATGTGGTTTCGAGTAAATTCATGTCAGAAAATAATTAAATATTATAAAATAATTAAAATGTGCTAAAAATATGATGATGAATTTTAATTAATTTTATAGTTAATTTTGATTTATTTTGACTATTTTCGACAGATTCGCACAAAAGGCAAAAATCGGCTCGGCAGACACTGCTCGAAGAATAAAACCGAGAAGCGATTTGAAGATTCAAGGCGACTTTATTTCCAGCCCAAGACGGTCCAATTATGAATATTTAATCATAATTTAATTAATTTTAATTTATTCCCAATTTAATTTGGGCTAAATAAATTATTTTTAATTAATATTGGAAAAGGGGCCCAGTTGAACTGCATCAGTTGAACCGAACCGATTGAACCGAACCAGCCATCAATTGGGCAGCCCAAACCATCCACAATGAAGGCCCAAATCAGCTTATTAGCTGATTAATTTAGCTTCCAAAGGAGTCCTTGAAGATCTTTCAAAATCTCATTCAAAGCCCTCCAAAATTCATGACTTTTTGGATTGCCCCATGCTATATTTAGCAAAGTTGAAACATTCAACTTTGCCACATGGGATAGCTGGCCAAGGGAGGCCTCTTTTGCTGCTGCTATGTGCTATTTTTAGCAGCCCTAAACACCTATAAATACAGCCCCTAGCTGCTCATTCAAAACACACCTCAAGTCTTCACATTCTCCTCTCTCATTTTCTCTCAATTCCTCATTTTCCCTTTTCCCTTTTTGGTGTTCTTGTGCCGATTTCCCCTCTTGGAAAAGAGGTGTTTTTCCAGCCATTTGAAGCAGCAATTGAAGTGTTCATAAGCCCCCTTGATAGCCGAGGACAGCGAAGAACGAAGAAGGGATCAATCAGACAAGCCACGGAGAGCCACCGGATTTGTTTCTTGTTTCCTATCTCTTTAAATTATTTGTTGTTGTTTTGACAAACATGCTTATGAATATTCATGCTTTTGAAATGTTTAATTTTGTAACACCCCAAACTCGGCCAAAACACCACGACCGGATCTGGTATGTCACTAAGAAAATTTTGGAAAACATGTCGTATTTTCAGAAAATATTTTTCTAAAGTTTATCCTTTTATTCGAAAAAATAAATAGTTGATAGTTTAAATAAAATATGCCTTTATGAATTAAAAACCCAAATTTAAATACATGCATTAGTTCAATAAGAATTTAAATAACTAAAAGTAATTAAAGCCCAAAATAAAACAAAATATAAACTAGTGGCCCATGGCCTTATTACAACGAGATTTAAAATCCATTAATTAAAAATATAAAATAATAACTTGATTCTTTTTGCTGGATCCAGATGTTCTTTTGCATGGCCACCATGCGCTCCTCTCCAGCCCGGTCCAATGCACTAAGTGCTACCTGAAATATTAATTAATTGGTTGAGTCGCGAGACTCAGTGTGCAACCCTCATGCACCATTAGATTTTGGGCCTTAGGCCCATAAAACAGATTAATAATTTCATTTATATAAATAACAAATAATATGCAAGGCCCAACCCATTTGCCTAGGTTTCCATCCGCTACACACCCCCGTACCAACCGTTCACACCATTGGGGATTTCTACAATCAACCCACACCGCTACACGCCAAGATGGCAGTCATGCT
This sequence comes from Gossypium australe, assembly GCA_005393395.2. Lineage (NCBI taxonomy): Eukaryota > Viridiplantae > Streptophyta > Magnoliopsida > Malvales > Malvaceae > Gossypium > Gossypium australe. The sequence goes on along the minus strand of CM016625.1, from coordinate 14,842,747 downwards.
GCTCATCAACATATTATGGCCGAAGCCCTTATAACGGATCACGGCATTAGCCGCTACAACATATAACAGATCACGGTATAAACCGCCACACATATAACGTATAACTTCCTCCTTTCATCAACCCAACCCATGCAATCATATACAAGCAAATTACTTATAACATTAAATCAGATTATTCACTGACCTGGCGATTTGCGTTACCCTTTTTGGGCTTCCCACATTAAGTCGAGATTTCGGCATTTATCATAGCATATAAAACTTATAATCATATATTTAACAAACAGATCTAGATGGTGTGGAGAATTACACACCTGATTAATGCAGATACCCCTTCCTAAATCAATCTACACTTTGCTTCGAAAAGCCGGAAAAGATGTGAAAAATAGGCCTCTCCTATATTCGGCCATAGTTAGTATTCTACCCGATTTTATATATATGAATAAACAAATCCTCTTACCTTGAAATCCCGAATGTAACACGATTCTATAACTTAGAGATCTATGAGTTTCGACTTCTAGGAAAAATCCCGGAAAGATGATCTATCGCGCTTTCGGCTTTTGAAAGAACTAAAAATTGAAAAGATGGCTAAGGGAGATTCAGCCAATGAATATTAAGGAGAAGAATAGGTGTAGTTTCGGCTTTTGAATCAAAGTGAAGATGAGGGAATAGGCTTAGAGATTTCGGCTTTTGCAGAGAATGAAGAAGAAGATGAAACTTTAGGAGTTTCGGCTTTTACTCAGAGAAGAAGAGAAAAGAATGAGAGAAAAACCCCAAATGCCGAAATTAAAGAGATATTCCCCCTATTTATAGAAATTTCGGCACTTACCTAACCTTGCAGATAAATCCTATCTTTTCTTATTTATCTTAATCTACTAGCTCATCTAAAAGAGACTTAATTATCTCTAACTCCTCCCTCCTTTATCAGCATATTATCCACACATTTTAATCATTAAAATCCCTAAATTTTAGCCTTTATCTGCTTATTATCCACATAAAATAAATTCCTAAATAATAGCCTTTATCTGCTTATTATCCATATATTTTAAACATTAAAACCCCTAAATTTTAGCCTTGTTGCCATCCATTCCACCTAATCCTAATGCCCAAAATTTAGCTAACTTAAATTAAACAATTTCGGCTCCATGAAACTTAAATTTGGGCCCCTTACTCCCTTGTGTGGCGTCACCTCCTAAGATTGGGCCACAAGCCCACTTTGGTATTTTAAACGTAGATACTACCTTTTAAACCCCTATAATGCCCAAACAGAAAATTTTAATCAAGGCCTCTACCTAAGCCTGAGCCCAATTTGGACCCCTAACACTTAAATTAACACATTAAACATATCCTACCTATTAAACGCATAGGCCCAAAAATTCAGGATGTTACAGTTCTACCCCCTTTAAAGAAATTTCGTCCTCGAAATTTCCAACTAACTATTAATCGTACTACCTAAGTCTCACTACCATGCTTTCGCTGCGCACTCCAATTCTAAACCTAAAATAAACACTTAGTATTCTATGGTAGAGTACGTACCGGTATTCACATCTAGAGCGTCCTCGTCCCCTTGTACTCATGCTATCGGTTCGCATTTATCTGATTAAAAATTTTATGAATTATTGGTTTTCTTCCACTGATTATCCACGAACAGTCTTATGATTAGTAGTTTTAAGGGTAGTTCTTTCGAATTCGCAATTCAGTCTCAAGTTCACCTTTCTTAGTTCTAAGAACTACATACATTCAACTGACAACATCCATACACCCACATTCAATACATAGGGGTATTTTCGTCATTTCACTACCCAGGGGTATTTCCGTAATTTATCCTACAGGGGTATTTTCATAATTTTCAAAATAGAGTTCCTTGTTGATTTCATGAAATAAGGATATTTTGGTAATTTTTGCAATCCAGGGGTATTTCGGTAATTCTGTAATCTGGGGGTATTTCGGTAATTTTGTAATCCGAGGGTATTTCGATAATTTTACAAATCAAGGGTATTTTGGTCATTTCACAAATCAGGGGAAATTTGGTAATTTTACAAATCAGGGATAATTTGGTCATTTTGCAAATCAAGGTAATTTGGTAATTTTACAAATCAGGGGTATTTTGGTCATTTTGTAAAAATAATGTGGCTGATCCCTTTCGGGTTTTAATTATAGATTTTGACCCGTCAACAAATCCTCGTGGCTAGGGTGAACAGTCACTACACACCAGGTAGGATTCCAGCGAAGAGGAGGTGAGTCACTAGGACTACTTAAGTACCAGGCTCTTCCGGATCCAATCCTAGACATGCGCATGCCTGTTGCCACACCCTAGTCTCGCGACTCGTTTATGGGTTTGTTTAGTGAAATTAAGTCTTATGAGATTTAAGGAGTTGTTTCAGCTAAGCCTAGAGTCCATCAAGTTCTAATCTAACTAATCTACTTCCCATCACACAATGGTTCAAAATACTTACCTGGCGGACTTGGGCCGGAGACGCAGGTGCCATGCCGAGAAAACCATCTTGTATCACTTATAAATATACATGTTTCAAAAACCCATTTTTAGAAAACGTTTTGAGCCCAAAACTGAGTTTTGAACTGGGCTCTGATACCAATTTGTAACACCCCAAACCCGGCCCAAACACCACGACCGGATCTGGTATGTCACTAAGAAAATTTTGGAAAACATGTCGTATTTTCAGAAAATACTTTTCTAAAGTTTATCCTTTTATTCGAAAAAATAAATAGTTGATAGTTTAAATAAAATATGCCTTTATGAAATTAAAAACCCAAATTTAAATACATGCATTAGTTCAATAAGAATTTAAACAACTAAAAGTAATTAAAGCCCAAAATAAAACAAAATATAAACTAGTGGCCCATGGCCTTATTACAACGAGATTTAAAATCCATTAATTAAAAATATAAAATAATAACTTGAGTCTTTTTGCTGTATCCAGATGTTCTTTTGCATGGCCACCTTGCGCTCCTCTCCAGCCCGGTCTAATGCACTAAGTGCTACCTGAAATATTAATTAATTGGTTGAGTCGCGAGACTCAGTGTGCAACCCTCATGCACCATTAGATTTTGGGCCTTAGGCCCATAAAACAGATTAATAATTTCATTTATATAAATAACAAATAATATGCAAGGCCCAACCCGTTTTCCTAAGTTTCCATCCGCTACACACCCCCGTACCAACCGTTCACACCATTGGGGATTTCTACAATCAACCCACACCGCTACACGCCAAGATGGCAGTCATGCTGCTCATCAACATATTATGGCCGAAGCCCTTATAACGGATCACGGCATTAGCCGCTACAACATATAACAGATCACGGTATAAACCGCCACACATATAACGTATAACTTCCTCCTTTCATCAACCCAACCCATGCAAACATATACAAGCAAATTACTTATAACATTTAATCAGATTATTCACTGACCTGGCGATTTGCGTTACCCTTTTTGGGCTTCCCACATTAAGTCGAGATTTCGGGATTTATCATAACATATAAAACTTATAATCATATATTTAACAAACAGATCTAGATGTTGTGGAGAATTACACACCTGATTAATGCAGATCCCCTTGCTAAATCAATCTACACTTTGCTTCGAAAAGCCGGAAAAGATGTGAAAAATAGGCCTCTCCTATATTCGGCCATAGTTAGTATTCTACCCGATTTTATATATATGAATAAACAAATCCTCTTACCTTGAAATCCCGAATGTAACACGATTCTATAACTTAGAGATCTATGAGTTTCAGCTTCTAGGAAAAATCCCGGAAAGATGATCTATCGCGTTTTCGGCTTTTGAAAGAACTAAAAATTGAAAAGATGGCTAAGGGAGATTCAGACAATGAATATTAAGGAGAAGAATAGGTGTAGTTTCGGCTTTGAATCAAAGTGAAGATGAGGGAATAGGCTTAGAGATTTCGGCTTTTGCAGAGAATGAAGAAGAAGATGGAACTTTAGGAGTTTTCGACTTTTACTTAGAGAAGAAGAGAAAAGAATGAGAGAAAAACCCCAAATGCCGAAATTGAAGAGATATTACCCCTATTTATAGAAATTTCAGCACTTACCTAACCTTGCAGATAAATCCTATCTTTTCTCATTTATCTTAATCTACTAGCTCATCTGAAAGAGACTTAATTATCTCTAACTTCTTCCTCCTTTATCAGCATATTATCCACATATTTTAATCATTAAAATCCCTAAATTTTAGCCTTTATCTGCTTATTATCCACATAAAGTAAATTCCTAAATAATAGCCTTTATCTGCTTATTATCCATATATTTTAAACATTAAAACCCCTAAATTTTAGCCTTGTTGCCATCCATTCCACCTAATCCTAATGCCCAAAATTTAGCTAACTTAAATTAAAAAATTTGGGCTCCATGAAACTTAAATTTGGGCCCTTTACTCCCTTGTGTGGCATCACCTCCTAAGATTGGGCCACAAGCCCACTTGGGTATTTTAAACGTAGATACTACCTTTTAAACCCCTATAATGCCCAAACAGAAAATTTTAATCAAGGCCTCTACCTAAGCCTGAGCCCAATTGGGACCCCTAACACATTAAACATATCCTACCTATTAAACGCATAGGCCCAAAAATTCTGGATGTTACAAATTTAATCAATTTAGCTTGAATTTAATTCGTGTTGGTTTGATTTCATTTTGCCCTCTTAGATTATTAAAATTGTGTTTATGCTGTTAAAGGCCTCGGTGAAATGTTTGATTAAGTAAAATTATGTTTAAGTTATCTGGCATTTTAATTATTTAGATAGCTAATGAGTTAATTATTTAAACGCATTGAAATTGTAATTAATGGACACAATACTTAATCTGTGCATGTTTAATTCTTCTAAGGTAGCTGAAGATTAAATTAGCATTGTATTTGACGATACATATGCCTTGCATAACTTGCGGGATTTTTGTGATTAAATTGTTTCAAGGTAAAAATACTTTGTTACTTCACATGATCTTTTATATGCTTATTAGGTTGAATTAATCGTTTGCATCGACATAGGAATATGCGAGAGATTGTTTAATTTAATAAGTATGTATGTGCAATAACATGCTTACCAGTAGAAGTCTGTTTAATCGTTCGAATTTGCATAGAAATAAGTACAAGAGATGAATGGATTTTTATTTGTAAGTATGTTCATAAGTTAGCAAATTACCGAGTTTCCATGTTTTAACAAGTATAAACACGAGCTTAATTGTAATAGTCCGAATTTGACCCTAATCGGAACGGTGGTTTCGGGACCACGAATCCGATTCCAAAAAAATTTTAGATATTATTTTCGGTGTTTGTTATATGTGAATTAATGTGTGTGAAAGTTTCGTAAGAAAATTTTATCGTTTGAATGTTTAATTTGACAAAAAGGATTTAATCGCGTAAAGTGTAAAAGTAGCAAACTATAATGAAAAGTGCTAATGTGATAATGGCTTTTTAATATGGGGTATCAAAAGGGAAAATAGCCCATTTTAAAGTTAGTGGATGGTAGAAAGACAACTAAACCATTATTTATGTTTTATTTTATTAATTATAATAGGTTAAATTTGTAAATTAGTAAATACATATTATAAGTTAAAGATTAAACAAAACAAAAAGACCATTATCATCCTTTATTTCTTGGCCGAATGTGGAGGAAAGAACAAGGGCTTGGCTTCTTTGATTTTCGGCTATTATAGTCTCAAATTCAAGGTTAGTTTGATTTCGGTTCTTGAAAATTTTTACGTTTTTGAGATCGTTGCTTAGAAATCTTCAAGACCCATGTTTTAATTTTTGAGTTTGATGAATATTTTGAGTTGAGCCATTGTTGATAGTTGGTTGTTTTTGTTGATTAAGGATGAATTATGAAATATATGTGTTAGATTAAAATGTTTTGTCTTTGGATTTTTGATGAAATTGAGTATTTTGGGCTAAATTGAGAAAATAAATTTTTGAGGGGCTAAAATGCAAAATAAATGAAAGAAATGGACTTATATAGTCCCTATGAATATTCGGCCCTTAGGTTGTGTAATGAAATTTTGTGTATTTTGTGTTTTGTGCAAATAGGACTAATTTGTAAAAATGTGAAATATTAGGGGCAAAATGGTAATTTTCCTATTTAGGTGTTTTTGGATTAAATTGAAATGAAATGTACTTGAATGAGCTTATTTTAAATATGTTTAGATCAAAAACAAAGAAAATCGAATTTGGATCGGGGAAAAACGAAAGTTTACGAATAGCTGGTCTTCGTCGTCCGTCGATAGTTGAGGTAAGTCCTTAAGCAAATTAATTTCATAAGAATTGATTATAATCTAGCATATATGTTGAATTATGAACTTGTGGAGCTAAACATGTTAAAACCGAATGTGAGGAAGTAATTTAGCAATGTATGTAATCGAACTCATTGAGGTAATATGTGAAGGTGATATTGAATTATATAGGATATATGTGATATTGGTAAGGTGTGAAAGTGATATTGAATTATATGAAATATATGTGATATTGATAGTATGTGATGTGAATGAGATGACTCAATAATATGAATGTTCGTGTAACACCCCAAACCCGGCCTAGACGTTACGACCGGATCTGGCATGTCACATGAGAGGAATGTCTAAAAACTGTGCGTTCGTTAATAAGTTCGTATTCTTTATATTTGTTGTGAAAAATCAAGTTTAAGTAATTTTGAATAAGAAACGGTTTATTAACATTTTAAGAAAATCTCGAATTAAACATTTAACAATAATAAGCAATAACCAAATTGAAAGCTAAAATCAAATAAAACCATAGGCCTTATTACATAACAGAATCCCAAATTTAAAATAAAATGAAATAAGTCCAAGTAACCATTTAAAAAGGAAAGAAACGCAATCTTGAGCATGGCCACCTCGAGTCCACCCCGGCTCCATATCCGCGGTCTAGGAATTACCTGCAAAATTAACTAAAGGGGGTGAGTCATCAAGACTCGGTGTGTAAATCCCCATCCCGAAAATAACCATGCTCTTACACAATTTCATAAGCCAATATGCAAGTCATGCAACCCAAAACCTAACCATCCGTACTCCTGTTTCTACCCCGTGTGGTCAAAACCACTGATGACCGTAGTCACAAAATAATATGGTGGGGCCAACCCACCTTGTGGTCAAAACCACTGATGACAATCCCGTATATCGATATGTGGGGCCAACCCACTGTGGTCAAAACCACTGGGACGAGTCACAAAGATAGCAATATGTGGTACCAAACCACTGGTGGTCAAAAACACTGAGACTTAGTCACAATAATATAGAAAGCGGGGCCAACCCACTGTGTGGTACCAAACCACTGGTGACAGTCTGATAAATCATACCTTCCCCCTCCTCTCATCATTCCCATGCAATATGACAAAATAATTCGTGTATGCAGTATGTCATGTATGCTAAACATATATCAAATATAAGTATAACATGAATCAGCATCATAATCAGATAGATATAAAATAACATAATCACGCTAATCAACCTCTAAGGGTATAACTGTAATTTTACCTACCAAGGGTATTTTTGTAATTTACCCACCAAGGGTATTTTCGTAATCTCACACCTGCAATGGCCTTTCCATAAGCCCAAATGTCACCCCGAGCGACTCGGTTACCATTTCCGGTCATACCAGACTATTGGGCCTAAAACCCAATTCTGGCCCATCCGAGCCCACGCGCTCGTGTGGCCCACCTAACACAAATCTAGCCATGTATATAGGTTCCACCTAGTCTAGTTCACTATATACTACACTATCATACATTTTATTCAATTGGGCCCACGGGCCCATTGGGCCCACTTTGGCCCATCGCGGCCCTAAGCAGCTTCAACCCACAAGAATACTACTGATGGCCTCAACTATCGCGTCGAAGCCCCACACGTGCGCTCGCACGCTCGTGTGGCTACTATTACCGTGACCGGTACTTCGGCATTTGCCGCTCTACAACTAGAGTAGAGAGAGTTACACACCTGATAGGAGTCTGGTGCTAAACTGCGCTGCGACCACTCCTGTGCCCAAACGCCCACCAAGGTATGTTAACTCTCCTCCTAGGATGCTCTTTATATAGCGAGCTCTTCACCTTCCTTCTTTGTATCTTTCCGATGTGGGATCCCTTCGTCAGTAGAGTTTAAATTCAACTGAAACTCTTGCCGTCCAATCCGTAAAATAAATACTCCTTTGCTTCTCACGAGATTCGAACCCAGGCTCCCTTGCAACATAATCCACGATGCTAACCACTTGGCCACAAGCTCCTCTTGTGTCTTAAACCATGCGCAACTAAATATAAACTATGGGCCAAATTCTAAGGTCCAAGCAAAAAGAAAACCAAAATGCAAGAGCCAAGACTTGAACCTTGGACCTCCTTCCTTACTTATGGCGTCACCCCATTATCTCTTATGTGGCGTCACTTTGCCACTACACACACACTCCACTTGTGTCATTTTCCTCCACATTTTATTCTTAAGGCCTACCTGCCAACTTCCAGGGTTTTTTTCACCAAAAACCAAAATTTCCCCAAAGCCAAAGTTCGATCCCGGGACTTCATAAGCCCTCTAACCTTCCAAAATCACTTATCTAAAAGGTCCAACTTGCATTTAAGCCGATCTCTTGTTCTCCAAAAAATTTTAAACGCAACTACGCCTAAGGCCCATTGGGCCCAATCCTACTAGGCCCAATTTCAGGATGTTACAGTTCGGGCTTCGAGCCTAGCAGGCCTTGTGCTGGTAATTTATATCGGGCTTCGAGCCTAGCAGGCCTTGTGTCGGTGATCTTTATCGGGCTTAATGCCTAGCAGGCCTCGTGCCGGTAAATTATATCGGGCTTATTGCCTAGCAGGCTAAATGTTGGTGTTCGAACTTCGGACCTTGAGTCTAGCAAGTCTAGTGCCAGTATGTGAGATTCGGGCAAATGCCTAGCAGGTTTTATACCGGTGAGTTGAAATTTCAAGCTTAGATTATGTACTAGTAAAGTCATGAAATGAATCAAGTGAGCCTAAGCATTTGAAAATGAATTTGTTAATTCGGCTACAAGGTATGTGCTATTCATATTCATGTATTATACATATATATATGCGATGATAATAAGTAAATGAATTGGTGAAAGAAATGTGATATACAATTGGTAGATGCAAATTGTGTATAAACTATGCCATGAGGAAATTGGTTATATGAAAGCATAAAGTGGTTAAAGGTATTCGTATAAGTATATTGATATGAATGATACTAATTGATCCTGTATATTCAGCCTTATGCTTATGTTTACGTGACATATTGGGATTACTTTGATTCCATGTATACGAATGTATGAAATGTTAAATGGATATATATATGTGACTATATTTCCTTTTATGTGAAATTACTAAGTGTAAAGTATATGCTTATTGTATATACATATATATGTGATCCTATTGAATTATGTGTATCGAAAATATGAGTAGTTGGAAAAGAGTATTTAATCTATATGTGAACTATATGATGAGATTATAAATTGAAGTTTAAAGGTAAAATAGTGATGATGGTTAAGCTAAATGAGCATTAGCATTCGACATTAGTAGATCATTTAAGTACTAAGCTTTAAACTATTGATATTAGATGCTTGGATATATGAGAGTTTAAATGAACATGTGTTTATGTAATTAAAGAGGTAAATCGGATGTACACGGCCCTTTACTTGTTCGAATATTTATGTGAACTTAGTGAGTTTCGTGTATGTGTATTATGAATATATTATAAAGAAAGGATGTTTTATATTTTGAATTTGATGCTGAGTTGGAAAGTTGTATGCTAATGGTATGGGAATGATAAGTGTTATGTTAAGTGAGGTAAAAGCATTCGGTTTTGAAGGACTTTCGAGTTAAGCTGTTTTATTCAATGTTATTACTTGATTATTTTAAAATGCTTGAATGTCCAATTGGTATATTATGATTGCTTAAGACTTACTAAGCTAAATTAGCTTACTCCGTGTGTTCATCGTTCTGTTTTATAGATTTTGATCAAGCTAAGAACTCAGGGGATCGTCAACAAAGTCATCCACACTATCAACCTATTTTGGTATTTTTGATTTTGGATTTTTTAAACTAAAGGCATGTATAGGCTAGACTAAGTTTCGAGCTATGAATTTGTCCTTGTATATATTAGCCATGCGAAAATGGCTTTACTTGGATCATTAGAATTAGGCTTGGCATTATGAGTTCGTGATTGAGTGTTTAATGTGTTTGGTTATATCGATTTGATTATGACTTAATTATATGTAGTATATGATTGTTATGTTTCGTTAATAATGTGGTGCATGAGTTGATATATGTATATAATGGATATGGTAAATATGTTCTGACTAGTTGAAATAGATAGTTAAAAGAATATGATATGAAGTTTAGGTATACTAATATGTATATGTGACTTAGGTGTACAATGAGATGTTGTTTGTGTTTTAATGTTTCTTTTAATTTAACGACTGAATTATGGTATTATGGTCTTCATTGCTTTCAGCCATGGCATTTAAGCACCATGATAGTGTATTTCATAATAGGATTGTGCATGTGATAGTAGCATGGTTGATTTATGTTATACATGTCAGGCATAGGATCATGTATTTAGCTTATCTTAGAAATATATCTTATTGTATATCACGTGTGTGATGGATATTCATATGACTTGACCGAAATTTGAGGTGGTTGACAAATGCGATTCTATTATGCATGTTTTGATAAATCATGAATGGAAAGTTCCTTATGTAGTAGTTGGTCATATTTTGTAATTTGAAACAATAAGGTTGAAGTTGGGAAATGGTTAGTACCATATTCGAATGTGTTTGGTTTAAAGATTGAGGAGGATTTACTGTGAAGTGATCAAATGAAAAACGAATTGGGAAGATAGTTTTATGACGAAATTGCAGATTCGGTTATGTTCTTATTAATAAATTGAGACATACTTTGCTGAGATGTGTTTATTTAGTTTATTTGAATATGATTGAACAAGATACCATGCAACTATACATATGTATGTTTATATTTAGTGATTTTTATTTATTTTTAAGAAAAGCCATTTTAAGCATGTGTATATTCGGCTAATGTGATTTAAAATATCAAGTGGACAGTGTTCATTGTTAATTATATTGATGAGTTATTTGTGATTATCATTAAAGGGATTAAATTTTTGTATGTTATTATCTAAGCATATTCGTGTTGTTTAATTTGCTTTCGGATATGACTATGTGAGCAGTAATTGTTTATGGCTACTTGTGTTTTGTTCGGTAATGCCTTGCAACCCAATCTGGTGACGGACAGGGGTTAAGGGTGTTACATTTGATTGGTATCAGAGCTTACGATTTAGTCGATTCTAGGACTACCGTATCACGTGTGAGTCTAGTTATACATGCCTTAAATTATAATGTGATAGTGTGGTGACTTCTGACATCTGAATTGTGATTTTATATTGTAAATAGATCCCAATAGAGCCGTAGTTGATGATGTTGAGAGCGTAGCGCTTGATCCCGCACATGGGTCAGCGCCGGTAGACTCTCGACCTATTTCGAGTAGCCATGAGGGGGAGGCTAAGCAAGCCTTCTACTAAATGATGAACAAATGCTTTACTCAATATCTGGACTAACCCGACTGTGCAATTACCTCCACCCCCGAATAATCCATCTTCGATACCTACGGTACCTCTAATGATAGATCCGATGAGATTTAGTAGGCCTCCCGTTGATAAAATCAGGAAACATGAGACCGAAGAGTTTAAAACTAATGATGATGATAATGATGCTGAGCGGGCTGAGTTGTGGTTTGATAATACTATCTGTGTGTTCAATGAGCTATCTTGTACTCCAGATGAATGTTTAAAGTGTGCCATATCTTTGTTAGGAGACAATATTATCATATCTTAAGCCAGAGTGCCAGTCAAAGCGTAGGCTATTCGAGCTCTAGAGGATGCCTCATCACCTGATGTCATAACTGGTACATTTACTCTTTATGATATTTTTGCGATTGTTTTGATAGACCCTGGTTCTACGCATTCAAATGTATGCATAAATTTAGTATTCAACAAGACTTTGATTGTAGAATCTTCTGAATTTGCTATAAAAGTAACGAACTCCTTGGTAAAAGTGTTCTGGTTGATAAAGTATGCAAGAATTGTCCGTTAAGGTTTCGAGATATCTGTTTCCCGCTGAGTTGATGTTTTTACTGTTTGATGAATTCAATATTATTTTGGGAAGGGATTGGTTGTTTATGCCTGATGCTGTTGTGAACGGCAAAAGAAAGACTATAAATTTGAGATGTCCAAAGGATAAGAAAATACGGATTGAGTCTGATGATTTGAGTGGATTGCCTGCTGTAATATCTGTTTTGAAAGCTCCGAGTTAAATGAAAAAAGTTACGAGGCATATTTTGCCTACGTGATTGATTCGAAAGTATCTAAGAAGAAAATTGAATCAGTGTCTATTGTTTATGAGTTTTCTAATGTGTTTCCTGAAGAGTTACCAGGTTTGCCTCTGATTCATGAAGTTGAATTTGTTATTGATTTGTTGTGGTAATTGTAGATGACATTTTGATTTATTCACGTGATGAAAAGGAGCATGCTGAACCTTTGAGAATTTTGTTGCAAACTTTGAGAGAAAAAAAATTATATGCGAAATTCAGTGAATGAGAATTTTGATTGTATGAAGTTAGTTTTCTGAGACATATTGTGTCAGTCTTTGGAATCCAAGTAGATGCGAGTAAGATTTCTGCTATTTTGAGTTGGAAACCTCCGAAAAATGTGTCTATAGTTCGTAGTTTTCTGGGCTTAGCTGGTTATTACCGCAGGATTATAAAAGGTTTTTCAGTGAAAGTTACTCCGTTGACTAGACTGCTTTAGAAAGATGTCAGATTTGAATGGTCGGAAAAGTGTCAGAAAAGTTCCGATCAGTTGAAAGCCCTTTTGACTAAAGCTCCAGTGTTAGTTCAGCCTGAATCGGGAAGGCAAAGTCGTAGCCTATGCTTCGAGACAATTGAAACCGCATAAAAGAAATTAACTGACACATGATTTGGAGCTAGCAGCTATTATATTCGTGATGAAGATTTGGCGTCATTACTTGTTCGGAGAGAAATGTCATGTCTATTCAGATCACAAAAGTTTAAAATATTTGATGACTCAAAAAGATTTGAACCTGCATCAGAGAAGATGGCTTGAGATATTGAAGATTATGAGCTAGTGTTAGATTATCATCCGGGTAAAACAAACTTTGTGGCTAATGGTTTGAGGAGAAAGTCATTGTTGCATTATAGGCTTTGAATACTCAGTTAGACTTGTCTGATGATAGTTTTGTAATAGAGGAATTGAGAACAGAATCGATGTTTTTACAACAGATATATGAAGCTCAGAAGACTGATAATGAAGTGCTAGGGAAATGAGCCCAGTGGGAAATGAAATTTTAATTTTAATTTTAATTGTGGATGATTGTTTGAAATATCGAGATATTATCTGTGTTCCGAGAAAATCCAGGATTGATTCAATTGATTTTGAAAGAAACACATAATAAAGGTTTTTCTGTTCATCTGGGAAGTACTAAAATGTACCATGATTTAAAGCAACATTACTGGTGGTCTGGTATAAAATAAGACACTTCTGACTTTGGTTTGAAATGTTTAGTTGTCAGCAAGTGAAAACTGAACATCAAGTTCCGTATGGATTGCTACATCCGATCTTGGTTTCTGAGCGGAAATGAAATAGAGTAACAATGGACTTTGTTTCTGATTGACCTTGACTCCGATAAAGAAAGATGCGATATGGGTCGTAATTGACTGATTAACTAAATCTGCCAGTTTTATTCCGGTTAGGTCTGATTTCTCACTTGAGAAATTGGCAAAGTTTTATATTACTGAGATTGTAAGATTATACGGGGTTGATTTGATAAAGGATACAGAACAGGAAGTGAAATTGATCCGAGATTGTTTGAAAGCAGCATCTGATCTTCAGTAGTCCTATGCAGACTTGAAACGAAAAGATATAGAATTGGAGATCGACGCTAAAGTATTTCATGTTTCAATGTTTCGTAGATATCGATCCGACCCGTCACATGTGATAGCCCCATCTGAAATAGAAATCCGATCTAATATGACATATGAAGAAAAGCCGATCTGTATCTTAGTCGTGAAGTAAAGGAGTTGAGAAATAAGAAATGGCAGCCTGAAGATTCAAGAAGACAACAATATCTGAAATTGTTCAGCGGAAAGATTTTCGAGGACGAAAATCCCTAAGGGGGGAGAGTTGTAACAGTCGAAATTTGACCCTAATCGAAACGGTGGTTTCGGAACCACGAATCCGAGTCCGAAAAATTTTTAGATATTATTTTTGGCGTTTTTATATGTTAATTAATGTGTGTGAAAGTTTCGTAAGAAAATTTTATCGTTTGAATGTTTAATTTGACAAAAAGGACTTAATCGCGTAAAGTGTAAAAGTAGCAAACTATAATGAAAAGTGCTAATGTGATAATGGCTTTTTAATATGGGGTATCAAAAGGGAAAATAGCCCATTTTAAAGTTATTGGATGGTAGAAAGACAACTAAACCATTATTTATGTTTTATTTTATTAATTATAATAGGTTAAATTTGTAAATTAGTAAATACATATTTTAAGTTAAAGATTAAACAAAACAAAAAGACCATTATCATCCTTTACTTCTTGGCCGAATGTGGAGGAAAGAACAAGGGCTTGGCTTCTTTGATTTTCGGCTATTATAGTCTCAAATTCAAGGTTAGTTTGATTTCGGTTCTTGAAAATTTTTACGTTTTTGAGATTGTTGCTTAGAAATCTTCAAGACCCATATTTTAATTTTTGAGTTTGATGAATATTTTGAGTTGAGCCATTTTTGATAGTTGGTTGTTTTTGTTGATTAAGGATGAATTATTAAATATATGTGTTAGATTAAAATGTTTTGTCTTTGGATTTTTGATGAAATTGAGTATTTTGGGCTAAATTGAGAAAATAAATTTTTGAGGGGCTAAAATGCAAAATAAATGAAAGAAATGGACTTATATAGTCCCTATGAATATTCGGCCCTTAGGTTGTGTAATGAAATTTTGTGTATTTTGTGTTTTGTGCAAATAGGACTAATTTGTAAAAATGTGAAATATTAGGGGCAAAATGGTAATTTGCCTATTTAGGTGTTTTTGGATTAAATTGAGATGAAATGTACTTGAATGAGCTTATTTTAAATATGTTTAGATCAAAAACAAAGAAAATCAGATTTGGATCGAGGAAAAACGAAAGTTTACGAATAGCCGGTCTTCGTCGTCCGTCGATAGTTGAGGTAAGTCCTTAAGCAAATTAATTTCATAAAAATTGATTATAATCTAGCATATATGTTGAATTATGAACTTGTGGAGTTAAACATGTTAAAACCGAATGTGAGGAAGTAATTTAGCAATGTATGTAATCGAACTCATTGAGGTAATATGTGAAGGTGATATTGAATTATATAAGATATATGTGATATTGGTAAGGTGTGAAAGTGATATTGAATTATATGAAATATATGTGATATTGATAGTATGTGATGTGAATGAGATGACTCAATAATATGAATGTTCGGGCTTCGAGCCTAGCAGGCCTTGTGCCGGTGATTTATATCGGGCTTCGAGCCTAGCAGGCCTTGTGCCGATGATCTTTATCGGGCTTAATGCCTAGCAGGCCTCGTGCCGGTGAATTATATCAGGCTTATTGCCTAGCAGGCTAAATGCCGGTGTTCGAACTTCGGACCTTGAGTCTAGCAAGTCTAATGCCAGTATGTGAGATTCGGGCAAATGCCAAGCAGGTTTTATACCGGTGAGTTGAAATTCCAAGCTTAGATTATGTACTAGTAAAGTCATGAAATGAATCAAGTGAGCCTAAGCATTTGAAAATGAGTTTGTTAATTCGGCTACAAGGTATGTGCTATTCATATTCATGTATTATACATATATATATGCGATGATAATAAGTAAATGAATTGGTGAAAGAAATGTGATATACAATTGGTAGATGCAAATTGTGTATAAACTATGCCATGAGAAAATTGGTTATATGAAAGCATAAAGTGGTTAAAGGTATTCGTATAAGTATATTGATATGAATGATACTAATTGATCCTGTATATTCAGCCTTATGCTTATGTTTACGTGACATATTGGGATTACTTTGATTCCATGTATACGAATGTATGAAATGTTAAATGGATATATATATGTGAATATATTTCCTTTTATGAGAAATTACTAAGTGTAAAGTATATACTTATTGTATATACATATATATGTGATCTAATTGAATTATGTGTATCGAAAATATGAGTAGTTGGAAAAGAGTATTTAATCTATATGTGAACTATATGATGAGATTATAAATTGAAGTTTAAAGGTAAAATAGTGATGATGGTTAAGCTAAATGAGCACTAGCATTCGACATTAGTAGATCATTTAAGTACTAAGCTTTAAACTATTGATATTAGATGCTTGGATATATGAGAGTTTAAATGAACATGTGTTTATGTAAGTAAAGAGGTAAATCGGATGTACACGGCCCTTTACTTGTTCGAATATTTATGTGAACTTAGTGAGTTTCGTGTATGTGTATTATGAATATATTATAAAGAAAGGATGTTTTATATTTTGAATTTGATGTTGAGTTGGTAAGTTGTATGCTAATGGTATGGGAATGATAAGTGTTATGTTAAGTGAGGTAAAAGCATTCGGTTTTGAAGGACTTTCGAGTTAAGCTATTTTATTCAATGTTATTACTTGATTGTTTTAAAATGCTTGAATGTCCAATTGGTATATTATGATTGCTTAAGACTTACTAAGCTAAATTAGCTTACTCCGTGTGTTCATCGTTCTGTTTTATAGATTTTGATCAAGCTAAGAGCGCAGGGGATCGTCAACAAAGTCATCCACACTATCAACCTATTTTGGTATTTTTTATTTTGGATTTTTTAAACTAAAGGCATGTATAGGCTAGACTAAGTTTCGAGCTATGAATTTGTCCTTGTATATATTAGCCATGCGAAAATGGCTTTACTTGGATCATTAGAATTAGGCTTGGCATTATGAGTTCGTGATTGAGTGTTTAATGTGTTTGGTTATATCGATTTGATTATGACTTAATTATATGTAGTATATGTAACATCCTGGAAAGGGCCTATGCATTTTCGATTTAATTGTACGAAGTGACATGTTTTATGTACTAGGAATAAATTTCGAACATTTCTGGAAACCTGAAAATGAATGGAAATGATTTGGAAATGAACATTTTTGCAAACCTGAAAATGTATAGAAATGTTAAGTTTAAAAATTGAAAGTGAACATTTTTGGAAACTTGGAAATGTAAGGAAATGGCAAGTATACAGAGCCGATCGAAAATTTTAGGAAACTTGGAAATGATCTAGAAATGTCAAATTTTAAAGTTTAAAATAGGAAATTAGGGCAAGGAGGCCTTAAAAGAAAAAGTTGGTGAAATTTGACACACAAATAGGCTTGGAAAAGTGGCCTGAAGATGCCACTTAGGGCCTATGGAAATGGCGCCATGTGCAAGAGGAATGGGCCTGGGTTCGAGTCACTTGGGAAGCAAATAAATAAGGTTTTATTTTGGCTTCCAGAAGGTTGAGGTGGACGGCACATGCTTCTAGAAAAGGAGGTGTTTTATTTTCATAAATATGTGATTAATAAGGTGATAATAAAGGATTTTTATTGGATTATTTTTTGAAGAGATAATAGATGGATAAATATGGATTTATCCCTTTTATTTTGATAGATAAGGAAGAGATAAAAGAGGATTATTATTAGTATTATTTTTATTAAGAGATAAGAGATAATAAAGGATATTTCTTTAATTATTTTAAATTAAAGAGATAAAGCTATCAAATAAAGAAGAGTGGTGGCCAAGTAAGGGACTCTAGCCTAGTAAATTTGGCTATAAAAGGAAAAGAGAGGCCATTCATTCATTCACATTTCCTTTGCCGAATTTCTTAAGCAAATTCTCTTCTCTCTGCCGAATTCTCTCTGTCATTGTTCTTCTTTCTCTTTTCAATTCTTCACAAAGCCGAAAGCAGAATCCCCCTAGTCTTGCCGAATTTTCCTAAGTTTTATATCTTCCTCTTCTTTCTTTGAAAAACCAAAAATCCTCTACTGTTCATCAAGAAGCTGAAATTTTAATCCACATCAAGGCCATAGCCGAATATTGTTAAAGGCTCAAGCAAGGATTGTCGATTCCTAAAGTAAGGAGATCTTTCGGGATTTACTAAGTGTCGACTACAAGGAAGGAGAAGTTCTTTTCCCGAAGGTACACCATAAGCCGCGTGTTCCCTAGTTATTCGGTGAATTTCGGGATTTAAGAATCTAAGGTAAGTCATATTTAACATACGGCTAAGGGTTATTTGTTGTGAATAAATGTTAGAAATTGATCTAACATGAAGTTATAGGGATTTCGACAGAGGGATACAAGGATTTCGGGATTTGAGAATTTCAAGGTAAGTTTTAAGAATACTAATCCTACTAGGATTTGGATTTATGGCCGAATGGCTTTTTATTAAAGTAGTAAGTGATTAATCAAATGTAGGAATTTGAGATCTAAGGCAGTAGATCAGATTTCGGGATTTCAAGGAATTCGTTAAGCAAATCAGGTGTGTACCCTACCCTAAGTTTTGATAGGTTCATGGCTATGTTTAAATTAAATGTATTATTAAGAATGTGTGTACTCACATTAATTTTCGATATATCATATGGCAATTATTTTTAATATATGAATATGCATAAGAATGTGAATGTGGCTAAGTACCACAAATGTGGTAAGAGTACCCAGGTACGTTTCCTTCTTTCGATAGGATTACGAATATGTTATATTGTTAACATGTGAATAATGAGAAATTAAGTATGTTATGCATGATATATGGGGCATTCGGGATATATGTGAAAGGGGAAGAAGGTGTTGACTTCGGTCTCACCAACGGAATATGGTGACTACGGTCACAAAATTTGAATATGGTAACTCCGGTTACATTATCTGAATTTGGTAACTTCGGTTACATTATTTGAATATGGTGTCTAATGACACAAATTATATGGGCGATGAGCACGTCGACTGCAGCGACTGCCTTCGATGGTGTGTAGCGGATGGAGGGTTGACTTAGTAGTCCCCACGGTGTGACTGGCAGGTACGGGTGGTGTGTAGCAGATGGACCTTTAGGCTTGGGTTTGGGAATGCATCATTAATTGTATTCTATGATTTGAATGTGTATCATTTGTATGCCTGATTCTATTATGACTTAGTGTTGTGTACACATTTTGTCTGTTGATTCACCCCGTTGGGGAATATTTTTCAGGTGATGAGCAGTAATGGACCGGGTCGGCAGGAGCTTAAAGGTGGCCATGCATAGCAAGAAATTTATGATTTGGACTTTCAATTTATTTGAAGTATTTTAAGTTTTACTTTGGGATCATTGATATAATAAGGCCATTGTGGTTTACTTTATTTTTTTTCTTTTATTTATTATGTTTGTGGATTTTTATCAATTAAAGTTTTAAGTAAATTCCTTTTAAAATTAACTCTAAATGTTTTGTCACCTTAAATAAATGGGTTTTAATATAAGATAAATTTGTTTTCAACTGAAGCCCAACCCAAGCAATATTTTTTTAAAAATCACACAAGTTTTTCCTAAGTAACAAAAGAATTTTGAACCGGTTTACTTGAGGAACATACCAAATCTGGTTAAAGCTCGTGGGCCGGGTTTGGGGTGTTTCAGTTTGGTATCAGAGCCCAGTTTCAAACCCTCGGCCTTGGGTTTAAGGCCCAAAACGTTTTTAAATCGAGCCCAAATGAGTTTTTGAAGATAAGCAGGTTTTTCTGGCATGGCACCTAAGTCTCCGACCCGAAGTCCACCAGGTAAGTACTTCGATCTCTTGTGTGATTTATATTGTGATTTGTAGAAGGGTAGAAATGGAATGGAACGTAGATTAGTATGATAGGAACTTGAACCCTAGGACTAGTTACCCCAACAATTTTATAAGACTTTAAATGCCTAATAAAACAAACCTGTGTCTAAGTCGCCGAGTTAGGATGTGGCAACCATTGTGCGCATGTCTAGGATTGGTATTCGGTGGGAGCTTGGTATTTAAGCAGTCCGCGTGACTCACCTCCTCTTCACTCGAATCCTACCTGGTGCGTAGCTTCGGTTCACCCTAACCAAGATGACCTATTCATGGGCTAAACCCCTAACTAAAACCCGAAAGGGACTAGCCGTATTTTTATGGAAACCCTAGTTTTAAAACTCTTAAATTACTTTTTGATTTATAAAAGCTATTCCATAAAATTTTTCTGAAATATTTCTTGATTTATGAAAATTACTAAAATACCCCTATTTGTAAAATTACTAAAATGCCCTTGAGTTTTAAAATTACCATATTACCCCGACTTCAATAAAATTTTCTTATTTTGTAAAAGTATGCAGAAACCCTAATTTGTGAAAGTCCAAAATACCCCAATTTGGAAAATTACGAAACTACCCCTGGTTTACCACAATTACCAAAATGACTCTGATTTTCAAAATTTTTGCAACATCACCGATTTGGAAAACAAGTTCTCAAAAAGAACCCTTAAGTTTTGCAAAATTTTGAAATACCCCTGATTTATTGAACTTTACAAATTTACCCTGATTTGTAAAAATTTACCGAAATACCCCTAGAATTTCAAAATTTCTGAAATGCCCTTAGGATTTCAAAATTACCAAAATACCCTTATTGACAAAATCACCAAGGAACCTTATTTTGAAAAGTTACGAAAATGCCCCTGTAGGACAAATTACAAAAATACCCCTGGGTAGTGGAAAAACAACAACAATGAAAACTACAACATTTCTCTGAATGAACGAAAGTTCATAATTGGTTGATGAATGTGAACGTGACTTTCTGAATAGTGAACTTGAGCTGAGAACTTTGTTTGATCGAAAGAACCACTTTTAAACATCTCTTTTCATAAAACTGTTCGCGGTTAATCAATGAAACAAAAGTACTAATGTATAAAACTCTTAAATCAGATTGAATCGCGACGTTAGAAAATGAGTTCTAAGGGACGTGAACTTAGAGATTGTGCCTAGAAAGTATGATGGTTCTATTAAGATCAGAGTGCGCAGCGTAAGCATAGTGCGGTGAGAAGGATTGTACGACTGTTAATAAGTAATTTCGAGGACGAAATTATTTTTAAGGAGGGTAGAACTGTAACATCCTGGAAAGGGCCTATGCATTTTCGATTTAATTGTACGAAGTGACATGTTTTATGTACTAGGAATAAATTTCGAACATTTCTGGAAACCCGAAAATGAATGGAAATGATTTGGAAATGAACATTTTTGGAAACCTGAAAATGTATAGAAATGTTAAGTTTAAAAATGGAAAGTGAACATTTTTGGAAACTTGGAAATGTAAGGAAATGGCAAGTATACAGAGCCGATCGAAAATTTTAGGAAACTTGGAAATGATCTAGAAATGTCAAATTTTAAAGTTTAAAATAGGAAATTAGGGCAAGGAGGCCTTAAAAGAAAAAGTTGGTGAAATTTGACACACAAACAGGCTTGGAAAAGTGGCCTGAAGATGCCACTTAGGGCCTATGGAAATGGCACCATGTGCAAGAGGAATGGGCCTGGGTTCGAGTCACTTGGGAAGCAAATAAATAAGGTTTTATTTTGGCTTCCAGAAGGCTGAGGTGGACGGCACATGCTTCTAGAAAAGGAGGTGTTTTATTTTCATAAATATGTGATTAATAAGGTGATAATAAAGGATTTTTATTGGATTATTTTTTGAAGAGATAATAGATTGATAAATATGGATTTATCCCTTTTATTTTGATAGATAAGGAAGAGATAAAAGAGGATTATTATTAGTATTATTTTTATTAAGAGATAAGAGATAATAAAGGATATTTCTTTAATTATTTTAAATTAAAGAGATAAAGCTATCAAATAAAGAAGAGTGGTGGCCAAGTAAGGGACTCTAGCCTAGTAAATTTGGCTATAAAAGGAAAAGAGAGGCCATTCATTCATTCACTTTTCCTTTGCCGAATTTCTTAAGCAAATTCTCTTCTCTCTGCCGAATTCTCTCTGTCATGGTTCTTCTTTCTCTTTTCAATTCTTCACAAAGTCGAAAGCAGAATCCCCCTAGTCTTGCCGAATTTTCCTATGTTTATATCTTCCTCTTCTTTAAAAAAAAAACCAAAAATCCTCTACTGTTCATCAAGAAGCCGAAATTTTAATCCACATCAAGGCCATAGCCGAATATTGTTAAAGGCTCAAGCAAGGATTGTCGATTCCTAAAGTAAGGAGATCTTTCGGGATTTACTAAGTGTCGACTACAAGGAAGGAGAAGTTCTTTTCCCGAAGGTACACCATAAGCCGCGTGTTCCCTAGTTATTCGGTGAATTTCGGGATTTAAGAATCTAAGGTAAGTCATATTTAACATACGGCTAAGGGTTATTTGTTGTGAATAAATGTTAGAAATTGATCTAACATGAAGTTATAGGGATTTCGACAGAGGGATACAAGGATTTCGGGATTTGAGAATTTCAAGGTAAGTTTTAAGAATACTAAGGAATTTGAGATCTAAGGCAGTAGATCAGATTTCGGGATTTCAAGGAATTCGTTAAGCAAATCAGGTGTGTACCCTACCCTAAGTTTTGATAGGTTCATGGCTATGTTTAAATTAAATGTATTATTAAGAATGTGTGTACTCACATTAATTTTCGATATATCATATGGAAATTATTTTTAATATATGAATATGCATAAGAATGTGAATGTGGCTAAGTACCACAAATATGGTAAGAGTACCCAGGTACGTTTCCTACTTTCGATAGGACTACGAATATATTATATTTTAACATGTGAATAATAAGAAATTAAGTATGTTATGCATGATATAAATTTATGGGGCATACGGGATATATGTGAAAGGGGAAGAAGGTGTTGACTTCGGTCTCACCAACGGAATATGGTGACTACGGTCACAAAATTTGAATATGGTAACTCCGGTTACATTATCTGAATTTGCTAACTTCGGTTACATTATTTTAATATGGTGTCTAATGACACAAATTATATGGGCGATGAGCACGTCGACTGCAGCGACTGCCTTCGATGGTGTGTAGCGGATGGAGGGTTGACTTAGTAGTCCCCACGGTGTGACTGGCAGGTACGGGTGGTGTGTAGCGGATGGACCTTTAGGCTTGGGTTTGGGAATGCATCATTAATTGTATTCTATGATTTGAATGTGTATCATTTGTATGCCTGATTCTATTATGACTTAGCGTTGTGTACACATTGAGTCTGTTGACTCACCCCGTTGGGGAATATTTTTCAGGTGATGAGCAGTAATGGACCGGGTCGGCAGGAGCTTAAAGGTGGCCATGCATAGCAAGAAATTTATGATTTGGACTTTCAATTTATTTTAAGTATTTTAAGTTTTACTTTGGGATCATTGATATAATAAGGCCATTGTGGTTTACTTTATTTTTTTTTTCTTTTATTTATTATGTTTATGGATTTTTATCAATTAAAGTTTTAAGTAAATTCCTTTTAAAATTAACTCTAAATGTTTTGTCACCTTAAATAAATGGGTTTTAATATAAGATAAATTTGTTTTCAACTGAAGCCCAACCCAAGCAATATTTTTTTTAAAAATCACACAAGTTTTTCCTAAGTAACAAAAGAATTTTGAACCGGTTTACTTGAGGAACATACCAAATCTGGTCAAAGCTCGTGGGCCGGGTTGGGGTGTTTCAGTATATGATTGTTATGTTTAGTTAATAATGTGGTGCATGAGTTGATATATGTATATGATGGATATGGTAAGTATGTTCTGATTAGTTGAAATAGATAGTTAAAAGAATATGATATGAAGTTTAGGTATACTAATATGTATATGTGACTTAGGTGTACGATGAGATGTTTTTTGTGTTTTAATGTTTCTTTTAATTTAACGACTGAATTATGGTATTATGGTCTTCATTGCTTTCGGCCATGGCATTTAAGCACCATGATAGTGTATTTCATAATGGGGTTGTGCGTGTGATAGTAGCATGGTTGATTTATGTTATACATGTCAGGCATAGGATCATGTATTTAGCTTATCTTAGAAATATATCTTATTGTATATCACGTGTATGATGGATATTCATATGACTTGACCGAAATGTTGAGGTGGTTGACAAATGCGATTCTATTATGCATGTTTTGATAAATCATGAATGGAAAGTTCATTATGTAGTAGTTGGTCATATTTTGTAATTTGAAACAATAAGGTTGAAGTTGGGAAATGGTTAGTACCATATTCGAATGTGTTTGGTTTAAAGATTGAGGAGGATTTACTGTGAAGTGATCAAATGAAAAACGAATTGAGAAGATAGTTTTATGACGAAATTGCAGATTCGGTTATGTTCTTATTAATAAATTGAGACATACTTTGCTGAGATGTGTTTATTTAGTTTATTTGAATATGATTGAACAAGATACCATGCAACTATACATATATATGTTTATATTTAGTGATTTTTATTTATTTTTAAGAAAAGCCATTTCAAGCATGTGTATATTCGGCTAATGTGATTTAAAATATCAAGTGGACAGTGTTCATTGTTAATTATATTGATGAGTTATTTGTGAATATCATTAAAGGGATTAAATTTTTGTATGTTATTATCTAAGCATATTCGTGTTGTTTAATTTGCTTTCGGATATGACTATGTGAGCAGTAATTGTTTATGGCTACTTGCGTTTTGTTCGGTAATGCCTTGCAACCCAATCTGGCGAAGGACAGGGGTTAAGGGTGTTACATTAATAATTCTAAGGGGAGAAATGTGATTAATCCAACACAATTATGTCATCTTGATTAAAATCAGTTTTTGAAATCATGCATTAGAACTTTTTTTTATTTTATTTTTACTTTGTTTTTCTTTTAGTTTTTAAATATTCCTCAAACCAAATATTTTTCTGTCACCAAAGTGTTTGAACCATTTTCATAAATAATTCTTTTACAGTCCCTGTGGGTACGATAACTCGACATTTACTTGTCACGTTATTACTTGTTACGATTCTGTACACTTGCACATTTCCACCGTTCCAATCATATAGTTCAGAAAACAATAACAAGATCCGTCTTAGGTTTCATCCCTGTAACATCCTAGATTAGGGGTTATGCGTTCGTGCGTAATTCATGAGATAGTGGGCTCAGTGGGTGTGTTGGATGTGTTCTGAGGAGTTTTAGGAACCCTAAGATGTAAGGAAATGTCTTGTCCTGGAAATGTAGGGAAATGGCCTGGAAATGTAAGGAAATGATTTAGAAATGTTAAGTTTCAAAAGAGGAAAGTGAACATTTCTGGAAACTTGGAAATGTAAGAAATGTTAAGTTCAAAAGAGGAAAGTGAACATTTCTGGAAACTTGGAAATGTAAGAAATGTTAAGTTTATGAACATTTTTGGAAACTTGGAAATGTAAGGAAATGTAAGGAAATGTAAGGAAATGTAAGGAAACGTTTTAGGAAAAGTTAAGTTCTGAGGTTAAGAGAGGGAAGTAAACCAGGGTGGCCTTAAGAAAATTTATGGGTGAAATATGACATACAATTGGGCTTGTCTAAGTGACTTGGAGGTGCCACTTAGGGCCTCTGGAGTTGACGCCACAAGCAGGTGCAATTGGGCCTGGGTTCGAGTCACTTGGGGAGCAAATAAAAGAATTTTATTTTGGTGCCAGGAACAAGAGAAGTGGACGGCATTAAGGCTCTATAGGGAGGTGTTTTATTGTTGTTAAAATTCAGCAAATAGATGGATAAATGATGGATTTTTATTAATATTTTTATTAAGAGATAAGAGATAATTATTGGATTAAGTTTTAGGTGATAATTAAAGTGATAAAGCTATCAAAATAGAAGAGTGGTGGCCAAGTAAGGGATTCTAAGCTAGTAAATTCGGCTATAAAAGGAAAAGAGAGGCCATTCAGCATTATTCTCTCTTCCTTGATAACCTCTACCGAATTTTCTCTGCAACCCCTTTTCTTTTCTCTTCAATTCTCCAAAAAAAACGAGAGTAAGATCCCCTAAGCCTTGCCGAATTTCCCTTCTCCTTATTTCACCATTGCCGAATTCTCTTAAGCAACTATTCTTTTCTTCTTCATTCTTCTCCTCTCAATATTCCAAAAGCCGAAACTAGGAAATCTAACCCCATTATTGTGTTAGTCGAAACTTGGAAAGAAGGCTCTTCGGGATTTCTGCCATTGTTGACAACTTCATAAGACAAGTCAACTATTTCGGGATTTAAGAATCTAAGGTAAGTCATATTTAACATTCGGCTAAGGGTTATTTGTTGTGAATAAATGTTAGAAATTGATCTAACATGAAGTTATAGGGATTTCGACAGACATCTAAGGCAAGGAATACTTTCGGGATTTACTAAGTGTTGACTACAGGGAAGGAGAAGTTCTTTTCCCGAAGGTACACCATAGGCCGCGTGTTCTCTAGTTATTCGGTGAGTTTCGGGATTTAAAATCCACAAGGTAAGTGTCTATAGCATTCGGCCAAGGCTTATTTTGTATGAAGATCTATTTCTTGTTTCACTTAAAAGCCGAAACTAATTAGTTAAGTGATTTTAGTGTCTAGCCGATTGCAAGGGGAGAACTCTGTGAAGTTTCGGGATTTGACTATAGTCAATCGGCAACAAGGTAAGTTTTAGTGTACTAATCCTACTAGGATTTGGACTTATGGCCGAATGGCTCTTTACTAAGTAATAAATGATTGATTAAATGTAGAGATCTAAGATCTAAGGCATTAGATCAAGCTTTTCGGGAGTTGGATTGGAAACCCTAAGTGAATCAGGTGTGTACCTCACACTATTTCTTGATACATTTATGGCAATAATTAATATATGCATGTTTATAAGAATATGAATATGGCTAAGGTACCATGCTATAGTACAAAAGTACTCAGATACGTTTCCTACTCCTACTAGGATTATGAATATATGTTATTTTTAACATGTGAAAAGTGATAAGAATGTGAATTAAGGTATGATGTGCATGATATGTATGATATGGGCATACGGGTTGTTATAAAGGGGAAGTGAATGTGGTGACCTAAGACCACGATATCTGAATGTGGTGACCTAAGACCACGATATTTGAATGTGGTGACCTAAGACCACGATATCTGAATGTGGTGACCTAAGACCACGAATTTTATAAGGGCGATGAGCACGTCGACTGCAGCGACTGCCTTCGATGGTGTGTAGCGGATGGAGGGTTGGCTTAGTAGTCCCCACGGTGTGCAGGTTGGTACGGGTGATGTGTAACGGATGGCATCTAGGCTTGGGTTCGGGTTTGCATCATTACTTTATATCTGTTATATGAATAAGTATGTGATATGACATTGTATGCCTGAATTGTTAAGTTATAGTGTTGGTTACACATTGAGTCTGTTTGACTCACCCCATTGGGGAATATTTTCTTCCAGGTGATGATCAGTAATGGACCGGGTCGGCAGGAGCACAAAGGTGGCCATGCACAGCAAGGAAAATTTTATTATTTGGACTTTTATTCTATTTAAGCACTTTAATTTATTTTTTGGGAATTATTTGATGTAATAAGGCCATAGTTGAACTACTTTATTTTTCTTTTATTTAATTGTTACGAATTTTTAATGGTTATAAGATTAAGTAAATTTACTTAAAATAAACTCTAAATGTTTTATCACCTAACATAAAAGGATTTCGACATAGATAAAACTTGTTCTCAACTTGAGCCCAACCCAAAACAATCTTTCTTTCAAAAGACACAATTTTACAAAGTAACAAAAGAATTTTGAATTGGTTTACATCGAGGAACATACCAGATCTGGTCGAGGCTCATGGGCCGGGTTTGGGGTGTTTCAATTTGGTATCAGAGCCCAGTTTTAAACTCTCGGCCTGTGGTCTAAGGCCTAAAACGTTTTCAAATCGAGCCCAAATGAGTTTTATGAAAATTTTTTTGGAAGTAAGCAGGTTTTCTGGCATGGCACCTAAGTCTCCGACCCGAAGTCCATCAGGTAAGTACCCCTAACCTTTGTGTGATATCTATTGTGAACTGTAGAAGGGTAGAAATGGAATGGAACGTAGACTAGCATGATAAGTATTTGAACCCTAGGACTAGTTTACCCCAACTATTACATAAGACTTAATGCTTAATTAAACAAACCTATGGCTAAGTCGCCGAGTTAGGGTGTGGCAACCATTGTGCGCATGTCTAGGATTGGATCCGGAAGAGCCTGGTATTTAAGCAGTCCTAGTGACTCACCTCCTCTTCGCAGGAATCCTACCTGGTGCGTAGCTTCGGTTCACCCTAACCAAGAGGACTCAGTCACAGGCTAAACCCAATAACTAAAACCCGAAAGGGATTAGCCACATTTTTATGGAAACCCTAGTTTTAAAATGACTAAATTACCCTTTTGATTTATACAAGCTATCCCATAAAATTTTTCTGAAATATTTCTTGTTTTACAAAATTACTAAAATACCCCTAGTGGTAAAATTATAAAAATGCCCTTGGTTTATGAAATTTCCAAAATACCCACAGTTCTTATTCAAAAAAACTTCATAACTTTATAACAAGTCCAAAAACCCTAATTTGCAAAATATCAAAATACTTTGATTTTGGAAAATTACGAAATTACCCCTGACTTACAAAATTACCAAAATGACCCTGAATTTCAAAAATTTTGCAACATCACCGATTTGGAAAACAAATTCTCAAAAAGAACCCTCAAGTTTTGTAAATTTTGGAAATACCCTTGATTTATTAAGCTTTACAAATTTACTCTGATTTATTACCAAAATACCCCTGAGTTTCAAAATTTACCGAAATACCCCTGTAATTTAAAATTTTCTGAAATACCCCCAGGATTTCAAAAAAAAATTACAAAAATACCCTTATTGACAAAATCACCAAGGAACCTTGTTTTGACAAATTACGAAAATACCCCTGGGTAGTGGAAAAACAACAACAATGAAAACTACAACGTTTCTCTGAATGAACGAAAGTTCATAATTGATTGATGAATGTATGAATGTAAAGACTGTGTGCATGTATGAATACAAAAGAACCACTCTTAAAACTCTTTCCATAAAACTTCTTCGCGGGTAATCAGTGGAATAAAGGCTAATTCATAAAATTTATTAATTAGACTAAAGCACGATCGTAGAAATGAGCTCTAGGGGACGTGGTCATAGTATACGAGGACGCGATAGAGGCAGAAGGACCGTGTCGGAACCCGTTAGATCGGGTCAAGGATTGGACAATGAGGTACCACCGCCACCACCACCCCCAACTGTTGGTGTTGAGCAGCAAGCTCAGACGGGGGATGATGCTGTGTCGCAGGCTGTGCTGCGAGTTTTGAAAATGGTGCTGGCGCGGGTGGAAGTATGGGAGCTCGGAAATCTGTACTCGAGCGACTCCGAGCCAATGGGGCTGAGATGTTTCGTGGAGTATCTGGTGTAGCACCCAGTACAGCTGAATATTGGTTGGAAGCAACCGAACGGATTATGGATGAGCTTGATCTGAACCCTGAGGAGAAGTTGAAAGGAATGGTGGCACTGCTACGCGATGAAGCGTATCAATGGTGGCTCACAGTTCGGGATGGAGCCACAGCTGAGGATCTGACCTGGGAATATGTTAAGGCAGCATATCAGAAGAAATATGTTGGCACACGGTATACTGATGAGCAAAGGAAGGCTTTTCTGGGGCTGATTCAAGGGAACAAGTCCGTGGCAGAGTATGAAGCTGAATTTCTGAGGTTGAGCCGATATGCTCGAGGAGTAGTAGCTACGGAGCATGAGTGATGTGTCCGATTTGAGGACGGATTAAGGGATGATTTGAGGTTGTTAATAGCACCACATCAGGAACGGGAGTTTTCTGCCTTAGTAGAGAAAGCTAAGGTAGCTGAAGGGATTAAGGATTCTGCAAGGCAGAACACTGATCGGAACAGGCCAAAAAGAGGTTTTGAATCGTCTGGATCATCTGAGAATAAGAGGCCTAGAGTTGATGGGCCGCGAGGTCAGCAAGCTGGTACTAGAGGGCAATATCGTACTTGTGATCAGTGTGGGAAGAAACACTTAGGGGAGTGTTGGAAAAAGATAGGAGGATGCTTTAGGTGTGGGTCAAAGGACCATATGATTAAGGACTGTCCGATGAGGCCGGAGGGGAATAAACCGGTAGCCCAGAATGTTAATCAGGCTGGTAGAGATGGTCAACAAGCGACGAGGGGTCGTGGTCCGAACCATGGAGGAAATGGTTCTGGCCGAGATCGTGGAGCACCAAGTGGAGGTGCTGAAGGTGCAGATGCAAGGCAGCCAAGGTTGGTTTATGCAGTTGGCCGTCGCGAGGAGGAAGATGTGCCAGATGTGACAGCGGGTACGTTCCTTATTTCTGGAATACCCTTAATTGATCTGATTGTTGTATAGTTTTCTTGTAGTGAAAGTGTTCGAAGCCTTGCATATGGACTTAAAGATTGTGCCTAGGAAGTATGATATTTTTATAAGATTAGAGTGCGCAGCATAAGCGTAGTGCGGCGAGTTAAGATGTACGATTAATCGTTAGTAAGTAATTTCGAGGACGAAATTATTTTTAAGGAGGGTAGAACTGTAACATCCTAGATTAGGGGTTATGCGTTCGTGCGTAATTCATGAGATAGTGGGCTCAGTGGGTGTATTAGATGTGTTCTGAGGAGTTTTAGGAACCCTAAGATGTAAGGAAATGTCTTGTCCTGGAAATGTAGGGAAATGTCCTGGAAATGTAAGGAAATGATTTAGAAATGTTAAGTTTCAAACGAGGAAAGTGAACATTTCTGGAAACTTGGAAATGTAAGAAATGTTAAGTTCAAAAGAGGAAAGTGAACATTTCTGGAAACTTGGAAATGTAAGAAATGTTAAGTTTATGAACATTTTTGGAAACTTGGAAATGTAAGGAAATGTAAGGAAATGTAAGGAAATGTAAGGAAACGTTTTAGGAAAAGTTAAGTTCTGAGGTTAAGAGAGGGAAGTAAACCAGGGTGGCCTTAAGAAAATTTATGGGTGAAATATGACATACAATTGGGCTTGTCTAAGTGACTTGGAGGTGCCACTTAGGGCCTCTGGAGTTGACGCCACAAGCAAGTACAATTGGGCCTGGGTTCGAGTCACTTGGGGAGCAAATAAAAGAATTTTATTTTGGTGCCAGGAACAAGAGAAGTGGACGGCATTAAGGCTCTATAGGGAGGTGTTTTATTGTTGTTAAAATTCGGCAAATAGATAGATAAATGATGGATTTTTATTGATATTTTTATTAAGAGATAAGAGATAATTATTGGATTAAGTTTTAGGTGATAATTAAAGTGATAAAGCTATCAAAATAGAAGAGTGGTGGCCAAGTAAGGGATTCTAAGCTAGTAAATTCGGCTATAAAAGGAAAAGAGAGGCCATTTAGCATTATTCTCTCTTCCTTGATAACCTCTACCGAATTTTCTCTGCAACCCCTTTTCTTTTCTCTTCAATTCTCCAAAAAAAACGAGAGTAAGATCCCCTAAGCCTTGCCGAATTTCCCTTCTCCTTATTTCACCATTGCCGAATTCTCTTAAGCAACTATTCTTTTCTTCTTCATTCTTCTCCTCTCAATATTCCAAAAGCCGAAACTAGGAAATCTAACCCCATTATTGTGTTAGTCGAAACTTGGAAAGAAGGCTCTTCGGGATTTCTGCCATTGTCGACAATTTCATAAGACAAGTCAACTATTTCGGGATTTAAGAATCTAAGGTAAGTCATATTTAACATTCGGCTAAGGGTTATTTGTTGTGAATAAATGTTAGAAATTGATCTAACATGAAGTTATAGGGATTTCGACAGACATCTAAGGCAAGGAATACTTTCGGGATTTACTAAGTGTCGACTACAGGGAAGGAGAAGTTCTTTTCCCGAAGGTACACCATAGGCCACGTGTTCCCTAGTTATTCGGTGAGTTTCGGGATTTAAAATCCACAAGGTAAGTTTCTATAGCATTCGGCCAAGGCTTATTTTGTATGAAGATCTATTTCTTATTTCACTTAAAAGCCGAAACTAAATAGTTAAGTGATTTTAGTGTCTAGCCGATTGCAAGGGGAGAACTCTGCGAAGTTTCGGGATTTGACTATAGTCAATCGGCAACAAGGTAAGTTTTAGTGTACTAATCCTACTAGGATTTGGATTTATGGCCGAATGGCTCTTTACTAAGTAATAAATGATTGATTAAATGTAGAGATCTAAGATCTAAGGCATTAAATCAAGCTTTTTGGGAGTTGGATTGGAAACCCTAAGCGAATCAGATGTGTACCTCACACTATTTCTTGATACATTTATGGCAATAATTAATATATGCATGTTTATAAGAATATGAATATGGCTAAGGTACCATGCTATGGTACAAAAGTACTCAGGTACGTTTCCTACTCCTACTAGGATTATGAATATATGTTATTTTTAACATGTGAAAAATGATAAGAATGTGAATTAAGGCATGATGTGCATGATATGTATGATATGGGCATACGGGTTATTAAAAAGGGGAAGTGAATGTGGTGACCTAAGACCACGATATCTGAATGTGGTGACCTAAGACCACGATATTTGAATGTGGTGACCTAAGACCACGATATCTGAATGTGGTGACCTAAGACCACGAATTTTATAAAGGCGATGAGCACGTCGACTGCAGCGACTGCCTTTGATGGTGTGTAGCGGATGGAGGGTTGACTTAGTAGTCCCCACGGTGTGCAGGTTGGTACGGGTGATGTGTAGCGGATGGCATCTAGGCTTGGGTTCGGGTTTGCATCATTACTTTATATCTGTTATATGAATAAGTATGTGATATGACATTGTATGCCTGAATTGTTAAGTTATAGTGTTGGTTACACATTGAGTCTGTTTGACTCACCCCGTTGGGGAATATTTTCTTCCAGGTGATGATCAGTAATGGACCGGGTCGGCAGGAGCACAAAGGTGGCCATGCACAGCAAGGAAAATTTTATTATTTGGACTTTTATTCTATTTAAGCACTTTAATTTATTTTTTGGGAATTATTTGATGTAATAAGGACATAGTTGAACTACTTTATTTTTCTTTTATTTATTTTGTTACGAATTTTTAATGGTTATAAGATTAAGTAAATTTACTTAAAATAAACTCTAAATGTTTTATCACCTAACATAAAAGGATTTCGACATAAGATAAAACTTGTTCTCAACTTGAGCCCAACCCAAAACAATCTTTCTTTCAAAAGACACAATTTTACAAAGTAACAAAAGAATTTTGAATTGGTTTACATCGAGGAACATACCAGATCTGGTCGAGGCTCATGGGCCGGGTTTGGGGTGTTTCAATCCCCCTCAGGTATCGAGGGTTTAGTTCATAATCATAAAAGAATACATCTCAGAAGAAAATATGAAACAAAACATAAGAAAAACCCTAAAACCCGCTGAAGGAATTGAAGAAGAGATCCTCCGCCTTGAGTATAACTCCGGCTTCTTGAGATGAATCAACTGGCTTTCTTCGAGTGAATCCCACAATTCTGGCCTCTCTAGCTCGGCTCCTTGGCCTAGCTGGACGCCCCTTGAAAGTGGGCCTCTAGGGTGTTTATTTAGGCTTTTGGATTTGCTTTCTTTGCCTCTAAGTACCCTAATCCGAGTGAAACTCTTCTTTGTCATGTCAGGGACACGCCTATGGCATACGCTTGTGTGAATAAAATCTGTTAAGGAGGCACGGTCGTGTGGTCTTGGGCCCAGGCTGTGCCGATTTTGTGCTTTGGCCCATTTACTTTGTTTTTGGCCTGTTTCTCGTTCATTTCATCCTCCGATGCTTTCCTAAGTATAAAACATGAAAAAAAAAGGATTAAGAGCACCAAATTCCACAATTCAAGGCTTAAATCATCCAAAAGTATGCTAAATGTGGGATTAAAATATGTGTATGGTTTATCAATCTCTAAGCAGTTTGGGTTGTGTATTGATGTAAGATGGAAAGGTAATAGCTTATGCATCTTGACAGCTAAAGCCACATGAACCTAACTACCCAACACACGATTTGGAGTTGGCTGCAGTAATCTTTGCATTGAAGATTTGGAGGCATTACTTGTATGGTGAGAAATGTTATATTTACACAGATCATAAGAGCCTCAAATACCTATTGTCGTAAAAGGATTTGAATTTGAGGCAAACACGGTGGGTCGAGCTTCTAAAAGATTATGACTGTGTTATAGATTATCATCCGGGGAAGGCAAACGTAGTAGCTAATACATTGAGCAGAAAAGCTACGGTTGAATTACGGGCAATGGTTGCTCAGCTTAGCATTAATGATGATGGAAGCTTATTAGCTGAATTAAGAGTTAAGCTAATGATGTTTGATCAAATCAGAGTAGCCCAGTTAGAAGATGAAGAGTTGATGAAGAAAAGAGAGATGGTACAGAATGGTATGGTAGAAAATTACAGCATTGATGAACATGATTGTTTGAAGTTCTAAAATCAGCTTTGTATTCCAGTTGCTTCTGAGCTAAAAGAGTTGATCCTTCGAGAAGCACACGATAGCGTCTTTGCTTTACACCCTAGTGGAATGAATATGTATCGTGATCTATGAGAGTTATATTGGTGGTTAGGGATGAAGAAAGATAACTAACTTGTCAGCGGATAAAAGCAGAACATCAGGTACCAACAGGTTTGTTACAGCCTATTACTATTCCCGAGTGGAAATGGGATTGCATTACCATGGATTTTGTTACGGGATTGCCATTGTCAGTGAGTAAAAAGAATGCCATCTGGGTAATTGTCGATCGACTCACAAAGTCAGCTCATTTTATAGTAGTTAGAACCGACTGGTCACTACAGAAGCTTGCCGAGGTTTATATCCGGGAAATTGTTAGATTACATGGTATTCTGGTATCAATAATTTCATATCAGGATCCTCGGTTTACATCAAAATTTTGAAAGCAGTTACATGAGTCGTTGGGTATGCAACTTAATTTTAGCACTGCATTTCATCTGCAAACCGACGGACAGTCTGAGCAGGTAATTTAGATATTAGAAGATATGCTTCGAGCTTGTGTCATTGATTTTGAATCGGGTTGGGAACGTTATTTATCATTGGTCGAAGTTTGTTTATAATAATAGTTTCCAATCTAGTATTCAGATGGCTCCTTATGAAGCTTTATATGGTCGAAGGTGTCGATCGCCTGTATGTTGTGAATGAAAAAAGTGATTGGGCCAGAATTAATTAAAGAAATAGAGGAAATAGTTAAGAAGATCAAAGACAGACTGAAGGCAGCATTCGATAGACAGAAATCTTATGCGGATTTGAAACGACGAGATATAGAGTATTCCGTTGGTGATAAAGTATTTCTGAAGGTGTCGCCTTGCAAGAAAGTCATGAGATTTGGCCGGAAAGGTAAATTAAGTCCTCGTTATATTGAGTTGTATGAAATAGTAAAAAGAATTGAACCAGTTGCTTATCTACTAGTTTTACCTCCAAAGTTACAGAAGATTCACGATGTTTTCAATGTTTCTGTGCTTCAAAGATATAGGTCGGATCCTTCACATATCATTCCCACTGAAGAAATTGAAATTCGATCAGATTTGTCTTATGAAGAAGAGCCAGTTCAGATATTAGCTCGAGAAGTGAAAGAGTTGAGAAACAAACAGGGTTCCTCTAGTAAAAGTATTGTGGAGAAATCATAATGTAGAAGAAGCAACTTGGGAATCGGAAGAAACTATGAGAGCGCAATATCCTCATCTCTTCTTAGGTAAATTTCGAGGACGAAATTTATTAAGGGGGAGAAATGTAATGACCCTAAATTCACGGGCATAAAAAAAGGTACATTATCAGCCCTCCGTCTTAGTAAATCGAGTTCATAAATATTTATTACGAATATTTGTGCGTCTAGTTGTGTGTTTAATTAAGCTTTAATTAAGTGAATTTAACTTAATTAAGAGTAATTAGGACAAATGACTAAATTGAATAAGGGGTAAAATTTGAATTATAGATTAAAAGAAAATATAAAGGACCAAAATGGCAATTAAGCCATTTGTCCTAATTAAGGAAGCAAACGAATTGAAAAATCTAAGATTTTTCTTAGATTTCATACATTAATTAATTATTATTATTGTTGTTGTTGTTGTTTTTGTTGTTGTTATTGTTATTTAATTGATTTTATATTATTATATTATGAAATAAATTAAAATAAAGACAAATGTATGGTAATAAAATATACATGTGTAATAATTATATTTGGACAGTTGTAATATATTTATTTAATTACTTTTTATTTAAGTAAATAGATTTTTTATTATATTAAAATATTAAATTATATAAAATAAATAAATAAGGACAATTGGATGGTAATGATGATAGACAAGTGTAAAATATATGTGTGTAAAAATGTAATATAAATATTTGTTATTAAATAGATATTTATTATAGTAATTATTATTATTAAATTAATAAAGTAGATAAACATAAAAGAATAAAGAAACAAAAAGAATAAAAGAAAGAAATAAAGGAGAAAAGAAACAGAGAAGCATTCAAATAGGGAGAAAGAAAAAGGGAAAAAATAGAAAAAAAAAAAGGGAAACTAAGGTTTTGAAGCTTTAAGCTTCAATTGGTAAGTCAATTAAGTCTTTTTCTCTTAATTTTGATGTTTTAGAAGCTTTAGAACAAGGTTTTGTTGAATTTAAGTTGAAGTTTTGAAAGTTCTTAGGTTTTTTAATATAGTTCATGTTGAACAAAATGATGAATTAGGGGTTTAATTGATAGAATTTCTAGTTAGAATTGATTAAGGGATTAAATTGTAAAAGAAGCTATAAGTTTTGTGTTAGAGGGATTAAATTGAAATAAATTTGAAATTAGGGTTTTAATATGAACATTGAGTAGTTAAGTTGAATTTGGTAGGAAATTGAGTAAAAATAATGTATGAATTAAGATAGGAAAGTAAGTGAATTTAGTTAGGACTAAATTGAAATTAAGATAGAAATTGAATAGAAATTCAAATTTTTTATATAAATTGGTGTTGTATTAATAATGAAAAATTATTATTATTTTTGTAGCTAATAAAGAACCTGAGGCATCGGCACACAAAGGAAAGGAGAAGGCTATCGAGGACTAAAACAAGAAATTCACGGTTTGTATTACTATAATTCAAACTACTATTTATTAAATGTTATATTTAAATTTATGTGTATGGTAAATAAAATTGTAAGGTAAGTATCAATATTAAATTGAATGAAATTGAGATGAAGTATCATTATGTATGAATATTTGATAGTATTTTGTTGAAAAGTGGAAAATTGTATCAAATTGAATTATACATTGAAAGTGAAATTGAAATTGAGAAATGATTTGAATACCCTATTAACTAGTTGGGCTGAGTCGGATATAGTTGGCATGCCATAGGATTGGAAGAGTATGGGAATTTATCATCTTTGCCGATCAGGCACTAAATGTGTGGTATCAGGCACCACGTGTGTCGTTTCAGGCACTTTATGTGTTGTATACTGCTTTTGATATATTGATCAGGTATTGAGTACCGTTTTAGGCACAATGTGCCGTACTGGTGTGTTTGGTTGGAATCTGTGTATCCGCCAAGGTCTGGGTTTGTTAATAGGGTGAATATTCGAAATGAGAGAATTGAATAAATTTGATTGATCATATGATTAAAAGTATGAGAAAGAAATTGTTAGTTGATTTGTGAATTGAAATTGTATGTGAGATTTGGAAACATGAACATAAGGTTCATGAATTGATCAAGTTCAAGATATTAGGATATGATATTGTTGATGAATTATTATATATGAAATATGAAATTGAATGTAAATTAGTTCTTATGATTTATAAACTTTACATGTTTAATGTTATATGATTAATATTTATAATTCATTAAAGTTATATAGTTTGAATTATGGTAATACCACTAAGTACGAAATACTCAACGTACGATTATTTTTGTGCGCAGGTCAATAGAAGTCAAAAGTCCCGGTTCAGCATCCAAATCAATCCTGACTTCAACACAACTTTGGTAATGTATTTTTTTTTCCTTTTGGTAAACGTGGCATGTACTAGGTCATATATATAGGTCATATGATTTTGGTTATAAAGCATGGATGGTTTGTAATGTTTTTGTAATAGCCCAAATTTTAGCAACGTAGGAAATAGTGGTTCGAGACCACCAAATCCGGAAAATGAACTCGTAAATTATATTATTTAATATTTACGAGCCAAATGTACCATTTTTATGAATATTTACGGAGTGTCAATAAGGTAGTATTAAAATTTAGTCAGAAAATTTTAACGTTTCTGTAGTCAATTAGATAAAAATGACTAAATTGAAAATGTGCAAAACTTGCTAAAGTGATTAAAGCTTAGTATGGTAGTGATGGTCTCGAAACTAACTAATAATTCGACGAAGGCAAGCGCAGCTATCGAACAGTAGTATAGCTATGGTGAGTCCGGAATATCGTATCCACAAGGACTAAAAGTACTAGTAATAACTATCTTTCTATTATTTAGCCTAATAATTAAGGGGATTTGTTTTTAATTTAAAACTAACTAATTAACTATGAACACAATAGAGAGTGAAGAAAATAATCAAATAAACAAATGATAAAGACAATACCCAAGGAAGAATCCACCTAGACTTCACTTATTATTCTAACTCTAAATTAAATGATTTATTCACTTGTCTTGATCCGTAGAAATCCCTAAATTATATTAATATCTCTTTCGAGACTAAGAACAACTGACTCTAGGTTGATTAATTGAAATCTCTTTCTAATTAAAACCCCTATCGTCGCATTAACTCGATTTATCAATTCCTTATTAGATTTTACTCTAATCCGACAGATTTATGTCGTCCTATTTCTAGGGTTGCAATCAACTTCGCTTAATTATGCTAGATCTACTCTTAAATAAGGACTTTTGCTCTCCTGAATAAGTACATCAAACTTGAATTAAGATCCTGAAAATATTAAAGCAAGAATTAAGAACACATAATTAATAACAAGAACAAATATTTATCATGTAATTCAGACAATTAAATAATGAGATCCATCGTAGGCTTTATCCTCCCTAGGTATTTAGGGAGTTTAGTTCATATTCATAGAGGAAAACATCTCAAAAAAAGAATAACAACAAGACATGAAAAACCCAATAAAACTTCAAAGGAAATTTGACTGGAGATCTTCAATCTTGAATGAGATCCTGCTTCTGAATTGATTCCTACGGCTTCCTTCTAGTAATTTCTTCGTTCTACTCTGCGTCTCCCTTTAGGTCCTCTTCTAGTGTGTATTTATAGACTTTAGAATGCTCAGAAACCCTAAAAATTGAGTTTTTTCATGTAACAAGGAAGCAGGGTGCGAAACCGACACGGGCTGGCACATGAGCATGTGGCCAGCCCGTGTGGCTCATATGAGCGTGTGCCCAGCCTTTGTGGATCCTGAAAACTCCGATTTTGGCCCCTTTTTTGCTCCTTTTGCTCCGAAATGCTCTCCTAAGTATAGAAACATGAATTTAAGGGATTATGAGCATCAAATTCATTAATTCTCATCATAAATCATCCAAAAATATGCCAAGCATGGAATTAAAATATGTTACATTTATGGTTTATCAAATATCCCCACACTCAAGCATTTGCTTGTCCTCAAGCAAAATCCTCAACTCACAATTAAAATTAAGCTTTTCATAATTATCATCAATAATGTTTTATCATAATTCACAAATAATCACACATTGATAGTTCAACTAAAAGAGCACTAAAGATTCAAAAAAAGCCAAGTCACACATTTTTAAAGATGAAAACATAGGTATTTCCCCTTTTATCTAAGTAATTACCTTTAATTCAAAACCGACAAGATTTGACATCCTCACTAAAGATTCACTCAAATCACTCAAGGTGTTTAAGGTTAAAAAATAAGCACTCAAAAGTCAAATATGGAAAGTCATTACCATAGGCTTGCATAAAAATCAAATCTCCACTACTATAAAATGAGATGATACACAAATCAAATGGTCTTTAAAGGGTTGTAATGGGGTTTGGGTTCAAGGTGTGGATAAAGGCTGAAATAGAGGGTTAGAATCGAGATCGAATTGACAATTTACCTAACTTGAAAAATAAACTAATACTGAATAATTACATAAATTGAAAACTTATCAATAATAACATGAGCTTCTTCTCAAAATGTGAAATTAACCGTTTAAGCTCAAATAACATAGAACTAGTAATAATTAAAATAAATGTACATATTTTTTATTCACTTTTTTTTCTCTTTTTTTCACTTTTTTTTTAGTTAAGGATAAAAGAAATAATTTAACAACTGGAACAAAAGAGCATAGTTAGGCAATTGACCAAATTAAATCTCGACAAAAAAGGGGTCAATACATAGGAAAAATTCTCAATGAATAAAAAAGAATGAGTTATGGGTTAATATTCAGGATAGATCAAGAAACAGTTTATTAGGCTCAAAGGGGTTCGCTAATGGTTAATTATGAAGGTAGGCTTTTGGGGATAAGTGGGTTAAAACCAAGGTGCCTTTATCATCTCAATATATCAAATCAAATGTGTGGTCTTAATATGTATAATCGAAGCAAGTTCTAGAATAACAAATCAATATTGACACACTAATAACCAATAATAAAGTGAGTAAGAAAAGTGTATGCTCTAAAGGCTCAAAATCTCACAAAAATTACGGTTTTTAATGTCAATCTCGTAAGTCTCAAACTTCAAGGTAATATTTAAATTTACGGAAACAACCTAGAAATTTTTTTATTCTGAAAATAAACTTATCATGCTTGATTCTTTAATGTCTTAAAGTTTAAACAATCAATGCACAATTACTTATGAATTTAATCTAAAACATATCAATAAAAATCACAAATTGATAAGAATTCATTCTAATAGTAAAATGAGAAAATTACTTAAATACAAGACATAATTCAGGCATTTTCTAATAATCACATAAATAATCTCCCCACACTTAAGATATACATTATCCTCAATGTATGAATATATGTAATGACAATATAAGTAAAATATCATAAGAAAGGGAGAGAAGTGAAATTGCCCTGAAGTTTGGATGGAGTCCTCAAATTAGTAGCGAAATTGTAGAGAAGGCTAAATGTAGTGCATGATTCTGAGCAAGCTATTAAGAAAATAAACACAACTGGTGGAAAAGATTAAATGATTACTCAATTAGGAACAACCATAATAACTAAAATATAGATCAAAATATATTAAACAAGTCTTTAAAAGATAATAAGAAACATAAAAGATAAATAAAATAAAAATAAAAATAAAATTAAAAATAGAAATAAGGTAAAACAAGAAGATAAAAAAAAAGAAAAGAGAAAAGGGGTTAGGGTTTTTATGGGGTGACACGGTTTTGTGAGGGTCCCTGTGTGTCTAAGCCGTGTGTCTAAGCCGTGTGGGTTAGCCTTGATTCCATACAACCAAGGACACGCCCGTGTGTCTAAGCCGTGTGGGTTAAAAACCTGCATTTAAACATGAAAAGAAGTAAAAATAAACTAATTAGTAGGGTTAGTGTTCTGGTTGCCTCCTGAGAAGTGCTTATTTAGAGTCTAAGCTCAACTTACCTCTCATTCACATGGTGATGCTGGTTTGAGGAGTTGAAACTCCTCTCTCCTACTATCAGTTCTAACATCAAAATAAGGTTTAAGTCGAGAATTATTTACCTGAAAAGTACCAAATTTAGAATGAGTTACCTCGACTTTACCATATGGGAAGACATTTAGTATCGTAAAGGGAGTTGCACCATTTGCATTAGGCTTTGAAGTGACAACTCGAGGATCCATTTTATCTAACAGTACCTGGTCCCCAACCTTAAATTGATTGGTTCTATCCTTAAGCTCGACATGGTGTTGCTTTTGTTCCTCTTTGACATAAGTCTGTCATTCGTATAGTTCATCTATTTGTAGCATTCGTCTTTCATGGATGGTTCCATTGTTGGCGTATGAACCAAAACGTGGCTCATTTGTGTTTTTTGAAAGAGCTTCCTGTAAAGAGGGTTGAATCCCATGATTAGTCTTATTAACAATATTTATAGAATCGTATTTATTACTTAATGTCTTAACCGAATCACGAGCTTGGAGCATGATCGTATCATCACTTACACGAAGTGTGAGTTAACCTGTACCAACATCAATGATAGTTCTAGCAGTTGCTAAAAAGGGGTTCCTAAAATTAAAGGGACATTACTATCCTTATCCATGTCTAGGACAACAAAGTCAACTGGGAATATGAATTTATCAATTGTTACGAGTACATCTTCAACAATACCCCTAGGAAATCTAATTGTTTTATATGCTAATTGAATGCTCATCCTAGTTTGTTTGGGTTTCCCAAGACCTAGCTGTTTAAACGTTTTGTAAGGCATGGCATTAATACTTGCCCCTAAATCAGCTAAAGCATTATTTACATTTAAACTACCAATTAAACAAGGAATAGTAAAACTCCCTGGATCCTTCAATTTGTTGGGTAGTTTATTTTGTAAGATAGTAGAGCACACTGCATTTAGCTCCACGAGCGACAAATCATCTAACTTCCGTTT
This sequence comes from Gossypium australe, assembly GCA_005393395.2. Classification (NCBI taxonomy): domain Eukaryota; kingdom Viridiplantae; phylum Streptophyta; class Magnoliopsida; order Malvales; family Malvaceae; genus Gossypium; species Gossypium australe. The sequence continues at coordinate 14,800,133 of CM016625.1, read as the reverse complement.
GTTTGCCAAAAGCTCCTTTAAAAATTTAACTGAGTTGGGAATCTGCGAAAGAGCTTCAATAAACGGTAAGTTAATATGCAGTTTTTTCAAAAGTTTAAGAAATTTACTGAATTGTTCATTTGTGCGGTCTTTCTTTGTCGCGTTGGGATATGGCACACGAGGTGTATACTCCTTACTTACCGGTTTTTGTTTACTGTGGCTTTCATCAACCTTACCTTTACTTACCATGCTTTCTTGCCTTGGTTCTGGTTTGGACTCAACTAACCCTTCTTCTTCTCGAGCAGTTGTCGAAACCATTTTTTTTGTAAAAGGGGTCAACTTTGTATTTTGAAAACGAAAATGAAAATACGAGTCGCCACCAATCCTTTTATGATGAGGTGTGATCGGATCACCTCGTAATTTGGTCATTTTAATAAAAAATTTAATTTACTAAAACGACAATTTTTGGTCTATGAAATCCAAAAATTAGGTTCAAGAGTCGGTTACGCGCGAAGAAGGATTAGCACCCTCGATACGCCCAAAATTGGTTCCTAGTTGATTACTTAGTGTCTTTTGTCGAAAATCGAAAACTTGATAATAATTTAAAATACGATCCCTTTTTGCATTAATGTAGATTTTGTTTTGAAATGCGTAAATAAGTCGAAAATATATTAAAGACCTTCTTATCTCGAGATAACGAAACGTCACATCCCGTAAGTTAGGACATGACATTTCGAATCTTGGAGCGTAATTTGTTCTTTGATTTTTATTTGAAATCTTACATGTTTTAATTTTTGAGAGGATATTCAACTATTCGAATTCAACGAAAAGAATCGAAACCCCGTAAGTTAGGGCACGATTTTATCGGGTCATTCGGATATAGAACATTGCCTACTTTTGAGAATTTTGTTGACGTATTTAAGTAAAAATTAATGATATTTGAAACAATACTTATTTAGGTTTAAAATACGTAAATAAGCTTAAACTTGGTTCAAGGTGTAGCTACTAGAAGATGAAATTGATGACATTAACAACTTAAAATATCGAAAATGTAGAAAATAATAATACCAAAAGAGCAAACAATGATCCTATACTAATGTGATAATAGTGGGGAAAAAACAAATAATGTCGATATAGAATAGCGAAAATATAAACATCGCATATGCGTATATCTTATACGCGCAAAATGGGATAAAGGATAATGGGCAGAGGGATAACTAAATAATGTGTTAATCCTAATTTTAATAATTAAAACCAAAAAAATATAATATTAATGATGATGATGATGATAATAATAATAATAATAATAAGGACAATAGGTAAATATATATATATACTATTTTAGATTTGTTAAAAATACAAAAGGGTAATAAATAAATAAACGGATATATGATAATAAAATAATAATGAAAAATAAGGTAGTAAAAATAATAAAAGCATAATTTAAACAAATGAAGAAAATAAAAAAACAGCATAATAAGCAACAATATATGAGAATAAAAAAATAAATAAATGAACAATGCAAATAATGAATAAAATAAAATAATAAATAAATAAACAATTAAATAATATACAAAAAATAAAATAAAAATGAATCCATAAATGAGTGCGATATTAAATTGCAATTAAAATAAAATTGGGAGCCTCAAATTATAAATCAAACATTAAAGGGGACTAAATTAAAAGAAAAATAAAATTAAGGATCTGTATTTAAAAGCAAAAAAATGAATTAGGGTCCAATATGGTAGCGTGAAAAGGGGAGGGACCAGATGAGGAAATACCCATTTTCTCTGAAACGCGGCGTTCTAAACTGGACCCAAGTGAAACCAATGCAAACTGTAAGGGTCAAATTTAAAAATAAAAAGAACTTGATTGAGAAATGATAAAAAAGCGAAAGGGCCAAAAGCGCAAATAGCCCTTCCACTAAAAAAAACACGCGGATCTTTGTGGTTCTGGTCGGGTCGGTCCGACCTAGCTCAAAACAACGCTATTTTGGCGTTAAAGTGCCCGAGTGAAATGACGTTGTTCCATGAACCCTAATTAAGACCGGAAATGTTTAAAAAAATCATTTTAAATCGGTTTTTAAAAAAAACAAAATGGGGCTCTTTTTTCTCTGCAATCAGCCCCGTCCAGTCACGGCTCCGGCCTAAGGTTTTGCTGTGGCCCGCCGTAGTTCCGGCGTAGACAATGGCTGGCGGTAGGAAAGTCTCCTCTTTTTTACTCCTTTTCAGTCCCTTTTTTTAAAAACCACGAATCTCTTGTTTGTTTTAGCCACAAAAGAAGAAAAAAACAAAAATAAAAGGGGACCATCGGTGCTTTTCGAACCCTCGTCCGAACCCTCGCGGGTCTAAGGCATTCAAGCACCAGTGACGTTCGCCGGTGAGGAGATCAATCGACCCCCAGGTAAGCCCTTTTCTCTTTATTCCTTATTTATTATTTTTTATCTTAAAATAAAAAGAACAAAAATAAATAAATACTCTCGAAAATCACCTTTTGGATTTCTTTTTTTTTATATTTGATGTTCGTTTTTTTCTGTGTACCTACATTGATAATGTTGCTAGGCTTATATAGCCGAAAAAATATTACAAGTTTATTATTTTGTTTTGTTTGCTATTTGTTTATCTCTGTCTTCTTGCTATTGTTGTCTTGTTCTGTTGCTTTGCAGGTGTCAGGGAGGAAGTCAACGAGGCTGGGGTAACCCTTTTGGTGCAAGTCACAGGCGGAGCCGAGGGTGGTCAGGCCTCGGGCATTGAATGCGCCAGCAAGGCACGTGGAGGCAGCGGTGTTAGGGTTTCAGAAACCCTACTGAAAGATTTTTTCTCAAGCCTAAAAACTGTAATTGGGCCAGCATTTTTTGTAATCTGGACTTTACATTTTGTTGGACTCTATTATATTTTATTTGTTTTTTTTTTGTTTCTAATTCGAGCCCAGGAAATTTGGGCCTCTTACAGCAGTAATTGCACGGAGCTGCTCCCTTGGGTCAGTTTCGGTGTTGCTAGGCAAGCTACCTTGTGGTCTTTTTGAGATCAGCTTAGCAAGCTGACCTATTTGATTCTCGAGCCCTTGAATCGACGCTTGCTAATTTTTAAACGCTGTTTTAGTGTTTTGGAAACGTGTTTTTGACATCGAGATGAATTTCGTTAGCATCTCCTCAAGGTTCAGCTTCTTCTCCTGCTGGTAAGGTGGCTGTTGAAAACCTGGAGGAGGTTGTGGTCTTTGATTACTTTGACCACCCCACGAGAAATTGGGATAGTTCCTCCAACCTACATTATAAGTGTTACTATAGGGATTATTTTGAGGTCTAGAATTGTTATCCATATAGTTGACTTGTTCGTTCTCTGTGCTAGGGTAGATATTCTGTGTTGTTCACCCCTCATCCATTTGTATCACACTGCATCACCGGATGTACCTGCGTAGAACCATACAAACCATCAAAGTTTTTATTTAAAAACTCTACCTGGTTAGATAACATGGTGACCGCGTCAAGGTTGAAAACATCGGCTGCTTTATTAGGCTTTGTCCTCATGACTTGCCATTGATAGTTATTCAGTGACATCTCTTCAATAAATTCGTAATACGCTTCAGGTGTTTTATTATTCAAAGTAACACCGGAGGATGCATCGATCAATTGCCTTGTTGAGGGGTTCAAACCGTTGTAGAAAGTTTGAACCTATAGCCATAGAGGTAACCCATGGTGAGGGCACTTTCTCAATAAGTCATTATACCTCTCCCATGCATCGTAAAGAGTTTCTAAATTCATCTGCACAAAAGAAGAGATATCATTCCTCAAATTTGCCATTTTAACTGGTAGAAAATACTTTAATAGAAACTTTTAAGTCATTTATTCCCAAGTAGTGATGGAACCTCGTGGTAACGAGTTTAACTACTGTTTAGCTTTATTCCTCAATGAAAAGGGAAATAACCGTAAGCGAGTGGCATCATCAGAAACGCCATTAATTTTAAAAGTGTCGTAGAATTCTAAGAAATTAGCCAAATGAGCATTTGGGTCTTCGTCCTGCAAACCATCAAACTGAACAAACTGTTGAATCATTTGAATAGTGTTAGGTTTCAGTTCAAAATTATTTGCAGGAATAGCAAGTCTAACAATACTTGATTCAGCCCCAGTTAAATTGGACTTGGCATAATCGTACATAGTACGAGGAGAAGGATTTTGATTCACAAGACTCGTAGCAACCACAGGAGGTAGCAGATTATTCTGATTTTCGCCATCTCCTCAGCAATATTGGTATCATCCTCTTGCTCTTCCTCTATATACTGTAGAATTTGCCTTATTTCTCTACGATTTCTACGAGCTGTGCTTTCAATTTTGCTATCAAATAATAGAGGTCCTGACGGGTTTCTTCTAGTCATAAACTAAAGATACCTGCTAGAATCAAATCAAAAAGATTAGAAAACAAATAATAAACTAAAAACAAAAAAAAATTGCAGAAAATAAAAATGGCTAAAGTAATAAAAATTAAGTGTTCCTAATATTCTAGTCCCCGGCAACGGCGCCAAAAACTTGATGGTCTCAAAACTAACTAATAATTCGACGAAGTCAAGCGCACCTATCGAACAGTAGTATAGCTATGGTGAGTCCGGAATATCGTATCCACAAGGACTAAAAGTACTAGTAATAACTATCTTTCTATTATTTAGCCTAATAATTAAATGGATTTGTTTTTAATTTAAAACTAACTAATTAACTATGAACGCAACAGAGAGTGAAGGAAATAATCGAATAAACCAATGATAATGACAATACCCAAGGAAGAATCCACCTAGACTTCACTTATTATTCTTGAAACACCCCAAACCCGGCCCACGAGCTTTGACCAGATTTGGTATGTTCCTCAAGTAAACCGGTTCAAAATTCTTTTGTTACTTAGGAAAAACTTGTGTGACTTAAAAAAAAAAATATTGTTTGGGTTGGGCTTGAGTTGAAAACAAATTTATCTTATGTTAAAACCCATTTATTTGAGGTGATAAAACATTTAGAGTTAATTTTAAAAGGAATTTACTTAAACTTTAATTGATAAAAATCCATAAACATAATAAATAAAAGAAAAATAAAGTAAACCACAATGGCCTTATTATATCAATGATCCCAAAGTAAAACTTAAAATACTTAAAATAAATTGAAAGTCCAAATCATAAATTTCTTGCTATGCATGGCCACCTTTAAGCTCCTGCCGACCCGGTCCATTACTGCTCATCACCTGAAAAATATTCCCCAACGGGGTGAGTCAACAGACTCAATGTGTACACAACACTAAGTCATAATAGAATCAAGCATACAAATGATACACATCCAAATCATAGAATACAATTAATGATGCATTCCCAAACCCAAACCTAATTGTCCATCCGCTACACACCACCCGTACCTGCCAGTCACACCGTGGGGACTACTAAGTCAACCCTCCATCCGCTACACACCATCGAAGGCAGTCGCTGCAGTCGACGTGCTCATCGCCCATATAATTTGTGTCATTAGACACCATATTCAAATAATGTAACCGAAGTTACCAAATTCAGATAATGTAACCGGAGTTACCATATTCAAATTTTGTGACCGTAGTCACCATATTCCGTTGGTGAGACCGAAATCAACACCTTCTTCCCCTTTCACATATATCCCGTATGCCCCATAAATTTTATCATGCATAACATACTTAATTTCTTATTATTATAATATATTCGTAGTCCTATCGAAAGTAGGAAACGTACCTGGGTACTCTTACCACATTTGTGGTACTTAGCCACATTCACATTCTTATGCATATTCATATATTAAAAATAATTGCCATATGATATATCGAAAATTAATGTGAGTACACACATTCTTAATAATACATTTAATTTAAACATAGCCATGAACCTATCAAAACTTAGGGTAGGGTACACACCTGATTTGCTTAACGAATTCCTTGAAATCCCGAAATCTGATCTACTGCCTTAGATCTCAAATTCCTACATTTGATTAATCACTTACTACTTTAATAAAAAGCCATTCGGCCATAAATCCAAATCCTAGTAGGATTAGTATTCTTAAAACTTACCTTGAAATTCTCAAATCCCGAAATCCTTGTATCCCTCTGTCGAAATCCCTATAACTTCATGTTAGATCAATTTCTAACATTTATTCACAACAAATAACCCTTAGCCGTATGTTAAATATGACTTACCTTAGATTCTTAAATCCCGAAATTCACCGAATAACTAGGGAACACGCGGCTTATGGTGTACCTTCGGGAAAAGAACTTCTCCTTCCTTGTAGTCGACACTTAGTAAATCCCGAAAGATCTCCTTACTTTAGGAATCGACAATCCTTGCTTGAGCCTTTAACAATATTCGGCTATGGCCTTGATGTGGATTAAAATTTCGTCTTCTTGATGAACAGTAGAGGATTTTTGGTTTTTCAAAGAAAGAAGAGGAAGATATAAAACTTAGGAAAATTCGGCAAGACTACGGGGATTCTGCTTTCGGCTTTGTGAAGAATTGAAAAGAGAAAGAAGAACAATGACAGAGAGAATTCGGCAGAGAGAAGAGAATTTGCTTAAGAAATTCGGCAAAGGAAAAGTGAATGAATGAATGGCCTCTCTTTTCCTTTTATAGCCAAATTTACTAGGCTAGAGTCCCTTACTTGGCCACCACTCTTCTTTATTTGATAGCTTTATCTCTTTAATTTAAAATAATTAAAGAAATATCCTTTATTATCTCTTATCTCTTAATAAAAATAATACTAATAATAATCCTCTTTTATCTCTTCCTTATCTATCAAAATAAAAGGGATAAATCCATATTTATCCATCTATTATCTCTTCAAAAAATAATCCAATAAAAATCCTTTATTATCACCTTATTAATCACATATTTATGAAAATAAAACACCTCCTTTTCTAGAAGCATGTGCCGTCCACCTCAGCCTTCTGGAAGCCAAAATAAAACCTTATTTATTTGCTTCCCAAGTGACTCGAACCCAGGCCCATTCCTCTTGCACATGGCGCCATTTCCATAGGCCCTAAGTGACACCTTCAGGCCACTTTTCCAAGCCTGTTTGTGTGTCAAATCTTACCAACTTTTTCTTTTAAGGCCTCCTTGCCCTAATTTCCTATTTTAAACTTTAAAATTCGACATTTCTAGGTCATTTCTAAGTTTCCTAAAGTTTTCGATCGGCTCTGTAAACTTGACATTTCCTTACATTTCCTAGTTTCCAAAAATGTTCACTTTCCATTTTTAAACTCAACATTTCTATACATTTTCAGGTTTCCAAAAATGTTCATTTCCAAATCATTTCCATTCATTTCCGGGTTTCCAGAAATGTTCGAAATTTATTCCTAGTACATAAAACATGTCACTTCGTACAATTGAACCGAAAATGCATAGGCCCTTTCCAGGATGTTACAGTTCTACCCTCCTTAAAAATAATTTCGTCCTCGAAATTTCTTATTAACAGTCGTACAATCCTTCTCACTGCACTATGCTTACGCTGCGCACTCTGATCTTAATAGAACCATCATACTTTCTAGGCACAATCTCTAAGTTCACATCCCCTAGAACTCATTTCTAACGTTGCGATTTAATCTGATTACAATGTTTTATGCATTAGTACTTTCGTTCCACTTTTTATTCGCGAAGAAGTTTTATAAGAATTTTAGGAGTGGTTCTTTCGTATTAATACATGCACACATTCTTTACATTCATACATCCATCAGTCAATTATGAACTTTCGTTCATTCAGAGAAATGTTGTAGTTTTCATTGTTGTTGTTTTTCCACTACCTAGGGGTATTTTCGTAATTTGTCCTACAGGGGTATTTTCGTAATTTTTCAAAATAAGGTTCCTTGGTGATTTTTTTCAATAAGGGTATTTTGGTAATTTTTGAAATCCCGGGGGTATTTCAGAAATTTTGAATTCCGGGGGTATTTCGGTAATTTTGGAAACTCGGGGTAAATTTGTAAAGTTTAGTAAATCAGGGGTATCTCAGATTTTACAAAACTTGAGGGTTATTAATGAGAATTCATTTTCCAAATCGGTGATGTTGCGGAAATTTTGGAAATCAGGGTCATTTTGGTAATTTTGATAAACCAGGGGTAATTTCGTAAATTTTTCCAAATCAGGGTATTTTGGACTTTCACAAAATAGGGTTTTTTTTTTGAATAATTTTACAAAATAAGAAAATTTTATTGAAGTCAGGGTAATATGGTAATTTTAAAACTCAAGGTCATTTTAGTAATTTTGCAAATAGGGGTTTTTGGGACTTGTAAGAAAATTTTGATTAGAACTGTGGGTATTTTGGATATTTTTATAAACCAAGGGCATTTTTGTAATTTTACCACTAGGGGTATTTTAGTAATTCTACAAATCGGAAATTTTTCGGAAAAATGTTGTAAAACAATAGTTCTCACAAATTAAAAAGAAATTTTAAGAGTTTTACAACTAGGGTTTTTTATGAAAATACGGCTAGTTCCCTTTCGGGTTTTAGTTAGGGTTTAGCCCATGAATAAGTCCTATTGGTTAGGGTGAACCGAAGCTACGCACCAGGTAGGATTCGAGTGGAGAGGAGGTGAGTCACGCGGACTGCTTAAATACCAAGCTCTCACCGAATACCAATCCTAGACATGCGCACAATGGTTGCCACACCCTAACTCGGCGACTTAATCACAGGTTTGTTTATTAGGCATTTAAGTCTTATGTAAATATTGGGGTAAACTAGTCCTAGGTTCAAGTACTTATCATGCTAGTCTACGTTCCATTCCATTTCTACCCTTCTACAAATCACAATATAAATCACACAAAGGATAGGGGTACTTACCTGGTGGACTTCGGGTCGGAGACTTAGGTGCCATGCCAGAAAAAACCTGCTTATTTTCAAAAACTCATTTGGGCTCGATTTGAAAACGTTTTGGACCTTAAACCCCAGGCCGAGGGTTTGAAACTGGGCTCTGATACCAAACTGAAACATCCCAAACCCGGCCCACGAGCTTTGACCAGATTTGGTATGTTCCTCAAGTAAACCAGTTCAAAATTCTTTTGTTACTTAGGAAAAACTTGTGTGACTTAAAAAAAATATTGTTTGGGTTGGGCTTGAGTTGAAAACAAATTTATCTTATGTTAAAACCCGTTTATTTAAGGTGATAAAACATTTAGAGTTAATTTTAAAAGGAATTTACTTAAACTTTAATTGATAAAAATCCATAAACATAATAAATAAAAGAAAAATAAAGTAAACCACAATGGCCTTATTATATCAATGATCCCAAAGTAAAACTTAAAATACTTAAAATAAATTGAAAGTCCAAATCATAAATTTCTTGCTATGCATGGCCACCTTTAAGCTCCTGCCGACCCGGTCCATTACTGCTCATCACCTGAAAAATATTCCCCAACGGGGTGAGTCAACAGACTCAATGTGTACACAACACTAAGTCATAATAGAATCAGGCATACAAATGATACACATTCAAATCATAGAATACAATTAATGATGCATTCCCAAACCCAAACCTAATTGTCCATCCGCTACACACCACCCGTACCTGCCAGTCACACCGTGGGGACTACTAAGTCAACCCTCCATCCGCTACACACCATCGAAGGCAGTCGCTGCAGTCGACGTGCTCATCGCCCATATAATTTGTGTCATTAGACACCATATTCAAATAATGTAACCGAAGTTACCAAATTCAGATAATGTAACCGGAGTTACCATATTCAAATTTTGTGTCCGTAGTCACCATATTCCGTTGGTGAGACCGAAATCAACACCTTCTTCCCCTTTCACATATATCCCGTATGCCCCATAAATTTATATCATGCATAACATACTTAATTTCTTATTATTCACATGTTAAAATATAATATATTCGTAGTCCTATCGAAAGTAGGAAACGTACCTGGGTACTCTTACCACATTTGTGGTACTTAGCCACATTCACATTCTTATGCATATTCATATATTAAAAATAATTGCCATATGATATATCGAATATTAATGTGAGTACACACATTCTTAATAATACATTTAATTTAAACATAGCCATGAACCTATCAAAACTTAGGGTAGGGTACACACCTGATTTGCTTAACGAATTCCTTAAAATCCCAAAATCTGATCTACTGCCTTAGATCTCAAATTCCTACATTTGATTAATCACTTACTACTTTAATAAAAAGCCATTCGGCCATAAATCCAAATCCTAGTAGGATTAGTATTCTTAAAACTTACCTTGAAATTCTCAAATCCCGAAATCCTTGTATCCCTCTGTCGAAATCCCTATAACTTCATGTTAGATCAATTTCTAACGTTTATTCACAACAAATAACCCTTAGCCGTATGTTAAATATGACTTACCTTAGATTCTTAAATCCCGAAATTCACCGAATAACTAGGGAACACGCGGCTTATGGTGTACCTTCGGGAAAAGAACTTCTCCTTCCTTGTAGTCGACACTTAGTAAATCCCGAAAGATCTCCTTACTTTAGGAATCGACAATCCTTGCTTGAGCCTTTAACAATATTCGGCTATGGCCTTGATGTGGATTAAAATTTCGGCTTCTTGATGAACAGTAGAGGATTTTTGGTTTTTCAAAGAAAGAAGAGGAAGATATAAAACTTAGGAAAATTCGGCAAGACTAGGGGGATTCTGCTTTCGGCTTTGTGAACAATTGAAAAGAGAAAGAAGAACAATGACAGAGAGAATTCGGCAGAGAGAAGAGAATTTGCTTAAGAAATTCGGCAAAGGAAAAGTGAATGAATGAATGGCCTCTCTTTTCCTTTTATAGCCAAATTTACTAGGCTAGAGTCCCTTACTTGGCCACCACTCTTCTTTATTTGATAGCTTTATCTCTTTAATTTAAAATAATTAAAGAAATATCCTTTATTATCTCTTATCCCTTAATAAAAATAATACTAATAATAATCCTCTTTTATCTCTTCCTTATCTATCAAAATAAAAGGGATAAATCCATATTTATCCATCTATTATCTCTTCAAAAAATAATCCAATAAAAATCATTTATTATCACCTTATTAATCACATATTTATGAAAATAAAACACCTCCTTTTCTAGAAGCATGTGCCGTCCACCTCAGCCTTCTGGAAGCCAAAATAAAACCTTATTTATTTGCTTCCCAAGTGACTCGAAGCCAGGCCCATTCCTCTTGCACATGGCGCCATTTCCATAGGCCCTAAGTGACACCTTCAGGCCACTTTTCCAAGCCTGTTTGTGTGTCAAATCTTACCAACTTTTTCTTTTAAGGCCTCCTTGCCCTAATTTCCTATTTTAAACTTTAAAATTCGACATTTCTAGGTCATTTCTAAGTTTCCTAAAATTTTCGATCGGCTCTGTAAACTTGACATTTCCTTACATTTCCTAGTTTCCAAAAATGTTCACTTTCCATTTTTAAACTCAACATTTCTATACATTTTCAGGTTTCCAAAAATGTTCATTTCCAAATCATTTCCATTCATTTCCGGGTTTCCAGAAATGTTCGAAATTTATTCCTAGTACATAAAACATGTCACTTCGTACAATTAAACCGAAAATGCATAGGCCCTTTCCAGGATGTTACAATTCTAACTCTGAATTAAATGATTTATTCACTTGTCTTGATCCGTAGAAATCCCTAAATTATGTTAATATCTCTTTCAAGATTAAAAACAACTGACTCTAGGTTGATTAATTAAAATCTCTTTCTAATTAAAACCCCTATAGTCGCATTAACTCAATCTATGGATTCCCTTATTAGATTTGACTCTAATCCGTCATATTTATGTTGTCCTATTTCTAGGGTTACAATCAACTCCGCTTAATTATGCTAGATCTACTCTTAAACAGGGACTTTTGCTCCACTGAATAAGTACATCAAACTTGAATTAATATCCTGAAAATATTAAAGCAAGAATTAAGAGAACATAATTAATAACAAAAATAAGTATTTATCATGTAATTCAGACAATTAAATAATGAGATCCATCATAGGCTTTATCCTCCCTAGGTATTTAGGGAGTTTAATTCATATTCATAGAGGAAAACATCTCAAAATAAGAATAACAACAAGACATGAAAAACCCAATAAAACTTCGAAGGAAATTCGACTGGATATCTTCAATCTTGAATGAGATCCTACTTCTAAATTGATTCCTACGGCTTCCTTCGAGTAATTTCTTCATTCTACTCTGCGTCTTCCTTTAGGTCCTCTTCTAGTGTGTATTTATAGACTTTAAAAATACTCAAAAACCCTAAAAATTGGATTTTTCTGTGTAACAGGGAAGCAGGGTGCAAAATCGACACGGGCTGGTACATGGGCGTGTGGCCAGCTCGTGTGGCCAGCCCACGTGGCTCACATGGGCATGTGCCCAGCCTGTGTGGATCCTGAAAACTCCGATTTTAGCCCATTTTTCTCTCCTTTTGCTCCCAAATGCTCTCCTAAGTATAGAAACATGAATTTAAGGGATTAGGAGCATCAAATTCACTAATTCTCATCATAAATCATCCAAAAATATGCCAAGCATGGAATTAAAATATGTTACATTTATGGTTTATCAGGTAGAGAATGTAGAACACCATTATATTGGACAGAGCTTAGTGAAAAGAAGATGCATGGGGTTGATTTGATTCGGGAAACAGAAGAAAAAGTAAAGGTGATTTGGGATAGTCTAAAAGCAGCTTCCGATCGTTAGAAGTCATATGCCGATCTTAAAAGAAAAGAGATTGAATTTCAGGTGGGTGATAAGGTATTCCTAAAAGTGTCTCCTTGGAAGGAAGTTCTCTGGTTCGGTCGAAAGGGTAAATTGAGTCCAAGATTTATCGGGCCATATGAAATCATAGAAAGAATTGGACCAGTTGCTTATCGATTGGCATTACCACCAGAACTCGATAGAATTCATAATTTTTTCATATGCCTATGCTACGACGGTATCGATCAGATCCTTCACATGTTATTTCTCTGACATAAGTGGAGATTCAGCTGGATATGACTTACAGTGAAGAACCGGTCAAGATATTGGCACGGGAAACAAATGAGCTTAGAAATAAAAAGATAAATTTGGTTAAAGTATTATGGCAAAAGCACGGGATTGAGGAAGCGGTATGGGAACAGGAGGAGGCAATTAGGAAACAATACACGAACCTCTTTACTGGTAAGATTTTCGAGGACGAAAATCCTTAAGGGAGGAGAGTTGTAATGGCCTAAATTCAAGGTTATCGGAACAGTGGTTTCGTAACTAAAAATCCAATTTAAAGAGAAATTTATTTTAATATTTTTGCATGAATATTGATATGATAGGAAAATCGTATGAAAATATCGATTGAAAAAAAAAAAGAAATTATTGAAGAAAATTAAGTAAAAACAAGGTATTGAAACCTCAATCTCATAAAAATGAGTCGAAAAGATTTTTATAAATATTTATGAAATGTTAGTAGTATGGTATTAAAATTTTGTAAGAAAATTTTTACGTTTGGGTAGTTAATTAAGTGAAAAGGACTAAATTGAAAAGGGTGTAAAAGTTACTTGATGGATTAAATAGATAAATTGTTAAATGAAGAGGGGCATAAATTGCAAATAAGCCCAAAAGGAGATATTTTGAGTGGCATAAGATGAGAAAAATCAGGAGAATTGGTGAAATAAGGGCAAAATAGGAAAATAACAAAATTTACTAAAATAAAAATGGGACCAAATTGGAATATCTAGAATTCTCTTCATATTTTCTTCATTATCATCAGCCAAAAAAATCCTAAGGGTTTATTCAAGCTTGTATTTCATAATTTTTGCACCAAGTGAGTTAATCCTTGCCTTTTTCTTGTAATTTTTGTGTTTTTAAGTCTTTTACAACTAAGTCCTATTACTAAATTCATTAGTTTTTTATTTCATGGATTAAATTGAAAGTCACCATGGTTGAGCGCTGTAAGTTTATAATGAAATAGCATGAAATTTAAGCTTTAGTTTGTTTATAAGATGATTTTATTAGGAAATTTCAATAGAATTTGATTTGTAGGACTTAATTGTGAAAAAATTGGAATTAAAGTCTAGTGCTAAAATTCTGATTTCCAAAGGTTATAAAGTAGTTTAAAGTGATAGAATAAAGTGTTAATTGAGAAAAATTAGCTCAATTGAGAGGTTAACTGAGCAGGAACGAAATTATCATTTATTGAAAGCTTAGGGGAAAAATGGTAATCAACATCTTGCACTAAAACAATTTTGGACAGCAGCAGTAGGCTAACTTTGAAAAATCACCACAAATTTTGAAAAATGAACTAGAGGATGAAAAAAATATGGAATTAAAGCTTATTGAGTCTAGTTTCTCATAGAAGAAACGGTGTAATCAATGAAATTTTAAAGCATGAGATATAATAAATTTTGTGAGAAAAGGTCAGAATGAATTCAGTTTCCCATGTTCTGACTTTGGAAAATCATAAAAAAATTTTATAAAAATAATTATGTTCTTAAATTTATATGTTTAAAATTATTAATGAGTCTATTTTTAAGAAAAAAAAACGGGAAAATCATCTGAATCCCGTACTAAGAGAAAATAAATTTTTAGTGAAGAAGGGTCGAAACTGTCAGACAGCAGAAGAAGGATGAATTTAAAAAATTAACTGTGCTTATTGGCTAAACCATAAATTCTGAAAATTTTATGGTAAGAATATATGTGAGTCTAGTTTTGGAAAAATCAAGCGGATCTTAATTTGGAGTTTCTTAGCTCAAGATATAAATAATTTAGTGACTATGACTCAAGGAGACAACTCTGAAGGAACTATAAATAATAATGGAATTATAGAGAATGTTACATATGAACATGAAATGTATTAAATTGAAGATTATATTTATTTATTTAAATCCAAAAAATTCAAATACGAAGCTAGATCGAGGAAAAGAAAAGGTTCAGGATTAGTAGATTTTTGTATACGAACAAGTATCGAGGTAAGTTCGTGTAACTTGAATTATATTCTTAAATGCTTGAAATATATTTTTATTGATGTGAATATGATTTGGATGTTTATTGTATGATAATTGATGAAATACTGATATTCTTGATGAAAAGGGAAAATAAATCCCGGTTGAATGAAAGAAAAATTCGATGGATCTCTAAAAAGGAATTGACGGTAAAAAGGATCTAGCCTGGACGGGTGATCCTATCCTAATATAGCCCTCCCGAAGAATATGTGGAAAATGGATTTAGCCCGGACGGGTAATCCGAATTAAGGTCTGAATTTAGCCTGGACTGGTAATTCAGATCCAAGCTCATTAGAGTAATTGTCGTTGCAGGAAATTTAGCCTGGAGTGGTAATCCCGACAACACTCTATGAGTTTATATTACAAGGGATTTAGCCTGGACTGGTAATCTCGCTGTAAGGATGAGGTTCGCGGGAGTGTGCTCTCTGAAATGGAAATGTGCGCACATGAATATGAATTGACGGACCCGGATTTGTACACTAAAGTGTACCCCTGAAAATCCATCGAAATTTTGAAAAATTCAGCGGGATAAATATGGAAAAATAATAAAGGAATGGAAATAATGGTATTGATGAGCTCATCAATCATGGTATATATTATTGATACATGGAAATTATTGGACTAACTTGAATGTTGAGTTTGTGCATGTTAGGGTAATAATGCATTAAATGGATGTATGAATGTTTATTGTTGATCGTTGATTTCAGAGTTTTAAATTTATAATGATCGAACCTGGAAACTAACTATGACAACGATTAAGGCAAGTGCACCTATCGAACAGTAGTATAGCTTAGGCAAGACAGGATTGTCGAACCGAAAGGAACTAAAAGTACTAATACTAACTTTCTTTTTATTATCTAGCCTAAAATAATTGAAGTTATTGTTTAATCTAAATTTAACTAACTACTAAGCTAAAGATGCAAAGACAAAAAGAATGAATTGGGGAAATGCTGTTGGGAAAACTCAGTTGATTAAGACGATACCCTTAGGAAGAATCCACCTAAACTTCACTTGTTATCTAACACTGAACCAGACTATTTATTCACTTGACTTGATCCATAGGATTCCCTAATTTATATTAAACCCTCTCTCGAGGTGAATAACGTCTAACCCTAGGTTGATTAATTAAAATCACTTTATAATTAAAACCCCTAGAATCACATTAACTCGATCTATGGACTCTCATATTAGGTTTGACTCTAATCTGGAAGATTTTCGTCACCCTATCTATAGGCGCGCGATCAACTCCGCTTAACAATGCTAGATCTACTCTTAGACAGGGACTTTTGCTCCACCACCTAAGCACATCTAACTTGAATCAATATCCCGAAAATATTAACACAAGAATTAAGCACACATAATTAAGAACAAATCAAGTGTTTATCAAATAGTTCAGAAAACAATAACAAGATCCGTCTTAGGTTTCATCCCCTTCAGGTATCTGAAGGATTTAGTTCATAACAATAAAAGAAAACATCTCAGAAGAAAAGATAAAACAAAACATAAGAAATCCCTAAAACCCTCTGAAGGAATTGAAGGAGAGATCTGCCGTCTTGAGTAGAATTTCAGCTTCTTGAGATGGATCAACTGGCTATCTTCGAGTGCTTTCCACAAATCTGACCTTTTCGGCTCGGCTCCTTGGCCTAATTAATCGCCCTCTTTTTAGGTTAGACTTAGGGTCTTTATATAGGCTTTTGAAATAGGTTTCTTTGCCCCTAAGTATCTTTTTCGTGTGAAATTGCTCTTCTCCATGACAGGGACACGGCCATGGCACACGCCCGTGTGAGTCGTGGTCAGGCCGTGTTCGGACTTTTAATGAGGCACGGCCGTGTGGTATTGGGCCCAGGCCGTGTCGATTTCTACTTTGGCCCAATTTGGTCTATTTTAGGCCCGTTTCTAGTTCTTTCCATCCTTCAGTGCTTTCCTTAGTATAAAACAAGAAAAGAAAGGATTAAGAGCACCTTTTTACATAAATAAAGGGATAAATCATCCAAAAGTATGCTAAATGTGGGATTAAAATATGTTACTTTTACGGTTTATCAATTGCATTGTATTGAAAATATTAGGTAAGTATAATTCTTGTTACATGAACTTACTAAGAATAAAGTGCTTACCCTGTTTCCTTTTCCCTGTTTTGTAGTGTTAAGAGATCGAAGGTCGGATTCGATCGGAGATACATCACACTATCAACCTCAAGATTTCGGTATATAAAGAAACTTTATTTTGGGAATCAATGGCATGTATAAGCTAATAAAGTAAATGTTAATATGAAATGAATGTAAGGTTAGCCATCGATATGGCTAACAAAATCTTGGTTTTGGTATGTGATGAGGTTATCTTATGGATATGCTTGAATCTATCCTGAAAATATGTTGAAATGGATTGATTGGTTTGGTTTGGTCTCGGTTTAAAATTGCAAGGAAGGTTAGATATTTATAAAGGGGTTATATTGAGTTCATAAAAAAAAAACTTTGAGATTTTGCGAAAATTTTCTTATGGTTTTGATTTAATCCCGATTTGGTCCCGATGTATGTTTTGAGCTTCGGAGGCCTATCTAAGGGATGTCATAACATGTTTCGGTAAATGAATAGTATTTAACTCGTAATAAAGGAAAATTAATTCGGTAAACTCCGGTAATGCCTCATACATTATTCTGACGATGAATACAGGTAGGGGGTATTACAGATTAAGTTTACAAGTGTGAAATTGAAGAGTTCAGTGGCTAAATGATTAATAATGCAGTTAGAGTTAAGACTGGGTTAGTTAGTAAAGATGATTATAACTGAGATATCAGATAATTTTTCTGAAGATTATTCAGAATACGCAATGTTATTGTTAAGAAAGAAGTTATTCATGAGTAATCGATTTATTCAGGTATGGTATTTACAAAACGAATTTACTGGAAAATTTCTTCTGAATTAGTTCATTTAGTGAACTGAATAATGTGATATTATTGATGACTTTAGTAGTCAGTGGAGTAGTAATAAAATCGTAAAAATATCTGAAAGCATTTGTTATAATTGGACATGATACAGTAATTTCTTCTGAGTAATCTATATGTTCTGCTATTTTCAGAGACATATGTGAATGTTCATTTTCAGATGTGATTCTTATTTACATAGAAAGGCTATCTGATTATGATATTAGAAGGAATTATTGAAAGTCTTGATAAACTATGAGCGGTACTGTTCTATCTTTCTCTGGTATTCTAATCAATTATGCTTGAGAGAACACTTGATGGAAACATTCATATGATACTACTTTCTACTTCTATGGGTCGAAGCTCCGAATTGCAAATATGATTTATTCGTGAAAGATATTCATTGGCCGAAGGTAATTATATTTACTGTTATAAATCCTGACTCAATTAGGGGAGTTCAGTAATATGAATCTCGGATCATATAAATTATATTACTGCACTAATAGTTACTAGAACTATTTTCAATTTTTCTTTTCTAATTGGAGAATACCATTAATATTGAGGTATTATTCTATTTATACGGTTGAAATGCCGACTCTATTAAGGTACTATGGTTTCAATCTGTATGATGGTAATAATTTCAGAAAATTTAAGGTTTCAATGTTGATAATTGATAGATATATTAATGATACAGTTATTATAGAAAAATGTAAGATTTGAATGGCCCGATAAATGATAACAAGATTTTGACCAGATGAAAGTTCTGTTGACCGAAGCATCAGTTCTGATTCAGCCTAAATCAGGTAAGAAAGTTGTGATAGTCTATACTTTTAAACAGTGTTTTTATTCAGCCTAAATCGGGTAAACTATGTTTTGATGCAGTAAGACAAAGTAATAGTCTATACTTTTAAACAGTTAAAAAAATTGTATGAAAAGAATTACCTAATATATGATTTAGAAGTGGCAGTTAATGTTTTAGCTTTGAGAGCTGGTGATTCTATTAGTTAGTGAAAAATATTTGAACCTCTCCACCGAAGGAATTTTCAAGGACGAAAATTATTTGGGGGGAGAGTTGTAATAGCCCAAATTTCAGCGATGTAGGAAATATGTAACATCCTGAATTTATGGGCTTGTGCATTTTGTGTAATGTGTGCTTAAATTATTAATTTAAGGATTTGAGGTGCAAATGGGGCTCAAGTTTGGGCTGAGGCTTCGAATAAATATTTTATTTAGACACTTTAGGGGCTTAAATTAAAGTTTTAGTAGTTTAAGTGACATATTGGGCTTGTGGCCCAGCAACTAGGGGCACAATAAATGGGAGCTATAGGTGGCGTCACAAATGCATGAGGAGGGCCCAAATTTTGGCAGCTTAAAGCCCAAGTTTTAGGGCTAAATTTTGGCACTTAAAGGGAGCAATAGGGGGGACGGCACAAGGCTATTTTCTAGGGATTTTTAATGTTTATTTAATATGGATAATAAGCAGATAAAAGCTATTTTTGAGGAGATAATAGATCAAGATAAGGGAAAAGATGAAAGCTCATCCAAAAGGCTAGAGTTGGCCGAAAATCAAACTCAGTAAGGGGGGAGGAATCGGTTAGTATAGTCTAAGGGGGTGTGCCGAATTCTTCATTATGTTCTCTGAAAATTCTCTCAAGATTTCTCTTTTATTTTCGGTAAACTTGAACCCTCTCTTCTCTTTTCTTTTGCTGACAGAAACCAAAACTTCTTAGACCTCAATTGCCGAAACCCCACCATTCTTTTTCTCTTTTCTCTTGGCCGAATCTCTCTATCCACTCCTTGCTTATATTTTTCCAATTCTTTGTTCTTCAAAAAGCCGAAATCACAAAGATCACACCTCCTAAAGTTGCCGAATTTTCTTCAGTGGAGTCTGCTTGTGCCGAATTTTGAAGGAAACAATAGGTAAGTGTCGATTTCGGGATTTCAATGTTTCTCCGACTTTTCAAAGTCCCTAGCCGAATGGCTATTTAGAAACTAATATCTTATTTCTCTCTTATTTTCGGCATTCCGGAATCTGAAGTGGAGTCCATCGCGTAGATCTCTAAGTCATAGCTCAGTAACACTCGAATCGTGTTACTTTCGGGATTTCAAGGTAAGGAAATCTATTGATTTTAATGTGTAAAACCGGGTAGAACACTAACCATGGCCGATTATAGGAGAGGCCCTATTTTCATATCTTTCCGGCTTTTTGAGCAAAGTAGTAGATCGGTTTAGCAAGGGTATCGACATTAATCAGGTGTGTAATTCCTCACACCATTAGACTGATTGCTTATATATATGTATATGTAATAAATCTGCTATATTTCGTTAAATGCCGAAATCCTGGCATAACGTTTGGAAACCCAAGAAGGGTAAAGGCTAAATATCAGGTTAGTGATTTCTGCCATTTCTCAGTGAATGCTCTGTTAAACACGATAAACTTTATATGTCGATTTCTATGTATGCTTGGGGTTGGGTGATTGATGAAAGGGGAAGTGATCTGTTCTGGTGGCTTATGCCATTTCAGCCTGGTGACTCTGTCACAACTCTGTTTTTGGTAGCTTCTGCCATTTCAGCCTGGTGACTCTGTCACAACTTTGACGATGAGCAGCTAACTGCAGCATGACTGCCATCGATGGTGTGTAGCGGTGTGGGTTGATTGTAGAAATCCCCAATGGTGTGATTGGCAGGTAAGGGTGGTGTGTAGCGAATGGAAACTAGGATTTGGTTGGGTTCTATGCATGTTATCTATTATGTTATGTGCTATATTCTGATCTGTGGGCTAAGGCCCAATCTGATGGTGCACGAGGGTTACACACTGAGTTTCGCGACTCACCCTATTAATTTAACAATTTCAGGTGACACTTAGCGCATCGGACCGGGCTGGAGAGGAGAGCAAGGTGGCCATGCGATCGGGTACTGAAGATTCAGCAGAACGGCTCTACTTTATTTAATTATTTCTAGGAAATTTGTTTTAAGTGGGCTTTAAATTTCGTTGTAATAAGGCCTTGAGCCACTAGACTATTATACTTTGTTTTGGGTTTTACTTTGGGCTTTTATTATTGTTAGACGCTTAAATTTTAATTAAACTAAGGCATGTATTAAGAATTTGGTTTTAATTCATAAAACAACAGATGAAATTTATATGTTATTTAAACCTATCAAGTTATTAAGTTTTCCCGAACAAAAGCTTAAATACTTTATTTTGAAAAATATTTTCCAAAATTGCAACATCTTTTACAAAAATCTTTTTAGTGACATGCCAGATCTGGCTATAGTGTTTGGGCTGGGTTTGGGGTGTTACAGATTGGTATCAGAGCCCTGTTCAAAACTCAACTCTAGGGGTTTTGGGGCTCAAAACGTTTTCTAAAGTTGGGTTTTTGAAACATGCATGTTTTTAAATGATAACAGGTTTGTTAGCTTGGCATGGCACCTGCGTCTCCGGCCCAAGTCCGCCAAGTAAGTATTTTGAACTCCCTGTGTGTTATATATGTATGTGGGCTTGAAGGGCTTTATGGGACGTAGATTATTTAGATTAGAACTTAATGGACTCTAGGCCTAGCTAAAACAACTCCTAAAATCTCATAAGACTTAATTTCACTAAACAAACCCGTGAACGAGTCGCAAGACTAGGGTGTGGCAACAGGCATGCGCATGTCTAGGATTGGACCCGGAAGAGCTTGGTACTTAAGCAGTCCTAGTGACTCACCTCCTCTTCGCTGGAATCCTACCTGGTGCGTAGTGACTGTTCACCCTAGCCACGAGGATTTGTTGACGGGCCAAAATCTACAATTAAAACCCGAAAGGGACCAGCCACCTTATTTTTACAAAATTGATAAAATACCCTTAAAAAATTACTAAGAAACCCATGATTTGCAAATATATCCCGATTTACAAAGTCAACAGAATTTTTCCTTAGAAAAAAAAAACACACACACACAACACATGACAACAACCAAAAACACCTGAACATTACTATATTTTCTTTTAAAATCAAATTCTCCAAGATACCCCCTTAGTTTTGTAAACTTTTGAAAATACCCTTGATTCGTGAAAATAACTAAAACATCCCTGATTTGTAAAAAAATTACTAAATTGCCCTGATTTCAAAATTACCAAAATACCCCCAGATTGTGAAATTACCGAAATACCCCCCGAATTTCAAAATTACCAAAATGCCCCAGATTTCAAAATTACCAAAATGCCCCGAATTGTAAAATTACCGAAATACCCCTGGATTTCAAAATTACCAAAATACCCTTATTTCATGAAATCAACAAGGAACACTATTTTTGAAAATTATGAAAATACCCCTGTAGGATAAAATTACGAAAATACCCCTGGGTAGTGGAATAACGGAAATACCCCTATGTATTGAATATGGATGTATGGATGTTGTCTGTATGCTGATTGTGGAATGTATGTAGTTTCTAGAACTAGGGGATGTGAACTTGAGACTGAATTGTAGATTCGAAAGAACTACTCCTAAAATTACTATTCATAAGACTGTTCGTGGTTAACCAGTGAAAAGAATTAATGATTCATAAAATTCTTAATCAGATAAACGCCAATCGGAAGAATGAGTACAAGGGGTCGAGGACATCCACCGCATGGACGCGATAGGGGTAGGATGACTTTGTCTGAGCCAGTAGGGTCTGGCCACGGGTCAGGAACGAAATGCCGGATCCTCCAGCTGTGGAGGGAGAGTTACGGGATCAGGTGACCGGAGATGATGCAATATCTCAGGCGATGCTGCGGGTTCTCGAAAGAGTTGCTGGAGTAGGCATGGGCACAGGAGCCCAAAAATTTGTGCCGGAGCGGCTTAGGGCCAATGGGGCAGAAGTGTTTAGCGGAGTTTCTAGCGTAGCCCCTGACACAGCTGAGTATTGGATGGAAGCGACTGAGCGCATAATGGATGACTTAGATTTCACGGTGGAGGAGAAGTTGAAAGGGGTCATGTCTCTTCTTCGAGACGAGGCCTATCAGTGGTGGCTCATGATGAAGGAGGGTACTGCCGCAGATCGGATTGACTGAGACTTCTTTAAGGATTCATTCCAGGGAAAGTATGTTGGGGCCAGCTATGTGGATGCACAGAGGAAGGCATTTTTGAATCTGGTGCAGGGAAGTAAATCTGTGGCTGAATATGAGGCAGAGTTTCTGCGCTTGAGCCGCTATGCTCGAAGAATGGTAGCAACCGAATATGAACGTTGTGTTCGGTTCGAGGATGGATTGCGGAATGAGTTAAGGGTTTTGATAGCACCGCAGAGAGAGAGAGATTTTGCTGTTTTGGTGGAGAAGGTTAAGATAGCCGAGGAGGTAAAATGGACTGAAAGACAGGAAAGAGATAAGGAACGAGGAAGGAATAAGAGAAATTTTGGGTTGGCAGGACCATCTGGGAATTCGCAGAAAAGGCCTAGGTCTGATGGGCCAGCTCGTGCGCCGACACCTGCTGCGGGGAATCAGAATCGATTATGCAATTGGTGCGGGAAAGCACATTCTAGGGAGTGTAGAAGAAGAACGGGTGGATGTTTCAGGTGTGGATCCACTGAGTATCTGATTAAGGACTGTCCGCAAGTGGATCAGGTACAGCCAACGGGCCGAGGTTCTGACCAGACTAGGAGAGGTGACCAGCCTGGACCGAGGGGTCGTGGTTCAGGTAGAGGTGGTAACGGGGCTGGTCGCGGACGTGGAGCACCTGGTAGAGGTGCAGGTAATATAAAAGCAAGGCAGCTGGGTCTAGTTTATGCAGTTCGTCGACAGGAGGATGGCGACGCACCGGATGTCATAACCGGTACGTTTCTTATTGCTGATAACCCTTTACTTGCCTTGATTGATATTGGGTCAACCCACTCCTATGTTGCATGTTCGATATCTGAGACCCTAAGTATAGACTCTGAAACAACTACTAGGAAGATGACCGTGGTTAGTCCCCTAGGACAATCTAGGTTAGTGGACAAGCTATTTAAGGATGTACCATTAGAGACTCAAGGGATAGTGTTTCCAGCAGACTTAATGGAATTGCCATTTGGAGAGTTTGATCTTATCCTAGGAATGGATTTGTTGAGTAAGCATCGTGCTAAGTTGGATTGTGAGACTAAGCGTGTGGTGTTGAGTACCCCGGAAGGTGGGGAGGTGGTTGTGTTAGGGGAAAGAATGAACTATTTGTCCAACGTAGTGTCGGCATTGAAGGCTATTAAGATGATTCGGAAGGGATGCAACGCATTCCTAGCTTTTATTAGTGCTTTGGACGCTAAGGAGGTGACTGTCAATGAGGTTCAAACAGTCAAGGATTTCGCGGATGTCTTTCCAGAGGAGTTGCCAGGATTACCCCCGGATCGCGAGGTGGAGTTTGGAATAGAGCTACTTCCGGGTACGGTTCCGGTATCCTGTAATATCCTGATTTTGTGGGTCTATGCATTTGGGGTTGTTGCATGGCTAAGTTAGTAGGTGAAGGCTTTGAGGTGTGGATTGGGCTCAGGTTTGGGCTTAAATCAGAGTTAAATTGTTTAAAAAGGGAGTTAGTAGTATTTTTAATTTAAATTAGTATGTTTAGTAGCAAGCTGGGCTTGTAGCCCAAAAATTGGAGGTGCTTTAGATGGGTATTAAGGTGGCGTCACAAGGGGGGAGGAATTGGGCCTTGTGTGGCCGCATGGGGCCCAAGTGCTGGGTCCAAAAATTTGGCACATATGAGGGAAGGGGATGGACGGCACATTTGCTTTAATTTAGGAGCTTTATTCTTTTTAATTAAGTGATAAAAGATGATAATTAGGAAGGAAAGATGAGGATTAAATGGATAAGGGATGTGATGATAAATGGATGAGATAAGGGATAAAGGCTATCAGGAGGGGGAGAGTTGGCCGAAACTCCAACTCTGTGCATATGTGTGTATTGCCGAAATTTGGGTGGCTAGTATCATCTTTTTCCAATTTTTCTTTCTCACTTTTTCATCTGTTCTCTCAAAGTCGAAATTCTCTTCTTATTTTCTCTTCTGGCTGAAACTCCCTATCACTTTTCTCCTCTCCATCATACTTCTAAAAACCGAATACCCTAGTCCCCATCATCTTCCTCCATAGCCGAATCTACAAGGGTGGTTTAATTTTCCCGAAGGTGCACCATAAGCCGCATACTCCTTAGTAATCTGGTGAGTTTCGGGATTTCTTTCGTCTGCGATTCCTCTATTTTTATCAAGTTTTAATCTGAATCGGTTGTTCAAAGGTCCTGTTGATTTCACTCTCTACCCCTAGAAGCCGAATCTGTCTCGTTAAAAGTCTCCTGTGCTGATTTGTGGAAAAGCCGAAGGTAGGTGGTTGATGGTAGGTTCGGCCGAATGGCCCTTTCCTGTTCTTTTCTTTTTGATCGAATGGCATCAGGTGATGGATGGGTTGTGATTATCGGTTGGTTTGATGTTTTGGTGTTGGCCGAATGTAGGTAGATTGGTGGTGATGTTTTCTTGAAGACTTTCGGGATCCGACAGTTTAGGTAAGGTTGCGTTTTAGTGCTATAAGTATTTAATTAATTAGATCTCACCATTTACATTCGGTTTAGTGACCAAGGAGTTATTATAGACAATAATAACAGACAAGCAGTAGGGGTTGGATCCGTAAATCCACTGCCAAAGTACAAG
The DNA here is from genome assembly GCA_005393395.2 of Gossypium australe. Taxonomy (NCBI): domain Eukaryota; kingdom Viridiplantae; phylum Streptophyta; class Magnoliopsida; order Malvales; family Malvaceae; genus Gossypium; species Gossypium australe. The sequence continues at coordinate 14,774,652 of CM016625.1, read as the reverse complement.
AAACGAGCAGTATCGGGAGTGCGAAATTGGCCATTGGGGTGTGGGCCGACATCAGAAGTAGATCGAAGGCCGATAGTGGTAGTCTCGAGTGACAGTAGCGTAGAGGCAGTAAAAACGTTAGTACGAAAATCAGGTGTGTAACTCTTACACACTTTCTTACGTAATATGTTTTATGTTATGTGTTATTTACAAGCCGGAATGACGGAAATAGTTACGAAAATACCCTTGTGGGTAAAAGCGAAGATGCCGGGTAAGTTGTTATTCTGTAAATGTGATTTAACATGTTAAGCATGGTCATACTGATATTGATTGCATGAGTATATGCCATGGGTGATGAGAGAAGGGGGAAGTATGATCTATCAGACTGTCACCAGTGATTTGGTATCACACAGTGGGTTGGCCCCACATATTACAAAATTGTGACTAAGTCTCAGTGGTTTGGCACCACCAGTGGTTTGGTACCACAAGGGGTAGATTCGGGAGACCGGGATGGATACTTAGGCGGGTTGCATGACTTGCATATTATTGTATGAACTTGTGTAAGAGCATGATTTTCTTGGGATGGGGATTTATACACTGAGTCTCGGTGACTCACCCCTTCCTTTACATTTTTGCAGATCAGACTTAGATCGTGGATATGGAGCCGGAGTGGACTCGAGGTGGCCATGCTCAGCAATTGTTTTGTTTCAAAGTTTTCTGTTGAACTTAGTTGTTTTACTTTAATTTTGGGTTTACATCGTTGTAATAAGGCCGCCTAACTTTTAATTTGGGATGTTTTATTTGGTTGTTCCTATAACTTTTGATAAGCAAACCTGATAGATATGAATTGGATATTTTTCAAAACCTCGATAAGTACGTTTTTTTTAAATGTTCACTGATTAGGTAAATGATATGGAATAACAATAAAACAATTAATTTTCTAAAACAAGTCTTAACACGTTTTAAACTTCACCAAACTCAAATTCGTTTTCTAAAAATTTTCCAAGGGTTTTCTCCACCAACGAAGTTGACAAACCGATTTTTAAAGCATTTTCTCCCCCGTAGCACGCCAGACTCGGGTGTAGCGTTTAGATCGGGTTTGGGGTGTTACACCCATTGCTCCTTATCAAATGGCACCGAAGGAGTTGGTGGAACTCAAAGCTCAGATCCAGGAGCTTTTGGGTCAAGGATTTATTCGACCGAGTGTGTCTCCATGGGGAGCACCGGTTCTATTCGTGAAGAAGAAGGACAGATCCATGCGTATGTGCGTGGACTATCGTCAGCTGAATAAGTTGACGATTAAGAACAAGTACCCATTGCCAAGAATCGACAACCTGTTCGATCAGCTTAAAGGAGCTTCGGTCTTTTCGAAGATTGATCTAAGGTCGGGTTATCATCAGTTAAAGGTAAAGGAAGGGGACATTCATAAGACGGCATTTCAAACACGCTACAGTCATTACGAGTTCTTGGTAATGCCGTTCAGTTTGACGAACGCGCCAGCAGCATTCATGGATATGATGAACTGGGTGATCCAACCATATCTTGATTGGTTCGTCGTGGTGTTCATTGACGATATTTTGGTTTACTCCAAGTCCGAGGAGGAGCATGATGCACATCTTCATGTAGTGTTGCAAATTCTGAAGGGGAAGCAGTTGTATGCAAAGTTCAGTAAGTGTGAGTTTTGGCTGAAGGAAGTGACTTTCTTAGGGCATGTAGTTTCCGCAGAAGGAATTAGGGTAGATCCTCGGAAGATAGAAGCTGTATTAGATTAGAAATCGCCGAAGTCCGTGGCAGAAATTCAGAGTTTCTTGGGATTGGCAGGGTATTACAGGAGATTTGTTTAGGGGTTCTCTTCAATAGTGGCACCTTTAACTAAGTTGTTAAGGAAGGAAGTATTGCGTGCATGGACTGACAAACAGCAGGAGAGCTTTGAGAAGCTGAAGAGAATCTTAACGGAAGCGTTAGTGTTAATTCAGCCAGAGGCGGGAAAAGAATTTACCGTCTATTGTGATGCGTCACACACGGGTTTAGGATGTGTGTTGATGCAAGACGGAAAAGTTGTTGCATATGCGTCCCGACAGTTGCGACCGCATGAATTGAACTACCCTACGCACGATTTAGAATTGGCGGCGGTAGTGTTTGCTCTTAAGATTTGGAGGCATTACCTGTATGGGGAGAAGTCGGTTGTTTACACGGACCATAAGAGTCTGAAGTATATCCTTACCCAGAAGGAATTGAATCTGAGGCAACGTAGGTGGATTGAACTCTTAAAGGACTATGATTATTCGATCGAATACCATCTGGGTAAAGCTAACATGGTGGCAGATGCGTTGAGTAGGAAGGTGATAGCAGATTTGAGGGCGATGTTCGCTCATCTTAGCCTGTATGAAGATGGCAGTTTGGTAGCCGAACTTCAAGTAAGACCTATGTGGACAAGACAGATCAAGGAGAAGCAACTTTTGGATGATGTTTTGAGTACTCGAATCTGACAAGTGCAGAATGATGAGGGAGAGGACTATAGTCGGAATGGTGATGGAGTTTTGTGTTTCCGTGGGAAGATTTGTATGCCAAAAGATGTAGAGTTAAGGCAGATGATTCTTCAGGAATCACATAGTAGCCCTTATGCTATGCATCCTGGAGGAGTTAAGATGTATCGGGATTTGTGAGAGCAATTCTGGTGGCCAAGTCTGAAGCGAGAAGTGACGGAGTTCGTGGAGAAGTGTTTGACGTGCCAGCAGGTGAAAGCTGAACATCAAGTGCCTTCGGGATTGTTGCAGCCGGTGAAGATTCCCCAATGGAAATGGGAAAGAATCGCGATGGATTTTGTTAGTGGGTTACCTCTTACGCCCACTAAGAAGGATTCAATTTGGGTAATCGTGGATAGGTTGACGAAGTCTGCTCACTTCATACCGGTTCGAGTGGACTTTTCCCTGCAAAAGTTGGCTAAGTTGTACGTGGCTGAGGTTGTAAGACTACATGGTGTACCGGTGTCGAACATATCGGATAGGGACCCTAGGTTCACGTCACGATTTTGGAAAGCTCTTCATCATGCAATGGGAACAAGGTTAGATTTTAGTACCGCTTTTCACCCACATACTGATGGTCAGTCTGAGAGGGTAATTCAGATCTTGGAGGATATGCTAAGGGGTTGCATCATCGATTTTAGGGGTAGTTGGGAGGAGTATTTACCTTTGGCAGAATTAGCATACAATAATAGTTATCAAGCTAGTATCCAGATGGCACCGTACGAAGCGTTATATGGAAGGAAATGTCGTACCCCTACTTATTGGACGGAGTTGGGTGAACGTTAGGTGTTGGGGCCAGAGCTAGTTTCGGAAACGGAGGAGAAAGTTAAGTTAATACGGGCTCGGTTGAAGGAGGCGTCTGATCGAAAAAAATTTATGCGGATTTAAAACGAAAGGAGATGGAATTTGCAGTAGGAGATCAAGTCTTTTTGAAAGTATCTCCGTGGAAGAAGGTAATGAGGTTTGGACGGAAAGGTAAGTTAAGTCCTCGATTTATTGGGCCTTATCGGGTATTGGAACGCGTGGGCCCAGTGGCTTATCGTTTGGAGTTGCCTTCGGAGTTGGAGCAAATACATGACGTGTTTCATGTCTCGATGCTAAGACGTTATCGTTCAGATCCATCGCATGTGGTGCCGGTGGAAGAGATTGAAGTAAGGCCAGATTTATCCTTTGCGGAGGAATCAGTGCAAATCTTGGATCGAGACGTAAAAATGTTGAGAAGGAAGTCCGTCCCTTTGGTCAAAATTTTGTGGCGAAATCACGGCGCAGAAGAGGCGACGTGGGAGCCAGAGGATGTTATGCGACAACAGTATCCCCATCTCTTTTGATCAGGTAAATTTCGAGGCCGAAATTTATTTTAAGGGGGAAGAACTGTAACATCCTGAATTTATGGGCTTGTGCATTTTGTGTAATGTGTGCTTAAAATATTAATTTAAGGATTTGAGGTGCAAATAGGGCTCAGGTTTGGGCTGAGGCTTCGAATAAATATTTTATTTAGACACTCTAGGGGCTTAAATTAAAGTTTTTGTAATTTAAGTGACATATTGGGCTTGTGGCCCAGCAACTAGGGGCACAGTAAAGGGGAGCTATAGGTGGCGTCACAAGTGCATGAGGAGGGCCCAAATTTTGGCAGCTTAAAGCCCAAGTTTTAGGGCTAAAGTTCGGCACTTAAAGGGAGCAATAGGGGGGACGGCACAAGGCTATTTTCTAGGGATTTTTAATGTTTATTTTATGTGGATAATAAGCAGATAAAAGCTATTTTTGAGGAGATAATAGATCAAGATAAAGGAAAAGATGAGAGCTCAACCAAGAGGCTAGAGTTGGCCGAAAATCAAACTCAGTAAGGGGGGAGGAATCGGTTAGTATAGTCTAAGGGGGTGTGCCGAATTCTTCATTATGTTCTCTGAAAATTCTCTCAAGATTTCTCTTTTATTTTCGGTAAACTTGAACCCTCTCTTCTCTTTTCTTTTGCTGACAGAAACCAAAACTTCTTAGATCTCAATTGCCGAAACCCCACCATTCTTTTTCTCTTTTCTCTTGGTCGAATCTCTCTATCCACTCCTTGCTTATATTTTTCCAATTCTTTGTTCTTCAAAAAGCCGAAATCACTAAGATCACACCTCCTGAAGTTGCCGAATTTTCTTCAGTGGAGTTTGCTTGTGCCGAATTTTGAAGGAAACAATAGGTAAGTGTCGATTTCGAGATTTCAATGTTTCTCTAGCTTTTCAAAGTCCCTAGCCAAATGGCTTAGAACTAATCTCTTATTTCTCTCTTATTTTTGGCATTCAGGGATCTGAAGTGGAGTCCATCACGTAGATCTCTAAGTCATAGCTCAGTAACACTCTAATTGTGTTACTTTCGGGATTTCAAGGTAAGGAAATCTATTGATTTTAGTGTGTAAAATTGGGTAGAACACTAACCATGGCCGATTATAGGAGAGGCCCTATTTTCATATCTTTTCGGCTTTTTGAGCAAAGTAGTAGATCGGTTTAGCAAGGGTATCGACATTAATCAGGTGTGTAATTCCTCACACAATTAGACTGATTGCTTATATATATGTATATGTAATAAATCTACTATATTCTTTTAAATGCCAAAATCCCGGCATAACATTTGGAAACCCAAGAAGGGTAAAGGCTAAATATCAGGTTAGTGATTTCTGCCATTCCTCAGTGAATGTTCTGTTAAACACGATAAGCTTTATATGTCGATTTCTATGTATGCTTGGGGTTGGGTGATTGATGAAAGGGGAAGTGATCTGTTCTGGTGGCTTATGCCATTTCAGCCTGGTGACTCTGTCACAACTCTGTTTATGGTGGCTTCTGCCATTTCAGCCTGGTGACTCTGTCACAACTTTGACGATGAGCAGCTAACTGCAGCATGACTGCCATCGATGGTGTATAGCGGTGTGGGTTGATTGTAGAAATCCCCAATGGTGTGATTGGTAGGTAAGGGTGATGTGTAGCGGATGGAAACTAGGATTGGGTTGGGTTCTATGTATGTTATCTATTATGTTATGTGCTATATTTTGATCTGTGGGCTAATGCCCAATCTGATGGTGCACGAGGGTTGCACACTGAGTTTCGCGACTCACCCTATTAATTTAACAATTTCAGGTGACACTTAGCGCATCGGACCGGGCCGGAGAGGAGAGCAAGGTGGCCATGCGATCGGGTACTGAAGATTCAGCAGAATGGCTCTACTTTATTTAATTATTTCTAAGAAATTTGTTTTAAGTGGGCTTTAAATTTCGTTGTAATAAGGCCTTGGGCCACTAGACTATTATACTTTGTTTTGGGTTTTACTTTGGGCTTTTATTATTGTTAGACGCTTAAATTTTAATTAAACTAAGGCATGTATTAAGATTTTGGTTTTAATTCATAAAACAACAGATGAAATTTATATCTTATTTGAACCTATCAAGTTATTAAGTTTTCCCGAACAAAAGCTTAAATACTTTATTTTGAAAAATATTTCCCGAAATTGTGACATCTTTTACAAAAATCTTTTTAGTGACATGCCAGATCCGGCTGTAGTGTTTGGGCCAGGTTTGGGGTGTTACAAAATAGTAGTTCGAGACCACCAAATCCAACAAATGAACTCGTAAATTATATTATTTAATATTTACGAGCCAAATGTAGCTTTTAAAAGATTTTTGAAATAGTAAACTGTGTTTTATAAAGATTTATTTGGTTAAGAAATTGAGAAAAAGAGGTATTGAGATCTTGGTGTTATAAACCGAGCCATAAATATTTTTATGAATATTTACGGAGTGTCAATAAGGTAGTATTAAAATTTCATCAGAAAATTTTAATGTTTCGATAGTCAATTAGATAAAAAGGACTAAATTAAAAATGTACAAAAGTTGCTAAAGTGATTAAATAGCTTAACCATTAAATAAGGAAGGACTAAAAGGGAAAATGGACCATTTTAAAATGGCTGAGGCGGCATAGCATGAAAAAAATCAAAGATTTTTATGTGAAAAGGACAAAATTGGAATTTTAACAAAAGTTACATGGCCAAAGTTGATTTTAATGATTTCTAGGCCATTTCTTCTTCAACTTTCTATCAAAAACAGCCATGGAAGAGGGTTTTGAGCTTGTCTTTCATATTTTAGCTTCAAGTAAGTTCAATTCTTGCTTTTTCCTTGAAATTTTTATATTTTGGGACTTTTACAAGACCAACTTAGTATTCTATTAGTTTTCGATTTTGTTGAAAATTTTGGAAGTTACCGTTGATAAGTTCATATGATTTTTGTTATTTGATGATGAAATTGAGATGTTAATGGTTGTTTAAAGGTGTTTCATTAAAGAATTTTGGATGAAAACATGTTTTAGGGGTTAAATTGGAAAGTGTTGAATTTATGGAAAATTCTGAAATTTCATGAAATTCATGGGTTGTGATTGGTATGTATGAGAATAATTAGGCTTGGAATAAGAATTAAATTGCAAGAATTTCATTTTCCTAGCCTAGGGATGAAATTGTCATGTATTAACAGTTTAGGGGAAAAATGGTAATCAACATTTTGCACTAAAACAGTTTTAGACAGCAGCAGTAGTTTAACTTTAAAAAATCACCAAAAATTGTGGGAATCAAATTAGAGGATGAATAAAATATGAAATTAAAGCTTATTGAGTCTAGTTTCTCATAGAAGAAACGGTGTAAGCAATGGAATTGTAAATCATGAGATATAGTAAATTTTGTAAAACAATGTCAGGATGATTTCGGGTTCCCCTATTCTGACTTTGAAAAATCTTCAAAAATTGGAGAAAAATAATTAGGGGGTGTTACAGTTTTGAACTTAGTTTTAAGTGAAATGGTAAAGAGTATATTATAAAATTCGGCATTAAACTTGAATAGAAAAATAAATGAAGTTATTAGTCAATTTGAATGATATTATAAATTTTTAATTATTAGATTACTATGTTAATGAATTAGTTATGATATAAATTGTATTTGAGTATAAATTGTTTTTGGTTGAGCCATTGGTTTTGGATTGGTTTCGGTTTGAAAATTGCAGGGAATGCTAGATGTTTATAAAGGGGTTATATTGAGTTTAAAAAAAATTTACGAAAAATTTCTGGAGTACTCGAACAAGTCCTGTTCCACTTCTAATACATATTTTGGGCCTCGAAGGTCCATCAAAGGGACTTAATCGTTAATTTATAATATGTATGTTATTTATTTGTGAATTAATCATAAATTGTCTGATATGTTCGGTAATGTCTCGTAACCCTGTTCTGGTGACGGTTTAGGGTTAAGGGGTGTTACACGTGTGATCTGGCCGTGTGTCCCCTGCATCTTTAAAATTGCGAAACAGAATGCCAGGTTTTTGCACACGGCCTAGCACACGGACGTGTGGCTTGGCCATGTGACCTAAGTCAGAGAGTTACACGGGTATGGACACAGGCTGAGACACGGTCGTATGCCTCACATCAAATGTCCACACGGCCTAAGACATGGACGTGTCTCTTGGCTGTGTGAGCCACACGGACATATGTCCCCTGCACCTAAGGAAAATTTTTAAAATTTTAGGAAAAATTCTCTAAGTTTCTGGTTTAGTCCTGATTTACTTTTAATGCATATTTTGAGCCCCGAGGGCTCATACAAGGGATTATATGAGTGTTTTATGATTGGCTCTGATATGTACGTTAAATGTTATGAAATGTTCGTATTTAATGCGTAAAGTCTGGTAATGCTCCGTAACCTTGTTCCGTCGACGGATAAGGGTTAGGGGTGTTACATCATATGCATACATAATAGTAATATCCAAGTCACAGAAAATTAATTCATCAAGAAATGCAATTAAAAGTATTACATTTAAACCGAGCGAACTTACAAGACTAATCCACAATGACAACGAAGGTACATGGACTATTCCACTATTTTCTCTTTTCCGCAGCTCTCAACGCATTCTTGATCTAGAATAATAATTTCATTCAATTAACTATATTAACAACAAAATTAAATAATTTCATTCAATTAAGTCATTTTTGAAATTTTACAAAATTACCCTCAACATTTCACTTTTATTCAATTTAGTCCCTAGGCCCTAAACATGCAAATTAACCATTTTTATTTTAAACCCACCTTGACCGAATCTCTTAGGGCCTCTCTACAGCTCCTATTTGCTATTATTTCAAACTAAATCCTTGTAATTAATTACCTTTAACATTAAAATCATCAAAAATTACTTTACAAAATAGTCCAATCTAACACCAAAGCTTAATAATCTTCAACAAACATTCAAGAAACAACTCAACTCTTCAATGAAAAAACTTATAGCGTTTGATAGTTTTACGAATTGGTCATCGGATTAGCTAGATTAAGCTAATACAAGCTTAAAAACATAAAAATTACTAAAAACAAGTGAAATTTCACTTGCCAAAAGGAGATTAAATCTTGATGGAAGCTTTCCCAACCCTAACAATGGCTTTTCAGGTTTTCTTCCATGAAGAAGAAAAGAAATGTTCATATTATCATTTAATTTCTTTAATTTTAACTTAAATTTAACTATTTACTAAATTACCATTTTTATTACAACTTATAAAATTACCAAATCATGTCCATATATGTCCATAATATAAGTATATGGTTTAATTACCATCTGAGTGTTTAATTGCACAATTGGTCCTTCAATTATTTTAAATTATTAGTTAATTAAACTTTATTTCAATTTAACCCTAAATTAATTAGGACTAAGCAAATAGCCCAAAAGCTAGTGGATCAGTCATATCCACCATGCTTGGACTTTTTTACTATGGTTTAATCACTATTTTAGTCCTTTTACTATTTTAAATCTATAGCGATTAACTTTTACCCTTTTTATAATTTAATCATTTTACCTTAATTAAGCAACCAATCGTCAAAATTACCGGATCAAACTTTAATTCACCTATAATACAACTATGTAAATATTTAATAAAAATATTCACGAGCCCGATTTACAGAAAAGGGGTCTCGATACCTCATTTTTCGAAATTAGACTTCCAGAACAGCCACTCATACTAACCATTAATTCAATTAGTTAATATACATCAAATTAAATTCAATATATAAAATTATTATTGACTCGTATAATTTAAATACTAATTATACGAACTTACTCATCAGATTTGTGATTCCGAAACTACTATTTCCGACACCACTAAAAAACAAGCTATTATAAGAAGTATGACAATTCAATTAAATACTTATTCGAATAGTCATATTATTACCAAAAATTGTGACTATCCAAATAGACAACTATTAAGATGGTTATGTAGTTGTGTCTTTATATGATCATTAGTGAAATTTGCTACAAATAGGATAAATATTTCACTTGGTATATCACATAAAAAAAACTTCAAAACAAAATCTCATTTTGTTCTCTTAATCTTCTAGTTTTCATAAATAGTTTTCATAAATTGTGTTATAAAAAAATTACTGTAGGATTTATTTAAAGAAATTAATATTTTTGTTAACATTGTTCAGTAAATTATTTTTATCGGTGATGTTTACTCATTTTGTCACTTTGACCTTTATTCTATTTTTTTTATCACTTTGGCCCTCAAAAAAATAGTTTACTCATGTTTACTTATATTTATAACGTTAAAATTCAATTTAAATTGCTATTTTTTTTGTACATTTGGAATTTAGTCCTATTTTTATTTCAAGGGATTTAGTCCCTCTACTTTTCAAAATTTAAAATGCAATCTCAATTATTAACATCGTTAAAGCTGTTAAATTTAGGTTTGTTACAACATTATCTTTTTTGTTAATGGTCTTTTAATTTATAAATGCCACACTAACGAATTTAATAGATGAATTTTAAGGTAACGTTAATAATTTGACTTGAATTTTAAAATTTGAAAAGTAAAAATCTTAAATTCCATTAAAATAAAAGTAGAATGACTAATTTTTAAATTTACGAAGAGTAAAAGGATTTAGAACATATGTTAACTTTTATAATGATATTTTAAAATTTGATTACGTTGTAAAAAATTTGCATCGCAAATGATGCACGAAATACAAATTCAAATAATAAAAGTACATATCAACTAGCTTAAAATGGATTAAAATTATTTTTTTAAAAAAACAGTAGAGACTAAAAAGCAATGTAGGGAGTCCTCCAAAGATTGGTTATAGACATTGTGAATAGAAATTGAAAGTGCAATCATACATGATGAAATTAAAGCTATAAATTATTATTTGCACCATCGGGGTCAAGCTCATTTAATTTTTCCCTCTATATTTGTAGTGAATATTTTTGGTAAAAAAGATAAGCACTAAAATTATCGTGAAGATTTTTATATTAGGAGTCAGATTATATTTTATTTCTTTTATTAGAAAAATAGGCAAATTAGTTCCTGTATATTAAATAAAGAGCAAATTTAAAATTTCATTTATTTATCATTATTAAAACTGACCGATAGAATAACTTGACAATACCGCATCTGACGTACATAAACCAATTTTTAAACATAGAAATAAATAAAATTTTTAACAGAAGGATTAATTTACTCTTGAATTTAATATATAATGACTAATTTATTTATTTTTAAATAGAGATAACAAAACGTAATCTAACTTATAATACAAAAACTTTCATAATATTTTTACCAAAAAAATTTAAGTCAGAAATGAAAGATAAGTATATGGATGAAAATTTGGGAGCAAGGTTTTTATAATATTTAAAACGGATAAATTTGATTGCAAATACTTTGACGATAAAATTGAATTTGTGTATCTTCATGGAGAATGACCCTATTTCCTGTATTGGTCGACAAAAGCATTATGTTCCTTTCTACTTCTCTGACAGATATCTCTTGTTTTTTTTGTTTTTTTTTTATAAATATATATATCTAAAATTAGTAATAATAAAAGATAATTATAAAATCTGACTTTAAAAATCTCACCTCCAAACAGTAGCCAAAAGTTATATAAGAAAAAGGAAAAAAATATTAGTAGTATAGCAGTAGCATCAAATCACAGGGAGACTTTTATCCAGGATTCAACCAATACCAGAAATCCACATCATAAAAGCAGCCAAACAGTCCCCTGGTTGCACAAACTCTCTATCCTACCCTACTACCGAATCAAAAGAAAAAGCCAAAGAAAAAGAAAATCTCAAGGCCACAAGAACTTGTGGCTGAGAATCAAACCATGGTGATGTCGTGGCATCCACCTCTCTTTTAAACCCATCCATTAACCCTCATTCTTAACTTCATATCACTTCAAACCAATTTACCAACCCCCCTCCCCCTAAAAAAAAAAAATCAATACCTGCGAATTGTCTTAGCTGGTTCTTGTTTGGTTGTTGAGAAAATGCAAGAAAGTAAAGACCCTGGGATCAAGTTGTTTGGTAAGAAAATTCATTTACCTGCTGATGGAGAGATTTCAACTCTCTCTGTTGATGAATTCGACAAGGCTCAGTGTGGGAACAGAGTAGTAGATGATGAAGACTATGAAGAATTTGATGATGATGATGATGATGGTGGTGGTGGTGATGGTGATGAAGAAGAAGATGAACAGAAAGACAAAACAGAGCAGGTTGGCCAATTCAATAAAACAATGTTTCTTTTTAATCTTCTTGGGGATTTTAAGGATTACCCATTTCTTGAAATGGTGAAAAATTAATGGGTCAATTTTACTTTTTCTTCAATTTTCCATTTTTGGATCCTACTTCTTTTGCTAGAACTAGCCTTTTCTTTTTCTTGCTAATCTTTTGGATTCTTAACCCCCCACCCCCCCCCAAAAAAAAACTATTGAATTACTATACAATTCTTTTATAAATATGAAACTGAAAAATATTTATTTAGCTTCCAGATTGTGTGTGTGGTTTTTTTTTTTTTTTTTACTTATCTGGACTTTGATTATTTAGAGTAGAAAATAATTAGTTCTAAAAAATCAGAAATGTTTTTTGGGGTGATTATACAAGAAATTTGAAGTCCTCCTCCTGCCAAATGTCTATTTTTTTACTTCTTTATTGATTTTAGCCAATCAATATTTTTCAGATTCCACATCCCATAGATCCTTTTAACTGGGAAAGTCTTTCCTTCTTGGTTTTTCAATATATCTGTTCGATTCCTTCTTATTTGCAGTATTAAAATCTTTGTTAGCTTTGTTTTCGTTGAATATCTCGATAAGTTTTAGCCTATTAACTGAATTCCCAAAATTTTCAAGAAATTTCATGGAATATCTTATTGTTATTGTGTTTATGCCCCCTTGATTATATCAATAAAACTTTAAACAATTTTCATATAAAACAATATAAAAAGGAGGGGGGATGTTCTTTAGGACCCTTATCATATTTTTACTTGTTTGTTTCTCGAGAGAAGTTTCTTGATTCTGGCTGAGAACTGAGATAGGATCATGTAGAAAATTTTTTGGTCTACTTAAAGTTTCTTATTAGGGAAACATATTAAATTTCAGGATTCTTTAGCAGAACAGATTGCTGATACTGGACAAGAAGATGACAACATCCAGCCGTCAAATAGAGAGGAATCAACTAATCCAGAGACTTCGTCGGAGCCTAATGTAATCCCGAAAACTCCCTCTATTGACGAAGAAACCGGAAAATCGAAGACCGGAAAGACTGATAAAGAACAAAGTGATGGTAGCAAATCACAGGAGAAAACACTTAAAAAGCCAGATCAAATACTTCCATGCCCCCGCTGCCATAGCATGGATACAAAATTTTGCTACTACAATAATTACAACATCAATCAACCTCGTCATTTCTGCAAAGCCTGTCAAAGATACTGGACTGCAGGTGGTACGATGAGAAACGTACCGGTAGGAGCTGGTCGTCGTAAGAATAAGAACTCTGCCTCGCATTACCGACACATCTCCATTTCGGAGGCTCTTCAAGCAGCTCGAATCGATGCTCCTAATGCAGCATATCACCCTGCCTTGAAAAGCAATGGAAGGGTCCTTAGCTTTGGCCTAGATGCACCCATTTGCGATTCCATGGCCTCTGTCTTAAACCTTGGGGAGAAAAAGGTTTTGAATGGTGCCCGAAATGAATTTCATGGTCTTGAAGAACAAAGAGTTTCGGTTCCAAACAGAAGGGAAAACGGTGATGATTGCTCGAGTGGATCTTCTATCACGGTTTCAAACTCAATGGAGGAAGGTGGTAGAAGTTGCATTCAGGAAAATAGGATGGGCAACATTAATGGCTTCCCTTCACCAATTCCTTGTTTACCTGGTGTTCCTTGGCCTTATCCATGGAATTCCGCGGTACCTCCACCGGCATTTTGCCCATCCGGATTTCCCATGTCATTCTATCCTGCTGCAGCCTATTGGAACTGTGGGATTCCCGGCACTTGGAACGTGCCTTGGTTGTCTCCTCAGTCATCATCCACTTCTTCAAACCACAAGGCTCCAACTTCAGGTCCAAATTCGCCGACGTTGGGCAAACATTCTAGGGAAGGGGACATGGCCAAACTAGATGATTCAGAAAAACAAAAGGCAACTAAACAGAAGAACGGATGCGTTCTGGTTCCGAAAACTTTAAGGATCGATGATCCGAGTGAAGCTGCAAAAAGTTCCATATGGGCGACACTTGGGATTAAGAACGAATCACTTAGTGGGGGAGGGCTTTTCAAGGCTTTCCATCCAAAGAGTGATGAAAAGAATCATGTAGCTGAAGCATCACCAGTATTGAGAGCAAACCCTGCAGCCTTGTCTAGATCCCTCAACTTCCATGAGAGTTCTTGAAAGCTAGGTTCTTAATATATAGGCCATAAATACTTGTGAAACACTTACCGGGATCGTCTCATTTGGGAGCTAGACAGCTGCTGCCCAGGACAAAGACCGGAGGCGGGCATGGGAAAGGGAAGGAAAAAGGAGGGTTTAGTCCAATTTTCCCCCACTAGGATGATGAGAAAAGCTCAGGGAAAACTGATTTCTCTTGTTGTAACAGTACAATAAACAGTAAAGATACGGGTTTAGATTTTTTACTTAGCGCTTGCTCAGTTTGTATTCATGTATATATCTCTATATATGTAAAATACCATGACAGTATTGGAGAACTATATCTTTAGATGTATTGAACTAAATTTTCATACTGAAACTCAAGAGTGGAAGTCTTTTTCCTCGTTATCCGTACTGCTTTTTATACTTCACTCTTCTCGCCTTGGACACTTGCATTTTCTCTAAGCCAAAAAGTTGAATATACCCGTATCAGATGAAATTCATTTAAGTGAAGGAGCAAAAAGCAACCATGTAAGAAACGGTAGTATTGTGAAGCAAAAGATGGAATTTCATTCCAAGGACCACCTTTATGTTGAAGATAAGCTTGAATATTTTGTTCGAAAACAAGCCAAGTGACTTTCCTTTTCACTGGCCAATGGAATCCAAACAACTTGCACAGAAAAGGCAAATACCTGCTGAGCTGAAGTTCCCTCATATAAAATTATTATTATGCTGCATTTCCTTTTCTTTTTCAAAATCCACTTTTAATAATAAAAGTAAAACCAACCTCAAAGTCTTTACTTATGAATCTTTAAGTTTTGCAGAATGCAGTGTGCCACTTTTAGTTGAAGATTTAAGAACCCTAATTTTTACAAAATGAATAATGCCCTATAGTAATAAAAGTAAGAAGAAAGCAGACAGATAGATTACTTAATGGTAACAACAAAGTGGGGTGGATGGGGCTAATAGATATTTAGAAGGAAAGCAGGAAACAGAAGCCACATGATGAGTTAAGTTATGAAACACTATTCCATGATATCCTTTTGTCTTTTCTTCCTACTTTTGCTTTCCTTTTTTACTTTTTCTAGGAAAGCTATCGCCCGTTGCTTTTCATCCATATGTCTTTTTTTTTTTTTTTATCAATTTATAAATATAATTGTAGTTTTGAATTGAGAACCAATATTTACCCCTGCGCTACTTATATATTTTATTGCTATCATAATGTATATTTTAAAATTTTATTAAATCAAATATTATAAATTAATCCTTAATCAAATTAAAGACTAATATTGGAAAAATAATCAATTTTAAATACAATTAAAATACCAATTACAATCAAATAAATTTAATATAATTAATAATATATATTTCTATCAATATAAAAAAAGGGCTTATTGTTATTATAAGCTCACAAACTTTTTCAAAAAGTAAATCAATTAAGTTTTTCCAATTTTTTTGCACTCACTAAAGTTCTTGAACTAACAAGACCGACATAACACTAAATGTAAAATTCTAAAAATATATATATTTTAAAAATAAGTACACAATGTATATGAACATTAAAATTATATTTATTTTAAAATAAATCAATAAGTGATCATGAACAATTTATATCATAAAGTCATGATTGATATTTTTTTTGTTATATTTTTACCTCTCATTTTTCAATTTGTGCAAGTTATATTACTCAAATAATTTAATCAAAATAAGAAAAAAAATTAATAATTTTTTTATAAATTTTAATGGTTTTTAATAATTATTTTTATATATTTTTATTTATGGTTTTTAATTAATTTCTACTTTTTATCAAATTTAATCATATTTTATATTTTTTATGCTTTTTATATTTTAGAATCCAAACAAATGAGTGTCCAAATTCATTGTGCACTTACTTTAAAAATAATTTTATTTGAATGATAAAATCATTATTGAAATGTAAATTAAACATTCAAATTGATCCTAACTACATAATTTATTTAATAAGAAGAAGTTATTCATTAATTTATTTTTTTCGAGATAAATATTAAATTTATACATGAACTTTGTTTCAATGTACAAATTGATAAATAAATTTTGATTTAGTGCAATTATACACATGAAACTTGAATTGTGGTTCATATGTATACATGAAATTTTGATTTTGATTAAATCGTATAAATTTTAAAGAAATGAATATATACATTATCAACGTAAAATTGTGCTAATCTGACAATGTTGTTAGTGATTTCTGAAAATTCATTCAAATCAAAATTTCATGCATAAATTCGCACAAAATCAAAATTAATGTACAACATTGCATATTAAATCAAAATTCATGTATACTTTTAATATTTATCTTATTCTTTCTTTCAAAACTCAGTTGATTATATATAAATTTTTACTAATTTACATATATTCACTATTTTATTTGTGATATGATAACATGTATCCTATACCATAAAGAAAGAATATAGTAGAACTAAGGTTAATTAGGTGAGTCATAGGTTTATTAATATGTAGAGACAAAAAATTAATTTTACTTGTATAAACTTAAAATTAACAACATCTGAAAACTAAATAAAAAAAATTAAATGATATTTAAAGAATTTAGGTAAAGGAATTAAAATTTTGTTTACAATGATTAACAGGTAAATTGTACGAGGAGAACCAAACCTCCATAATGACCTCTCCAGCACTATTGGTAGTGAGCCTAAGCTACAGTGGAATCATAAATATTTAAGTGAATGCACATGAGATGTTTCTCTATTATAGGATTTGACAAAATTATTCTTTTTATTATAAAATAAATTAAATATAGCCCTTGTATTATTAAAAATAATTAAATAATGTTAAATTCAAATACAACTAACATTTTATATTAAAAATTTCATCATTATTTGTTTTTTTAATTATTATAAAAAAACCAATGAAATTAATTAATTGTTTAAGCTATTAGAAAACATTAAATATATAAATAATAATTTTAAAAAATGTGAATAAATTATGAATTAATATTTAATGCATCATCAGTATATAGGTCTCATGCACCATCGATTAATAATAAAATTACACATTATCATTAGTTTAAAATAAAAAACACTAAAGGACTTGAAAATAAATAATATTAACTTTATTAAACATAATTAAATATTAGTTATAATTATTTTTTTTCTTTCAAGTTTGAGGTTTTAGATTTTAAATTAGGTTTTTGGGTTTTGAATTTTGAGTTTCAAGTTTTATATTTTTTTTATGTTTAACGATTATAATTAATATTTATTTTTTAAAAATATAAATTTACTTATATTTATTTTTAAATCCTTCAATATTTGTTGTTTTACATAAGCGATGATATGTCATCTTATTATCAATTAATGATGTATGAAATCTATATAAATGAAATAAATATATGGGAATAATGTTGAAGGTACATTAATTAAGTAAATTTATTATATTAGATATTTTTAAATAATAAAATAATAATTAGTTCTACCTATCAATTCCATCCACGTAGGTTTACTTTCACATTTGAAAGTGTTTTTTCTATATTAAACAGATAACTAAATAATTTTAGTTATGTTAGATTATTAAAATACTTAATAGTAAAAAATATGAAATTGTCGATTAAGTCTTAACTTGATTGGTATGTGTATTAATTATTGTCAATATAGGAGGACGTGAGCTCGAGTGCATTGAAGTGCATTATTCTCTTATTTATGGATAATTTCTAGGCATTATATTAAAAAGAATAAATATGATCAGGATCTATAATAAAATTGTTTTAAGAAAATGAGATTATAAGAAACTACATAATCCTTCACTTAAAATAAAATAAAAAAAAAAATGAAAAGAAGAAGAGGTAAATAGAGGGTTTATGAAGACCTTCATTTCAAACCCATAATTAGTATAAGTAAAGCGTGTGTCATAAACATGCACATTATCCTAATTTCTGAAACATTTAGAAGAATGTGTAATATTAATGATTTAATCAGTAAATTTGGACTTCTTAATGGTAAGCCAATGTTAATCTTGCATTCACGCTTGTTGGCACTCAATTACTTTAAGGTTGACTTTAAATTCAAAAGAAAAACATGAAATAATTGGCGCTCAGAGTCAACCTCCCACTACAACTTATCTGTACTCTTAGTGACTTTTTATTATTGTTTAAACTTTTAAGTGGAGAAATGCACTCCTAAGCTTTGTTGCGATTCTTTTTTCTTTTTTGCTAAAATAGTTTGGTTTTAGGGGATTTTCATAATTATTTCAACTTGCCTTTAACTCAAAAAAGGACAGACAGAATTTTATGCCTAAACCACAGCACTTTATAATTAGTTTTTATGTCCAACTTTGAAAAAAAACATAATATGAATTGTAAAATAGATATATAAAAATAAAAACAAAAGGAAGGGATGTTGGTTTTTTTTAAAATAAGCCTCATTATTTTTACTTAAATTCGTTTTTCAAATTGTTGAATAAATATTGAAACATTTTGACATTTAAACAAATAAACCCATCATGTCTCATTAGAAAAGACCCAACATCTTAAACAAGGAAGAAATAAATAAAGCCCTTGATTTGGAGTTGAACTTGAAAAGATGGCTGATTGGTCCAACTAAAAACCCCATCAAGTCAAAAAAGCTAACCCCCTTTTTTTTTAGGTTTGAATAAGGTGACTTTCCAAATGAAATTTTAACCCACTTCTTTTCAACCAAGAAATGCAAAATCATGTTCTCCATAACCATGACTTTTATGGGACACGTGTATGTCACTCTATTGATGTTCCTGACCCAAGTAAAAGAAAATACACAAATTAATCGAAAAAAAATCTTGTTGAAGAAGGTATACATACATGTCAACCTATCCTTTTCAAAACTAAAAAAAAGACCCTGTATTTTTGTAATTATATATTTATAGAGTTATGTTGGTAAAAATATATGATATTGTTAAATTTAAGTCTTGAGAGATGGGCATGTTTGAAGGTAATCATGTTACTTGCTCCACCCTCCAAGTTTGAGCCCTGCTTTTGAATTTTATATATATTAGTTAGATCCATGAAAAGCAAAAGTAGATCCCACGTTCTGAAATTTTTATTATAATATAATATATGAATGTTTATCAAAATTAATATAAATAAAAGTAATATTTTTTTAACATTAATTTCATTATAGGTTTCTATCGTATATGTTTTTTGATACAATACTTAAAATTATCTATAGTCTCTCCCTAAGCCTTAAATAGGATAATACATATCAGCACACTTGAACTCACGACTTCTTATATTGGTAATAATATCGATATCAATCAAATTAAAACTCAATCAGTTAAAAACAATATTTCTAAAACAATTATGATAAGATAAAATACACAAATAAATAAATCTAATTTTAAGCATAAAGCTTTAAAAATCATATTTGAGAAAAACTGTAAACACATATTTGGAGGCAATCTCAGTTGTTTAGCAATTCCAAACGGCGACAGTCAAGTTCACAAGCACCTAATAAATAGATTTACAATATATATATATATATATATATATATATTAAAAATAAGCTACATGGATATTAATCCAATTATTGATAATGTAACACCCTTTACCCGTATCCGTTGCCGGAATAAAGTACGAAGCATTACCGAGGAGTACGGAACACTTACAGATAATTTAAACCATTTATCGCTCAAATACCGAAATTAATTATAAAAGTTTCTTTAACGGGCCCTCAAGGTCCAAATCATGCATTAGGATCGAGTCGGGACTACATCAGAATCGTATAAATTTTTTTCGTAAAATCCCAAAATTTATTTCATTTACAAGGGTCTCACGCCCGTGTGACTAGGGACACTCCCGTGTGGCATGGCCGTGTGGCTCACACAGCCGTGTCTATGAGGCGTCTAACTCTCTGACTTGCATCTATGAAGGAACTCGGGTCACACGGCCTTAGTACACGCCTGTGTTGCTAGGCTGTGTGGTAAAGTTAATTTTCACAAATAAGGCTATTTTCCAAACCATATTTCTTCCTCATTTGATCCTTATTTTTCACCCACATTTAATACATACAAAAACCAATTTAAGATATTCATCCGAGCCATATACTTAATACCATTTGTTAGTTGCACAGTTCATATAATTAACAAGAAACGTATATGGGCTCAATTTTAATTAAATTTCTCTTGTACTTATACTTTTTCACATTATGTATTCATATAACATATAACAATCATACCTTTGTATTTCTTGTACATTTTTATAACAATTTGTCTTGGTTTCAAACTACTTCATATTGGAGTTTTACTTATCAAATTATTTGCAACATCATCTTTACAAATATAGTGCATTTGAGGTGCACAATTCTATAATTATGAATGAACACATTTATCAAACATATGCCATGTTTTTATACATATCATAGTCTCATATTTCCATGTATCAATTACCATCATTTCCTCGTATTTCGATAAATACGTGTAACAATTCATAAACATGTAATTCACTAACTCTTCCAGCCAATCACAATTTAAATTGACAAATCACTTATTGAGCCCAATTTCAATGTTCACTAAAATCTATCATATAAATTTGGATGTACGTATCCACCAATAAATTCCATGTACAGGTATCATCATCTCATATTTCCACATACATTTACTTTCCACATTATGAACTCAAATAACATATACAAGACATACCAATGTATTTCAAATATATTTTCATAATATTTCATTTAGAATTCAGATTATTTCATATTAGAACTCTTCTCATTAACTCATTTGGATTACCAATTTATATTTCAAATATATTTTCATAATACACTCATGGGTGTACAAATATATAATCACAAATGAACTCATTCATCAACCAAGTTCTATGTTCATGTCTCATAAACTCGTATTTCCTTATATCACATAATATATACCATGATTGATGAGCTCATCAATACTATGATTTCCATTCCCTTATTATTTTTCCATATTTATCCTGTTGAATTTCTCAGAATTTCGATGGATTTTCAGAGGTACACTTTAGTGTACAAATCCGGGCTCGTCAATTCATATTCATGTGCGCACATTTCCATTTCAGAGAGCACACTCCCGCGAACCTCATCCTTACAGCGAGATTACCAGTCCAGGCTAAATCCCTTGTAATATAAACTCATAGAGTATTGTCGAGATTACCAGTCCAGGCAGAATCCCCTGCAACGACAATTACTCTAATGAGCTTGGATCTGAATTACCAGTCCAGACTAAATTCAGATGAAACACCCCAAACCCGGCCCACGAGCTTTGACCAAATTTGGTATGTTCCTCAAGTAAACCGGTTTTTAAATTCTTTTGTTACTTAGAGAAAAACTTGTGTGATTTTAAAAAAAAACATTGTTTGGGTTGGGCTTGTGTTGAAAACAAACTGGATTTTTATATTAGAAAACCTTTTTTTTAATTTTAAGTAATAAACATATCGAGTATATTTTAAAATAAAATACTTAGTCTTTAACTTGTAACACAATAAAACAACAAGTAGAAATAAAAATCGTTCATCATGGCCTTATGGCCTTATTACATCAAATAGTTTCCAAAATATTTCAAAGTACTAAAATAAATTCAAGAGTCCATAAAAATATAAACTTCATGTTGAGCATGGCCACCACAAGTACTGCCGTCCCGGTCCATCACTGTTCATCACCTGAAACATGGTCCCACAATGGGGTGAGTCAAACAGACTCAATGTGTACACGACACTAAATCATAATAGAATCAGGCATACAATAGTTACACATTCAAAACATAAAATACAAGTTATGATGCATTCCCAAACCCAAACCTAATTGTCCATCCGCTACACACCCCCGTACCTACCAGTCACACCGTGGGGACTACTAAGTCGACCCTCCTTCCGCTACACTCCAAATTGCGGTCTTAGGTCACCGCATTCGTGGTCTTAGGTCACCACGTTCAGATTACTGTGGTTTTAGGTCACCACTTTCAGATTACTGTGGTCTTAGGTCACCACTTTTCACTTCCCCTTTTAAACAAACCCATATGCCCATAACATATTATGCAATTACATGCCCAAGTTCACATTCTTATCATATTCTCATGTTACGAATAACATTTTTCATATTCCTAGTAGAAGTAGGAAACGTATCTGAGTACTTAGTACCATATCATGGTACCTTAGCCATTTTCATATTCTTAATATCACATATATTATTTAACACAGCCATAAAACGTATTATGAAATAGTGTGGGGTACACACCTGATTCGCTTAACAGATTCCTTGAGATCCCGAGATCTAATCTACTGCCTTAGATCTCAAGTTCCTACAATTGATTAATCACTTTTTACCTTAATAAAAAGCCATTCGGCCAAAATTCCAAATCCTAGTAGGATTAGTATTCTTACCTTGTTGCCGGTTGGATCACCAACAAATCCCGAAACTGTTCCTTGTTTTCCTAGGAATGTCGAAATCCTTAAAACCTTACGCTAGACTTAATCTTAATCATCAAAACATAAATCAAGGCCTTTGGCCGAATATTCACATGTCTTACCTTAATCTTAAAAATCCCGAATACTCCTCTTTTTAGTCGTCTACTCTGATAATCCTGAAAGATCCTTCCATATTCGGCAACCAAAATATGTATGGGGTTAGATTATCTCTCGGCTAATCTAAAAGAAAAGAATGGAAATCAAACTTGCTCTTACCTTTGAAGAAATCGACAGCACCTATGCTTGAAGCCTTTCCAAGATTCGGCTTTTGAATGGATTGGTAAGGAGAAATAGGAAGAAAAGAAAGATGAAGAGATTGGCTTGCTTTACTAGGGTTTTTGGTTTTAACAAAATAGCAGAGAAAAGAGAGAATTGGCTAGGAAAATTTCGGCAGAGAGAGGGGAATGTCTTAGGGAATTTTCGGCAGAGAGAAGAGAAGGAAGAAAGAATTGATGAGTAGCCCTATTTTCCTCCTTTTATAGCCGAACTACTACTCAGAATCCCTTACTTGGCCACCACTCTTCTTTATTTGATAGCTTTATCTCTTTAATTTAAAATAATTAAAGAAATATCCTTTATTATCTCTTATCTCTTAATAAAATAATACTAATAATAATCCTCTTTTATCTCTTCCTTATCTATCAAAATAAAAGAAATAAATCCATATTTATCCATCTATTATCTCTTCAAAAAAAAATTCCAATTTAAATCCCTTATTTATCCCATTAATTGCCGAAATTTAAAGGGAATAAAACTCCCTTTTTCTAGAAGCCTTGCCGTCCACTCCTCTGCTTCTGGAAGCAAAAATAAAACTCCTTTTATTTGCTTCCCAAGTGACTCAAACCCAGGCCCAACACCTTGCATGTGGCGCCATTTCCAGAGGCCCTAAGTGGCATCTCCAGGCCACTTTTCCAAGCCTGTTTGTGTGTCAAATTTCACAAACTTTTTCTTTTAAGGCCACCTTGCCTTAATTTCCTCTTTTAAACTTTAAAACTCGACATTTCTAAGTCATTTCTAAGTTTCCAAAAATTTTCGTTCGGCTCTGTAAACTTGACATTTCCTTACATTTCCAAGTTTCCAGAAATGTTCACTTTCCTCTTTTGAATCATTTCCAAATCATTTCCTTACATTTCCTAGTTTCCAAAAATGTTCACTTTCCATTTTTAAACTTAACATTTCTATACATTTTCAGGTTTCTAAAAATGTTCATTTCCAAATCATTTCCATTCATTTCCAGGTTTCCAGAAATGTTCGAAATTTATTCCTAGTACATAAAACATGTCACTTCGTACAATTAAACCAAAAATGCATAGGCCCTTTCCAGGATGTTACATCAGACCCTAATTAGAATTACCCATCCGGGCTAAATCCATTTTCCACATATTCTTCGGGAGGGCTATATCAAGATAGGATCACTCATCCGGGCTAGATCCTTTTTACTGTCAATTCCTTTTTAGAGATCCATCGAATTTTCCTTTCATTCAACCGAGATTTATTTTCCCTTTTCATCAAGAATATCAATATTTCATCAATTATCATACAATAAACATCCAAATCATATTCACATCAATAAAAATATATTTCAAACATTTAATGATATAATTCAAGTTACACGAACTTACAATTCGATTTTTATACCATAACGATAATCTTAGTGTCATAATAAATATTTGAAATAAAACATTATATCATTTCTAATTCAACGTTTATCGATTATAATTGGGCATGTGATCAATTTATACATAAGTCATTCATATATTTTCCTCCTCCTCCTCTCCGTTCCACATCCTTAGTATAAATAACACATTTTTAAGTAACATTATCTATAATTTTTCACTATTTATTTATGTGAATATTCAAGTTGTTCATCCGTGTCATAGTCACTAAATTATTTTTATCTTCAGCTACAGAACTCCAAATTAAGATCCGCTAATTTTTCCTGAAACTAGACTCACATATCTTCCTACCATAAAATTTTTAGAATTTTTGGTTTATCCAATAAGTACAGTTTATTCTTTAAAGTCACCCCTGTTCCGCTGTCCGACAGTTCCTACCCCTCTTCACTAAAAATTAATTATCTCATCATACAGAATTTGGATAATGTTACCGTTTGTTTCTTTTGAAAATAGACTCATTAAGAATTTTAAGCATATAAATTATAACCCATAGTTATTTTCCTCCAATTTTTGATGCTTTTCCAAATTTAGAATAGGGGAACCCGAAATCATTCTGACATTGTCTCACAAAACCTATTATATCACATTATTTACAATTCCATTGCTTACGCCATTTCTTCTATAAGAAACTAGGCTCAATAAGCTTTAATTCCATATTTTATTCATCCTCTAATTCGATTTCTACAATTTTTGGTGATTTTTCAAAGTTAGACTACTGCTGCTGCCCAAAACTGTTTTAGTGCAAAGTTTGATTTCTATTTTGCCCCAAATTTCATAGTTCATACAATTCAGTCCTTGACCAATTAACCCCTCAATTGGACTAATTTTTCTCAATTAATACCTTATTCTATCATTTTAAACTACTTCCTAACCCTTGAAAATCAGAACTTTAGCATTAAACCTTAATTCCAAACTCTTTTACAATTAGGTTCTAAAACCAATTTCCATCAATTTTACTTGATAAAATCATCATATATCAAAATTAAAGCTTCAATTCTATATTTATTCATGATATTCTTCCAGCACTCATCCATAGAAACTTTAAAAATTAGCCATAGAATCAAAAACTAATGACATAGTAAGTTGGACCCAATTGTAAAAGTCCAAAAACATAAAAATTTCAAGGAGAAAGCAAGAATTAAACTTAGATGAAGCTAGAGTATGAAAACCAGCTTGAACCCTCTTCCATGGCTGTTTTTCAGCTGATGAAAATGAAGAAAAATGAAGAGAATTCTAGATATTCCAATTTGGTCCCATTTTTATTTAGCTAATTTTGGCAATTTTCTTATTTTGCCCTTATTTCACCCATTTCCTAATTTTTTCTCAGTTATTGCCGCCCAAAATATCTCCTTTGGGCTTATTTTCACTTTAAGTCCTTCCTCATTTGACAATTAAGCTATTTAATCCTTCTAGCAACTTTTACACCTTTTTCAGTTTAGTCCTTTTTTATTTAATTAACCACCCAAACGTCAAAATTTTCTAACAAAATTATAATACTACCTTATTGACATTCCGTAAATATTCATAAAAATATTTATGACTCGGTTTATAACATCGAGATCTCGATACCTCTTTTTCTCAATTTCTTGACCAAATAAATATTTATAAAACACAATTTACTATTTCAAAAATATTTTAAAAGCTACATTTAGCTCGTAATTATTATATAACATAATCTACGAGTTCATTTGTCGGATTTGGTGGTCTCGAACCACTATTTCCGACATTGGTGAAATTTGAGCTATTACAGATAAGTTTTTTTTTGTCATTTAATTATTTAATTTTGTTTTTTTAGTCACCAACCGTTAAATAACTAATGAAATGATGTGGGAGCTTTTAAAATCAACATACTAGTAATTTTAGCCCTCAACATTTATACATTATGTTAGTTTAGTTTTGATTCTAAAAAAATTAACCATTAGTGTTACACATTGTGCAATTTGAACTTTTTTGCAATTTTTTTTTTGTGGCATGGAAAGTTAATTTTAAAAAGAAATAAGAATAGATGAAAATTATTATCATAGATTTTTGGTTGAACCGGTCACAAAAAAAAATCAAAACTAAAAAAAAAAATACACAATGTTTAAATTTTGCAATTATAGTTTTTTTAGAATCAAAACTAAATTGGCACAATGTATAAATATTATTGGTTAAAGATGCTATTATGCCGATTTTAAAAGTTGTCATATCATCTTTCCTTCAACCATTTAACAAATGATGATAAAAAAAAATAAAATCAAATAAATAAACAACTATTTTGTAACTTTAAAAAACTTATGGCTTACCCAAGCTAAAAAAGCACCTTAAAACATATGATGGCAATTCTAAAGGAAAAAATAAAATTGGAGGTTAAAGTGGTCAGATTTATCTAATAATCTTATATTTAACTTAGGAAGTGCGATCTATAAAAAAAACTATTAAAACAATATGCTTGGTAGCCACGGTAGAAATAAACTCTCTTCTTTTTTCACCTTCTTCCATTTCTCTTCTTTGTTTGAATTATTATATATTTATTATTTAATAATTTAAAATAAAAATTAATTCGTAAATATATTGTTTTTAGTATTAATTAAATAATTTTAATTTTTTATACACCCCGGTGTAAGCAAGGTATTATACTAGTAAACATAAAATTAGGAGGCTAATGTTTCAATCCTCATCACTTTATGTATAAACAAATTTATCCAATTTTATGTACAATTCCGAATGGGGTTTATAGAAAGATCTATTATGGTAGGATCCTGTGAGATCCATTCCAAATATACGGTTGAAATTGAAGGATGAAAAAACAATATCAAGCCACCATTGATGATGCTACGTAATAATTTCTTTGATAAATATATGTTTACCTTTCAACCAATTCAATAAACTTCAACACTAAATAAGGAGAGAGAAACTAGTTGCGGTTGTCAAAAAGAAAACACATGTTCCCTCTTTTTGTAATCGGTTGAACAGGTTAAAGATTACTAGCACAGTTTCTAAGTTTTTTTATATGACTTCATCCAACAGCTTCAAACTCCTCCTTTCTATTTTTTAACCACAGCTGTAGATTTAAAATGAATCTCATTATAATAAGATCCCACCTTAGATGCCACCATGATTCTGGATGGGACACACCAAATAACATCTACTTGCATGTCATGCTTTTACATGGCAAAATTGACAACTTCAACATACAAATTTGAAGGAGGGGACTTAAGTCCATGTCAAGAAGGGGTTGGTCAAGAACTGATAAAGCCAGAAAAGAGTTTGGTATTATGGGTGAAGCTTACCCTCCAAAATACTCTGATAAGAGTTATATTATTACATAATACTATGAAAATTTTCTTTACCTTAATCATCATTCCAATACTACAACTATATGAATATTATCCTTGAATAAACACTATGACAAGTTCCTACGGCAGATATTAATATTATTGAATTCTACACCCACCTGAATCCTCCGCATGATGAACATTGCCATATGCTGAAAGTTCAATAAGATCCATGTCCCGACCTAAAAGTTCAATCGCACAATTGAAAGTCAAGGATTACCAAATCCTGGTTGTCATCTTATCAGAAGAAAAAAGATCATACAAAATTAGCAGTACCTGAAACCCGACAATAAGAACTTTTCTGAATAAGATCAGCTCTAGACAACTCAGTCCGATTTCCCTTTGATCGATTAACAGTTGCCTAATGTTATCAAAACGAAATTCCAAACATCAGATTCCTGATTCTTCAGGTAAATTACAATTATGGAGTAATAATTAGTCGAGAAAAGAAAAACATTCCAAGTGATTCAAAATTGTTTAACAACTCAATGGAACTAATACAGTTACAAAAGATTAAGCACTCAAATATGGACTAGCATGTTTCGAATATAGACCAATATCTTCTAAAACCTATGTTAGGATGAGGGAAAAACTCGTTGTATTGAACTCTACTCGAAGAGTTAGTCCCCACTTTGAATTGCTATCATAGGCAGACCCACATATAAAAATATACAGGCTAAGTTTTATTTGTATCCTTATTTCTAAATAGTTTTATTCTACAGAAAGATTGACTGCATTAATAGAGTTTGTTACCACTTATAGATACAGAAAATATTCACACTAAATACTGGATCACTTTGTTATCTTATGGTAAAAAGAAAGTCCCACTAAAATCCTTCAACAACACATTGGGAGGTAATTCTCTCTCATTCCTAATCCATGTACTTCACAAGGTTTGAACCTAAGATCTCTATCCTGGAAATCAGTTTAACTCTCTGTCATCCTCTAACCCATGAACTTCCCAGGGTCTAAACCTAATATCTCTAAATTGGAAATCGATTTAACTCTGTCATACTCTAACCCATGAACTTCCCAGGGTGTGAACCTAATATCTCTAAATTGGAAATCGATTTAACTCTGTCGTTCTCTAAATTATGTACTTCCAGGTTTTGAACCTAAGATTTCTAAAAGTCACATCAAAGACATCAATTCTAACCAAGGAAAAGATTGACCAGAGCAAGCAGCTCTCTAAATGATTGCATTTTCCACACAAGACAAGCTTTTTCCACCTAATTAGAAAGAATAATGACTCACTTTTTCATCTTATTGTACTTTCACATTCAACTTTTAATTTGTTCATTACTTGCTAAAAGAAAATCTACCTTAGGTGGATGATATTTGACTCAATTTTAGTAGTAGGTATACAGTTATGAGATTTTCAGCAATGAAGATTCTTGAGAAAACCAATAAATTGTGAATGAGAAGTGGATAAATGATTGCCTGGTCTTTGTATGTTAAGATAGATATATGCATCATAAATAACAATGGAAATAATAATAATAATCATCCAATCCTTCATTATTTGAAAACTCATCAAGGCCATCTCGATCTTTATAAAATTCTTAGTTGACCAAACACTAATAAAAATATTATAAGGAATATTCTTTGGCCCCTCACAAACTTAAACTTTTGGTTTCACCATTGAGTCACTGACTGGTATCAGGCCTGAAAAAGGCAATTTCAACTGTGCTATGGCTACTCATACCATGCAAACTTGATTAAAATAGTTTCCAGGGGAAAGATTATATTCAAAAACGTTATTTTGTATATTCATTTCAGAATACCAAAGACTGATAAGGATTCTTCAATTCAATGCATTTAATTAAAAAGTTCCATTGCCATGCTTTTTTATTTTTTGGTTCTAACCATTACTATGCTTACTACTTGGTTAAAGTTATCTTTGTACTTGGTTCTTTTCATTTTCCATCCTTTTTCTTATATTACTATGGTAAGGCAAATCAAGGTGGCTAGTCGCAAGCAATAGAACATTGAACTCAGTTTAACGAGAGGAAGATGGGTAGCCCCGCGATGATTCTTGGGCCTCAAATTGCAACATTCCTATGATTCAAGTCAACGAAGTGTATTCAAGACTCAATAGGCAAGTAGCTGCCAATCCAGTTAAACCAGAGTGCAAGCATATAGTAATTACCTGTCCAAATGAATGAAAAGATCAACTACATTTTGTAGACTGATATCAGCTGTACCCTATGACTATCAGTCTCTTCCATACTTTATAGCATTGCAAAAATAAATAAAAATTATATTTTGGCAGGTTAAAAATATTTTTAAACCAGAAGCATGTTACGAAATTTAGAAAAAACAGAAAGAAGGAAGTTGAAGATGCTATAGGAGGGAAAATCTCATACCTGTAAAACCTGACAGTTTTCTAAAGTGCTTTTTCCTCCCTGAAATTCATGAAAAGAAATCAAATCAGGAGCCAGACTCGGTAGATCCAGAACAGAGATACATGGAGTTCATGCATATAACAATACTACACAAGAAATTCAAGAGAGAAAGTTCAGGGACAGTCTTTGAGAGATTTAATAACGAAGAGAGTATGATTAGAAAGAGAAAACAACTTTTTGTTAAGTACGTGGTAATTGAATATCAGAGTAAATAATTACAAATGAAGGTCATTGTACAAAAGCAAGCTATATGTAAGGAACAATGAAAGCTGAAAAAAGAAAAACACAGTTTGGTGGATTCTCTAGTGAATAGTGACACACTGCAGCAGCGCAGCATTGACTTTAAAATATTCAGGATTAACCACAACTTTGTCTATA
Source organism: Gossypium australe (assembly GCA_005393395.2). Classification (NCBI taxonomy): domain Eukaryota; kingdom Viridiplantae; phylum Streptophyta; class Magnoliopsida; order Malvales; family Malvaceae; genus Gossypium; species Gossypium australe. Next base: position 14,744,241 of record CM016625.1, on the reverse strand, counting down.
TTAGCTAGACGGCGTCCTGTGAATACATGATGCTTTCACCCTCGGCAAATATTAAACCTTTTGAGATTATGACCTAACACCGTGAGATTAGCCTCGAGGTCCTCCATTGCAACTTATATCATCTTGTATGTGAAAAATATGTTGAACATTAATCGAACAAAATAGTCCAGCTTAAGCGGGAACATTTCACAAGCTGCCTCAAGACACATCAACTACTATGGCTTCTACAACCTTGTCGCCAATTTCTGATCTTCAAGGATTTTTTCCCTTTAGAAATTTTTAATACTGCTAATCATCATGCCTGATTCTTTCTACCAAATGATTCTCACCCAAAAGAGACTAGCATTTCAAGCTTTTCTTCATTAAGAGTGATTCAGAATAAAATATTCAGCTCGAAAGAAATTTTTCTATAGTTCTATGAAATCATTCCATTAAAAAATGGCTAAGTCATGACCAGTGCTGAACTAGAATTATTCCTTCACTCAGGGATCCGATCAGTTTTGGTCCTTGTGGATTCAAAGTCTTAACATCATAGTCTACGGAATATAGTTATGGAATTCTTTGCAACTGAGTAATCACATTCACAAATGCCATTCTAATATAACAAATTTAGCAGAGGTATATTTTCACATATGAAATGGAGCAATAAATCAAACAGCAATCTTGTTTCCTCTCTTTTTTGCTAATATCTGCTTCTGAACATAGAGGAATTACAGAATTCTTACAACAAAAATACTCACAAAACATAAAATTAGGAATTACATAATGAACCCAGACCAAATCTACAACACTCAAACCAAGCCAAACCCTCTTCAGAAAACATCTCTATTAAAAGATACAACAAAATATTCAAACTTGGATTTCAAATTTTCATGTTTTTGTTCAATTTTATAATAGTATTGAATGCATAATTAAATGAATTTCAATCCACAATTGATAGAAAAATAAATAAATCCAATATTCAAATTCATCTTAACAAATATAGCAAATGTTAGAATTAAGGGGGAAAAGAGAAAAACTACCTTGGAGTAAGGGATGATATGGTCGTAGTCATGGCACAAGCATCCGGGACAACCGACGAGCTTCCTGAAAACAATGTTACCAACAGCGTCGCGGCGCCAGCGATCTGGGTCTCGTCCCTTGACCTTCTCGGCCTTTTCCCAGCATTGTTGCTTGACGCTGTAAGGAAAGCTCCGGGGATTAGAGTTTGAATCTTGTGAAATTTGGAGACCTTCAAAGAGACTGGTAACTGCGGAGCTCCGTTCTTGCTCAGTCACGGACAGTTCACCGTCGACCAAAGAGGCTGAGGGCGGCGTAAGCTTTGATGAGCGTGAACGACGTGGAGAGGATGGCCGAGACTTTGATTGTCTCTTGGTTTTGGAATATTTGCCATCTATTATCATTTTTCCTCTTTTTGGTTGGTGTTGCCTTGCATTCGTTTGGGAGGGAACATTATACTGTGTATAAATCATTCGGATAAACTCAACTAGGGGTGTTCGAGTCGGGTGAGATTCGGGTAGGATGGTTATCATATTAATAAAATATGTGTTTAAAATTTTGTTCAAAACTATTTATATTTATAAAAGATTAATTCAAGTACATATTAGGCTCGTTTATATTATTATTTAATTTTTTTAAAATATTTATTTTATTTATTTTAATATTTAATAATTTTATACAATTTTTTATTCATTGAAAATTTTTATATATTCATCTTAATATTATTTTAATGTTTAAATTACAATATTATTATAGATTTAGTATATGTTTTTTTAATGTATTCTAAATTACATAATATATAAAAATAACATAATATAAAGTATTATAAACTTAAAAATGGGTCAGGTCGAGTCGGATTGAGCCTTAAATGTTTAAGCCTGGACTTGACTCATATTTTAAACGGGTCTAATTTTTTTTGCCCGGACTCATTTTTCAGTCCTAATATTTTTACCCAAACCATCCCAAATTTTGGACGGGCCTTTGGGATTGGGCGGATAACTCAGCCTATGAACAGGTCTAGGATCAACCTATTTTAAAAATTATAATGGATCTTTTAACAATTAATTATACTTTTTTTGTCACTTAACCATTAAATGTCTAGAGAAAGATAACATGACCTTTTTTTTAAAGATAAACTTAGCCTATAGTATCTATCTATTTTGTCACTTTGGTGGTAGATATAATAACATTTAAGATAAATTTTATTTGTCTAAGTCATTTAGTAATCAAACATTTTCAAAGTATTTCAAAGACTTGCAAAATACTTAAAAACATGTTTTTAAATGTGTTTGAACTTATCCAAATAATTTTTAGTCACCAAAATGTTCTAATGTGTTTAAAATGTTTTAAAATTATTTTGGTAACTAAGTATCAATACTAATGGTCTAGGTTTTGATACGCTGCAAGCCAATAGCCAGATAACGAAACTAGAAGGTCATGTATCAATACATCCTTTAAAACTACTGATACATGCTTTAGATGTATCAACATGCGGCTATCAGAATGGTCACTAATGGCTATGTTTATGAGAAGTATTGATACATCATTGGAATGTATCGATAAATGAGTTGCAGATCCACTTTTTAAGTCTGGGATTAATGTTTTCAATGACTCCAAAACATCTCCAGCAACTATAAACATCCACAAAATTGTTCCTTGGTCTAAATACAAGTCAAAGGCACATCAAGACGTAAGAGAGACATCCAAACATTGAAATCAATAAAATTCACTTCAAATCTTCCTTTTTTCATATTCTTTTGTACATAATCTTTTAGGTGTTTATTGTAATATCTTTTATCATTCTCATTGTTTGAGTGAACTAGCACTTGTAAATACACAGTACTGAGAGGTCGTCATTGTTTACATTTTTTCTTTTTATAATTAAAGAGTGTACTTAAGGTTGTTGGGTAAAAAACTTTAGAGGGATTTAAAGGGTTTCTAATTGAGTCTTGTAAAAGTTAGAGGACTTTACTTAAATTATAAAAACTAGGGAGAATGTTTCTATCTTAACCTTGTTAAAAAGATAAAGATGGTAAATGTTAGACCTTTTTGCTTAAAACATGGCAATTCTTATAGTGAATTAGGAAAATCTTTAGTTGAGGTATTATAAGATAGTAGAGGTAGGCAATTACAGCAAAACCATTAAAAATTGAAATGTCCAAGCTTTTATTTCTTGTACTTTTAGTTTAGAAAAGTTTGTAGAGAAATTTTTAAATACTAATTCATCCCTCTTAATATTTTTTTGGCCTAAAACACCTTAGCCCTCAATTTTCAAAATTTAGTCAAATTGCTTTCTTTTGGATAAGAAAGCTAATTGAACTATTAAAATTTTAATGGTAAATTACATGGAAGCCTCCATGATCGTCTATGTGTTATTGACTAGTAACATGGATAATTTTTTTAAAAATTTTTGTGAACTTTTTTTAATTTTTTTGAATTTTTAAATATTTTTATTAATTATTTTAATGTTTTCTTAAGTATACGTGGATTACCACGCGAGCAGCCACGTCAATGTCGTTAAAATTTTAATGGTCCATTCAACTTTTTTCATCTAAAATAGAGCAATTTGATTAAATTTTAAAGGTTGACTTGAGGGCCAATGTGATCTTAAAAAATAGAATTAGGGGCCAAAGTGACAAAAGAAGTAAACATTAGGGGCTAAATTTATCATTATGCCTATTTTATTTGGCATAATAAGAATTTTAGTTTTAGTGTTTACAAGTTATATCAATTTGGTCCTAGTTATAAAAAAATTTAACCTTCAATGTTTATACATTATATCAATTTGGTCATGCTTTAAAAAAAATTAAAATACTAATTTCAAAAAAATTAAAAATTTATTTAAAAAAACATAAAAAAAAACTTTGAATATCAACAAGAAGTTTATCATGCATATATTAGATTATGGAACACTGACAATGTGGGTGAAAAAAAATCTATGTAAAAATCTAGAGTGAACTGTATAAATGGTCACCCAACTATGCTCGTGCTTTTGTTTTGGTTACCCAACTTTAAATTTTTTTAATTTAGGCACTAACATTTGTATTCGTTCTTATTTTGGTCACCTGTTATTAAATTGATAACAGAATAATGATGTGGCCCTTTTATAACTGGTATGATAACACATTTATTCGATAAATTTAACCTTTTACATTTATAAATTTTATCAATTTGATTCTCTAACTTTAAAAAAGTTTAAAGAAAGAAAAGGAAGAATCAACTTACGTTTTTCAGGTTTCAAAGAACACCCAACAATCAGATACCAAGAGTATGATTAAATGTTTTTTACACTAAACGAACCCTTATTGAAAATACCTTTGTTTTGAGAACCATTTAATACCTTTGTTTTGAGAACCATTTCTTTTATTTATTTTTTGGATTAAGGGTTCGTTTAGTGTAAAAAACATTTAATCATACTCTTGGTATCTGATTGTTGGGTGTTCTTTGAAACCTGAAAAACATAAGTTGATTCTTCCTTTTCTTTCTTCAAACTTTTAAAAAGAAGTTTGAGAACCAAATTGATAAAATTTGTAAATGTGACGGGTTAAATTTATTGAATTATTTAGAAATAGGATCAAATTGATAGAATATGTAAGTATTGAGGACTAAATGTGTTATTATACCAATTAGAAGAAGGCCACGTCATTATTTTCGTTGTTAATTTAACGATAGGTGGCCAAAACAGGAACGAATACAAATGTTAGTGCCTAAGTTAAAAAATTTTAAGTTTAGTGACCAACACATGATCACAAGTATAGTTGGGTGACCATTTGTATAGTTTACCCAAATATCTATTTATAAAAATTTTATATAAAAATCAATTGAGGTTTTGGTTAAAATGGTTAAATTAAAAGTTTAAAACTCATGCGTCCTAAGTTCAAATCTTATTATAGTATTATATTATTAAAAAGAATATGAGAGACAAAACACCGTAGTATTAATATTTATTACTTTGTATATAAAAGGATATTTTAATAATTTTCCAATTGAGTTGGTGTTTAATTGGCTCATGACACCAATTCATTGCTTAATATAGATACTAGATTTTGCCACACACCCAATGTGGTAAAAAATAAAATTATGTAACAAATATATTTATAAAAAATTAATATAAACAACAAATTAGGCTTTGGTTGAAATGGTAGAGTATAAATGTTGAAAACTATAGAGGCTTAAGTTCAAATTTTTATTTTTGGTGTGTATATTTTTCTTTTTTATTTTCTATATAAAATGTATAGATAACAAAAGCACCGTCAAAATAATACAATTTACTTTGTAAAATGAGGGTGTTTTCAATATTACTTAATTGATTTTGTGCTCGATTGACTTGAGACACCATCTCAATTAAGTGCTTGATGCGCGCGTGCACACACACATACTAGATTATGGTGCTCACAATCAAATATGACTTTGGTTGAAACAATAACTTTAATATGTTAAAAAATTTAATGTTTTGGGTTCAATTCCCATCATATGCAAGTATATTTCTATATTTTATATGAAAAGACAAAAGTTCCCCCAAAATATTATTTATCACTTTGTAAAAATAATGGGCTTTTAGTAATTTTATGACTAAGTTGGAACTTGGTTGATGGATGACACCAACTCATTCAAAATCATATACTAGATTTTAAACACCCTTGATGTTTACATATTTTTTTAATTTGGCCTTTGATTCTAAAACATTCAACAAATTTAGCTTCAACGTTTACAAAAATATTGTAGGCTAAACTTGTTAAATTGTGACCAAATTGATAGAATGTATAAATTATGAGAGTTAAATTTGTTATTATACCAATCAATTTTATGTAAATTGATGTAAAACATTAGCATTGTAATTAATTATCCTTAGATGCTCACTTTCGAAATTAAAAGAGATTAAATTGCTCCAATTTTTTTAGAGGGACCAATATATTCAATATAAAAATTAAGAGGGAATGGAGAGGTCTTTTTTATCAAAATTTTATATTAAGACCAAGTGAGGCATTATAATATTATTTTATTGAAAAATGAAAAGACAAAAACACCATTTAATAGAGTATGGGCCCCAAATTCTAACCCTAGAACATGTTGGGCTTAACCTTTTAAAAGGCCATTTGAGAAGCCCAAAAGATCACAAAAATTGAAGCTCATATGATACATGTATGGATGGGGTAAATTTCATTAATTTAAATTCATCGAAGTTGTTTTTCAAGCTCAAAAGATCAATTGATTTGCAACAAGTTTTTGGATGGGTTCCAAACATTTCTAAGTTGAAATGTTTTTATATCGATCGAAGAGTTATCTTTTAGTTTCAAAATATACTTTGAATCACTCGATTTTGAGTTTGAGAGTTTAAGTTATGGCCATTTTATTAAAGATTGCATAAGCAAAATTTATGGACAAGATTATTAGGACTTTCGGGCTTTAGTTCAAGTTTAAATTCGATTTGAAGGCTTAATTTTGATTATATATGAGCCCAATATTATATTTATTAGGTTTTATATTATTTATTTATTCCAAAATTTAGGATATTTTCTAGGTTGAAATTTCTTTATATTGATCGAAGAGCTATCTATTAGCTTTAAAAGGCACTTTGAATTATTCGGTTTCGAGTTTGGGAACTCAAGTTATGACTGTTTTAATGAAGATTGCACGAATAAAATTTTTGGACGGGATTATTATGAGTTTCGGACTTTAATTCGGATTTAAATTTGATTTTAAGGCTTAATTTTGATTATATGCGAGCCTATATTGTATTTATTAGGTTTTATATTATTTATTTATTCCAATTTTTAGGATAATTTAAAATATTTAAGTTGTTTTATGTTTCTTAGTTAATAAGCAATTTAGTTCAATTGAACTATTTTTTGTTTCGATTAATTAAAGTTTTGTTATATTTTGGAGTTTTATTTTGATGTAATTAAATAGCCAAAGCAACATTATTATTATGTATGATGTTTTTGATTATTTGATTCAATACAATTTTTTGAGTTTGCTTTTTTGCAAGACCTCGCTATTGTGTGTTTTTTTAGAAGTTGTTTTCTTCAATAATCATGTGAATATACTATTCACCCTATAATTTATTAGGGTTTGACATTAAGGGTTGGTTAGAACTATTTGTAAAGCTTGTTGAAAATTCTTCAAAGGATTTCACGGGGTATCACCTTTTTATCATTTTCCATGTTCTCCATATCATTATTAATCTTGATTGTGATCATCTATATGATAAAGTTAAAAAATCATTAAAATTATTTTAAAATTTTTAAAAATTAATTAAATGATGATTGTCATTTACATGGCAATCCATGTATATGGTATGTCAATAAAGTTACCAAATGTTAATTTTTTTCATTTATTTTGAGATAATTTGATAAAAATACAAGTTTAAAAGTTAAAAAATAAAAATTAAATAAAAAACTAAAATCACTTTTACTTTGAAATTGGAGAGTCAAAACTATCACTATGCTAGATTAAACATGGCTCACCTACATAAAGACATCTTTTTTTTTTTTTTTGACATTTTTACCTCTTCCATAATTAGATGTATTATTTGTATGCTGGATTATTTTTATGATATAATTTTATTTAAAATATATTTTATATTGATAAAAACTTTAGTATATTTGTTTCATATAAATTTTAACGTATTTATATATATTATAGAATATTTTAAAAAATTCTGGTTGAATTAAGCTCCTGAAAAGCAGGAACTTTAGTTAGAAAATTGTTGGGATGTGTTCACATTGATTTTAAAAAATTATATTAAGAATTTTGTAATAAAATTATGATTTCCAATCATAGGAATAAAGAATATAAATAATGGGGAAACTTTCTCCTAATGATCCCAACACGTTACAAACCATCGACGAAAAGTAGTGAAGAGATTGTTCATAGAAACTTCCATCAACTTATTCTATAAACCATTTACATTTTCCATACATTTAGTCTTACCCACCAAGAAAGTGCTAAGAGGTTACAATGGTCACCCTTTGCCTTTAAGGAAACGGAAAAGGTAAGCCATAATCTAACCTTTCTTTTTTTTCTTTTTTTTTTTTGTGTAATAATAATCTAACATTTTAATTTGTGTATGTCTATCATAATTTTATTTAAAATATTTTATTTTTATATAAGTTTTAATACATCACTACTTCATATTATATAAGATATTTTTATCGTATCATATAAAAAAAGTTTATAAGATTTTTCATGGTATCGAACGTTATAAAATGCAGGTAAGAATCAACGTCAATGCGTGGAAATTACAGATGAATGCACTTGTTTTTCCTTGGCATTCATATAGCTTCTTGATTAATTCGACTCTTCAACATATATTATATATGTGAGGGCAGTGTGGCATCCACACTCCAACACCATCCATTCCTTTGCAATTTGAATGCATATACATCGATCTTTCGTTGTTTTTGGATCGACCCTTGTTCAACTTCATAAAACAAAATGCAGAAATCATCGTGGTCAAGAAGCGAGACGATTCCTCTGTGGGGAATCATCCTATCTCTTGTCTTTCTGAACTTGGTAATAATACTGCATGATTTCTATTCAAGCTTTCGTTTTATTGTCAGTATACTCAAATCTTTCCTGGGTGTCATTTCTTATATCTGGGTTCCTTCCAATCCTAAACCACTTACAACCCAGAAAATTTGCAGAAACGGCACTGAAATTTTGAATGCAGCTGCCGAAGATCAAAGTGCAGAAACCAATGATGGCCGAGATCTCTCGTTTTCAGAATTGAAAAGGGAGATGGAGAAAGCGGGGATGAGTGGAATAGGTGGACTGTTCGAGGAAGAAGAACCGAGTTTAATGGAAGTGAAAGAAGCATTCGATGTATTGGATGAAAATAAGGATGGGTTCATCGATGCAAAGGAGTTAAGGAATGCATTGATTTCGTTAGGTTTGATGGAGGAAGCTTCGGAAGATGACTGCAAAACAATGATTAAAGGGTTTGATGATAATTGTGATGGCCAAATTGATGTTAACGAATTTGTCAAAGTTTTGGAGACAAGTTTTTGCTTCTGAACCTTCATTCACTGTTGTATATTTAGTTGTATTACTTCAAATTAAATTTATCTAATATTTAGATTAAATTCCCAATCTATTTGTATTTTCTTAAAATTTCTTTATTTTTATTTTCTTATGTTTTTCGTTTCGTAAATTATATTAAATTAAAGTGTTTCTATTTTAGAAACCTAACTGCAAACATTTTACTTCAATTGTTAACTCTGTATTTCCATGCCGAATCATTCTAAAAGTAGGAGAAACTGTCTATTATTTACTGTCATAATTCATATTTTAGCCACTCAAAGCAATGCAGCAATGCGCGAAGATACACCGTTAGTCTTTATGTTATCATTTAATGGTGAAGTGATTAATTTGATCAATTTCTTTTTTGAAGGGACTAAATTAAAAAAAAAAAATTAAGGTGATCAAAATGAGAATGATTATTATTTAGAGTGACTAACGGGACAATTTACCCTTAAAATTTTAACTTCATATTAAAAACCCTATAATCCTTTCTTCTTCTTCTAGTTTACGCTTTATAAATTTCTAAAACATATGAACACAAAAAGAACCCAAATTAAAAACAAACCGATAAGAGAATCAAAAGGTAAATAAAAGAAAAAGTCTTGAAACAAAATCTTCAAAATTGGAAAAACCCAAGATCAAACTACAACTTATGGTTACATAATACTGGGAATTAATTAATTTTGAAAAGTTGTTGGTGCAGCAATTGACGGTGTGCAGTGTAGTTTCAGATGATGTTTCATATCCTTCCACACCTTGATGGTAGTGTGTGCACTGGTATAAAGAGTTAACAATTTTGTCGTGGTAGTTTATTTTGATTTACTAAAGTAACAAAATCACATAAAATGAGTTTGACAAGTTAGAGTCACATTTCATCAATCATTTCCTTTAGTGTTTAACATGATAAATATTAGTTGTTATCTCATCAAATTATGTATAAATAATTACAGTGCTTGAAGCAAGTTAAAGGTGTCTTAGATTAAAGTTATTAACTTAACATATCCAGAAAATATTTATTTTATCCTACCAATTATCTTATACTAAAATAATTCAACATAAATAGCCAATTGAATGGCAGATACTTCAAAAGAGAAAGAACAAAACATATTTTATTAAAATTATTCTCCATTCATGATCTAGAGAAGTTTAATAAATTCGTTTTAGTGATAATTTGACAGATTTTTTTACCAAGCATTGTCAACTACAACATTTGAAAGGCTAGTATATATGATTGGAATGCATCGACTCAGATTTTTAATAAAACACCTACTCTTTTCTTTTAATCAAAGTTTTGGCCCAATAATTTTTTTTGGAAAAGGTTTTTAAGGAGACAAATAATAATGAAAATTTGTAAACTAGTCTTTCTTTGTTAGGTTTTGGTCTTATATAGTTATTTCTAAGAAGATTTTGACAAGACATATTCTTATTGATGAATATCCAAATGGAGTGTTATAAATATTTTTAGAAGTGCATCTCTTTTCAACTCTTATAACCTAAATAAAAATATAAATCACTTTCCAACCCCTACAACTCTCATGGAATTTAGGGTGCATTTAGTCGATTGAATAATACATTATGGTCTGTAATGTTACATTCTAGAATAACATTAAATTATTTGAATTCTTAACATTTTGAACATCTTATAAACTCACATTCTCAAATAGTGTCACGATGTCGACTTATTCCTGAGGTAATCTTAGATCACAAGTGTAATATTGAAATTTAGATTAATATACCCTTTATTTTTATTATTTTAATTAATTTAATCCCTTTTTTCAAATAAAATTTAAGTCTACATAAAAATAAAAAGGTGAAATAGTAGATTTCAATACTTTAAAATTAAAATTATTATATTTACTCTAATGATTTATTATTAGTATGTTAAATATGCAAATCACTTTAATGAATTATTATAATTATAATTCATAAATTTATTTTAACATTATTTATCAATATATAATTTTTGATAAAAAAAATAAAGGGAACTGAAAAAAATGTAAATAAGACAATGTAACATAGTAGCATGTAATATTTATTACATTGAAAGATAATTCATTGTATTTGAAGGCTATACGTCATGTAGAAGCTTACAGTACAGAAGATAAAAAGAAGAAATATAAATACAATTTACATTTAAAAACAAAATACCATGGATAACATCTTTTGCGACTCATAAACACATGTCAAGCAACGATTGGATGTAAAAGATGAACGTGGCACATATGTAAATAATGTAAAATTAGTCCCAGATTATCATTTCTCAGCCAATAACAACAAAGAAAGAGATTATAGATAAAGGGATAAATCTTAATTCATCTCAACCGTTGGATACAACGAAATCAAACAATCAAATCCAACCTTTATTGACAACCACACATGAATGGCAATATCATAATACAAAGCTAAGGCTTAAGCCATGCACCACAACATTTACTTTCCCTTACCCATCCTTTCTTTCTCCCGGAAATCATGTCTGCCGTCACTACACAAGCCTCGGCTGCCGTTTTCCGCCCATGCACGTCGAAAACTAGGTTTCTTACCGGGAATTCCGGTAAGTTAAACCGGCAAGTTTGCTTCAAACCAATGTCATCTTCATCAATCAGCTCATTCAAAGTAGAAGCCAAGAAAGGGGAGTGGTTGCCTGGTTTACCTTCACCGGCTTACCTCACTGGAAGGTACATTCTTTTAGTTATACTATTTGATACAAAAAAAAACTGAAGAGACTAATTCAGTATCTCAGACAATGGCATTTACACCAAAATATAGATTATTTTTTTTAACATATGAAAACTCTTGTTTTGAAGCAATATTTCATATTTCAATTAGCTATTTGGTGGGTCACACTGATTATTTGATTCATTGGTATTTAAAGGAAATATACATAATCAGCTATCAGCAGTAGATTAAACCAAAGGACGTGGTTGTTAGAGTTGAATTAGGAATTAAACTTTGACCACTAGTGTATAAGCGAAAATAGAATCAATTATTGTGAATCAATCTGACAACCAATGATTTAGCTAGTTCGGTTTGATTCTTAACATTGGTTATAACAATATGGAAATGCAGTCTTCCAGGTGACAATGGATTCGACCCTCTTAGATTGGCGGAAGATCCGGAGAACTTGAGATGGTTCGTGCAAGCAGAGCTGGTGAATGGCCGCTGGGCAATGTTGGGTGTTGCGGGGATGCTTTTGCCAGAAGTATTCACCAAGATTGGGCTGATCAATGCTCCCCAATGGTACGATGCTGGAAAATCCGAATACTTTGCATCCTCCTCCACCCTATTTGTGATCGAGTTCATATTGTTCCACTACGTGGAGATCAGACGGTGGCAAGACATCAAGAACCCAGGATGTGTGAACCAAGATCCCATCTTCAAGCAATACAGCCTGCCCCCACACGAGTGTGGATACCCTGGTGGCATTTTCAACCCCCTCAACTTTGCTCCTACACTTGAGGCCAAGGAAAAGGAGCTTGCCAATGGGAGATTGGCAATGTTGGCCTTCTTGGGATTCATAATTCAACACAATGTGACTGGGAAAGGACCATTTGACAACCTGTTGCAGCACCTCTCTGATCCATGGCACAACACCATCATCAACACGATCAGGGGTTATTAAATTCAATTTCCCAGTTTTTGAGTTTCATTTTTTGTTTTTTCATTCAAGATTTCAATCATCTTCTCATTGCAAACAAAGTAGCTCCAATTTACAAGTAAAATTTCAGATAGCATCTAATCTTATTCATGTTTTCAAACTAATGATAGTAAATGTTCATCTTAATTTTCTACAAAAGAGTATTCTAATGTACAATTTGGGGGATTTGGGAGTAACCTTCAAACCCATCCCCATTAAAACTATGCTTAAAACAAATTAAAAAGAAAAGAAAAGGAAGTACATATACAGGAGCCATTTATCATGTTAAGCAGGAAACACTGGCCAGAGATCAGATTCCATCAGAAAAACTCCATTGCTGGGTCAATTCTATCACAATAAAAGGCACAAGCAGGAAATGTTTGGATTCTGATTCATATCTGTGAGTCACTTCAGCTACAAATTATGACATTGACCAGATGGAGGTGTTTGATTCATAAAAGTCGATTTTGTTTGCTGCGATAAACAACAATCTGAATCAATGACTTTGCAGGCAGATTCAATTCCTAAAACACACTAAACTATATCTAAGTAAATAAAACAAATCTGAGTATAAGACAATCCAATAACTTATATCCCACAGTTAAGGATAGAACAAGGCAAATGATGTTCCTCACCTGATGGTAAGAATTCCTATCAAACATGGCAATGCCACATGGACCTGAAGAAGATATCCAAGCTTGATGACCACCATTAGACATAGGTCTCGGAGCTTCAAAGTCGGTAATAACTTGGTAAACTCCAGGATCGCCTTGTAAGTTCCCTACCATCTCAGACTTCAACTTCTCGTCATCTTGCAAATTTGAGGCACTAAATTGCGGGTATAAGTATTGCTTACCGAGTTGGGAATTTAAGAATGCATTATTCCCTAACTCATTCAGGACATTGCTTTCCTGTATTGTATTATCAACTTGTACTGAATTGCCAATATCGGTTTGTTTACCAGGGACAAAGAAACCAGAATAGCCTGCAAGGGAGCCATCTGTAGGGCACTCCGTATCTCTGGATCACATAAACACCAAAAAATAAGAATGCAATTTATATGCCACTCCGCAATAAATCATTTGAGATTGAAAACAACCACGAATCTGCTGGTTGGCCTTGAGAGACATTTTATATTCATAAAATTGAATATCCAAGCAGACTAAGAGGAATTCAATTTTAAGTTACGTATCCATAATGGTCTTACAGATTAGGGAGGAAGTTCGATTCATTATGCAATAACATTTGCTGATTGTCATTGTTCGGAAGCCATGTAACAGGTTGGGCTTCTTGCACCCCACCAATCATCACAGGCAAAGGCATTGCGTTCTGAAACTGTAAGCCAGAGTAAGTTTAAGATACTTCCCCCAAACCAAAGAAAGACCGAGAGTATATACTTCTTCTACCTGGCTAGTGGATTCTAGTGGCAGAAGATGGTGCTTTCCATAGTTTTCCTGCCAAAGATGTACCGTGCATAAGAAATTTATAGTTAAACATGGCTTGGTATTAGCTTGGTAACTTTATCAGTGCAAAGAGGCTAAAGAACAAGGCAGTTTTCAGCAGGATCCGGTCTTGCTAACCTTTATTGTAGTTAAACTTATGTTAATCAAACTCAAGTGTGAGTGTTGGATACGAGTATATGTTAGACATGAGCATGGTCAGATTTTTATTAAGTTTTTTCATGTATTTGAAAGGTCCTTGGAGGTTATATCCCCATATTCATCTGCTAGGCATGAGTATTGGACACAGATACTTCAAAAGAAATGAAGAGTCGGAGCAAATATAGAGTTAAACAACCTATCATTTGAATCAAGTAAATACATGCAATATCTTGATCATACTTTACATATGGACATATATATATATAAAATAAACATATATATGCATGCCAATGAGCATATTTGTTTCTGTGTCTCTGAAGTTGAAAGGAATGTATAAAAGTACATGCAGATCACTATTACTGAAAGAAAACAACATACCTTGTGTATCCGGATACGCTCAATGGATTCTCTAAGTGAATCTTCCATCTGCCTAAGATGTTCTATGTTGTCAATTTTATCCGGATTATTCCAGTAGCTGAAATCATTGCATGATAACATAAGAATTACCCGAATGACTCCATTAAGAAATTAATCATGTTTTTGCAGTGATAATATGCACATGTTACTGTCCAAACTGTATCGGAAAACACAAACAGTTAAGAAGGAACACAACCAAAATAAAGAGATAGACAGGGTACAGAACAACCAAAAATCAACATAATTGCTACCATCCGAAGGTTAGAGGTGAGCTATAGATTGAGAGCAGTTACAGGGTTTGAGTTAAAGCAAAGATCTGAGCTGAATAAGGCTTTTAGCATCAGAGACACTTATTTTTCACAGAGATGTAAAAATCAAAATTTTTAAATCCAGGTTTATATTTTTTCTGCATGATGCAACCTTAAATGACAAGCAAATCCCTTGAATTATATTTTTCTCATTATAATATCCCCACGATAATTTATAGTAACATTAAATATATTAATCAAGTTCATTCCCACTATATCTTAATTCTATTCAAATTGGCAACAAACATGCCACGTAAAATCCTAATGCAGTAAATGCTGAAACTTCCATAGTGGCCTCAAAATGCATCTTGTATTTTCTATACTCGGGAAAACATTAACCTAAAACACCAAACTCAGAACAAGTGGTTAATTAGGGCCTAAAAGATTTGTACAAAAGATGTTACAACGGACAAAGATTGCATGTCTTGCAGTATACATTAGAGTTTAAGAATATAATTTACTGTAACACGATAACTGTAAACAGTAAGACCTCTTCTTATCTCATGCAAACATTTTATAAACAAGACCAAAAAGAAAAAGCAATACTTTAACAACCAAAAGCTCCAAAGGTGCACCTCAGTCTCTTATGTACTTCGTTAAGCCGAGCTTGCAACATTGATACTTCATTAGTCATTTCCTGAAAGTAGCAAATATCCAAGAAACTTAAAAAAAAAAAAAAAGGAATAACCAGAAAATCTAAGATCAAATGGGACACATGTAATGCAGGCAAACTTCATACCTCAACAGACTGACTGCAGCACCGGTAAAAAAAGAATGGAAAAATAAAAAGAAAAGAAATTAGCTTCTTCCCAATCTCTTACTTAAATAGAAACACATTATCTAGAAGAAAATGAAATAATGGTCACATACGTTGCACCTAGAAAGTCTTGTATGTTTAAATCATGATCCAATTTCTTGAAGGTTTTCTTCAGTGCCTATATTCTCAATAACACGACTCAAAAATTAGAATGATAAAAGTGCAATAATGCTTTACTCTTAAGTTGAAGCAGAAGATATCGAAGAAAATGAGTTTCAAGGAGTCTAACTTCAAGGCTCTCCAGCTTCCTGTTGAAGACCAATGAAAACCAGTTAGCTAAAATGCCATTTGAATACGAACAGGTTATTCAAGAAGTCAAAATTCAGAGTGCACACCTTTTGGCCCTTTCTTGTGGTGTTAATTGTGCAAACTTCGCAATAACCTCTTCAATAGTGCTGGGAGAAAAAAAGAAAATAAAACAAGCACAAAATATGAACCCCATTACCTTACTCTATTTTCTTCTACAAACATGGTATCTTCTTTTATATACACAATAATGCATAAATATATGATTATTTAGACAACAACATATCTATGGCTATTTCAGAATAGCTTGTTATGTGCCTGACGCTGTGTTATGAGGAAAGCAAAGAATCACAGTAATAATGGTTCTAATTAAATAAGAAAAATCAAAATACAGCACAAATTCAGAGATACAGAAGGCAAAGAATATACTTTATTAAAATCCTAGTCCACTCTAGCCAAAAAAATAAAAACATCTTAGTCCACCATGTTTACTAATTAATCCAACTGATCATCACAACTGTCTAAGAAAAAAAATGAAAGGATATCTTTATCTGTTAATATAAAACATACACAAATCCTCAATATATATGTTCTACTTCTTACACTCATGTTATAAGTTGTGTTGATATGAAATTGATTTCTCTATCAAAGGAAAATAAATAGATATCATTAATTCAGGGAATGCACAAAAAGTAATAGCGTTAATTCAGCAATCTCTTCTGAAACATAAACTTAGGCCCTCCGAGAAATTAAAACATGATTCCATTCTTCCAATACCTGCGCTCTCCATGGAATAGAGTGGGCTTTCCGGTTGGAGAAAACATGAGAAGGATAATATGAATGTCACATAGTATTGATAATTCCTTAGCTTTCTTCAAGATTCCAGTTCTTCGTTTGGAGTATGTAACTTGTCTGTTGCTATAGCTCTCTAACCTTTTAATTTTTAGTTTAACCCTTCCCATTCTGCAAATTCACAAGAAAATCTTAGGTCCTTTTCTTAAACCATATTTTCATTCTAAGTAAAAAATCTCAACATTTACTCACTTTAACTAAGCAAAATAAAGCTGTGCAAGTGGAGCTCTCATTCCAGGCACCAACCTTAAACAACCATGTGATCTTCAATAGAATTTCAAACACGGATACTCAAAACTGGAAAATTATCTGAAAATTTAATAGAAAAATGTTGAAACATAAAAAAGAAAAAGCATTTGTTGACACCCATCATCATGTTCCCTTTTCCACACAAACAGAGCATATCTTATCAAGCGGAAAAAAAAGGCTTTAAGTTGAATATGATTAAAATTTCAAAAACCCAGAAAGGAAATATCAAAAAATAGAAAATAAAATAAAATAAAAAAGAGAGAAAATTTTTAACCCCAATAGGAGAACAAATATTTTCTCTTATTGACAATAAAAAAACAAATATTTTGTCTTTGTCCCAAAAGGAAACCCAATTTACAGAAATGGAGTATACCCAGAAGAGAAAATCGTAGAGGGATAAAAAAACAACAATAGATGTGAAGAATTCATTGAGATAGAAAAATAAATCAATCATACAGTGAAGCTAAAGAGGAAAAAAATAAAAGAAAAAACAACGACAGCTTACAATTTAGAAAGGAGGAGGAGGAGGAGGGGTCAGGCTATGATTTCGGTGGATAAAAACACACTGAAATTTCGTTTCTTCACGAAGAAGAGGAGAGCTTAGAGACGGTGGAGAGAGCCAGCCAAATGGACGGTGAAATGTTCGATAAAATGCCTAACAAAATCTAAACCAGAGGATTGCATAGCTTGGGCCGGGTCGGTAATCTTTTTGTTTTTAAAACACCCGATTCATTATTCAATAAATAACAAAATATTTTACAATTATATTTATATATTTTTATTATAAATTAAATAAAAATTTTAAATTATTAAATATCAATTTCGATCCATTCAAATTTTAAAAAAGTTACGTCCCAACTCGACTTGTGTGTTGTAAGCCAAGCTTTACCAAATCGCATAGAAATGGACACATGGAGATGTATAATCTAATAATAATAAATTAAAAGTATTAAAAATAATAATATTATACTAATATTTTAATTATATTTATAATTGAAATTAATAAAATTAGTTTTATTACTTTTTAATAAAATTTAATGTAGGATCAACATCTAATATACTTTATCCAACACCATATAAAATAAATAAAAAAAAACCCTAGAATTTTGTTAGTAATATTAAGTTATAAGGTTGGTTATTGAATAAAAAATATATTTAATATTTATAATGATTAAAATTAGTGATATAATTAATTATAACTTAAAAATAATATTCAAATTAGTATATAATTAAATTTTCTTTATTAGGATTCAACAAATTAGCCCAAATTTGAATAAACAAAAAAATTATTATTTTAAATTCTTAATATATTGTCTAGAAACTACACTGACAATAATACTTATACCAATCGAGCTAATAATCAATCCGCTTAACTTGTTTATTATTTATTACTAAGCTTTACTTTTAGTTAAACTTATTATGTAATCATTTACTATTTGATTTAGTAATTAATTTATTATTAAATTTTATTTTCAAAATTTGGAATATTAAATTACAATTTTATCATATATTATTTTACAATTTTATCATTTTTAAAGACATTAAGCATTTTTTCCCATTTTGTCGGAGGGATCAAAAAGTAGTTTTACCATATATTAAGTTATAATGATGAGTCAAATATGTGTAGATACTCTAGTAACTAATTTTTAATTAATAATGGGTTGATTAGAAATTAAGTTAATGTGCAAAAGTTATATATTAGGGTTATGGTCCCTAAATTACACATAACGTAACTTTTCTAATATCTCACATCTCTAGGTTGCTTGTGTGCTAATTTGGAAAATTTCAAGAAATCGATAAATTCAAGTATATTTTCACATTTAGTTTTGTTCTTGATGTTGGCATGTCAGATCCTAATTTATTCAATTTTGTATAATAATTTTACAGTTCTAACAATAATATAAGAAGACTAAGGAGAATTTTTTTCTATTTTTTAGGATCAAGGACCTTATATAGAGTGGGCCAAACTTAAACTGCTTAATAGATTTTGAACTAATTTACCGTAAATCAAGTGTTTTCTTTTAAGTGGATGCAAGGGAAAGCAAGGATAAGGAACATTTATGATGATTACTTGTGTTGTCACTATATAAAATTCCATTCCTTGTATATACAACTATTAAAAGGGTGAAGATACAAAAATGTGTTATACAAATAACTTATACTTTTGAAGATTTATGTATAAATATATGGTGAAAGCACCTACCAAAAGAACAAATAAATTAGTATTATTATTAAATGAATCAATTTAATCTCTATACCATTAAAAAGAATCAAATAAGGTCATTATTGGTTAAAATTGACATAAATTTTTTTATTCAATTGTAGTTCAACTCCAAACAAAAGATAAGTTTAAAAAATATTATCTTTTTTAATTAGTAAATGATATTTTTTTAAATAGTAAATGTTAACTCCGCTAATATGTGACATTATTTGATTTTTTTTAATAGTACAGAGACTAAATTAATCCATTTAATGGTAAAAGAATTAATTTGATCTAGTCCTTTAATAGATGGACCTACCAGGTACTTCCACCTTAAATACTTATTTACCTTTGAAAAGATTAGAAATATTATAGTTAATAGTACAAATTGAAGTGGATAGGGTGGGACGGAGATGGATGCATCCAATATCCATAAAAGTAGTAATAATTTTTAAAATTATACATTAAATTATTTAGCGTAGGGTAAAGCATGCCAAACGTAAAATAGTGATAGATTAGATAATATTCATCGTTACCCTCCTCTATTTTCATCTCTACCCTACCTCTTTTACCCCTCTAACACTCTCCTTTAATCAAATCAAATTTATATTAATATTAACATTATTTGTTCAATATTCGTTCCTAACCTTAAAATTTTCTAAATCATTTGTATTTTTTAATAGATAATTTAAGTTATTGAGTCTATCCAATATATTTAATAAAAAAATTTTATTTTTTATTTTTATTAAAATTTTAAAAATTTATATTCTTTTTAATTTTTAATTTTTAATTATAAATTTATAATATTATATATATTATTGAGAAAATATTTTTTATACTGTTAATGAGGTTTTTAGACTTCATACGCATGGTCAAAGGTTAAATAGTAAATTATTTAAAAAATTAATTAAAAAAAACACAAGGCAAATTTTAAGACTACTTGCGGAACCTTTAAAGTAGGAGAAAAATGTGATTCAGTATATTCAAACCGACATCCTTTTACATTGGCAATAATATCAATACCAATCGAGCTAAGACTCAATCGATATATTATCCTTAATTCTAAACATGAGATACTTGCAAGATGAAAATATAATATATTCAACCCTCTCTAAAGTAGTCCTATTTGTTTGCTCAATTTTTACTTGTTATAGAGAGGTGGTTGTTATACACCTATAGCAACATGCTATTATAAAGAAATAATCATTATAAACTTAACATATAATTCATATCGTGAATTTTTATCAATAAAAAGGTGAGAATTATGTTTAAAAAAGGAAGTGAGGATCAAATCAACAAAATTAAAAGACATATAACAGGTGCAATCATTTTTACTCATCTTTTTATCATGAGTTAATATATTTAAGTAATCAGTTTATATGTTTATAATGTTCCAAGTTCATAGTAAAATATTTAATTACGAAACTTAATAATTTATTGAAATGATATTTTTAATTCTACTCACCGAAGGTTATTTTTATTTAATAAAATATGATCATAGATTTATTCACATCAAATTTAACATTTTATTGAAATAATATTTTAATTAAAATAACTTTCATTATAATCAATAGATTTACCTATATGAAATAGTTATTTACTTAAAATTTTTAGCAAAGGACTAATTTAATAAAAAATATTGTTCATAAGAATATTACGGTTATAAGCGGAAAATTGTTATAAAAAACTATAACGATGATTACTATAATGAAATGTAGTTATAACGATGATTACTGTAGAGAGGACTAACGGTAAAAAAACGGAGAGTTACTATTCTTTTTTGAAAGTACATACCATGAAAATAAAACAAATTTATATAAAACTCGTACAAATTTTATTATCCGTTGAATGCTGATTACAGATTGCTTCACATAAAAGCAAAAATTGTAGCAAACCAAAAAGAAGTGGCGGCCGGCAGGTTTTTAAATCAAATACCCACCGCCACCGCTGCCAATTTCGCTGTCTCCGCCTTTGTCAAAAAGAGAGCAGAACAGAAATAAAACAGCAACCACCACCACCACCTTTAAATTTAATTTCAATGACGAGGGCCCATCTTAAAATTAAAAGCCTTCTCACCATTTCAACTACTCTACGAATTTAAAGGTTTTTTTTTTTTTTTCTTGGTTATAACCTCATATTATGATTATATCTATTCATTTCGACCACTCTACTCCTAAAAACACTAATCTTTTACACCCCGGCTTAATTTAAACAGTAATAGAACTGCAATGCAATATTACGATTATCATCACTATTATATTACGGATTCTGGAGAGTTTAGGGGAACTGTGAGCCGGTGAAGGTTTGGCCGAAGGACCAATTAGGAGGGACGACATTGTTAGAGACAAGAGTTCGACCATCACTGGTGGTGACCTTAAAGGACAGACTTTGTCCATTAAGGTAAGTGTTGCTCTGCCAGTTTTGGCCCCAGTTCCTCGACAGGGGTTGCCAACCGGTTCTTGAACCTTTTATGGAAACCGATACAACATCGCCGGCACCTCCTACGTTGGTGATTAGGACTAGGTTGAAGTATGAATGTCCATTGATTGTGAATCTTATGCCTCCTCTCTTCCTGCACGCTACCCTACAAAAACTCCACACAATTCCAAACTCTTATATAAAAAACCAAAGATGAAAGTTAATCTATCTCCTCTCTCCTCATTATTATTATACAAGTTAATCCAATTCAGGTAAAAAGGACAAAAATATAATAAAAAACTCATTTATTAAATTCCAAAATTCATAATTTTTTTCGGTTCTTAGTCTTTCAAGAGTTCTAGTCGATTTCTTAGTTTTTCAGTCGACCAATCAATTGAAGTTTTATCTTTTTTGAAATAAATAAATTATCATTATTCAGTAAAGGGTAATAATACCTTCTATAAGCAACAGGAACAATCCCGCCTTTGTAGTGGGCGATTCGTTGGAAAACAGGTTGAGAGAGATCAAAATGATGCAGAGGAGGGTTGCACCAGCCGCCAGCATTGTTTGGGAGTGCACTATTTGGTGGGCAGAAGTTGGTGGCAGTGACCACAATCGAGCCAGGCAGGCACCACCGTGGGTCATTCACGCACTTTATCTCGAAACAAGCTCCACAACTCATGCCATTATTAAACAGCGCAGTGCTTAAAGCCGCTGTATTAGTCCCATACCCTTGGGTGTATAGGTTCCCATATCCACACGCCCCGCCTTCAAAATTATCAAAACAATTGCTTTACACTTCAAAATTTAACCCCCCCCCCCCAAAAGAAAAACATCATTGACGAAGTTTGATTAGTGTGATACATCCGACATCCTTACTTTAATGTGGACAAGTAAACCAAAATAAAATTTTATCATATGATAAAATCAACATCAAAATTTCACGTTTATAATTAAGAGAAAAATCATATCTGAAACGTACCCATTGTGCCAGAGGCATCATCACTGCCGTAGAATGTGATAAAATCAACATCAAAATTTCACGTTTATAATTAAGAGAAAATCATATCTGAAACGTACCCATTGTGCCAGAGGCATCACCACCGCCGTAGAATGTGGCATGAGCATCAACCCATCCCCCACCAAATCCATAAGCATAGGAGAAAAAATGAAGAAAAATCATGAAAAGTAGAGGAAAAAGTGCCATTTTCGTGGTAAATTTAAGAAATGAAACTTGAAAGGTTGGGTATCCTTTAGGCTTTAGGTAGCTTAGGCAGGAAGAAACGAAGCAGTGGTATAAATTAAAGACAAGTTTTGTTTTGAGTAGTGAGGGAAGGAGGAGGTGGGGGGATATATAGAAAGGCGATGAGTGGGAACGTCACACCATCTTGGCTAATGAGGTGTGGAGGTGGGACCTTTCAAACCGCCAGGTGCAAGCGGTTTCTTCCACCCTGTGTACCCGAACTCAGCTTTCCATTCAAACCACGTTCTTTTCTGCTTCGCTTGGCTCTTTTATTACTCTCGACGGTTGATGCATTCGATTTGGGTGAGATGGAGTTCATTATTATAAGGTTTTATATTTGATGTTGTCATAACACCAAAGTTGTTATTCGAGATGTTTGACTGTGTAATAGGAAGTAATTTACACAGTGAAGGGTGTGAAACAACGGTTCACATCGTGAATGATGTGGAGAATTAGAATCATTAAAATTAGGGGTTTGAAAAAGTTTGAGTGAATCTTGATAGTGTGTTGTTTATAGTTATCATCTCTTTTTGATGAGGAGAAGATGGTTGGGTGTGTACTCTAACCATTGATAGAGTGATGGATGGGCATTATTAGAGTAAAAAGTAACGGGGAAAGGTTGGAAGAGGTGTTATTCCCTTAAAATTAGAAATTTAAAATTTACGAAATTTTAAATTAGTATATAGTAAAATTATATTTTAATTTTAAAAATGATAAAATTTTAATTAAAAAGTTATAAAATATAAACTATGAAAGTGTAAAGTTTTAAAAGTTATTTTTTTTTTGTTTTAATCTCTATTTTTCTTTAATATTTTTTTCTTAATTCTCTCAATTTAAATTCTGTTACCTTTTTTTTATAAATATTGTTGGTAATACTTATGAGATACTTTGAATTATTTGAATAAAAAAACTTAACAATACATGGTATTTTGTGATTGATCTACATATTTTATCATATGGATAGAGGGTGAAAAAATAAAAGATGTCACATTAAAAAAATAATAAATTATCACATCATCACTTGAAGTAAAGGCAATCTTATCCGTAAAAAGACACATTTAGTAAGTAAAGATTGCTTTTATTTTTTATTTTTTGAAACATTAGTGGGTGTGACATTTTTCCCTTGAGACAAGGGGATATGTTTCGGCAGCCTTATGATCGAACGAGAGTAGGATAGGAATGACGACGAAGTTATGTTATTTGCAGTTTTTGTCATATTCGAATTTGGGTTTATATAATTACTTTATAATTTAAAATTATTTATTATTATTTAAATAAATTTATTTATGGATTTTTACATCTACTAAATATAAGTAAAAAGAAGTTTAAAATATCCAGCCTAAATTTAATTCAAACAATGAATTTGAACATTTAAATATGTTATCTGCAAAATCAAGTGAATTTAGATAATATCCTATAATTAATATATGTGTTTACTTCAAATCCAATATAAACTGTAATTAAAATATTTAAATATAGATCTCATTCGGCCTATAACTATCCCAAATTATTTTTTTTAAAAAATTCAGATTTACAAATATCCATATCTAATTATCTATTGTCATATCTAATTTTAGTTTTGATAAAATTTTTATTTATAAAAATTAAAAATGATTATAAAATATTATCTAAAGTTTTTACACTTTAAGTGAAAATCCAGTTTACTTCATTTTAATTGCTATTTGTCATTATTCTTATAAATTAAAGATAAATTTATCATTAATACTTTAATTTTGTTGCTTTACTTTTATTTAGTTGTATTGAACTTTTCTATTCAATTTTAATTTAAACTAATTTGAAAACAAAACTAATAATAATGTTATATTTTACTTTTAATATTTAACAACAATAAGCTAATTAATATACTGAAATTAAATAAAATGGTTATTTTATAAAAATGAACTTATTTTTCTTTTGTTTTTTAAATTTTCAACGTTTTTTTTATTTCATTGAATAGAAATTTTAATTTAATTTATTAAAATTTAATATTTATAAGTTAAATTATTAAAATAAAATTGTTCCAAATCATCAAAATTAATATTGAGGGGTAAAGTTGATAGTAAAATTTAATAAAATTTTAAACGTTGTATAAGAAATGAGAAATATAGAGGAGAAAAAACCAGCGTAGCCTATTTATAAAAATAAACAATAATGGAAGTTATAAAGATTAAAAAGAGTAAAAAGGAATAAAGGCTAAAATTAGAGTCTGAGTTGGTAGATGATAAAAGAGAAGGATTGGTGTGTAAATAGAAAGTAAGGATAAGAAGGTGCAATGCACTTTGTTGAATTGTTGATGGAGGATAAACAAATTTAAGAAAGAGAGTAGTGTAATGCATGATGTTATAATTTCTTAATAAAGTTTAGTAGACATAAACAATTTTTTTATTCTCCATCTTTAAAAACCAATATTAGAAGAAGAACATTTATTTGTATGATTCGGAGCTCAAATTATTGACTTCTTTAATTTGGACTGAGAAATCTGACTTTGAACTCCCCTCTTTATAAAATAAATGCATTAATACAAATATTTATCTCTATTTATTTTTTTTCAAACTAATTTGGGATCCTGGGCTTTTAAATTTTATTTTCACAAAAATGGTTTTGCTTTATGGTTTTTTAAGATTATTTGGTAAGGTTTCAAAAATTTTTTCACAAATATTCCTAAAATATATAAATTTTCAAGTAAATAAAAATATTCAATATTTTTTTGAAAATTAAATTTCATATAATATTTTAAGTTATTTTCACAATTTTTAATATTAAAATATTTATTTTTACATTATAAAAAATAAATTCAGTTTAAATAATTATGAATTTTAACTTATGAATCAAAAGTTGTCCAAATATTACTAGTTGGGATCAATTTTCAATTTTTCGTTGTTTTGTTTAGTCTTAGGAGGAGATATGTATGTGATAAAATAGTTAAAAATAATATTTATGTATGTCATAATTATTAAAGGATAATCAAATGGTGAGTATAAATATAGGTTAGATTGGAGTGGTGCGCAAAATGCGAGGAAAACAATGAAGCATCAGAAAGGAGTAAGAAAGACAGAATTCATCCGCCTCTAGTTACATACATAACGATTCAATGTCATTTTACCCACATATATATAAATCATTTTTTTAAAAATACATAAAATAGAACAATTTTAGGATTTGACCACATGCTTTAATTTTGGCTTTGAAGAAAACTGATAATCCAAATGGAAGACGGGTCAAGTTTTAATTGAATTCTCATCATTTAATTGAATGCCAACAAAATCTGTAAAGGATGAAGCTGACAGGCAGGGGAAAGGGTGAGGCTGCACATGGGTGGTGCTGGTATCGGGGAAATTAAAAGGTGGTTACATCGGGAGGACCAAAATAACCTCTTTCTCATTTATTCAATCTTCAAATGCTAAATTACTTCTCAGCTTTCAGGATTTTTTTAAAATAATTTAATTTAATTCATTAATTAAGAAAATATTTAATTTTACAGTGAGTCAGTGGACCTGACATACCGACAACACCATCCCTCAATGATGACTTAATTATCATCTTTTTAAATATATATATTTTAGGTGCTGTCATTGTATTAAGTGACACTAGTGTGTTTTTTTTAAATACTTGTTAAAAATACAAGTATTCAAAGAGGAAAAAAAAATTAATGGGTGTCGTCGGTGTGTCAGGCAACACCAAGAAAATTTTTGAAAAAAAATTGGTTTTGTAAAACAATAAAAAAATCAAATTTTTTTTGATATTGACGGTGTGTCAAGCAACACTGATGGTCCCGCAAAGCTGTCAGGCAACACCAAAAGCCTATATATACCTCATCTTCTATGCAAAATATGTATATGTTGAAGTAAATGAATTTTTTTTTTAAAATTCTATTGAAGAGAAAAAGAAAAAAGAGAAAGTTTTGTGATTAATAGTAGGGGATAGAACAACATATATATATATATATATATATATCAATGTTCAGACTAAGGGGTGAAGAGTTTTTTTTCGTTATGTTTGTGTTTTAAGGAGAAATTGTGATAGTTTTAAGATATGTTTGCTTTTACGGTAATCTGGTGGCGCTTAAACACGAACAAATTTCATATGCCGTTTGGGGAGTGCATCATTACCTTAGAATATGTCGCATTACAACTTGGGTTCCCAATTGACAGTTATGTGGTCACTGATTCAAACAAAAATAGGGCTCCCAATTGAAAGTGGTTATGCGGTGACAGGTTCAAATTGATTATGTTGTTAAGGGAACCCAGTTTCATGGCACCAAAATAGGAGGCTTTATTAACTTCATAATAAGTTTGAAATTATAATCATAGAGAAAATTTAAACTTTTTTTGTTCTCAAGTCAACTCTAAAGCTTACGTTAGCTCATATAAGAATCAGGAAAAGTTTTAAATGATATTACATGAGGGAAATGATAAAAGTTAATGAATGGTTTGATTCGAATTAGTGGTGTAATATGATGTGATGAAATGCAGTATAATTGAATAAATATTAATATTTATATGGATAAAAATTAAATTGTGTATGAATGGACATGGTAAGTTAGTACGTACATATATTGAATATTGGAACTTATATGAATATAAGCATGTTATATTGTATTGGTCAATGTTTAGAATATAAAATTTGATAATAAGATTTAACATGAGTTGCAATTGTGAGAGATTATGCATAGCGGGTTATGATCCGGAAGGTTGGGATGAATTAATCGACTCGATTTGGAATATAGTATGCTAACATGTTATACTCTTGAACTAGTTTATGGAACTTATTTAAATGAACTTAAGCAGAATAAGTGATGTACTTAGTAGTATGTTTTGCATAGGTGTAATTGTTGAGTGTTTTTATTAACTTATTTGTGTTGATATTGAATTTGTAGAAATACCACTGAGTTGATAACTCAGCATACGGTTTGTTTTGCATTGTAGAACGCCTGGATGAGAGGCGACCTTGCAATCCTATTTGTCTAATTTCACGCCATTAATCCACTACCAACGTTGGTACATGGAGAACGAGTTGCATTATTTATTTAGGGTTTAAGATTCGAGTTTGAGGTTTAAGACTCTGGTTTTGGGTTTAATGTTTAGGGTTTAAGTTCAAGTTTAAGATTTTGGAGTTAGATTTCAATAACGTTGATACATGGGAAATAAGTTGCATTATTTATTTAGGGTTTAGTATTCGAGTTTGGGGTTCAATGTTTAAGGTTTAAGGTTTAAGTTCAAGATTTGAGCTTAAGGTTTAGTGTTAGGTTTAGGGTTATATTTCAATATTTGGGGTTTTGGGTTTGAGGTTTAGGGTAAAAAATTACCAATATTATGTATCAATGACATGAGAAAATTAGTGAAATATTGTTAAATAATTGAAAAAGGATGATGGATGATGTGGTGGGAAGGAGTCATAAAATAATTTCTCCTATTTCAAAGGTCTTTATTTGATAAGATAAGGATAAACTTAGCAACTTAGATATTTCTACTTCTTCAAGTAATAAAAGATGATGCTGATGAGTATAGAATGTTAGCTTGAAACGTATCAATATCTGGTTTATCAAGCTACAGTCATAGCCCATAGATGTCAAACATACCAACCAACGAACTTTGTTCTAACATGCTATGAAATATTAGAGTAGTCAAAGTCTCCAACAATTATTCTTAGTATTGTTTCAAGTAGGACCATTTGTTTGATATTTAAAATAATATACAGTTAATTAAAGTAAATTGATTCGTAATTGTTTGTTTATTCTAATAATTAGAACAAGTTAGCATATTAAAGTGATCCCTATGAGAATGAATGATCAAATTTAAGTGAACTGTTGAAATAGAATGACTCAAATGTGTTTGAGGAAGTGCTCACTTCTTAAAACATTACGACAAATTGGCCTGTCTCCATATTTATGTGATCGACAATTTGCTGAACTGGATTTTTTGGGCAGTGGTGACATTGCGTAACGGCCCGTTTTTAGTCGAATCGGAACAGTGGTTTTGAGACCACAAATTCAAGGTCAAAATATTTATTTTATTATTATTTTAATGTCTACAGCATGATAGTATGATTGTGTGAAAATTTCGTTAAGAAATTTTATCGTTTGAATGATTAATTTGATAAAAAGGACTAAATCGCGTAAAGTGTAAAACTTGAGTTCTAATAGCTAAAGGTGTTTAATAGCTATAGAACTTTAAAGTGGAGGTCCTTATGTGGTAATTAGACCATTGATATAGTGGGTGGACATTTATGGACATCAAATGGATGTTTTAAATGATTTTATAATAAGGTTAATTAGGTAATTTAGAAATTAAAACTTAAATTAAATAAAACAAAACAAATTTTCTTTCCCATTCATCTTCTTCTACTGATTTTTTAGGGAAAAAATAGCCATTAGAGAAGCTTAACATTTGGCCAGCTATTCTTGATGCATGTAAGTTCATTTTTGTCCCGTTTTTAATGATTTCTATGTTTTCGGAGTCGTTGTAGCTTAATCTAGCTAGCCAGGGACTAATTTGCAAAACTGTTAAAGGTTTAGGTTTTTTACCATTGATGATTATAGGTGTATTTTGATGTTTGATGATAGAAAATAAATGCTTGTTATTAGATAAACAACATTTGTAAAGTGATTTTTGGTAAAATCGCGAATTAGGGATTTATTTGAGAAATGTGATAAATTGTGTGGTAAATGTGTGAAATAACGAAAAATATGGGCTGTTTTGGTAATAAGGAAAATTCTGCTAGCATGGGTAGGGACCTAATTGCATGAATTCGTATTTTTATGAGCTAAGGACTAAATTGTAAAAATGTTGAAATATTAGGGGCAAAAGTGTAATTTTTTCATAATGTGATTTATGGGCTAAATTGAATAGATTGATAATTGAATAAGTTAAATTTGATATTATATAGATCAAGAAAAATGAAGTTCAGATCTAGATTGGGGGAAAAACAAAGTATTGGACTAATCAATCCATTTCGTCGTTTTTGCAATCGAGGTAAGTTCGTATGTTAATAAGCATTAATATAATTCTGTTTTAAATGCTTTATTATTGAATTAATTGTGAATACGACCTTACGGATATGTTCGATGAGGATTCGACAATTGGAAATCCCGGTTGAACCTTAGGAATAGATTAGGATACGAATGACATGTCATTAGGGGTTATGTGATTTGGGTGCTGGTCCGTACGTTCTACCAATGGTTGAGCTTTTGGCATGTGTTGCAGATTCTCGTCAGCTTGTGTGAGCAGCACTGTGTAGTTACGTCTTGGCCGTCAGCTTGTGTGAGTAGATCCGTTGATAGCTCGGGAGTGAGCATTGTATGATATATGAGATTGAGATAGCTACGGCTATGTATTGACACTTAGGGTGTGAGATTCCCGAGTATCCGATATTATTCCAAATGGTTCAACGGGTGTATCAAAGATATGAAATGGTGTGAGATAAATACGTATCAGTACAGGTATGCACGAAACACATATAAGCATTGAATCTATGAAATTGTAAGTTCATGATCATTATGTGGACGAATACATGTTATTAAATGGGCTTGTAGTACATTATGTTTATATCACTTGAATGATGAATGAATGGTAAGTTTTACTTATTAACTATACGAGCTTATTAAGCTTTATAGCTTACTCTGTTTACTTTTTCGTGTTTTATAGTGAATATCAAAGCTTGCTCGGATTTGGAGTCATCGGAGATCTCATCACAGTATCAAGCTATCACTTTGGTACTTTTGAACTTATGTATTTGGTTATATGACATGTATAGGAGTTATGGTCATTTTGGTATATATGTTAGCAATGGATTTAGCCATTTGATTTGGCTTGTAGTTGATGAATGGTTAGTTATGTGTATAACCATGTGATTTGGCTTATTTTGGTATATTTGGTGTTGTATATATATGTGCAAATGGCCTTTTGATATGTTGTGTATAATTGCTATATAAATGCTTGATGTGAATTGGTGTTTGGAGTTCCAAATGGTTGAAAATTGAGATTGGTATGCTTGTGGCTTTAGGTAAAGTGATGCATAATTGAAAGTGACCATATAGGTGATTTGTGATTGTGAAATTGGTATGAAATTGTATGGCTAATTGTGATACTCATGTGTCTTGTGGTTGATGGTATGAAATTAGCATGAATTAGACTTGGTTGAGATTTGTTTGAATGTCTATTTATGCCATGTTATATGCCATTTGGTTTGTGTAGGTAAATGCAAGTTTGGGTGAGAAAGATAGCTTGGTAAATAGCCTATTTTTTTGTCCACACGGGCAGAGACATGGGCGTGTGTCTCAGCTATGTGTGACACACGGTCAAGTGACACGGCCGTGTGTCCCTTGGTGTTTAATTAGAAATCAAGTCAGTATGCTCCACACAGCCCAGCATACGGGCGTGTGACTTGACTGTGTGGCATAAGTCAGTATACCCTACAATTTTGGCACGGCCTAACACACGGGTGTGTGTGGCCATTTTGAAGGGCACACAGCTAATCACATGGGCATGTGTGTTGGCCATGTGACCCAAGTCAGAGAGTTACACGGAGTCAGACACGAGCTGGGACACGACCATGTGATTCCATTTCGAATGTCCACATGGCCTGTGACACGGGCGTGTATCCCCTGTATTTTGAAAAAATTTAAAAGTTTTCCAAAAACTTCTTAAGTTATAGGTTTAGTCCTGAACCACTCCGAATTCATGTTTTGGGCCTCGTAGGCTCGTATTAGGGACAATGTGATTGATTATGAATGATTATTATTTTAAATATGAAAAATGTATGAGAATCGTATGTTTATTTGTGTAATAAGTCCGGTAATACTCCGTAACCCTATTCCAGCAATGAATACAGGTTAGGGGTGTTACACATTGTGTATTGTATCTAATCATTAATGAATGTCATATCACTTTGAAAACATGTTTAAAGGATCAAATCATGTCAATTTAATCCCTTGAATTGAGAAAGTTGTCAATTGAAACGAATGCTAACCATCCTTGTTTACTTTATTTATTACATTTATTTTTACTTGAATGATTTTATTATATCTTTGTTCATAACATGGTGGTCATATTAGGTGGATAGGCTGAAATGGGAGGGTTTGGAAAAAAAATAGATTCGAAAAATAGGTTGGAGTAAAAAAATAAGACCCGTTTAGAAAATGAACTGGGTCGGGCCTTGGGTAAGATTTTTTGGTTAGGGCTCGACCCAGCCTGAATTTTTAATTAAAAAATCCTTGTTGTTTTCTCACTTTTTGCCACTATTTTGCTACTATTTTGTTGTTAATTTTTGGATATTGTATAACACTTGTTTTATTGTTAATTTTGCTATTATTTTAGAGGCATTTGCTTGTTAAGTTGTACTTATCTTAGTGTTATTTAAGTATGAAGATATTTTTTTAATATTTTTAGTGTATTTGGTGCATTATATTTGTAATACCCAAATTTTGCTCGGGGCCCATTAAAGAACCCAATAAAAGATAAAACAGTCCAGAAATGTCCAATTGTAAAACCCAATTAACAACCCACCATAAACCACAGCCCAAACAAAACAAAACTTAGCCCAAATTAATCTAACCCTAACCCAAAGACCTAGCCCACAACATTTTCAGAAAAAAAACAAAATAACCCCAAACCCTAGGTTTGACTAGCCACCCTCGTCGGCCACAGCCCCCATGTGCCCCTCAGCATGCTTCTGACGACCCCCAAGCACGCCGTTGCTGCCCCAACGCCACTATGCACACTGACCAACGACCATCCGCATGCCTCGCCCATGCCCTGCAAGAAGAACAGATAGCACGAACGACAAAAAGCAAAAAATAACAATAAAAAACAATAAAAAAACAGATGTAAATCGGTTATATAAACCGAAGCAAACGATTGTAACTTTTTCTTCCGATTTTTAGGAATTAGCAATAAAAAGACTGAACAGAAGCATCAAGGTCTTGATTTCTTTGTTTATCTTATATTTTTATTTACTTATGATTTCTATTCATTTTATTTTACTATTTCAAATAAAAAAACAAACGAGAGGGGAAGGAGAACGAACCTAAACCAGAGCCGTCGTCGGAGCCCTTTTCCCGTCCTTGAAGCCGAACCAAAGGGGCTCGGGACGTCAAGGGTTCGCCCTTGAAATAGGGGCTTCGAACGGCATCAAAGGGTTCTCTTCGTGCGTCGTCGGCCACTGGACGCAAGGGTGGTGCGACGGAACGACGGAAGGTAGCCCACTCGTCGGGCAAGAGGAGAGAAAGCTGTAGAGTTTTTTTTTTTTTTGATTTTTTGAAGTTCAAGAGTCTGCAAAAAAAAGAGAAGAGATTTGGGCTTTTAAGAGACCCGTACGACCCGACTCGATATCTATAGTCGGATCCGCGTGTTTTACCCTAAATGGGTAATTTACGCATTCAGTCCTTCTTCTTTGCGCCGCCATGCTATTTCGGTTTCTTTGTTTAATTTAATGTGGCCCCGAAATTTATGCGCCGTTTCAACTTAGTCCATATTGAAGCGACGCATTCTGAAAGTTCGGGATAATTACCCATTCGGCCCCTATTATTTGCTCACGCATTTCACTTAAGTCATTTGATTCTCTTTTATTTTCGATTTTTTGCCCTATATTCCTGTTTGCATTCTAATTTAGTCTTTTCTATATTCTATTTTCTGTAATTATTTTGCTATAATAATAATAATAATAATAATAATATATTATTATTATTATTATTATTTTAAGCTTATATGCACTACCTTTTAAACCTTTATATACATTGTTTATTTTAAGATTTTTATATACATTATCTATTTTCAAATTAACTTATCATCCTTTCAAATTACATGTTTGATATTTTATTTTTTTAACTTGCTTTATACTTTTGTAAATTGTTACATATGTTGTTTAATCTGTTTGCCTTTGATTATTGATGTTAATGTTTAAATGGTGCACATTATATGATCGCCATCTTTGTATGTGCTGAGGTTTGTTGTTTCGTATATTCGTTCCATTGTTGTTCGTTCGTATAGCATTTTATTCATGTAGTGTTATCCCATGATTGTTGCTATTTTTATGTTATGCCATTGCATTGTGTATTAAACCCCAACATATTTATCAACTTAGATCGTCGTTTTTAACCTAAATAAATCATACATGGCTTTTAAATAGTATACTCGCTACCGTTCTAAAAGCAAAAATTTTCAAAATAAGGCAATATTCTGTGTTTGGAAACTCGAGAGTTTCTGCCCTATGTGTTGGGTTTCGGTTCTTTCGTTTGGCTAAATATTTGGATATCCTTTTGATATTTTTAACGCGTGAGACTCGAGAATTATGAGATGATCTTGAATTCGAGGATTCAAATTATCGTGTCCTAAGGAGCGAGAAAATCTCAATATTCAATTCGAGAAAATTCAAACGTTTCCAAAAGAGATCGAATTTTTAAATTCTTTTGAAAATTTTCAAACTTTCGACATTGGGACACTAATTAATCAATTTGGTACCAATTTTGGGCGTGACGAGGGTGCTAACCCTTCCTCGCACGTAACCGACTCCCGAACCCGTTTTCTCAAATTTCGTAGACCAAAAACACTGTTTTAGTAAATTAAAACGATTTATTAAAACAAAGGTGATCCGATCACACCAAATAAAGGTCGGTGGCGACTCCCGTTTTGTTTTCTTTTTCAAAACCAAGTCGATTCCTGTTTTCAAAAAAATGGTTACGACAATATTTTTTCAAATTTTTAAATAAAAAATTAAATTAAAAAAATGCACGTAGGGCCAGACCTAAATTTTAACATTTTTATTTAGATCAAGTTTAAAAAAAACTAAACCCAATTTTTGAGTTGAGTCAGACCTGAACCTAATAATCAAGCGTAAATTTTGTTAAGACTTGATCCCACCCAACTTACAGACAACTGTAAAACCAAATGTCACATTATTTTGAATGATTTTCATTAGTGTGGTTAACAATTTTACTGGCTTACATTACTTTAAAAATACAAAGAGTTAACTAATATAAATTTTAAGTAAAATGAAAAAAGTTATTGCTCACAGGGAACGACTAAATCTGTTGAATCACTTGATATATCAAATTCAACAATTAAGAGTTAATTTTATTAGGAACTATGATATCACTTTATATATCAAACTGTTCACGGTATTTAATTTGATTTTATCGTTATTGTTATTGTTATTGTTATTTTTATATTAATAAAAAAAACGCGCCATCAAATCAAATCCATATTTAGTCTAAAAACTCATGTGCTTGAAAGTTACAAATTGATTAACATAAATGTGATATTTTTCTATTTTGTTGATATCAATCTGTCCAAATCGTTAAGTAGGCACAAAACAATAACCATTGTATTTTAACTTTCTACAACAATAATTCTATCTTATTACTATTATTATTTAAATTCAAAATAAAAAATAAAAAAAAAATTAGTGTTTCATTCTACTCAGAGGTTGAATAAATAGAATGCATTATCATATTCCACTCTTCTATTTGCTGCTTTATTCAGAACAACTCAGTAGCTTCGTTCTAGCCTTTATTCATTTATCGCAAGTAATTAAGCATTTATTTCTTTAATGGAAGCCAGACGTGAATGAGGAAAATTGATTAAACAACATCCTTAATTT
Organism: Gossypium australe; assembly: GCA_005393395.2. Lineage (NCBI taxonomy): Eukaryota > Viridiplantae > Streptophyta > Magnoliopsida > Malvales > Malvaceae > Gossypium > Gossypium australe. The sequence continues at coordinate 14,708,641 of CM016625.1, read as the reverse complement.
TTGTCCCCAATAAATATTTGCTTGATAGCTTAAATAATTAAAACAATATAAAATCATTTTATTCATGAAAATATTATAAAAATTATATAACATAAAGTATTAGCACATTTATGGTAAATAACATATAATATAAACACTAAATCCATAACTTACAAGGACTAATAACAAAATTTGAACAAATCACTATCATTTCCCCATTTTCGTTTGATATAAAGAAAACATGATCAACCAAAAGTCTGTTGTCCCATTCATCTTTTACTGGTTTTACTTTTATCATCACAAAGTGAAGTGAGGCTTCAGCAAACTTTTATCACTAATTTAGACCCAACAATTCATCTATTTTATTCTATCATAAGTGTATTTGAAATGATTCATATTTTATTTTAATATTTTTTATCATATAGAGTTTTTATTAACAAAAATAAAAATAGAGAATCACGGGAGTTAAGTGAGATTGTATGAGTCTCTCTCACTTTAACCAGTAGTCGAGAGTTTAATTCTCATTTTAGGTATGGAATAACTTTAAGACTCGTGGCCAAAATCACTAAGCTCACTCCAGTGAAAACAAAATTTGAACTTGTGTCATTTAAATATTAGATGAAAAATCATGTCACTAAAATAAAATGATTTTAGTATTAGATAATAATTTAAATGAATCAAAATTATATAGAAAAAGAAACCATATTTATGGTCTGAACTCGGATTAGACCTAATCACAAATCAGCAACCAGTGTAACATGAATAAGACAGTGCCGTGAGTAAGAAGCCAAAACATAACATCCATTGCTTCTTCCTATTAGTTGTTATCATGATATCTTAAGGATTATGTTTGAAAGATGACATTAAAAATTTCGCTTTCAAAAGGAACTACACAATCAGGTCCTAACCTTTCCTCATTTTGTAATATTACACAATATGTCCCATGGGATGGGGCCTATACCTATCAAAAGCCCCCATCTTGTAATTGGAATCGACCTGGTGAACATCTTTAGATGGGGCCATGGGGGGGTCAAATAGCTGAAGCTCCTTTTGATTTTGGTGGTGAAATACTGTGAATCTGTTCCTGTCCCCAACTTGATGGTGATGGAATCAATGTCTTTTTGCTTTACCATTTCCAAATTGCTGCCGTAAACTGAAATGAAAGAAACCTTGCATGAACATGAACCATAAACTTTTTTTTACATGCATTTGACAAGAGATTAAGGAATTACTTTTCTCCTTGGTTGCTTGTTTTTACTGAAATATTAGATAGGGATGCGATTTAGGGTTTAATTGTTCATCCATCAAATAGAATTCATATCTTATATATTTGATTAAGTTGGGCTTGATATATAAACCTCAAATTTAGTTTACCAAAATTCATACATAAAACTTGTTTACCCTACTCATATAATTTTCTAAAAACACTTCTTTTAACCATTGATAATTTATAATTTTCCTTTAGTCAAGTTCTTAAATTTTAACTACTCAACATCTTTTTAATATTTAACTATTATATGATATAAATCATATATAGAATAATATGTACAAATAGAAGTAAAAATATTACATAAAGATATTCTTAAATGTTAAAATAAAAACTATCTATACTTTTCATAAAAGAAACATTAATTATATAAATTTACTTTTTTGAGTTCAAAAATTTTGTCAAGACTCAAAGAGGTATAAGGTACACAAATAGAGATAGATTAAATTGGTTTCAATCAAGTTGTGAAAAGGTAAGAAATGTAGGTCACATCATAGAATTGGAATAGGCCAAATTTAGAAGATGATTCAGCATATGCATAAAGATACAAAAGATTGAGTTTGGTTTAACTCAACGCGTCATTATTTGCTTTGTTTGTCAGTGCTCCATCATCCACTTGCCATTTCCTCAAATTCTTTTTATCTCAACCTCTACCATGTATATTATGATCCAAACAGAGATTATCATAAATTATTCTATATACAAAATACGACTATAGATTTCTGCTTTCAACACTAGAATAAAATGTGTTAGAATTTTTTTGTGGTTGTTGAAAACTGCTCTCTAATTCAGTAATCATATTTGCACATTGATTTCCCTCGTGATAGATATGTAAAACCGAGGCTTTCTCAAATTTAGATATAGGCAACCTACAATCGTTTACATGTTCAACAAGAAAAATATTGTTATTCCAATCATTTTTAATAAATTTAATCATTGTTTCACCGTCAAGCTCAATCTCTAAATTAGAAATATTCAGTTGTAGTGTTAAGGAAAGTCCATCTTTGGGTGCCCACAACTTAGTCTCAACACTGGTAGCCGATGGAATGTGCCTATACGACACTTAATTTCCTTTCTCATTTCTGATGATGGCATCACCTCCACCTTTTTTTGAGGTTTCCCATTGATGATTCACCGGTGTTGAGTTTGAATAAGCTCACTACTAGTGCACACCACTTGACTTGGACCATCTTAGGCAAAGATTTAGATAGCAACCTACCAAACAAAGCAAAAAATTCTCTTGTTTTGCTCATAACTTTATTAATTATGTTAAACTACCTTCGTTACTCCTAAATACTATAGAATTTCTTGACAATCATATTTCCGAGATAAAGAAGCAAAAAATAAGATACATTTGTATTCTATAGACTATGGTTAACTTGTACTAGTTTTCAAATGCAAGAAATAAAGTATGAGCAAAAGTGATAGTAGAAGTGGGCACTTCTGATGATATTGTGATAAATAATAGAAAAACATGGGACAACAATTTTTTTTACACAATTTGATTTTCCTACATCTGTGGAGCCTAACTCAATGAGATGAATTCATTATCCTTGAACTTAATACAACAAGTAATCCTAGTTCTAGCACACCTTAGTGAAGAATCTTCACTTTTGTACTTTAGTGACTAGACCTCTCACCACTAAATTTCCCCTTGAGATTTTACTTTGTAAAACCAACAACAAAAGGTTTTACAATCTAAAATGCACCCTTAAAATGGCGTTCCTTAATGAATTGATAAGTGCTCTAAAAAATACTTAGTACATAAACCTATTTAGGTTTAGGGATGATTTGATGAAAGTTAATTGTTAATATTACATAGATTGACTCTAGTAGCCTTCCTTCCATGATTGGTCTATTGGTAAGTTTTAATTTCGGGTACACCTTCACGTCGTTAGGCTTGTAAACTGTTCAAAAAAATATGGTTTGAAAACGATTGTCTTGCACAACGGAAAATTAAAATTTTGAAAATCAACCCGGTTTGTGATATTTATAGCAATAAACCCTAGACCGAAATCGTACCTATGTTTTCAGATGGAAGGATCCTTGTCGTTCCCGACTTTCAACCAAGCGATTTACTCCACTATTCTCGTAACATGAATTGCCTGAGCGTGGGCTCGATCAAATCGGATCAAACACAGAAACTAGAAATAATTTTCTTTTCTTTTAGGGTGAAAACGAAAGTTCTCTTCTCAAAATAGAAATCAACAAAATCGTTATTCCGAAAAAATATATTTAATAGTTGAGAATAAATTCTCTCTATTTTTCTATAGAGTAATAACATCTTAAAGTTGTGTCTAAATAGCCTTATCGGTGCCATCTATTTATATGAAGAGAAAGTAGAACCCTTGTTGAATTATAGAAGTTTATTTTCACTAGAAAATAACTTCCTACTTAAAGTAGAAGTAGGATGACATCCCCTAGTATTCCTACTAGGGTTGCCACCCCTTCATATTCCATATGAGGATTTTGGACCTCTCTCACGTTGGGTCAAATTTCGAATACTTCCTAAACTTTTCCACCCAATACTTTGTAATCTGACCTAACCAAATTTTGTTTTTCTATTTCCCAATAAACTTCAATATTTATAGTCAATTAAATAATTTTCTCATCCCAATTTTATCCCACTAAAATTATGATGATTTTACCACCAGTAAAATTTCTGAGAAAATATATTTAATATTTTACTATTCAACTTGTCCACTATGATCGAATGATTTATTTTCATTTTCAAACTTTAAAATAACTTAAAAACGTTAACTCATTACTCTGATCATTTCGGAGTAATCCATGTTCATTTGCAAATGAATCATTTCTCATTTTCATTTTCATTTCCATTTTGATAAAACCACATTCATTTCCAAATGATTCCATTTCTCCATTTCGAAGAAATCTATAATCATTTTTGAATGTTTTCCATTTCTCTATCTATTCATTTCTATTCATTTGATTCATCATGCAATTCATTTCTGGTTTCAATGAGCTAGCGAAGGGACCAATTGAACATATGCAATTGAGGCTCAAATGATTTATAGCTAAGTTATAGTTTTTCGCCTATTCATTATAAACTCATTTAGTCATGAAGTCATTCCACTATAGTATCGTGGCTAAGCTCTCCCCAATGGCATAGCATTACGAAAGGAACTTGATTAATGCTCGTCTAATGACCTTATCATAAGTGTGTTATCCTCATAGGATATCCTTAATCTTTTTGGAATAATATCCATTCTCACAATATGATCCTATTTTATTTCATGGTAATCGTTACATCTTCTTTCATGAAAAGTTAATTACTATTAAATAGTGATCAAGTCATCCATCACAAAGACGAATGACATGTGACCACGTTTACTTTTCATCAACCATGTAATGCCAATAAAATGATATCATTTACCCATGTTTCAGACTATGAATTTTACTGTTGTGAATGACACTACATACTACAGAAGTCATACATCCAACGCACTAGCTTTCAGCTCCTTATGTAATGGCCTAAATTCAAGATTATCGGAATAATGGTTTCGCAACCATAAATCCGATTTAAATAGAAATTTATTTCAATATGTTGGCATGAGTCTTTATATGATAGGAAATATTTTTATAAATATTTATAAAATGTTAGTAATGCGATATTAAATTTTCGTTAGAAAATTTTAACGTTTGGGTAGGTAATTAAATGGAAAGGACTAAATTGAAATGAAAGTAAAAGTTTAATTATAGATTAAAAGAAAGTATAAAGGACCAAAATGGCAATTAAGCCATTTTGTCTAGATTGAGGCGGTGAATTGAAGAAAAATCTGAGATTTTTAGTTTATTATTATATTATTATATTATTATATTATTATTATTATTATTATTATATATAAAGAAAAGAAAAAAAGAAACAAAACATAGAAACAGAGAAAGAAACAGAGAGCAATTCGACATAAGCAGGAAAGAAAGAAGAAAAAGAAGGAAAAAGGAAAAATTCAAGATTCAAGGTTTTAAACTTTAAAAGGTAAGTCAATCAAGTCCTATTCTTTTAATTTTGATATTTTAAAAGCTTTAAAGCAAGATTTTGATGAAACTAGGTTGGTATTTTGAGAGTTTTTAGGTTTTTAAATATAGTTTATGTTGAAGAAAAAGATGAATTATGGATTAAATTAAATAAATTCTAAGTTAGAATTGAAAAAGGGATTAAATTGTAAAAGAAACTATAAGCTTTGAGTTTTAGGGATTAAGTTGAAATAAATTCGAAATTATGAAAATATGATAAAAAAATTAGATAGTTAAATGTGAGTTTGGCAAGAAATTGAGTAGTAAAATGTATGAATTGAGAAAAAAGAAAATAGGCTTAGTTAGGATTAAATTGCAAAGTAAGCCATAAGGAAACAGTTTGGACAGCAGCAGTAGAGTAACTTTGAAAAATCACCAAAAATTGTAGAAATGTAATTAGAAGTTGAATGAGATATGAAATTAAAGCTTATTGAGTCTATTTTCATATGAAAGAAACATGGAAAGCAAAGGAATTCTGTAATTTGAGATATTTAAATTTTAGTAAAACTGGTTCAGGGTGATTTCGAGATCCCCTGTTCTGACTTTGAAAAATCATAAAAAAATGGAGAAAAATAATTATGGGCTTAACTTTATATTTTTAGAATCCTGAATGAGTCTATTTTCAAATGAAATAAATAAGAAGGTCATATGAATTCTGTACAAAGAGTAATTTGATTCGTAGTGAAGAGAGGTCAGAACAGTCAAACAGTAAAACAGGGGAAACTTTAAGAATAATCTGGTATTGATTGGCCATACCAAAAATTCTGAAAATTTTATGAGAAGAAGATATGTGAGTCTAGTTTCAGGGAAAATTAACGGTTCTTCATTTGGAGCTCTGTAGCTCGAGAAATAAATAATTTAGTGACTGTGACTCAAGTAGACAGCTTTGAATAAGCTAAAAATAATAATAGAATTATAGAAAATGCTACATGTGAACATGAAATGTATTGAATTAATGATTGGATTTATTTATTTAGATCCGGAAAACTCAAATACAAAGTTAGATCGAGGAAAGGAAAAAGTCCCGGATTAGTAGATTTTATAAACGAACTAGTATCAAGGTAAGTTCATGTAACTTGAATTATATTCTTAAATGTTTGAAATGTATGTTATTGATGTGAATATAATTTGAATGTCCATTGTATGAAATTTGATGAAACATTGGTATATTTGATAAAAAGGGAAAAAAATCCCGGTTGAATGAAAGGAAAATTCGATGGATCTCTGAAAAGGAATTGACGGTAAAAAGGATCTAGCCCGGACGGGTGATCCTATCCTGATATAGCCCTCCCGAAGAATATGTGGAAAATGGATTTAGCCCGGACGGGTAATCCGAATTAGGGTCTGAATTTAGCCTGGACTGGTAATTCAGATCCAAGCTCATTAGAGTAATTGTCGTTGCAGGGGATTTAGCCTGGACTGGTAATCCCGACAATGCTCTGTGAGTTTATATTACAGGGGATTTAGCCTGGACTGGTAATCCCGCTGTAAGGATGAGGTTCGCGGGAGTGTGCTCTCTGAAATGGAAATGTGCGCACATGAATATGAATTGACGGACCCGGATTTGTACACAAAGTGTACCTCTGAAAATCCATCGAAATTCCGAGTAATTCAATGGGATAAATATAAAAAAAAATATATGGAAATTATGGTATTGATGAGCTCATCAATCATAATATATATTATTGATATATGGAAATTAATCGACTAACTTGAATGTTGAGTTTGTGAATGTTAGGGTAATAATGCATTGAGTGAGTATATGAATGTTTATTGTTTGTATTGAAAATACTAGGTAAGTATAATTCTTGTTACATGGGCTTACTAAGCACAAAGTGCTTACCCTATTTCCTTTTTCCCTGTTTTGTAGTGTTAAGAGCTCGGAGGACGGATCAGTGGGAGACTCATCACACTATCAACCCCAATATTTCGGTATTTAAAGAAACTTTAGTTTGGAAATGAATGGCATGTATAAGCTAATAAAATAGATGTTAATATGAAATGAATGTAAGGTTAGCCATTGGTATGGCTTATGTATTTAAGTTATCTTATAAATATGCATGAATTATCTTGAAAATATGTTGAATTAGACTGGTCTCGGTTTTAAAAAAAAATTGTAAACTCCGGTAATGCCCCGTACCTTATTCTGACAACGAATACAGGTAGGGGGTGTTACATTTGTTGGTATCAGAGCTACGGTTTAGCCGATTCTAGGACCGATATAGCAAATACGGATTAGCTATACATGCCATTTAAATTATTTTTGATAGTGTGATATCTCCTGACCATTTAAATTGTGTTTTCCTTATAGTAATGTCCTCTGACCGAGCTCAATCTGAGGAAGCTGAGAGTCATGCTCCGGCTTCAGTACAAAGAGAAGAAACTAACAGTAGAAGGCCCGGTACAGAGGGTCAAGGGGAGGAGGCAAAGATAGCCTTCTTCCAAATGATGAATGAATGGTTTTCTCAATACATAAGAACTAACCCTGTAGTGCAGCAAACTCAAGCTCCCCCTCCTGCTCCTCCACCGGTTCCCGAGATTCCACAGACTACAGGTACTGAATCTGTTAGAAAAGGGAAAGCTCCGGTTGATAAAATTCGAAAATATGGGGCCGAAGAATTTCGAGCAGCAGTTGATGATGATCCTGAGCGGGCTGAATTCTGGTTAGAAAATACTACTCGGGTTTTGGAGGAATTATCTTGCACGCCAGAAGAATGTTTGAAATGTGCCGTTTCACTGCTAAAAGACACAGCTTATCATTGGTGGAATACTAAAGCTTCAGTTGTTCCGAAAGAAGAAATTACATGGGAATTCTTCCAGACCGAGTTCAAAAAGAAATATATCAGTCAAAGATTCCTCGATCAGAAAAGAAAAGAATTTCTTGAGCTGAAACAGGGCAATAGATCAGTATCTGAGTATGAAAGAGAATTTGTTCGGTTGAGTAAATATGCTCGAGAATGGGTACAGTCGGAAGCTGAAATGTGCAAACGATTCGAAGAAGGGTTGAATGAAGAAATTAAGCTACTTGTTGGAATTCTTGAAATTCGAGAGTTTGCTACACTAGCAGAACGAGCTTATAAAGCAGAAGAATGGAGCAAAGAAAAGAAACAGGCTGAGAGGGAAGCTCGAATTTTTAGTAAAAGACCAATGGAAAAATCTCAGTTTTCTGCTCCAAAGAAATTGAAGAAGTACCAGGATCGTTCTACCTCAACCACTGGGTATTCGGATAGAGTGCGAGGTTCACAGCGCACTAATTCAAGACCTTCCACTCCATCAGTGACCAGTGTTGGCAGTGTTGGTACCCCTAAGCTGAGATGCCAGTATTGTAATAAAGCTCATTTTGGTGAATGTCGATTTAAGAGCGGGGCATGTTACCGATGTGGTTCTTTTGACCATTTCCTCAGAGATTGTCCAGAAAGAAGTGAAAAAGAAGCTGAATATATATCGAAGCCAAGTAATCAATCTTTGAGGGGTAGACCATCTCGACCATCCAGTAATGTCAGTGGTAGCCGAGGAGCTACAAAAGATACTGCAAGTAGGCCTGAGACACGAGCGCCTCCTAGAACATATGTCATGCGTACCAGAGAAGATGCCTCAGCACCCGATGTTATTACTGGTACATTTTCTTTACTTGAAACTGATATTACTGCATTAATTGATCCCGGTTCTACGCATTCATATATATGTGTAAAACTTGCATGCGTTAAAGATTTATCTGTTGAACCTACTGAATTTGCGGTTAAAGTCTCGAACCCCTTTGGCCAATCTATTTTGGTGGATAAAATTTGTAAAAATTGTCCACTGATGGTAAGAGGTTATTGTTTCCTGGCTGATTTGATGTTACTACCATTTGATGAGTTTGATGTGATATTGGGCATGGATTGGTTAACTCAGCATGATGCAGTAGTAAACTGTAGACAGAAATATATTGTGTTGAAGTGTCAGAATGGCGAATTACTCCGGGTTAAATCTGATCAGATAGAGGGATTATCTAATGTGATTTCAGTTATTACTGCTCAGAGGTATGTCAAAAAGGGGTATGATGCTTTTCTTGCTTATGTACTCGATACCAAGGTATCTGAGTCAAAGATACAGGCAGTGCCAGTGGTATGCGAATTTTCTGATGTGTTTCCAGAGGAGTTACCAGGGTTGCCACCAGAAAGAGAAGTGGAATTTTCTATAGATTTGATTCCAGGAACTACTCCGATTTCTACAGCTCCGTACCGAATGGCTCCTACAGAATTAAAGGAATTAAAGACACAGTTACAGGAACTTGTTGATAGAGGTTTTGTCCGACCGAGTCATTCACCTTGGGGTGCTCCAGTTCTGTTTGTGAAAAAGAAAGATGGGTCTTTGAGATTGTGTATTAACTATCGACAGCTCAATAAGGTAACTATAAAGAATAAGTATCCGTTGCCTCGGATTGATGATTTATTTGATCAGCTGAAAGGTGCTACTGTATTTTCAAAGATTGATCTCCGATCGGGCTACTATCAGTTACGAGTAAAGGAGTCAGATGTGCCAAAAACAGCTTTCAGAACCAGGTACGGGCATTATGAGTTTCTGGTTATGCCATTTGGGTTGACTAATGCACCTGCAGTATTTATGGATCTGATGAATCGGATATTCAGACCGTACTTAGATAGGTTTGTTGTAGTTTTCATTGATGATATTCTAGTCTATTCTCGAGATGAAAATGAGCATGCAGAACATTTGAGAATAGTGTTGCAAATCCTGCGTGAGAAAAAGCTTTATGCTAAATTCAGTAAATGTGAATTTTGGCTCCGAGAAGTGGGTTTCCTTGGACATGTTGTATCAGCTGAAGGCATCAGGGTAGACCCGAATAAAATTTCAGCTATTATTAATTGGAGTCCACCGAAGAATATATCTGAAGTTAGAAGTTTCTTGGGTTTAGCTGGTTATTATCGGAGATTTGTACAAGGATTCTCTATGATAGCTTCTCCGATGACTCGATTATTGCAGAAAGATGTAAAGTTCGAGTGGACTGATAAATGTCAGCAGAGTTTCAACCGATTGAAAGATCTACTAACGAAAGCACCAGTATTAGTGCAGCCTGAACCGGGTAAGGAATTTGTTATTTATAGTGATGCCTCATTAAATGGTTTAGGTTGTGTTTTGATGCAAGAAGATAAAGTAATAGCCTATGCTTCAAGACAACTTAAACCACATGAAAGAAATTATCCGGTACATGATCTTGAGTTAGCTGCTATTGTTTTTGCATTGAAGATATGGCGGCATTACTTGTACGGTGAAAATGTCATATTTATACTGATCATAAAAGCTTGAAATATTTGATGACACAGAAAGATTTGAATTTAAGACAGCGCAGGTGGCTTGAACTGATAAAGGACTATGATTTGATTATTGATTACCATCCGGGTAAGGCTAATATTGTGGCTGATGCTTTGAGTCGAAAATCTCTGTATGCTTTACGATCTATGAATGCTCAATTGTCTTTGGTTGATGATGGTTCAATCATAGCTGAATTGAGAGCTAAACCGACATTTTTACAGCAAATATGTGAAGCTCAGAAGAATGATGAGAAGTTACAGGTTAAACGGGCACAATGTGAGTCAGATACTGATTCTGAATTTCAAGTTGGGGTTGATGATTGTTTATTATTCAGAGGTAGGGTATGTGTACCCAAGAATTCTGAGCTCATACATAAAATTTTACACGAGGCTCACAGTGGTACTATGTCTGTACATCCGGGAAGTAATAAAATGTATAATGATTTGAAAAAGATGTACTGGTGGCCAGGTATGAAACGTGATATTTCTGAGTTTGTATCAAGATGTTTGATATGTCAACAGGTTAAAGCAGAACATCAGGTACCTTCAGGGTTACTTCAGCCAATTACTATACCGGAATGGAAATGGGAAAGAATCACTATGGATCTTGTATCGGGGTTACCGTTGTCTCCGAGGAAAAAAGATGCTATTTGGGTAATTGTTGACCGATTGACAAAGTCAGCACACTTTATTCCGGTACGTATGGATTATTCTTTAGATAAACTGGCTGAATTGTACATATCTGAGATTGTCAGGCTACATGGAGTGCCTATCTCCATTATATCGGATAGAGATCCTCGGTTTACGTCTCGTTTATGGGATAAATTGCAAGAAGCCTTGGGTACTCAGTTGTATTTCAGTACTGCATTTCATCCTCAGACAGATGGCCAATCAGAGCGTGTAATTCAAGTATTGGAAGATATGCTCCGATGTTGTATACTAGAGTTTGAAGGTAATTGGGAGAGGTATCTACCTTTGATTGAATTTGCTTACAATAATAGTTATCAGTCCAGTATTAAAATGGCTCCATATGAAGCTTTGTATGGTAGAAAATGTAGAACACCATTGTATTGGACAGAGCTCAGTGAAAAGAAGATACATGGGGTTGATTTAATTCGGGAAACAAAAGAAAAAGTGAAGATTATTCGGGATAGTTTAAAAGCAGCTTCCGATCGCCAAAAATCATATGCCGATCTTAAACGAAGAGAGATTGAATTTCAAGTCGGTGACAAGGTATTTCTGAAAGTGTCTCCTTGGAAGAAAGTTCTCCGGTTCGGTCGAAAGGGTAAATTGAGTCCAAGATTTATCGGGCCATATGAGATCATAGAAAGAATTGGACCGGTCGCTTATCGGTTGGCATTACCACCAGAACTTGATAAAATCCATAATGTTTTTCATGTGTCTATGCTACGACGATATCGGTCAGATCCTTCACATGTTATTTCTCCGACAGAAGTGGAGATTCAGCCGGATATGACTTACAGTGAAGAACCGGTCAAGATATTGGCACGGGAAACAAAGGAGCTTAGAAATAAAAAAATAAATTTGGTGAAAGTATTGTGGCAAAAGCACGGGATTGAGGAAGCGACATGGGAACCGGAGGAGGCAATGAGGAAACAATATCCAAACCTCTTTACTGGTAAGATTTTCGAGGACGAAAATCCTTAAAAAGGGGGGGAGAGTTGTAATGGCCTAAATTCAAGATTATCGGAATAATGGTTTCGCAACCATAAATCCGATTTAAATAGAAATTTATTTCAATATGTTGGCATGAGTCTTTATATGATAGGAAATATTTTTATAAATATTTATAAAATGTTAGTAATGCGATATTAAATTTTCGTTAGAAAATTTTAACGTTTGGGTAGGTAATTAAATGGAAAGGACTAAATTGAAATGAAAGTAAAAGTTTAATTATAGATTAAAAGAAAGTATAAAGGACCAAAATGGCAATTAAGCCATTTTGTCTAGATTGAGGCGGTGAATTGAAGAAAAATCTGAGATTTTTAGTTTATTATTATATTATTATTATTATATTATTATTATTATTATTATTATATATAAAGAAAAGAAAAAAAGAAACAAAACATAGAAACAGAGAAAGAAACAGAGAGCAATTCGACATAAGCAGGAAAGAAAGAAGAAAAAGAAGGAAAAAGGAAAAATTCAAGATTCAAGGTTTTAAACTTTAAAAGGTAAGTCAATCAAGTCCTATTCTTTTAATTTTGATATTTTAAAAGCTTTAAAGCAAGATTTTGATGAAACTAGGTTGGTATTTTGAGAGTTTTTAGGTTTTTAAATATAGTTTATGTTGAAGAAAAAGATGAATTATGGATTAAATTAAATAAATTCTAAGTTAGAATTGAAAAAGGGATTAAATTGTAAAAGAAACTATAAGCTTTGAGTTTTAGGGATTAAGTTGAAATAAATTCGAAATTATGAAAATATGATAAAAAAATTAGATAGTTAAATGTGAGTTTGGCAAGAAATTGAGTAGTAAAATGTATGAATTGAGAAAAAAGAAAATAGGCTTAGTTAGGATTAAATTGCAAAGTAAGCCATAAGGAAACAGTTTGGACAGCAGCAGTAGAGTAACTTTGAAAAATCACCAAAAATTGTAGAAATGTAATTAGAAGTTGAATGAGATATGAAATTAAAGCTTATTGAGTCTATTTTCATATGAAAGAAACATGGAAAGCAAAGGAATTCTGTAATTTGAGATATTTAAATTTTAGTAAAACTGGTTCAGGGTGATTTCGAGATCCCCTGTTCTGACTTTGAAAAATCATAAAAAAATGGAGAAAAATAATTATGGGCTTAACTTTATATGTTTAGAATCCTGAATGAGTCTATTTTCAAATGAAATAAATAAGAAGGTCATATGAATTCTGTACAAAGAGTAATTTGATTCGTAGTGAAGAGAGGTCAGAACAGTCAAACAGTAAAACAGGGGAAACTTTAAGAATAATCTGGTATTGATTGGCCATACCAAAAATTCTGAAAATTTTATGAGAAGAAGATATGTGAGTCTAGTTTCAGGGAAAATTAACGGTTCTTCATTTGGAGCTCTGTAGCTCGAGAAATAAATAATTTAGTGACTGTGACTCAAGTAGACAGCTTTGAATAAGCTAAAATAATAATAGAATTATAGAAAATGCTACATGTGAACATGAAATGTATTGAATTAATGATTGGATTTATTTATTTAGATCCGGAAAACTCAAATACAAAGTTAGATCGAGGAAAGGAAAAAGTCCCGGATTAGTAGATTTTATAAACGAACTAGTATCAAGGTAAGTTCATGTAACTTGAATTATATTCTTAAATGTTTGAAATGTATGTTATTGATGTGAATATAATTTGAATGTCCATTGTATGAAATTTGATGAAACATTGGTATATTTGATAAAAAGGGAAAAAAATCCCGGTTGAATGAAAGGAAAATTCGATGGATCTCTGAAAAGGAATTGACGGTAAAAAGGATCTAGCCCGGACGGGTGATCCTATCCTGATATAGCCCTCCCGAAGAATATGTGGAAAATGGATTTAGCCCGGACGGGTAATCCGAATTAGGGTCTGAATTTAGCCTGGACTGGTAATTCAGATCCAAGCTCATTAGAGTAATTGTCGTTGCAGGGGATTTAGCCTGGACTGGTAATCCCGACAATGCTCTGTGAGTTTATATTACAGGGGATTTAGCCTGGACTGGTAATCCCGCTGTAAGGATGAGGTTCGCGGGAGTGTGCTCTCTGAAATGGAAATGTGCGCACATGAATATGAATTGACGGACCCGGATTTGTACACAAAAGTGTACCTCTGAAAATCCATCGAAATTCCGAGTAATTCAATGGGATAAATATAAAAAAAAAATATATGGAAATTATGGTATTGATGAGCTCATCAATCATAATATATATTATTGATATATGGAAATTAATCGACTAACTTGAATGTTGAGTTTGTGAATGTTAGGGTAATAATGCATTGAGTGAGTATATGAATGTTTATTGTTTGTATTGAAAATACTAGGTAAGTATAATTCTTGTTACATGGGCTTACTAAGCACAAAGTGCTTACCCTATTTCCTTTTTCCCTGTTTTGTAGTGTTAAGAGCTCGGAGGACGGATCAGTGGGAGACTCATCACACTATCAACCCCAATATTTCGGTATTTAAAGAAACTTTAGTTTGGAAATGAATGGCATGTATAAGCTAATAAAATAGATGTTAATATGAAATGAATGTAAGGTTAGCCATTGGTATGGCTTATGTATTTAAGTTATCTTATAAATATGCATGAATTATCTTGAAAATATGTTGAATTAGACTGGTCTCGGTTTTAAAAAAAAATTGTAAACTCCGGTAATGCCCCGTACCTTATTCTGACAACGAATACAGGTAGGGGGTGTTACACCTTATCTATTCGAACTCAGGCTTTTTCTTGCATCAAAGTGTACGAGTCACGCATACATATTTCGTCATCCACTCAGGATTTAGGTATGTCACACTATGAATGTCACAAGTGAATAAATCCATAAATGGATTCAGGATCTATTCTACTTGGGTTTTGTCCGATATATTGTCGTTCCAGTCAGTCACATCTATGTCTATATCTTCTGGGAGTCATCCGCTACTTGATAAACGATATATTAGTCTTTTAATTAGTTTACTCATTCCCAATTAGACTAATGACATGTTTAGGTTCACCTACTAATATAAGTTGTCTTTCTATATTACGACCCGACCACGTAATACTGCTTAGTATTAGTTAAACATTAAACAACCAATGAGCAACATTTGCTTCCATTTTGCTTTGTGTGCAAAAAACATGTGAAGACAATATACAAAGTATTAACGCAATTCATGAACAATTTTATTAACCAATCTTTTTGAAAAATTACAAGTGTACTTAAATGAAAATACTACATAATTTCCATTTGATGTGAGTTGTAACACTGATAACAAATTCTTCTTCTTGTCGGGCACATGATACACGTTTTATAGTTTCACCTTGTATGGACTGTAACGAGGGATGTGTTGCATCTGGTACCCTAAATGTAGTATATTTGTTTTGTATACTTATATTTTTCGAACAAATTGGTTTAATAAAAATATTCATTAATTACATTAATACCATTTTTGTATTGTCCTCGATGTTTTTGCACGCAAAGCAAAATGGAAACAAATATTGGTTCATTGGTTGTCTAATGATTAGCTAATACTAAACGGTATTATGTGGTCAAATCATAATATAGAAAGACAACTTGTATTAGTAGATGAATCTAAACATGTCCTTAGTCTAATCGGAAATGAGCAAACTGATTAAAAGACTAATATGCCGTCTATCAAGTCCAATCAAAGAGATGCTTTGTCTTGAGCATCAGAGTTGATGAATCCTAGAAGATAGAGACATAGATGTGATTAACTGGATTGACAATAAATCAGACAGGATCCAAGTAGAATAGATCCTAGATTCATTTATGAATTTATTCACTTGTGATGTTCATAGTGTGACATACTTTAATCTTGAGTGGATGATGGACAATATATGCGTAATTCGTACACTTTGATGTAAGCAAAAGTCTGAGTTCAAATAGATAAAGAACTGAAAGCTGGTGGTTGGGTATTCGACTTCTACAGTATGTAGCAACATTCACAATAAAGGAATTCATAGCCCAACTAATAGGTAAATGATATCCTCTCATCGACATTACATGATAAATGAAATGCAAACGTGGCCACGAGTTGTTTGTCTTTGTGATAAATGAATTAATTACTATTTGATGGTAATTGACTTTTCATGAAGGAATATGTAATAGTTACCATGAGATGAAATAGGATTATATTGGGAGAACAAATTTATCCTTAAGAGATTAAAGATATCCTATGAGGGTAACACACTTATGAAAAGGTAATTGGACGAGCACTGGTTAAGTTGCTTTCGTAATGATATATAATTAGGGGGAGCTCAGTCACAATACTACAGTGAAATAACTTCGTGACTAAATAAGTTTATAATTAATAGGCGAAAATATGAAATTTAATTATAAATTATTTGGCCCTAATTATATATGTTTAATTTGTCCCTCTACTAACTTGTTGAAACAAAAAATGAATTGCATGTAGAACTAAATAAACAAAAATTGAATGAAAATGATGAAGATAGAGAAATGAGTCGCAATAAAAAACGAATTTGTTTGACTTGAAAATTAATTCAAAGTTTTAAAATTATTATATTATTTAATTAATTATAACTAAACAATTGAAGTTTAAAAATTGAATTAAATTAATTAGTCATTATGAATAATTGAATGTGGAAATTAAATATATTTCTTCATAGGTTCTTTTACAGTAAAGTTGTCATGACTTTAACGGGATTAGAATAGGGTTAAGAAAATTATTTAATTGGAAAATTATTTCTTCATAGGTTCTTCATACTGCCCACTCCTCTCAGTTAGGTTGGGAGAGTGTTTTCTATTTAAATAATATTATTTGTTTAAGCCATATTCAATTAGGATTCTCCTATCTCTCCCTATAAATAGATGATAATGGTAGAACTATTTACGCACAAGTTTCATATATTGTTATTCTGTTAGAAAGCAGTGGAAATTTATCTTCTAAGAATAAATTCTATTTTTTAGGAATTACAATTTCTACCGATTTCTATTAAGAGAACTAATTTCCTACTGAAAGTAATTAAATCGTTTCTTGTTCTGTGTTTGGTTCTTGTTGCTCGAGCTCATAGTCGACACAATTTAGGGTAAGAGGATAGTAGAGAAGGTCATTCGGTTGAAAGTCGAGAACGATACATATTCATCTCACACAAAGTAAAGATACTTTTTAAGAAAAAGTTTTACTATAGATATCACAAACCGATTTGATTTTCAAAATTATAATTTTTCATTGTGACTGATTATCATTTTCTAGATGGGATTGTTCCAATAGGATATTCATGGTATGACCAATGTGGGATATTGGTAGCTTGGTGATAAACCATAATTGACACATATTTTAACCCCATGCTTAGCTTATTTTTGGATGAGTTTTCATTAGATTTGATGAATTCGATGCTCCTAATCTCTTAATTTCATGTTTTATACTCAGGAGAGCTTAGGAGTCGAAAAGATCGAGAAACGGGCCAAAAAGGGACAAAATGGGCCTACATAGGAAATCAACACGGCCCGGACCATTGAACACGACCGTGTGTTACGAGCAGGATCAAACACGGCCTGGACTATCGTCCACGGGAAGATCACACGGCCGTGTATGGAGAGCAGAAGCGAGCATGGCCTAAGGCCATCAAACACGGGCGTGTCCCTGTCGAAACCAAGTTTAATCCTATTCGGAAGAGGTTACTTATGGGCCAAGAAAGAAGTTCCAAAGCCTATATAAACACCTTAGGGGGCAACCTAAAAGGGGATGTCGAGTAGACGCCGAGTAGAAGGCAGAAAATACTCGAAGACAGCAGTCGGGAGCAGCTTAGGAGAAGGATCTCCTTCAAGACTGAAGATCTCCTATCAATTTCTCTTGAAGTTTTTGGGTTTTCTTATGTTTTGTGGTTTTCCTTATTTTAAGATGTTTCCCTCTATCAGTATGAACTAAACCTCGTAAATACCTAAAGGGATGAAACCTAAGACAGATCTTATTACTATTTGATTTATAAGATAAATACTTGTTCTTATTCTTAATTGTGAGTTCTTATTCTTGTTTTGATAATTCAAGTTATTGATTCAAGTCGAATGTGCTTATTCAGATGAGCAAAAGTCTCTGTTTAAGAGTAGATCAACACAATTAAGCGGAGTTGATTGCAACCCTAGAAATAGGACGACGAAAATCTGCCGGATTAGAGTCAAAACTAATAGGGGAATCCATAGATCGAGTTAATGCGACAATAGGGGTTTTAATTAGAAAGAGATTTCAATTAATCAACCTAGAGTCAGTTGTTTTTAGTCTTGAAAGAGATATTAAAATAAATCAGGGATTTTTACGAATTAAGTCAAGTGAATAAATCATATGAATCAAAAGTAATAAGTGAAGTCTAGGTGGATTCTTCTTTAGGTATTGCTTATCTCATAAAGTTGTCTAAAAGCATTTTCCTAATTCATTCTCTGTCGTGCTTTTAATTAGTTTAGTTTAAAAAGAAATCACCCCAATTTTTAGGCTAGATAATAGAAAGATAGTAATTACTAGTACTCTTGGTCCTTGTGGATACGATATTTCCAGTCTTACCATAACTATACTATAAATGATAGGTGCGCTTGCCTTTATTGTGATCATAGTTAGTTTGAGACCACATCACTTGGAATCATTGGCAACAACCACAATTCTTCCTTTTTTGTACTCTGTTGCATGTAATAGCTTCTTTTTATCTCTAGTCATATGATTAGAGCAATGAGAATCAATTATCCAGTCATCTTGATAGTTGATCGAACTATTCTTTACCATTGCTTGAGCATGTTATTCCCGTGGCTCCTCAATCTATGATGCTGCAATTTGTTTTCCAACATCATCTACTATTGCACATACACTACACCAAAACAGACTTTTAGCAGCGTTTTTTTGGCTTTTAGCGGCGTTTTTCAGCGCCACTAATACTATTTGCCGTGCTTTTGAAAGCGCCGCTGAAAAAAGCGCCGCAAAAGTTAGCGTCGTTTATTGTGAAAAAACGCCGCTACAAGTCTTGACTTTTAGCGGCGCTTTTCTAAGAAACGCCGCTAAAGGTGGGGTCTTTTAGCGACGTTTCTTATAAAAGCGCCGCTAAAAGTGGGGACTTGTAGCGGCGCTTTTACAGAAACGCCGCTAAAGGTCATGACTTTAGCGGCGCTTTTCCCACAAACGCCGCTAAAGGTCATGACCTTTAGCGGCGCTTTCCCACAAACGTCGCTAAAGGTCATGACCTTTAGCGGCGCTTTTCCCTTTTGAAAACGCCGCTAAAAGTCATGAAAAATAAAAAATTTATTATTCTTTTAGCGACGCTTTTTTTCAAAAACGCCGCTAAAAGTCATGAAAAATAAAAAAATTTATAATATTATAAAAACACCAAAAATCTAATTTAAAAATGTATAATTTAATTTGAAGACATTAAAATGAAAATTATAGAAGAAAATATATTTCTATAATTCCAGCTATCAAGATTATTTTCATCTTCGGGTGGTTTTATCTCGATATTGTATGGGAATAATGCCGAAAGCCTCCACCTCCCTGTAATCACCTTTTGGACCCAACATCCTAGAACCAAGTATCAGCACTGAATGTGGAAGTTTGTTCAACAACTTTTGAAACAGATTATATAACCGTTTTGATTGGAGGAGGAGCTTCTCAACATCCCTCAGGTATAAGATGATGGAGCCAGTTTCTGATACTGAAGCCAGTACCTGTAAAAGGACAACAGCATAAGGCATGCAATTTTAGGCTCAGATAAAGAACTTGCTGAAGTGTACCAGCATATGTATAGTATGGTGTTGACATGCAACTTATGTAAACATATAAAGGCACGCGTGCCTAAAAGAAGGAATAATCTAGAAATAAAATTCATGAGTGGTCGCCAAACTGATTACTCAGTATTTATGGCATACCTTGTAAAGTAGAAAGAGTTTCTGATCGAAGCACCAACTGCTAGTGCGCTTGTGCACTGCTTCAACAAATAAAAGGGACAAAGAATGTCAGTATTTTTTACACATCCTATCATGTGCCAAGAAATTGCATACTAATATATATGCTTAGCAACAGCGAAAAGATTATCTATTAACGGGTAGCAAAGAAAAGAAACCCAAGTGAACAAAAACCACAACGATTAATAAAACCAATTGTGACTATAACATATGTTGAAACTGTTAGATGTGCTGTGAAATTAACTGCATCTGTTAAATTTTCATTTACGTTATTTAAATAGAAATGCATCAGCAAAGGACCTCATTTTCTGTTTATACCTTGAGGTGATCTCTTTGTTCTGCATATTTGTAAAGGATTGTTGTTCCAGTTTCAAAAGATTATTGCAACATTCCTAATGAATTTCGAACTAAATTATCAGTAATAAATTATCCAAGACCTCAATCATTTGAAGATTAAGGATATTGAATCAAATTGACAAATTGAAGACAAATACTGGAATTCTAAAATATAAAAGGATTTACAATAAACAAACTAGAGTTGAGTTGAGTCTGCATACAGAATATTGATCGGTAGTAGCTTAGAGTTGATTCTTCCACTTGGTAGACCCGAATCTTCCCCTTTGAGTCCAACCTGAATTCATGATTGCAAAATTTTTAACATATATATTAGAACAGTTTGAAAATTCGAAAATTTTTCGAATCGAATTGAATTTTGCTCATCCCTACAAAAAAACAAGTATAAACTAGAAGAATAAAAAACTGTAAAGGTCTACGTAGTAGTTTGTTTTGGGGGGTAACTTATAAATTCAATAATTAATTGGTTCAACTCAAAGTAGTGGATAGGTTCAGCCATCCTCTATGACAACAATATACCTGATCTCAAGGCAGACCATGACCCTTGAGTTTATACTTATATGGGGACCAACTGCCCATCCAATTTAATGTTTCAAAACTTTCCGACGTGGTTGTAATAAAAATATTTCATCCACAATATCCCAAACAACTTGCATACCCCAAAAATGAAAACCCAAATAATACAAACATTCAAACTAAATTTCATCAATTTCAACTCTACATCTAAATTATTTTCAACGTGTCAACCAATTTAACAAAAAATTTAATGCCAAAACTTATAAATTTCACACTTACCATATATAACCAATGCTGCACCGCTGTAGAAACACTAAGTACTCATAAGCTTTGAATTTCAAAATGCTCAGCTAAATCGATACTAATATGTTAAGCCAAAAGTTAATGTTTGTTGAATCTTTATTATTTTCTTTGGTAGATATAGTTGCATGAATTAACTTAAGCTAAGCCCGAGTTTGAATAAAACTTATCTCTGCTGCTACAGATTAAAAATTATGGGCGTGTATGGAGTATTGGCTTGCACTAATTTATCTCGCCTGAAATTACTATTTTATTTTTATATATAAAAATATTATAATATATTTACACAATTAATCCTAAAATATTTGAGATATTTATAAATTATTATATGTGTACATTAAAATGATCTGAAATAATTAATAAATATAAAATGATATTCACAGTTTAGAAAAATCACATCAATGAACTTAAATCTTAGTAGAGTAAATGATAAATAATTATTATAAAAAAAACATAATGATATGAATCCTAGCCAAACGAGTACCTTTTCGCAATATATGTAAGCCACACTGAACTATAGAACTAACAGTACCTTAGGTAAGATCAACATAACATACTTCGTCCTGTATTCAGATGATCCTAACCCTTTCTCAACCGATCAAGGAACTGCAACCATTAAGAAATAGCAAAAGTGAAATACTTTGCTAACAATCAATACTCGGATCAGATAACTTCATGATGTTGAACTCCAAAATGTGATGTAATTATGCATGTGATGTAATTCAATTATTTATGGCATTGGTTTGTTTTCTTCTTGCTTTGGATTGTTTCTCCTATTTACTTAAAAAAAGAGAATTGGTGTTATTATCATTTATATTTTTGTGAGGATGAATATGAGAATCCTGGGACTGAAGGAGATATTAGCTTCAACTTTTCATCAAAATACTGAAATAAGTACATAATATTCTTTATAGAGAGAGCAAAAAAGATGAAACAAGCACACACAAAATGAGTAGCAATCTTAATTAAATCGTCTAATCCCCCAAGCTGATACAAAATACCAGCAAAATGCATAATGTGGCTGAAATACATCCATAAAACTGGGGTCAACCTTACTACTCAAAGTTTTCATGTTTGTAATTCCCAGTGCCAAACATGATGCACTTCAAAATCAATACTTACGTTATAATATGAAATGCAACAGTTCAATAGTGGATTTGTAAAAACAGAATAAACTCCAATAGAGCAACTCAACCTACAATGAAAAAGGCATTTCCATGGTCACTTTGTAAAGCAGTAGTTAAGCCATGATGAAAATAGAAGAGTAAATTACCATTTGGTTTGAATTGAAATGAAACTGAGCTCGTCTCACACGCAACCCAACATATTTCCTTATTTCATTTGGAGCAACTGATCAGTAACCTCGACCGCTTGAGAATTTTGCATATTCTGTACGTGCATGATCAAAAGAAACAATTGTAAAGACAGGTAAAACCAACGTTTTCAAAAGTAAAACACTTTAATACCATTTCATCGAACATATGTTTTATGGTAGTGTTAAGGTCGCCTGCCCACTGCAGTTCACTGTCCTCATCTCCTGTTAAGTGCGTTTGTTCCAGCCTTGGTGTGCTTAACTCTCCTTGACAGAAATTCTTCATTTTTGGGCACTCTGTCACTATCACCATTTGCAAGACTGGGAACTCCAACGAGTGATGCGCCAATGAAAAGCTTGTTATACTTGGCAGATGACTTAGTTGCAACTCCTTCAGCTTGGGAAAAACATGTTATCTTATTTAAAGCTCGCAACGCAACACAAAACTAACCTGAAAACCACAAAGCAACCATATATTTCCAAGATTATACCAACTATTGGCCAACGCACAAATAAGAAAAAGAGCCCCACAATAAAACAAGCAGTACCCTGAGTAAGAAAGGAGATAGAGACAGAATTACATCAGTGTCCAACGATACTATGTAATTTAAATTCGTCAATATGTTTAAATATTTGTGAATAAAAGTAAATAAAGCAACTTCTTACAAATATTGTTAGGATGTAACAAATCAAGCATAATCGATGCATCACTGCGCCTAACTTCCATTAAAAGGCTGAGAAAAGGTAAAGTTTATACTAAGGGAACCTAAAGCTATATAGGTTGATCAGAAAAAGTAAACTGCATACTCTTCACAAGTAATTGAGTTTTGCTAATGCAAGCAAAATGGCTTGCCTTCCTCAAACTCAATTGGATTTTGGAGAGATAGACACACATTGATCTCTTTTCGTTTTTAATCTCAAATAATAAATTTCGCTATTAACAAACAATTCCAATGGTTTAGGGCTCTAAAACACCCAAATTTCCCCTAAAAAGTTATCTCCATGTTTTTACCCACTTCTTTGTTCTTTTTTAATGTTTTCTTTTTCTTTAGTTGAAACATCATCATTCGGCCTTGTATGTGAAATGAGCAAACCTGGACAAATCCTCATCCTCAACTAGGAGGAGTTCCTTCTCCTTTGGCTCAATAGATGGCTTCTAAGCACTCTTTAGCCTTATGAACCTTTGACTGAAGGTAGAAGCTCCCGACCTTTGCGTTCTTCTCAAATAAGACGTCATACTTCTGCAATAAAGTAACAGGAGAAGTTTTAAATGTTATTCAAGATGAAAGCAACAGAAAAGGGGAAAGAAAAAACGATACATGAAATACTAGCCTTCATTATCTCTTCCCAAGCAGTATCCTCGCTTACACCAAGAGGAGTGGGAGAACAGGGTGACAATGGCAGAAGAAATCGGGGATTAGAAATGAGGAGTTAGGGATTAGAAATGGGTGAGTCGGCTGAGGAGCGAAAGAAAAGAAAGGGGCAGTGGCTAATGTAAAACGGTGACTTTTTTTACAGTTTAAAATATATTTGTGGCGTTTTTTACAACAAAAGGCCACTATAGCATGTTTTTTGCGGCGTTTTCATATAAACGCCACTAATTCGGTGGAAATATTTTCTGGCATTTTTACAAAAACGCCACTGTTTCTCAATTTCAATTTTTTTTTCCTTGTTTAATATATTTTTTTCTTTCAAAAACTTTTTTTTGGAATTTTTTTAATTTTGAATACTAATCTTTTTAACTGAAATATTGACTAAAATATTAAAATTTAAAGTTTTAAGTTTTAAGTTTTAAATTTTATAATTTTTTATTTTTAACATTTTAAATTTTTTTCAATATTTTATAATTTTTAAATTAACACATAAAAAAATAACATTTAATTATATGTATACACCTAAATTTTGATAGCGATACATCTCAGAATTATATATATATGAATTTCGGTTTAATGTATAATTGTAGACGTGAAATTCTATTTTTGGTTTAAATGTATAGTTGAAACTTTAATTTTAATTTAATCATAAACAATTTTAAAAAGTAAATACATCATATATATTTATATATTGAATAAATATAAATATTATGCAATATATAAATATACACATTAAACCATTGTTGATCATGTATGCTTTTGAGATTTAACCCATTTTGATTTATATTTTTAAAATAATAATTTATATTTATCTTATTTTCATTTATATTCTAAAAATCCAAGATTAATCCCTAAAACATAAACCCTAGACCCTAAATATTATACCCTAAACCACAAACACCAACCTTAATCCATAAACTCAAAACTCAAAACCCCAAACAATAAATCCTAGACCACAAAACTCGAACCCCAAACTTTAAACCGCAAACCTTAAACCATAATCCGAGACCAAATATTTGGGAATTCATGTGGCCAATGTTAGTGTAGTACAAAACATATATTTTAGTAGCTAACACATTAACCATAAATCCCTTATGAGAGATTTCGGTTTCGGGATTTTGGGTCATATAGCTAATACCTTAAATCTTAAACCCTAAAACCTTAAACTTAAACCATAAACCCTAAACTCGAAAACCTAACACATTCACCATTCCTTCTAAACCCCTAACCCTAAACCCATAAACCATAAACCATAAACCCTAAACCCAAAACCATAACCCATTAACCATTTCCTCCTAAACCCTTAACCCTAAACCTTAACCCCTAACCACTAACACTTAAACCTTAATACCGGTAAACACTAAGATATTAAACACTATACAATAAACCCAAACAACAAACTTTAAAACACTAAACCCATACACCAAAATAACAAACCCTAAACCATGAAATTAACATACTAAATATTAAACCCTAAATCAATTTTAATAACTTAATTTGTAACTTAAATGAAAACTTCTAAATTGTTTAGTTAGCAATTTGTAACTTTTCATAATTAAGTAACTAAAATGAAACTTTCTCATTGCTTATAAGTGAATGTATCAAAACAAAATATAATTCAAAGCAAGAACAAGAAAAAAAACATGAAAACTTTTAGCGGCGATTTTCAAAAAGCGCCGCTAATGCCCAGACTTTTAGCGGCGTTTTTCCAAAAGCGCAGCTAATGCTTACACCTTTAGCGCCGCCGCTATTGCTCATTTTTAGCGGCGTCTAGTGTATAATATTTGCGGCGTTTTTCTTTAAATCGCCACTAAAAACGCAGCTAAAAGTCTGTTTTGCTGTAGTGATAAGGCCTAAAAATCCCACTATTCCTCACTATCATCTTTTTTAAGAGTAGCAACACTTTCATTGTTAGAAGTTGCGATGTTTCCTTGAACTTTTCTTATCCTACAATCTCGAGCAAAGTGTTCAGACTTACCGCAATTATAACAATTACCTTACCTCCTGCGGGTATTTTTATCCTTTAGATTATCTTGCTTTGACTAGCTTTCCCTACTTTTGTCTCTTCATCTATTTTGCTATCTTTGTTTACAGCCTTGATGTAATAGCCCAAATTTCAGTGGTGTCAGAAATAGTGATTCGAGACCACCAAATCTGAAAAATGAACTCGTAGACCATCTTATTTAATATTTACAAGTCAAATGTAGCTTTTAAAATATTTTTAAAATAGTAAATTATGTTTTATAAAGATTTATTTGGTTAAGAAATCGAGAAAAAGAGGTATCGAGATCTCGGTGTTATAAACCGGGTCGTAAGTATTTTTATGAATATTTACGGAATGTCAATAAGTTAGTATTAAAATTTCGTTAGAAAATTTTGACGTTTGGGTGGTTAATTAAATAAAAAGGACTAAATTGAAAAAGGTGTAAAAGTTGCTAGAAGGATTAAATAGATTAATTGTCAAATGAGGAAGGACCTAAAGTGAAAATAAGCCAAAGGAGATATTTTGGGCGGCAATAGCTGAGAAAAATCAGGAAATGGGTGAAATAAGGGCAAAATTGGAAAATTGCCAAAATTAGTTAAATAAAAATGGGACCAAATTGGAATATCTAGAATTCTCTTCATTTCTCTTCATTTTCTTCAGCTGAAAAACAGCCATGGGAGATCATACTCAAGCTTCATGTAAGTTTAATTCTTGCTTTCTCCTTGAAATTTCTATGTTTTTAGACTTTTACAATTGGATCCAACTTACTATGTCATTAGTTTTTGATTCTATGGCTAATTTTTAAAGTTGATGTGGATTAGTGCTGGAAGAATATGATGGATAAATATTGAATTGAAGCTTTAATTTTGTTATATGATGATTTTATCAAGTAAAATTGATGAAAATTAGTTTTAGGACCTAATTGTTAAAGAGTTGAAATTAAGGCCTAGTGTTAAAATTCTGATTTTCAAAGGTTATGAAGTAGTTTAAAATTATAGAGAAAAGTATTAAATGAGAAAATTAGCTCAATTGAGGGGTTAATTGAGCAAGGATTGAATTGTATGAAATGTGGATTTTGAGACAAAATAGAAATCAACATGTTATACTAAAGCAGTTTTGGACAGCAGCAGTTGTCTAACTTTGAAAAATCATCAAAAATGGTATAAATTGAATTAGAAGTTGAGTGAGATATAGAATTAAAGCTTGTTGAATCTATTTTCATATAAAAGAAACAGAGCAAGTAAAGGAAGTCTACATTTTGAGATATTTAAATTTTGGTAAGACTGGTTTAGAATAACTTCGTGAGCCCCTGTTCTTACTTTAGAAATTCACTAAAAATTGTACAAAAAGAATTATGAGTTATAATTTATATGTCTGTATTCCTTAGTGAGCCTATTTTAATTAGAAATAATCGGAAACACTATATGAAAATTGTACTATGAGATAATTGATTTTTAGTGAAGAGAGGTCAGAGCAGTAGGATTGTGTAATAGGGGAGAATTTAACTAATAAACTGTACTAATTGGCCACACTAAAAATTCTAGAAGTATTATGGTAAGAAGATATGTGAGTCTAGTTTCAAATAAAATTTACGTATCTTAATTTCGAGTTCTGTAGCTCAAGATAAAAATAATTTAGTGACTATGACACGGATGGACAGCTTGAATATTCACATAAGTAAATAGTGAAAATTATAGATAATGTTACTTACAAGTGTGTTGTTTATACTAAGGATGTGGATGGAGAGGAGGAGGAGGAAAAATAATAAATGAATGACTTGTGTATAAATTGATCACATGCTCGATTATAATTGATAAACGTTGAGGTAGAAATGATATAATGTTTTATTTCAAATATTTATTATGAAACTAAGATTATCGTTATGGTATAAAAATCGAATTGTAAGTTCATGTAACTTGAATTATATTCTTAAATGCTTGAAATGTATGTTATTGATATGAATATAATTTGAATGTTCATTGTATGAAAGTTGACGAAACATTGATATATTTGATAAAAAGGGGAAGAAATCCCGGTTGAATGAAAGGAAAATTCGATGGATCTCTGAAAAGGAATTGACGGTAAAAAGGGTCTAGCCCGGACGGGTGATCCTATCCTGATATAGCCCTCCCGAAGAATATGTGTGAAAAGGATCTAGCCCGGACGGGTGATCCTGATATAGCCCTCCCGAAGAATATGTGGAAAATGGATTTAGCCCGGACGGGTAATCCGAATTAGGGTCTGAATTTAGCCTGGACTAGTAACTCAGATCCAAGCTCATTAGAGTAATTGTCGTTGCAGGGGATTTAGCCTGGACTGGTAATCCCGACAATACTCTATGAGTTTATATTACAGGGGATTTAGCCTGGACTGGTAATCCCGCTGTAAGGATGAGGTTCGCGGGAGTGTGCTCTCTTACAGGGGATTTAGCCTGGACTGGTAATCCCGCTGTAAGGATGGGGTTCGCGGGAGTGTGCTCCCTGAAATGGAAATGTGCGCACATGAACATGAATTGACGGACCTGGATTTGTACACTAAATTTTACCTCTAAAAATCCATCAAAAATTCCAAGAAATTCAACGGGATAAATATGGAAAAATATCAAGGGAATGGAAATCATGGTATATATTATGTGATATAAGGAAATACGAGTTGATGAGACATGAACGTAGAACTTGGTTGACGAATGAGTTCATTTGTGATTATATATTTGTACATCCTTGAGTCTATTATCTGTATGAATTGGTATTCCAAATGAGTTAATGAGAAGAGTTCTAATATGAAATAATCTTAATTCTAAATGAAATATTATGAAAACGTATTTGAAATACATTGGTATGTCTTGTATATGTTATTTGAGTTCATAATGTGCAAAGTAATGTATGTGGAAATATGAGATGATGATACCTGTACATGGAATTTATTGGTGGATACGTACATCCAAATTTATATGATAGATTGTAGTGAACATTGAAATTGGGCTCAATAAGTGATTTGTCACTTTAAATTGTGATTGGCAGGAAGGGTTAGTGAATTGCATGTTTATGAATTGTTACACGTATTTGTTGAAATACGAGGAAATGATGGTAATTGATACATGGAAATATGAGACTATGATATATATAAAAACATGACATATGTTTGATAAATGTGTTCATTCATAATTATGGAATGGTGCACCTCAAGTGCACTATATGTGTAAAGAAACTTTTATAGTCAATTTCGGTATTTGAGCGATAAATGGCTTAAATTGTCTGTGAGTATTCCGTACTCCTCGGTAATGCCTCATACTTTATTCCAGCAATGGATATGGGTAGGGGGTGTTACACTTGAGGTACTTGTATTTTCCTCAAGCTTGTCTTACTTTGTTGACTTTGTTCTCGAACATCTCGTCTTTTACTAAACATCACTTTTCCTCATTTTTAATAAAAACTTTAGACATTTGATTATCTAAAGCCTTCCTATTAGCCAGTATGTTTTCCTACTTGGTAATCATCAACTCTTTAGACTAACTTCTAATAGCTGTTACAAGACTATTATACTTTGGATTTAAGCCATGAATTATTATTCTTCGTAATCTGGCTTCATTGGGCATTTCATCCAGAGCCAATTTTGCAATTCCACTACTAATAAACTAACTTTGGTAAAATACTGACTTATCGACATGCTTCCTTGGTTCAAAGTCATTCGTTGCCAGAGTGTCCCACATTTCATTTGGTGTCTCGACATCCTGTATGTGCTACAAATATTCATCATCTACTGCAAAGATTAGACTGAACGTCGTCTTCGCAGACTTAACCTCCCACTTTTCCATGTCATTAGCTTCAGTTGATGCTTCAACCTTATTCCCACCAACTACACTACAATCCACAACTCTTTCATTTTCAGATAAAACTTCATCTAAAGGCTCCACGTGTTGTAACTGCTCTCGTTGATCTTCTAAATTGTGTTAGCTTGCGCACCAAAATATGTCATTAAGGATTTATTAACTCTTGTGCTACCTTAGCTATGTTTAGTCCCAAACCATAAATTAATTCCAGCCCTGAACTGTAAAATTAGTAGCACCTCCTCTTATGAGTGATCCTTGATCAAGCCAGCTCATGTTCACAATGGTCCCGGATCGCTATTTAACTAGCTCCGAGGTCACTTATTGCAGCAATTGAAGGAGCAAATATAAACTGACTTAGATGATAAAAGGGACAAAATTGAAAAAAGAAAACAAACTTGGATGCTTCAAGGAGCAATAACACTAAAGGAGACTTAAGAAAGCATATACTCGTTTTTTATTGCTTTCTAACTCACATATACATATGAAGAAATTCATAACCTATTTATAAGCTTCCCTAAATCGATTTAAGCTTAGATATCTACAAATATTATTATTTTAATTTAGTTATAAATAAACTTATGATTGATGAAGAAAGATCGATCGAGAGAGAAGTCAATGACTTTTAACACATTGTTGTTGTGCCCATATTTTTTTTTAAATTTCTTTTATAATAATTTCACTGTTTTTTCTTTTGTAATTTTAAAAATGTTTCAGATAATGACATCATTATAACGTTATGATCTGATAAGTGGTGAATAATGAGGGACTGAAAGTTGCAATCAACATATTTTACACCGATGGATGAAGGATAGAAAACATTATGTCTTAAACATAAAAAAGGAAAACTTTAAAGGCCAAAATAGAAATAAACGGAATATCTTACAAATCTTGACCATATCTTTAAACCCGATTCCCCAACACAAGGCTCCAACTTGAAACAAACAACCTGATTTGTACCTGCACCTTTCTGGGCCGAAGAGCTCAAACCAATGTGCAAAATATATGGGCTGCATTATGTACATTAGCCCATCAGTCGTCAAACATATCCCTCAACCCTAAACTGGTACCCGTCCCTTCTCACCTCTATATAAATAACCCACATAAACCTAGAATCTTGCCTTGAAAATAAACCCTAAGTTCTTTGGGTTGTACGGCATCCTACTCTACCACTTCCTCTTCCTGCATTTCTTACAAAATCCTAGCCTCCATTTCTTTTTATCCTGTTTTATGCTTTTCTCTGTTTGCCTATTGATGGTATTAAATATACTTTGAGAGATTCTTTTTCCTCATTGAAAAAAAATCAAATTTGAGGAAAAAAAAAGATACGTTTTTTAATTCTTGACATTACACTGTGATTTGCTGTTTAGTTTTGATTATCATAAAAAAAGGGGGTTTTATCTATTTATATATACATATGGAAGTGATGGGCAAATGATGATAAGAACAGACAGGGACATCTGCACTCCCTTCTTTGGGTGATTGATGACTTAGTCTTAAATGGGAATCTCTCTGATGCTTTATCTTAAATCTTTTCAGTTACTCTGCTCTTTTTGCTAGTCTTGTCCAGCTTGCTTTGTTTCATAGTTACGAAGATAGGTTTTATATATATATAATCTAAAAATGGTTTCACATCGATTTGTTTTGAATTGAAGTTTTAACCGTGGAGTATAGATTTTGGTAACTGCTCAGACTGTTCGCTTTTTATATATATATTTTTTATCTTTTAAAGTAATTGGGAAAAAAATTATAACACCGACACCCAAAATATTTATATTTATAAAATATATGGGAGTGATAAAAAAAATTTTATAAGGTATGAAATATTACTTATTTTTTAAAGTAAAGTGTGTTTAATAATTTTATTGCTGCGTGAGCATTGAATAAGCTCGTGTGGCCACTTTCTATTAGATAATAAATTATATATTTGTACGTAATAAAATTATTTAATTTTTTTATTTAGTTTTTCACTAACACGTTTTGTTTTAAATGAATATTTTAAGACTTTGGAAAAAATGAAAGAGGGGTTTTAAGGTAACTTCCTGGTTATAGCGGAAGTTGCTGGAAATTTGATCTGTTCAATCGTTTGGTTAATCCCCAATATTTTATTCAACAGATATGAGAGAAATTAAAAAAATGGCTTAATCTAATATTATATTTATAATAAAACAATTTTATATTTAAAAATTACAAAACCAGTTGCTTCGGTCGAAACCCATATTTAAAACCCTATTAACTTGATCTCAAATCAAAATCTAAAAGCCTAAAGTCATTCATCACCTAAATAGACCTAATCAATTATCTTTACAACATTAACATAACTCTCAGCCGTCACTTCTCTACTCTCAAACTCTCGTTTCTCTTTTTCATTTGGTTAAATTACATCTCTATTTTGGTCATTTTAAATTTTTATTATCAATTTAATCACTCTAATTAAGATAATTTTTTGAATTGGTCAACATTATAAAAAATTTCGTTAGTCCATTAATGTATTATTAATGTGACATTTTTTTTACTTTTGTCTAAAGTTAAAAGGGCCTCTTTATAATTAGTTTAAAACATTTTGTTTGGTTTATTTGCAACATAAGAACCACCAATCTTTCTCACCACCTATCCTCTTATGTACCATCTTTATTGCTCCTCACTCCATAGGAATAATGTTTCATCACAAGGGTGTACAAAAAGCATTGGTTGCATTTTGACCATCGTACAAATTACAATCGGACAAACTTTAGGCCGGTTACTACCGGTAGGTTGTAGGTGAAGTTGGACTAAAAAACACGAGTCGTCATGTAAAGAACTTGGGGTGTTGTTGGATCTTGCCTAGCAGTTGAGGAGGTGACAAATCTTTCAGTTCTGGTGAATAACTTAAACCCAATATCAATAATCTTTTTTCAATCATCCTTATTGAATAGCTTGGATTTTTCACCACAATTTAAGAGAATCTTCTCAATTGGGACATAGTCAACATCTAGGACAAGGTGAAAGAGAAGCAGAAAAGAGGCATAAATGGTAAAAAGCTTAGGAAATGATTGAGTAGCAAATGAGTTCTTCATGGATTTAGTATAGGATCCAAGGAAGGAAAATATATTCAATCTTTAAGAACAAATGAAAAACCAAAGTAAACCTAGAATTTCTTTGCTAAAAAAGAGCAAATATTCGAGAGATTAAAAGAGAAAATAAGAAACTAGCTAAAGAAAAATAAAGGGGACAAAAACAAAAGAGAAGGGCTTTGAAATAAATTTACCTATGAGGCTTTGCTACAAGAAAATGTCAACACTTTTACTCAGCAAGTGATGAGAGGCTTAAGGCTCAATTTTAGACCCATAGACGTGTAAGGCTTACACTACATCAAGGCCCAATAGTGAGGTCAAAGACAAAGCAAATCAAAGCAAAATTGAATGGAACCATTCAAGGCTTCGTTACAAAGGCCCAATAGTTAGTTAAGTTAGTTATTTGATAAGTTGTCATGCTTAGTTAGAATACATCGAATCTTATTAGGATTAGGAGACTAGTTAGGGATTGGGAAGCTATATATAGGGTGTGTTATGCCCTATTCATTCATTGATCATTCACTTTTGAGTTAATGAAATTCTCTTTAAGTTTTCATTTGAAGAATTTCTCTTGAGTTTTCTTTTAGAAGAGTTTAAACAGTTTTTTTTAGATTGTAGGAATCACCTTCAAATTTTGTCTTGCCAATGAATTTTGCTTGGAAGGGAAATTTGAGTAGATTGAAAAGAGTTGTGAATTCGTCTTGTTTCCAAGGCTCCCTAAGATTTCTACACGCCACTCTCATTTTTTTCATCTCTCTTCTTTCTTTTCTTTGTTTTTCTATTCTATTATTTTTACTTTGAATCTAACATTTGATACTTAATTTCAAGTCTTGCTTCAATCAAGAGGGGTGTTCTGTTGGATCTGGTGCCCTAAGTGTAGTATTTTCGTCCAAATACACTTGTAATTTTTTGAACAGGTTGATTAATAAAATAAATTAATTGATTACAATTAATATACTTTGTATTATTGTCCTCAAATGGTTTTCGCACACAGGGGGGTTTTGCACACTAGGGGTTTATGCACTAAGGGTTCACATATACAGGGGGTTCGCCTATATTGATTTCTTACTTTAGTTATACAAAATGATTTAAGTTTAGATCCCACACCTGATTTGAAGAAGCAAAAACCTTAATTTGGGAGAGTAGATTGACGATCTACTTGGAAAGGGACGATTTTGAAAAGCTTGAATCCTTTTTCTTTGAAAATTGATTTGGTAATGGTGGAGAAAGAGAAGAACTTGAGAGTGTTTTTCTTGAAAATTTACTATGTTAAAAACTCTAGGGTTTGAATAAAATTGGCTATTTATAAAGCTTTCTTTACCTAGTTGAAATAAGTTTTAGGAATTCATGTAAAATTAGGACTATTTTAAAATAATGACTAAATTTAAATAAAAAAACAGTTTTTGGTTGGGTTATTTTGAAAATTCGGCACTTTTATGGGATAAAAATAAGAAAATAAAACATTTTGGTCAAATGCACACAAGTGGTTTCAAACTTGGGACCTAAGAATAAGTTAAGGTCTTACTATTAAACTAATAGGCTCATTCTTATCAATTCTTAGTAGAACTTATTTTTAAGACCTTCTAATTTTCTTACCCTATGCTTTTAAAAAAAAATTACTAAATTTTTATCCTTATTTCTTCTAGCTCTATTTTTGGGATGTGACAACGGAAGCCCTACTCGCTTAAGCTTCTCCGATTTTGATCTTTTCATCCTCTGCTGTTTGCAGCGA
This sequence comes from Gossypium australe, assembly GCA_005393395.2. NCBI lineage: Eukaryota > Viridiplantae > Streptophyta > Magnoliopsida > Malvales > Malvaceae > Gossypium > Gossypium australe. The sequence continues at coordinate 14,673,989 of CM016625.1, read as the reverse complement.
TCATTAGTAGCTTGGGTGGCTAGGGTTTATTTTCCTTTAGGATGGGATTAGACTTGGTTAAGCCCTTCTGCTTTATGTTTGTTTTTTTTTTAAGTTGATGGACCCATTTGCTTGTACTCTTTTATGATACAATGATTTGATTCATCATCTCAAAAAGAGAGAGAGACAGATGAAAGAGGAAAAAGAAGAACACTTATGCTCCATTTGTTTCACTAGAAATGGCTTCTAAAAAATGATTTCTAGAAAATGGTTTACTTTTTCTGAAAAAACTAATATTTTCTGGTGTTTGGATGAATCTGTGTAAAATATTTTCTGTTGTTTGGTAGATTTCTTAAAAATATTTCATAAAAGTTGTTTTCAATTAAACAAACATGCATTTGAGATTTCCTTATTTTTTCATTGTTTAATTGAATTTATTTTTATCTATAATTTTATATTTTACATTGTTTTTGCAAATATTAAAAATATTATGTTAAATTCAGATTCATTACAACATCATTTTTTAATTACATGGCTACTAAGTGGGTATTTTTTATTTAAAAATGTGACATCAACAACATTGACAAAAAAAATTGACGATGTCAACAATTGGACTTGATTTTCAAATTTGAAAAGTAAAGGGACTAAATTCTTGAAAATAAAAGTACAAAGACTAAATTACAAATCTGTGAAATGTACATAGACTTATGACATATTTTAACCTTATACTACAAAACATTTATTATTAATATATTTATAATTGTAATAAATATTTATTATTAAAATATAATATTGAATATTTTCAATAATATGTGAATAATATTATTTAAAATTATTATTTTTAAAATTTATTATTAAAATAAAATTAAAATATTAAATAATTTATTATATGACTAAATATAAATAATTAAATATGTATGTTTAATAATACTGAAAATATAATATTCTAAATATACTTTAAAATAAAATAAAATTTATTATCATTATATTATATTAAGCTTGATTTAAATTAATTTTTATAAAAATAAATTATCTATAGATGAGCTTTTTTCCGGAAAATAACTTACGCTTTTCAAAATGGTAAGTCATTTTACAGGAAAAAGGCTTATTTTACCTTGACCTGTAAGTCATTTTTTGTTGACCAAACTATTTTCTGTGAAACAAACACAAGAAAATGCAGAAAATATTTTCTGTAAAACCTTTTACATGTAAACAAACGGACCCTTAGAAGGAGAAAGTGAAGATAAAAAATGAAAAAGAGATTGTATTTAAAAAAATATTTTAAAAATGATTTTATGTTGTTTATAAATATATTTTATTTAAAAGTTAATTCTTGTTTAAAATATTAAACTATGTTGGTAAATGAATCATGTTTAATATTTTTAAATATTATTATTTTAATTTTAATTTTATATTAATTTAATATATTGAAATAATAAATTTTAAAATTTTAAATATAAAAGAAAATATTTATTATTTAACTAAAAGTAAATTATTATTCTTTAGCAATATTTTAAGTTTTAACCAAACAAACAACATTGAAACATTATTACTTTATTCCATTTAATTAATTAAACTACGCATACTAAAAATCTTATCACACACGTATGCGTGTGAAAACTATAAATATAGAACATAAATATATTTAAAATAGCAATAATAAATAATGAAATATGTGGCTTGAAACTAATTATTAATAATAATTACACATGAAATATGTATGATATTAAAATTAAAAAAATAGATTTAATTTAAGAAAGTATAAAGTGTGCATAATTAAAATTAAAATGTATAAATATATTAAATTAGGACTTTAATTGAGTGGTAAACAAAATGTTTTATTAATGCAATTGGTTTTGGTTCAAATCTCATTGTATGAATATTTTTATTGGTTTTTTAAAGAAAAAAAACTAAAGTGCCTTCAAATAATATAACTTAGTTTAATTAAGAAATGATATTTTTATAATTTAACAATTGAATTGATGACTCGATTGAGGGTTATCCCAAATTAAATAATAGATAATATATATGATATCTTTTACCTCATTCCCACCAAATTATTATTATTTTCTTAGTCTATCCAAATATAGTAAATCAAAATTCTAAAGTGGTGAAAAATTTATCGAATCTTGAGATTCGAGATGAAATTATGGGAAAATATTAGGTACACTGTTAGTAAAATTTTTAAACTTCAAAAATAAAGTTAAGAGGTTGACAAGAGCTCTATAAAAATATAGTAAAATATTAAATAAATAACATAAAGACAAAATTTAGAATTTACTTATAGAAAAAAAATATTGTACCAAAATACAAAGTCTGAAATTGTTGATGATACAATTAGATAATTATTATCCAAAAAAGAAAAGAAAGGGGCAAAGGCAATGTCAAGTTGCCGATTCCCATACACATGGATAAATTGGCAAGTGGGGTCAAACTTTGATTAGGAAACCGAGTAATCCACGTCAGTTCCACGCTTATTTGACTCCACGTTCACTTTCATAATACGGATATTGATTGCTTGCTAGATCATACATGTTCTCCATTCAGATCCCACACTATTTTCAAGTTCAATTTTATCCCATATAAATATCTTTTAAAAAATTTTAAATTATATAATACATATCATTTTTTTCATTTTTATTTTTAAAATTCAAAATATTAGGTCAAATTTTATTATTAGTCCTTGTACTTTATAAAAGTTGTGAATTTAATCATGTACTTTAATTTGATAAATTTTAATATATGTATTTTTCAAATTTTAAAACTTCAGTCTTCACCAAACAATAATTGTTAAATTTTTTTTTTATTTTCAAAATCTAATGCAATAAACATATTATCATATATGTAATACCACGTCAGCTTGGTATTTTCATACATTACTTACTACACTCCCAGTTAATGAATTAATGATTTTCATTAATGTTATTGTCACCCTGCACCTCCGCAGCTTGCGCCTCCACGATGTTTGCACCTACAAAACAGGGGGAAATCGGTTGTAAAAAAAAAGGCTATAAAAAGTCGAAACAAAATAGTGTAAGGGGGACGATTTTTAGGAGATACGAGGGCAAAATACACTACATTTTTTTTAGAGAAAAATCAATACAAAAGAAGTAAAAGTCGATTAGCAAATGTGTTTTTTCCTTTTCTTTTTCTTTCGAAACTGTTACATATTCTATACTTTTTATTTTCATTTCTTTAGACCTAATATATATACATATAAAAATAAAAAAAAAGAAAGAAATTTTTTACCTTTTCGAGCTCCGGCAGCCGTGTACGGCAGCGGTGACAGCGCCGAAGCTCTCGCCAAAGGCCCTGCCGGAGATCGCCTAGGCAGAGGGGTTTTAGAGAGGCATTCTGTTTTTTTAAAAAGAAAAGGGAGGAATGAATTTTTTTTTTTAAAAAAAAAATGGTTTATATAGGCATCTAAAACGGCGCCGTTTTGAGTCTGGCTTCAATAGCCCAAAACGACATCATTTTACTCCCTTTGGCCCGCGTGTTGACCTGACTCGGGGAGGATCCGCGTGTTTCTATAAAAGGGTTATTTATTCAGTTGGTCCTTCCGCTTTGTAGGCGTGTCTCAATTAAGTCCTTTTTACTTTTAATCTGGCTATGTATTTTTACTGACTTTTTCATTTTAATCCCACAACAAACCTCGCCGTTTAGGAGGGCAGGAATATTTCCCATTTGGTCCTCCCCTTTTTGTGCGCGTTGCTACGGGACCCTAATTCATTCATTTCTTTTAAAATTCGCCCCAAATTTTTATTTTAAGTTTAATTTTGTCCTTTTTCTTATTTTGCTATTATTGTCATTATCTTGGTTATTATTTTTATCTTTAATATTATTATTACTGTATTTATTATTATTACCTTCCTTATTATTAATATTGTGATTATTACTATTATTATTATTATTTTTGTTATAATTACTATTACTTTTATTATTATCACTATTAAATTTAATATTATTACTATTATTTTATTATTAATACTATTTTTATTTTTACTATTACTTTTATTGTTATTTTCATTACTATTAATATTAATATTATTATTATTATTACTAAATTAGTATTATTATTATTTTTATGATTATTATTTTAATATTACTACTACTATTTTTTTATTTTATAATTATTATTATACTTATTATTATCATTATCATTATTTTTATTATTATCACTATTATTTTTTACATATATATTATTATTACTATAATTATATTTATTGTTTTTATATCAACATCATTATTGCTATTATTATTTTTTTCTTCTTTCTTTTTTATTATTATTTGTTTATTAATGTTTTATTATTATTATTGTATTTTTTTCCTATTATTTTATTACCTTTTAAATTATCATATAGTATTTATTTGTATTGATTTACCATTAGTTTTCTTGTTATTATGTTCTTTTATTTATTTGTTTTTTTCTTAGTATTTCATATAGATGGTGGGTTTTAAATTTTATTGTATTTTGTTTTGCCTCCATTTTTATTATTTACATTGTTGCCCTTGTCATATTCTATTATGCATGTGTACTATACCCCATCTTCTATTTTACTACAATCAAATCACATATTACTCGATGCATTAAAAATTTTCGTTTTGAAATAAGCAAACATTCCGCGTTCTAAGGTTCGAAAGAAATCGTACCCTAACTTACTGGGTTTCGATTTTTCTCATCGAATTTAAAGAACTTATTATTTTCTTTTTAAAATCAAAGCACATGGGTCAAATAAAGACTTATTTTCGAGAACTCAAAATGTTGTGTCGTAACTCACTGGATATGACATTTTGTTATCTCGAGATAAGGATTTCCAAAATCAAGGGCAATATTTTGTATTTGGGAATTTTGAGAAATTGTGCTATAACTTACTGGGTTTCGTTTTCTCATGTGACCCAAATAATTGAATACCCTTCTTAATTTTAAATGTGTGAGTTTTAAATGGCGAGAGACAAGCTTAGTTTTGAGAATTCGAAATGTCGTATCCTAACTCACTGGGTATGATATTTTATTCCTTCGAAATAAGCAGGTCTTAGCATCTGGTTTAATTTATTCAATTTTTTTATAGAAAAGGGATCGTATTTTAAAATCTTTTCAAGTTTTCGATATTAGGACATTAAATAATCAATTTGGTACCAATTTTGGGCGTCACAAGGGTGCTAATCCTTCCTCATGCGTAATCGACTCCCGAACCCGTTTTTCTAAATTTCGTAGACAAAAACTATCGTTTAATGAATTAAAATGTTTTAACGATCAATCTTAAGGTGACTCGATCGCACTTCAAAAAAAGATTGGTGGCGACTCCCTTTTCATTTTAAAAGTCGACCCCATTTTCCAAACAAAAAAAATGGTTTCGATAGCTTGGCGACTCCGCTAGGGACTTTACCTCTAAGAGAGTCAAACCGTAAATTAATTAACTTCTGTCCTTTTGATGAAAGTTGAAAATCATATTTGAAAATTACGATTCTTTTATTGCATTTGTTTGTGTCATATATTTGTTATGGTTTGAGTCTCGTGGGGTATTCTCGCATCATATTGCATGACCGTTGTGATCACACCTTTTAAGTGGAGTGAGAAACTATGCCTTCGTGAGGTTTTCACCTCCGCGTGGGCTAGTGGACTGCTTCCGGGATACATCCGTACCAATGTCTTCGTGAGGTTTTCACCTCCGCATGGCCATAGAGAAATGTATTCCCCTGAACTAAACTCGATCCATATGAGCCTATAATGGGTGAGGATTGAGGAATCTGCTGGTTCATGTACCCTTCCTTTAGAACTAAGCCACATATAATGATCCTTAAGAGCCCACCCTAGATAGAGCTATGCTGAACCTTAGCGGTTACCTAGATAGATGTTTGCTACTTTTTCTATTTTCTTTGGTTTCTATTATTCGATACTAACTTGTTGTGTTTTGGCTATGATTGCATGTCATTTCATATTAAAAAGGTGTCGATTCCTGTTTGGTTACTAAATTAGAAGGCTTATAATGGAGAACGAACTTCTTGATAAAATAGAGGACAATGCGGCTGTCCGTATGTGGTCAGAGAAGATGCAACTTGAGAAAGGGGATAGTCTAGCCGAAGGATATACGTCGAAATTGTGAGACTTCACTCGTATCAGTGTGACATAGAATAAACTCCAGAAATTAAGAGATATATAGGCCCGTTGGGATGATGAGACTAAGCAACTATTCTATCATAATTATGGCGATCTACCCTACCTATTCGACATCAAAGTGGACAAACACTTATTCCGGGTTATGTCTTAATTTTGGAACCCCGCATATAGTTGTTTCACGTTCAGGAAAGTGAACTTGGTGCCTACTGTGGAATAATACACAGCGTTGCTTCGTTGTCTAAAGTTTCAAGTCGACAAAGCTTATTCCAAGGCTGCCAATGTACCGACTTTTGTAAAGAAGCTGATGAGTATCACTGGGATGAGTGAACAGTGGGTCACGGCCTAAATTCAGCAAAAAGGTGAAGGAAAATGCATTCCTTTGGTGAGCTTGAATGACTTAACTGTAGCACATCCAAATATAAAGAGGAAAATTGACATCTTCGCCTTGAGTATCTATGGTTTGGTCATTTTCCCCAAAGCTTTGAGGCACATAGATGAAGCCGTTGCTGACCTATTTGATCAACTTGACAAGGGGGTTACGCCAGTACTTGCGATTCTTGCCGAAACATTCAGATCTTTGAGCGCATGTCGAAGGGCAGGTGAAGGTAGATTCATCAGATGTGCACAATTATTGTTGGTTTGGTTCCATAGCCATTTCTGGAAGGTGGATAAAGTTTCTTATCGGGTTTTCTTCGAGAATTACTCCCCGTTAAAGGAGTTAGCACCTACGTCCAGAAGAGATAACATATTAGAAGAAAATTGGATCATACTCTTTTAGAATCTCCAGGAAGAGGACTTTGAGTGGAGAGCTCCTTGGTTGGTTCCCGACGAAATTCTTTACCGATGTGAGAGTTTTGATTGGGTCCCCATGCTGGGAATTTGGGGAGCTGTTGGGTATGCTCTTTTACTTGTGCTGAGGCCATATAGGTCAAAGCAGTTTATACCGGCGACACATGGGCTAGCTCGGTATGAATTTTCGTAGGTTCGAGATATCTCTAATGCTTGGAATCAGACTCGCCGGATGAAGAGAGTTGCTGTAGGTCTAATGTCGACCCTCGAATATGATGCGTGGCAGAGTAGAAGAATCAATGATAATATCCCCAGACCAAGACAAGATGGTGTTCGACCGGTGGAGGAATACTTGCAAATAGTCCTTTCCGAGTTGGAAATCATAAAACAGGACTTCAAAAATAGAAATTTAGAGTTAGGGTAAAAGATAGAACAACTGGAGGAAGAAAAAGTGCATTTGAGGTTAGATATTGATGTCTAGAAATTAGAGGCTGAGAAACTGAGAAAAGGGAAGGGGAAGGCCGAGGAAGATTTGGACAGTTTGAAGACCGATTACAAAAAGTTGCATTCATCGTGAGAACTGCTGGGTTGGGTAAAACTTCAGAACAATGGCGTCAAGAAGTTCAAGAAGAGAAGGCTAAGGTCGATCAGTGGAAGAAGAGGTTTCATGATGCTCAAGCACGAGAGGATACTCTGAAAAAGACTGTATTTGAGAGCCAAAGCGAAAAAGAAATGCTAAGAGCTCGAGTAGCAGAATTAGAGAAGGCATTATGTCGAAGTCGCAACTCTGTGGTGAAGCTGGAAACAAGCCTAAACAATATTGGAGATTTGAAAGGAAATGTGGGAGAGCTTGAAACGGCGCTACAAAATAGTGAACTCCGGGTGCAACTATTGGAGGTAGATAATGAACGATGGGAAGAACAGTTTCAACGATCTCAAGACCAGGTTAGAGAAAGAGATTACGTCATGGGCGAAGCTGTGGCTCAGATACGATAAATGACTGATCATTTACAAGCTTTAGCGATTCAGGCTGATGTGTTAAGTGTGAAATATGAGCTAGAGTCGGACCGGGGTCGAGAGTTAACTTGGCTTTTTAAGAAAGTTAAAGCTTTGAGCATAAGAGCTAGGCTGTATATGTGATTTTGTTTTGTGTAAAGGATTTTGTTTTCTTATAAAGTTATTCTAAAAGAAATTGAACCAGAATCGACACCTCTTATTTTTGCATTCATATCATGCATTTGCATTACATCGCATCATATACATTAAATGTCATAAAAGAACCCTATTAACTAGAGACCGTATTATAGTTACCCTGGAACATCACTACTACGCTCGAAGAAAAGCTAAAGTTATGGATCAAAGGTTTGAAAAACTGGAACAAATGCAGAAGGAAGTGCAGGATCGGCTGCAAGCTCAGATGCAAGAGCAACTGACCAAGGTTCAGCAGGACATGAAAGATCAGATGTTAGAATCGCAAAAGAGCATGATGAATCAGTTAACACAGTTACTGCTTGGAGGGCAAAAAAAAAAGGAAAGAGCCCTATGGTCAACCCCGGGGATGACAGTGAAGACCCTGTCTATCCACCGGGTTTCGCCCCGACAAATACCCCAGCGTAGCCCAATGCATACCCACCTAGGGTGTCCGTCAATATCAGTCCCTAGTATCAAGTTGGCGTTTCAGCGTTAACACACTTCTCGATAGGCTCAGGCACTGGAGACAATCCAGCAAATCTCAGAGTCCCTGATCCGGATGATATGGCAGAGATAGAAAAGGCAAAATAGGAACTCCAAGGCAACTAGAAGACCAATACAAATAGCTGGAGGAGAAATTCAATGCGCTGGAAAGCACTGATTATCAGTGTGGAATGAATGCTAAGGAGTTAAGTTTGGTTCCGGATCTAGTGCTCCCTCCGAAGTTCAAAGTGCCAGAATTTGAAAAATACAACGGAACCAACTGTCCTGAGGCCCACATCACGATGTTTTATCGGAAGATGACTGGTCATGTCAATAATGATCAGTTGTTAATTCATTGTTTCCAGGACAGTTTGACTGGGACTGCGGCCAAATGGTACAATCAGCTGAGTCGCACCCAAGTCAAATCATGGAAAGACTTAGCACAGGCCTTCGTGAAGCACTATGGCCATGTGAAGGACATAGCACCTGACAGGATCACATTACAGAACATGGGGAAAAAGTTGAATGAAAGTTTCAGGCAATATGCTCAGAAGTGGAGGGAAGTTGTTACGCAAGTCCAACCCCCACTGTTGGAAAAAGAAACCACCATATTTTTCATTAATAATTTGAAGGCACCTTTTATTAATCACATGCTAGGAAGTGCAACTAAGAGTTTCGCAGACATAGTGATATCCGGGGAAATGGTAAAGAATGCAATAAGGTGCGGAAAAATAGAAGTTGGAGAAAGTACAAAGAGGTCAGCCCCAAAGAAGAGAGAAAACGAGGTTGGCAATGTGAGCGGGGGTTATGCAAAACCAATCACGGTAAATGAACCAAGAGCGGTGGCCATGGGCCAGCAAGCTTCACCAAGACAAGAGCCTAATACAAAGCAAAATGCGGAGAAGCTCCAGTTTACTCTCATTTTGATGACGTACCGAGAGCTATACAAAAGTCTATTTGATGCGCACATTGTATTCCTTGTGTACTTAAAGCCATTGCAACGCCTATACCCCAAATGGTACGACGCAAGTACTCAATGTGAATACCATACGGGGATAATGTGGCACTCGATAGAGAATTGCTTCTCTTTTAAAAAGCTAGTCGAAAGGCTCATCAAAATGGGCATTGTGAAGTTCGATGATGCACCTGGTGTAGGAAATTCGTTACCCAATCACATTGATAATTGGGTGAACGCGATAATCGAGAATGCGGAAAAAAGAATCAAGTTGAATGTTGCAGAAGTAAGAACCTCGTTGAGAGAGGTCTTGAGAAGAATGGTGGAAAAAAGGTTTAATCATGCAAGATGTAGGGAGCAAATCCCGAGAAACGAGGAACTATTGTGAGTTCCACGAGGAGGAGGACCATGAGATTTAGAGGTGCAATGAATTCAGGGCCCTGGTGCAAGGTCTAATAAACGATAAGGAGCTAGAGTTCTTTGAGTTCACTAAAGGGGAGGACGTGTGCACCATAGGAAGAGAGTCGGTAAAGAAGGGCGCTGAGGTTAATCAGTCGGTGGTGATCATCTCAAGACCAAAAGTTAACGAAGCCTGGGCAAAAATGGCACCGAGAGTTGTAATTTAGAAACCCGTGGCATTTCCTTATAAGGATAGCAAAAGGGTGCCCTGGAATTACAACTGTAATGTGACATACTCAGGAAAGGAGAGTTTGATCGGCATGCCAAATACTAAAGTCGAACCTGAAAAAGGGAAGTCCCTGATGATTGAACAGGGGGGAAAAAGGTCAAAACCACTGGTTAATGAGCCGGTAATTGAGAATGAAGCAAAAGATTTTTTGAAATTTCTAAAACACAGCGAGTACAGTGTTGTGGAACAGTTGCACAAGCAGCCTACACGTATATCGGTACTGGCTTTGCTTTTAAACTCGGAGATACACCGTAATACGCTGATGAAGGTATTGAATGAAACTTATGTCGCCGATGACATTTCGGTTAACAAGCTAGACCGCCTTGTCGGCAACATAAGCGTTGATAACTTCATTTCTTTCAGTGATGATGAGATACCGCCAGGGGGCATGGGATCCACCAAGGCTCTGCACATCACTACCCGATGCAAAGGGTATATGCTATCGGGGGTATTAATTGACAATGGATCGGCACTGAATGTTTTGCCCCTATCCACTTTGAACAGGTTGCATATAGATAGCTCTCATATAAAAACATGCCAGAACATAGTGAGAGCATTAGATGGCATCGGAAGGAAAGTAATGGGAAGGATTAAGATACCCCTTCTGATCGGACCAAATACGTACGAGGTAGACTTCCTCGTGATGGACATCAGACCCTCTTATAATGGTTTATTGGGGAGGCCATGGATTTACTCCGCCGGAGCAGTACCATCATCATTGTACCAAAAGCTAAAGTTGGTGACAGAGGGTCGGCTGATAACTATAAATGCAGAGGACTTTATCGCATTCATTACTAGTGATGAGCCGTACATAGAAAATGATTTTGAGACGATAGAGTGTTCCTTTCGGTCATTAGAGTTCGTAAATGCAACTTTCATCATCGAATGAGGCAAGGTCCAAGTGCCAAAAATATCCAAAGCTACGTGGATGAGCCTACGACTGATGGTAGGAAAAGGAGCATTGCTTGGGAAGGGACTCGAAAAATACCTCCATAGACGGGCCAAAAATGACGGGTTTGGTTGACAAGCGCGATCGTTTTGGCTTGGGGCATAGGCCAGACGCCAAACAGAGGAAGGAGTAACTGGAGAGGAAGCAAGAGAGACAAAAGGCATGATTAAGTGGGGCTGAGCTCAAATGGGGATCAATGACTTTTTCCCATATATCGAATGCATTCATATCGGGAGGAATTATCCATCCTGAACCGAGGATGACAAGAGAAGGAATGGCTGAAGATATAATGAAAACTTTGAGCATCAACGTCGTATTTGAAGAAGGATCGAAGGAATGAAACTTAGCGAGCATTCACCCCTATGAGCCTGGAAGTGTTCTGAACAACTGGACTGCGGAGGAAATTCCTGTAGTGTTTAGAGCTAACACAGAGTAATGTCCAAAATACACTTGTTGTTTTAAGCCTAGAAACAATAAGAATCTTTTGTAAAATAGGCTCATGTTCAAACATCTTTATTTTCAATAAAAAAATGCATTTTTGTGTTTCATTCCGGACAAATATTTTTTTATTTAGTCTCTCATTTCATTCATAATCATACCATGCAAATAAGTTATTCTTAGATTCATTGATTTCTTTGGGTATTCTTTCGTGCCTACAATAAGTCCCCAAATATCGATGTCATGAGCAACACTGCTATGGACCCAAAACTCCCTTGTGAACGAGACATGTGCTTAGAGGTATCTCAGGATTTTACAGATGACGGAGATTGTAGTTTATCCCCGGATTTGTTAAGGATGGTAGAGTGGGAAGAGAAGTTGATTCTACCTCACAAAGAGATAATTGAGAATGTGATTCTAGAAGAGGGGAAAGAGATGAAAATTGACACTTGCATAAATGAGGAAACAATGCAGGATCTCATTAAACTTCTGCTGGAGTTCAAAGATGTCTTCGCATGGTCATATCAAGACATGCCTAGGTTAAGCGCCGATATTGCGGTACATCGTATCCCTCTAAAAGGAGAAAGTAAGCTGGTTCAACAAAAGCTCTAAAGGATGAGACCTGATGTTGCATTAAAAATAAGAGAAGATGTGAAGAAGCAATTTGATGCTGGGTTCTTACAAGTGGTGAATTACTCAGAATGGGTAGCCAATGTCGTCCCTGTTCCTAAGAAAGATGGAAAAGTATGGATGTGTATAGATTACAGAGACTTAAACAAGGCTAGCCCAAAAGACAACTTCTCTCTGCCTCACATCGACACTTTGGTGGATAACACAGCAGGTTATTCATTGTTCTCCTTCATGAATGGTTTCTCTGGATACAATCAGATAAAGATGAATCCTGAAGATATGGAAAAACCACATTCATAACCTTGTGAGGAACTTTTTGTTACAAGGTGATGCCATTCGGGTTAAAGAATGTGGGAGCAACATACCAAAGAGCCATGGTAACCTTGTTTCATGACATGATGCACAAGGAGATCGAGGTTTACGTCGACGACATGATCACGAAATCCCGAATGGAAAATGAGCATGTTTAGGTTTTGAGGAAACTATTTTTGAGGTTGAGGAAGTTTCAGCTAAAGCTCAATCCAACCAAATGTACTTTCGGGGCTAGGTCAGAAAAATTGCTTGGTTTCATAGTCAATGAAAAGGGAATTGAGGTCGACCCGGATAAAGTTAAGGCTGTACAAGAATTGCCTTCGCCGCGCACTCAAAAGGAGGTTCGAGGTTTTCTAGGAAGATTAAATTATATTGCCCGGTTCATTTCGCAATTGACTGAGAAATGTAACCCGTATTTCGTCTTCTTAAGAAACACAATCCAAGCATTTGAGACGATGAATGCCAGAAAGCTTTTGACAGAATTAAACAATACTTGTCAAATACTCCAGTATTAACGCCACCCAGTCCTGATAAACCATTGATTCTGTATTTGACGGTATTCGATAATTCAATGGAATGTGTGCTCGACCAACACGATGAGACAGGAAGGAAGGAAAGGGCGATATATTACCTCAGTATGAAATTTATTGAGTGTGAAATGAGTTACTCCATAATTGAGAAATTAAGTTGCGCCTTGGTCTGGACAACTCGGAAGTTGAGGCAGCACATGTTGTACCACACGACTTGGTGAATCTCGAAACTAGACCCTCTTAAGTACATGATGGAGTCAACCGCTCTGAATGGAAGAATGACCCGATGGCAAATTTTGCTCTCCGAATTTGACATAGTCAATGTGAACCAGAAAGCTGTGAAGGGGAGTGCAATAGCAGATTTTCTAGCCAGCAGAGCTCTAGACGATTACGAGCCCTTGAGCTTTGATTTTCCTAATGAAGATCTGATGTTTGTAGCGGCTACTGAGGAAGATACCCTAGAAGATCGTCCTTTGAAATTGAACTTCGACGGAGCGTCAAATGCCGTTGGTAATGGTGTTGGGGCAGTCTTGATATCCCCAAGTGGAGATCATTATCCATTCACTTGCAAGTTGGATTTTGACTGTACAAACAATATGGCAGAATACGAAGCATGTATCATGGGAATTCGAGCAGCCATAGACTGCAAAATCAAGGTGCTAGAGGTATATGGTGTAACATCCTGAAATAGGGCCTAAACGGAATAGTGGTTGCGAAACCACAAATCCGAGTCAGTAAAATATTTTAATATTATTTTCAGTGCTTATAATGTGTGAATTATTATGTGTGAAATTTTCGTGAATTAATTTTATTGTTAGTGTGCTTAATTTAAAGAAAAGGACCAAATCGCATAAGTGGTAAAAGTAGCCTTATAGCTTGATTAAGTGGTTGAATTGATGTGTTTATCTATAAGGGAGGACTTAAGTTATAAATTGTTCATTTGATAGCATAGTGGACGGCATCATGGCTTTAATTTTACATTATTTTGTTGTTATAAGCATAAAACATATGCTAAAGTTATATATATTATAATATAAGATAATAATAAAGATATGACAAAAAAAAAGAAGCCATTATCTTTCTCCTTGGCCGAAAGTAAGAAAAAAAGGAAGAAAGTTGTTAGTGGGTGGAAATAATGTATAATAAGTAAAGTTAAAATATAAGTAATAATATGTATATATTATATCATAGATTAAAAAAAAAAAAAAGAACAACCATGCAAGTTCTTTGTTTCTGCCGAAACTAAAGAACATAAGAAAGAAAAGAAAGCTTTAAGAGTTTGGCAACTTATTAAGCTCAATCAAGGTATGTAATCAGCTCGGTTTTTGATAATTTTTACGTTTTTGAGATCGTTGCTATGAGATCTACAAAACCCATGCTTGAATTTTTGATTTTGGTGAATATTTTGAATTATGCATTGTTGAGAACTTGTGATTTTTGATGATTGATGGTAGATTTTGCATGTTTATGAGTAGAGGAATGATTTTTATTAAGTGATTTTCGGTAAAAACGAGCTAATTAGTAAAAGTTGTTATTGTTCATAAGTATGTGTTATAGTAAGAATTTGAAGTTGCTATAGAAGGGAAAAATGTTCAGCATGCTAGAAAACATAAGAATAAGGGCTGAAGTTTAATTTTCGACCCTAGGGGCAAAATTGTAAATATGTAAAAGTTTAGGGGTAAAATTGTAATTTTGCCAAAGTTAGAGTTAAGGACTGTTTTGATAAATGTGAGTATTAAATAAGCTAAATTTGCTATTATAGATCAAGAAGAACGAATTCCAGAGTTAGACCGGGGAAAGAAAAAGATAGTGGACTAAATCGATATAGTTTATCGATTTTGTTTCGAGGTAAGTTTGCAGTAAATAAATGCAATATTCTATTGTTTTACATTTAATATTATTAAATTCCAGCATTTACATATTTATTCTGTAAATTTATTATTAAAAGACTCAAGTATGAATTGACGGAAAAGCTATCTCAAAAAGTTCCGGTTGAACCTTAGGAATGTGTAGGATACAAATGTCATGACATTAGGGTTTAAGGAAATCATGTAAGACCATGTCAAGACATGGCATTGATAAGTTACTATAAGGCAAAGGTCCCATGTAAGACCATGCCAAGGCATGGCATTGGTGAGTTCACAAGGCAAGGATACCACGTAAGACCATGTCAAGACATGTCAATGGTTAAGTTTCATAAGGAAAGGTACCCGCGTATCCTTAGTATTCCAAGTGGTTCAACGGGAAAATTCAAAGAGTAAACCAAAGTAAAGGTAAGACAAGTTCAAGCTAAAAAGGTAAGTTAAGACAAGTTCAAGCTAAAAGTAAAGGTAAGACAAGTTCAAGCTAAAAAGGTAAGTTAAGACAAGTTCAAGCTAAAAAGGTAAGGTAAGATAAATTCATGTTAAAAAGGTAAGGTAAGATAAGTTCATGTTAAAAGGCAAGGTAAGAATACAAGTTTAAGTATATTGAGTTAAAAGCTTAAGTGATCTTGATAAGAAAAGAATAAGATAATTCATTAAGAATGTTGTTATCTATTTACATGTAAACTTACTAAGCTTTATGCTTACTCCCATTCTTTATTTTTTTTATAGTATTACAAGCCAACTCGGGGATCGAAAGGACGTCAGAGATCGTTACACACTATCAAAGGATTATATTGGTATTTTGTGACTCGAACGTTTTAAGTAATGGCATGTATAGGGACTTAGCCATTTTATGTGTGTGACCTTATGATATGGCTTATTATGGACTTGTAAATGCTTGGTAATGATTAGCCATTAAAATGGTTAATTAAGAACATGTTTTGGATGTTATGATATGCCTAGTTCTTAGTTATTTTAAAGAAATTATGTAATTATATGCAGGGGAATAGTTGGACAGCAGCAGTGACGTGATTTTGAAAAATCACCAAAAATAGTAGAAATTGAATTAGGTTGTACATGAGATATAGAATTAAAACTTATTGAGTCTATTTTCATATAAAGAAAACGGTGTAGGAAAAAGAGTTGTATATTATGAGATAATTAATATTTAGTGAAGAGAGGTCAGAACTGTCAAACTGTGTAACAGGGGAGACTTTAACTAATAATCTGTACTAATTTGCTGCACCAAAAATTCTGGAAAAATTATAGTAAGAAGATATATGAGTCTAGTTTCAGGGAAAATTTACGGATCTTGATTTCAAGTTTCGTAACTCGAGTTATAATTAATTTAGTGAACATGACGCAGACAGATAGTTTCAATTTTTATGCCCAGAACTAGTAAGTTAAGTCTAGTAATGCCTCGTGCTCGACTCCGGCAACGGTCTCGGGTAAGGGGTGTTACATATGGAGATTCTGCGTTGGTGATCTATCAGCTCAAAGGTGAATGGGAAACGAGAGGTCCCAAATTGATCAATTATCGAAAGTTAGTTTTGGAGCTAATTAAGGAGTTTGATAATATCACCTTCTTCTATCTCCCGCGTGATGAAAACCAGCTGGCTGATGCCTTGGCCATATTAGCTTCTATGATCAGAGTAAATGAACAGGAAGGCATGAAGCCTATCCAAATGAGTATCTGTGAGGCTCCGACTCACTGCTGCAATATCGACGAAGAGGAGAGAGATGGTCATTCTTGGTATCATGATATTCTGTGATATGTGAAGAGCCGTGAATACCCTGATCAAGCAACTGAAAATGATAGGAGAACATTGAGAAGACTGGCCAATGACTATGTCTTAGACGGAGAAGTTCTGTATAAAAAGAGGAAGAACCAGGTGCTGTTAAGATGCGTTGACGTTATTGAGGCTAAGAAAATTTTGGAAGAGGTCCATGAAAGTGTCTGCGGGACGTATGCCAATGGGTTTACAATGGCCAGGCAAATCATGAGATTCGGGTATTACTGGTCCACAATGGAAGGCGATTGCATCCGTTACTCCAAGAAGTGCCACAAGTGGCAGATTTATGGAGACAAAATCCATTTGCCTCCTTCACCTCTTCATGTTATGACTTCTCCATGGCCTTTCTCAATGTGGGGCATGGACTTCATTGGGCCAATTTCGCCGAAGGCTTCTAATAGACATCGATTCATTTTCGTGGTCATCGATTACTTCTCCAAATGGGTAGAGGCAGCTTCATATGCCAATGTCACGAAGATGGTAGCTAGCAAATTTTTGAAGAGGGAGATCATATGCCGCTATGGTATGCCGAAAAGGATCGTATTTGACAACGTGTTGAACTTGAACAATAGCGCGACAGCAGAAGTCTGCAGTCAGTTCAAAATTAAGCACCACAACTAGTAGCCATATCGCCCGAAAATGAATGGTGCAGTTGAGGCAGCTAATAAAAATATCAAGAAAATTGTGGGGAAAATGACTGAGACCTACAAAGATTGGCATGAAAAGTTACCGTTTGCCCTCTATACCTATCGAACATATGTTAGAACTTCTACCGGGGCAACACCTTTCTCGTTAGTTTATGGGATGGAGGCAGTTTGGCCCATTGAAGTTGAAATTCCTTCTCTCTGGGTTTTATCAGTGTTGAAGTTGGATGAAGCGGAATGGATCCAATCTCGGTACGATCAACTGAATCTAATTGAGGAAAAAAGGTTAAAAGCCATTCGTTATAGTCAAATGTACCAGAAGCGAATGATGAGAGCTTACAATAAAAAGTCCACCCTAGAGTATTCCATGAAGGAGACTTGGTATTGAAAAAGATCTTCCCTATGCAAAATGACTTCAGAGGAAAGTGGATGCCTAATTGGGAGGGGCCTTATGTTGTAAAAAAGGCCTTTTCTGGAGGGGCATTGATACTAGCCGAGATGGACGGCAAGAGTCAGCCAAACCCAGTTAGTGCGAACTCAGTCAAGAAATACTTCGCTTAAGAAGGAAAATGGGCCAAGGAGAAAACCCGCAAAGGGCGTCTTGAGTACAAAAAAAAATGGAGAAGCCAATGTAAAAACCCGAAAAGGGCACTTTGAGACCAAATGAGCTTTGAATTAAAAACACGTAAGGGGCAATTCAAATTTTTGACAAAGTACTACAGATCTCCTAGACACATGTTGAACTTAGAATGGTCTTTAAAAAGTTCGTACAAAGAAGTTCATGCTGTGATAACTAGGGCACTAATTCCACGCTCACTCATTTTTGTACCTTAGCAAAATTTGCTTCCTTTGCTCAATCCATTTTTTACGGATTCTGCCCCGAATAAATTTCAGTTTTATTCATCTCTATAATCTTTTTCAAGCATTTCATATTGAAATAATGATTAATGAACGCTTTCACGAAAGCTGTTTTGCATATTACTCTGAAAAGTCTCTAAATATTACAAGAATCTAAAATATGACAATTATTTAGAACTCACCAAGCCTAAAGGGCCAGAAACACTTGAGAGATAAGGGTCTAAGCAATGACCACATCTTCAGATTCTCTGTTGAAAATATCAGCTGAACAAGAAGACACACGTCAGGGATATCACCTTAACAAACGGTGAGCAATGATAGCCCAAATGTTAAAAATGGATCATTCTCATGACATTTTGCATTCATTCATATAACATTCATAATACATCTGGTTAGGAGCATTTTCCAATCATGACATCCTAATCATTTGGCATAAGCATAGACCCCATAAAATCAATTCTACAGGTAGGTTCCCCAGAGCACGATGTAGCAAAATTGATTAGAATTACAGAAATTACAGGTCTTATCTCCATGTATCGGCAATGGAGCAGACTGAAGATTGTAGATCTTGTCTCTTCGAGATAGCAGTGGGACAAATTGAAGTGGGAGAATCTTATCTCCATGTAACTGCAATGGAGCAAATTTAGGCCACCAGCTTTATCCCCCTAAGCAGTAGTGGAACAGGCTAAAAATTACAAGCCTTATCCCCATGTATCGACAATGAAGCAAACTGAAGATTATAGATCTTTTCTCCCTAAGCAGTAGTGGAGCAGATCGAAGACGGTGAATCTTACATTCATATAGCAATGGAGCAGATTTAAGCCACCAGCCTTATCCCCCTAAGCAGTAGTGGAACAAGCTAAAAATTACAAGTCTTATCTTCATGTATCGGCAATGGAGCAGACTGAAGATTATAGGTCCTGTCTCCTAAGCAGTAGTTGAGTAGATCGAAGGCGGCGAATCTTACATCCATATAGCAATGGAGCAGATTTAAGCCACCAGTCTTATCCCCCTAAGCAGTAGTTGAACAGGCTAAAGATTACAGATCTTATCTCCCTAAGCAGTACTGGAGCAGATCGAAGACGGTGAACCTTATATCCCTGAGCAGTAGTGGAGCAGGCTGAAGATAACAGATCTTATCTCCCTAAGCAGTAGTGGAACAGATCAAATCTAAACGAATCTTATCTCAATGAAGCAGTAATAGAGCTTTTTGAAGTAAAAATTCATGTACCCCTAAAGATGCAGTGGGTTAAAGCGAGGCTACTAGAAGAAAGGAAGCATCAAGCAGTCAAGACTCAGCAAGATGGGGCAAAATTTACCTTTTAAAGTCTTTGCTCCATTCTCGTTACACGACAACGAGCAAAGAGGGGTAGCTGTAAGGCCCAAATTTTGCCCGGGCCCATACAAAAAAAATAGTCCAAAATCCAATGTCCATTTACATCAAACCCAAACACAAGCCCAACCATCCTAAGGCCCACTAAACCCCAAAACAGATAAGAAACCCTAGCCATTGCTTTGCGCCCAACGCCGCCAGCAGCCCCATGCAAACGCCACGCATCCGCTCCTCCACATCGTGCGCGCCTCCACGCTCACGCACTCGGCCACGCCGCCCTGCACCTCCGCAGTGCGCGCCTCCACGATGTTTGCACCTACAAAACAGGGGGAAATCGATTGTAAAAAAAAAGGCTATAAAAAGTTGAAACAAAACAATGTAAGGGGGAACGATTTTTAGGAGATACGAAGGCAAAAATACACTACATTTTTTTAGAGAAAAATCAATACAAAAGAAGTAAAAGCCGATTAGCAAAGGTGTTTTTTTCTTTTCTTTTTCTTTCGAAACTGTTACATATTCTATACTTTTTTATTTTCATTTCTTTATGCCTAATATATATACATATAAAAATACAAAAAAAAAGAAATTTTTTACCTTTTCAAGCTTCGGCCGCCGTGTACGGCAGCGATGACGGCGCCGGAGCTCTCGCCAGAGGCCCTGCCGGAAATCGCCTGGGCAGAGGGGTTTTAGTGAGGCGTTCTGTTTTTTTAAAAAGAAGAGGGAGGAATGAATTTTTTTTTAAAAAAAAATGGTTTATATACGCATCTAAAATGGCGTCGTTTGGGGCTGGCTTCAATAGCCCAAAACGACGTCGTTTTACTCCCTTTGGCCCGCTCGTTGACCCGACCCAGGGAGGATCCGCGTGTTTCTGTAAAAGAGGTTATTTATTCAGTTGGTCCTTCCTCTTTGGAGGCGTGTCTCAATTAAGTCCTTTTTGATTTTAATCTGGCCCTATATTTTTACTGACTTTTTTATTTTAATCCCACAACAAACGGCACCATTTAGGAGGGCGAGAATATTTCCCATTTGGTCCTCCCCTTTTTGTGCGGGTTGCTATGGGGCCCTAATTCATTTATTTCTTTTAAAATTCGCCCCAAATTTTTATTTTAAGTTTAATTTCTTCCTTTTTCTTATTTCCTTTTATTATTTTGCTATTATTGTCATTATCTTGATTATTATTTTTATCTTTAATATTATTATTACTGTATTTATTATTATTACCTTCTTTATTATTAATATTGTTATTATTACTATTGTTATTATTATATTATTTTGTTATAATTACTATTATTTTATATTATTATCACTATTAATTTTAATATTATTACTATTTTATTATTAATACTATTTTTATTTTTACTATTACTTTTATTGTTATTTTCATTAGTATTAATATTATTATTATTACTATTATTATTACTAATTTAGTATTATCATTATTTTACTATTATGATTATTATTTTAATATTACTACTACTATTTTTTATTTTATAATTATTATTATATTTATTATTATTATCATTATTTTTATTATTATCACTATTATTTTTTTACATATATATTATTATTACTATAATTATATTTATTATTTTTATTATCAACATCATTATTGCTATTATTATTATTTCTTTTTTTTTCTTTTCTATTATTATTTGTTTATTAATGTTTTATTATTATTGTATTTTTTAATATTATTTAATTACCTTTTAAATTATCATATAGTATTTATTTGTATTGATTTACCATTAGTTTTCTTGTTATTATGTTCTTTTATTTATTTGTTTTTTTTCTTAGTATTCCATATAGATGGTGGGTTTTAAATTTTATTGTATTTTGTTTTGCCCCCATTTTTATTATTTACATTGTTACCCTTGTCTTATTCTATTATGCATGTGTACTATACCCCATCTTCCATTTTACTACAATCAAATCACATATTACTCGATGCATTAAAAATTTTCGTTTTGAAATAAGCAAACATTCTGCGTTCTAAGGTTCGAAAGAAATCGTATCCTAACTTCCTGGGTTTCGATTTTTCTCATCGAATCTAAAGAACCTATTATTTTCTTTTTAAAATCAAAGCACATGGGTCAAATAAAGACTTATTTTCGGGAACTCAAAATGTTGTGTCCTAACTCACTGGATATGACATTTTGTTATCTCGAGATAAGGATTTCCAAAATCAAGGGCAATATTTTGTATTTGGGAATTTTGAGAAATTTTGCTATAACTTATTGGGTTTCGTTTTCTCATGTGACCCAAATAATTGAATAACCTTCTTAATTTTAAACGTACGAGTTTTAAATGGCGAGAGACAAGCTTAGTTTTGAGGATTCGAAATGACGTATCCTATCTCACTGGGTATGATATTTTATTCCTTCGAAATAAGCAGGTCTCAGCATCTGGTTTAATTTATTCAATTTTTTTTACAGAGAAAGGGATCCTATTTTAAAATCTTTTCAATTTTTCGACATTAGAACATTAAATAATCAATTTGGTACCAATTTTGGGCGTCACGAGGGTGGTAATCCTTCCTTGTGCGTAATCGACTCCCGAACCTGTTTTTCTAAATTTCGTAGACCAAAACTATCGTTTTAATAAATCAAAATGTTTTAACGATCAATCTTAAGGTGACCCGATCACACCTCAAAAAAAGATTGGTGGCGACTCCCTTTTCATTTTAAAAGTCGACCCCGTTTTCCAAACAAAAAAAAGGGTTTCGACATGGAGAATATGGACTAAGTCCACAACTTGACACATTGTACAATATTAGTATTTGAACTTAACCAAACAAGTTTAACTATTACTGTTTGAGTTAGGACTAAAATTTCAAATTTCGAAATGTACATGGACTAAATTTAACCAATTCGAAAAGTACATGAATTAAATTCGATCAAATTAAAGTACAAAGACTAAATCCACAACTTTTGAAAAATACAAGGACTAATAGCATAATTTAAATTTTATATTATATAGTATTAAAATATATGTTTTTGTTAGAACATCTTTAGTCATACTTCGAAGATGCAAGTATGTTGCAATAGACTTTCTATTTGTTGTTTACGTCTGGCCTAAACCAATTTTCATATTTTGAGTGTTGCTTATTTTTTATGTGTAAGATATTTATTGAGTGATTTTTATCACATTTTTTATGCAAAGAATTAGGAATTTTTATAAGAGGAAACTAGAATAATTATGTAGTTTTAAGAGTCCTTGAATTATAGGATTTTATGTCTTCTTTTTTTTGTGATTATCCTTTGACTTCAATATGAGACTTTGTAAGAGTTTATTTGGAAATAGATCTTGATTAGATTATGGAGGATTATTTGGAAAGATATTGAATGTGAGATTACGTAAGAGGTTATTTGGAAAGAAGTTTGTTCTTCTAGAGTGGTGTAGCTTGGAGCTAATATTGGAAGGCACTATTCTGTCTATTTTGAAAAGCTTTCTTTAGGGCTTTTTTGAGAGCTTATTATACACATCTTTGAGTGTGTTTATTAGCCTTATATAGGGAGGTTTGGGTAGAGAGTGAGTGCCCACAAATAGTAAGATCTTTGTTGTTACAATTATCTTTTGGTGAGCTTGGGTAGATTGAGTTGATTAGCAAAGTTTGTACTATGGAAAGTTTGTATGGTGGATTCGTTATCTAAGCAAGGCCCCACAAAGGTAGGTTGTTGAATTGAACCGCGTCAACAAATCATTGCTCTCCATCTTTTATTTATCTTCTTTTTTTCTTATCGCAACTGTCAAACAAAACTTTCGTTGCAGCACTAACTGCATTTGCCAACTAATACAGGCTATTTACTGGACTAAATATAACTTTCAATTGGTATTAGAGCCACATATCGAACATAAAGTCCAGAAAGCTATGGAGGCCATAAGAGAAAAAAGTTCTACCCTTAGTCCACCTTTATTGATCAATGCTTCAAATTATACCTATTGGAAAGCTCAAATAAGGGTAATTGTGAAATCCATTGATGAGGGAACTTGGATAGCTAGAGAAAGCCTACAACCACTAATAAAAATGGGGTTGTGTCTTTGAAGGTAATGAGTAGTTACACTGCTGAAAAAGAAAGAGTTGTTAATTGGAACTCAATGTTATTTTTTAATTTTTTTGACATTGAGAAACTAAGAATAATATTGATGTATGATTCAACAAAGAAAGTATGGACTATCTTGAAAAACCAATATGAATAACAACCTTTGTAAAACTATCAAAGCTTCAAATACTTAATATCAGGTTTGAAATTTTAAAAATGAATGAAGATGAAAATATTTATGAATTTTATACTCATTTGTGTGAGATTTCTAATGGAGCTTTTTGTCTTGGTGAGTGTTTTTCCAAGGAGAAACTGGTATAGAAAACGCTTCGAATATTACTTGAAAGTTTTTCCATAAAAGTGACCATAATCGAAAAAGCCAAGGATATTACCTCCATGTGGCTAAATGAGCTTGTGGGTTCTCTCAGAACCATTGAATTAATCCATAAAAGGCTAAAGAAGAAATAGTAACACTTGAAAAAACATTACGTTCATTATTTAACCTATTGTTGCAACAATAGTTTCGTTTGCTACCAGTTTAGAAGACTTGGAAGAAAAAGTGCACTCTTGTCAAAGAACTTTACTCGAGCACTCGGAAGGCTATCCATGAAAAATAACAATGTTGATGGTGGGATAAACTTCCCAAAGAGCAAGGGGAAGGCAATGGTTAAAGATGAAGAACCTTGTAAAAAGAAAGACATTCATTGTTATGATAGGAAGGATTTAATCACATTGAACATGAGTGTGCTAACACTTTAAATAAATCTTTCACAATGACTTAGAGTGATGAAGAAGCAGGGGGTAAAGACTCTGAAGATGATGATGAAATTTGTAACTATGTAGCTTTTACAACTACTATGGATCTCATGTTGCAACATCATCTTTGCTAGTAAGGATTGTGATGATTCTTTTGGTAGTATTGAAAAGACTTACAAGGATATGATAAACAAATAGGCCTGGTGGTTCAATTAAATCATGCCTTGTCAAAATCATTCCCCAGTTAATGCGATTTGATTTCTATCATGCTAGTCAAATTGAGAAAGTTACTTTTGTTTTGTTATTCACATCTACTCTTATTAGGCAATAAAGACCCAAAACCCATATGTTTCATCTCCTATGTGGCAGAGTGACAATAACACTAGAAGATGTAGTGTTGTTGACGAGACTTCTAATGGATGGACATTTTATAAAGAGAAGTTTTGATCATTGTCTAGGGTAGGTCATTTATCGAGCATTTGGAACAGGTATCAACCTTAAGTCTTATTTTCAAAGGCTTTAAAACAAGTAAAACTAGTTGAAGATATGCTTCAAGCATCTTTTACAAAATCTAGCAGTAGATGATATTGATCATCATGCTAGAGCGTACATTTTTTTGTTGACAAATGTATGTTGTTTTTTGAAAAGTATGACAACTTAGTTCATACCATTTACCTCCCATTGCTATCAAATTTTCAAATGGTCGATACATATAGTTGGTAATTTTCCATTTTGGCATGACTATACAAGGCGTTATGCAAGGCCCGTAGAGTGTCAAGCAAGGAAGTAAACAATTTCCTTTCAAGTTTACAATTGTAGGAGGAGGTATCGACTTTCTTGGATTGCATTTATACCCCTTCAAGCTCTCGATTTCTTTCTTGCTAGAAGGTAAGAGTAGAATCCAAAATCATAAAATCTATAACTTTCTAAATGTGTTATTTTTATAGGTAAAATTTATTATGACATTTTATATTTTATAGATGGTCTAGGCATCGAACTATATAACTTACTAGAAAAGTAATTTGTTAACGATACAAGCAGCAATTGATGCACAATCTAATGATTCAGTAATTTATGTTTAATATTGTTGAGTTTATTTTGCTTTAATTAATATCACATCATAATGGAATTTAAATGCAATATTTTTTTTTCAATTTATGTGGATATCATACCAAGTAGAACAAATTATAGTCATATTAGCATCGAAGGCACTTGCACACATTCAAGTTTTTAACCTGTGCATGTTGTTTATATGATTTTGCATTGAGCGACGTTATTATAATCAAGCATTTTGATGGTTTGAGATAGTCCAACAAATTTTAGCAGATCCAAAGAACATAGATCACTAGCATCCAATAGATTTGCATTTGGGAAGGAGCATAATTGGTCAATTAGATCTGTCGAGCACATCACACATTAGACCAATCATCTTCAACATAGGCCACAAGCTGCATTTTTTTTATCAATCATGGTAATTTTGCAGCATCTCAGATTTTATGTGGAATAGTCTATAGTGAACGATAAACCTTATATGTATCCATAAGAATAGGCTCATGTACATTAGATTGAACATCTATTTTGCAATGTTGAAAGAGGAACATGAAAGTGCAAATCCAACCTATCATTGTAGGCCAATAGGGAGGAGGGAGGAATCTACTGATGTGTTGTGCCATAGGTGTACCTATCAATGAAGCTAGTAAAAATGGTTGCAATCAAGACAGAGGTTGAGATCACGACCAAAAGCATTCCTATTGAAGATGCCCTAACTATTATACCCGTGAAGCTGACAAAGGTTTTAACTTTTCAAATATAAAAGTTGATCTTGGATTTGTTGAGATCATGGATGAAGATTCAATGTACCAACTAGATGAGCAATGATGTTTTTGATATTATGATGTATTACTTGAAGTAGATAATTTTATATATTCATGTATAGTTCAAATATTTAATGCAATAAGGATTATGAATATTGGTAATTGAATATAATTTAAGATAATATACACAATTATATCATTTTCCTTCTATTAAGAGGGAACTCCCATGATTGGGAATGGAAGGACACTAACCATGACATCCATATCCATACCCATGTTTGTAGATGCAGGTAGCAACTGTTAATCTTGATGACCAGTTCTCATATTGTCCTGCAAAATGCCCCATACAGATATGCCAAAGTCGCAAAACCCCAATTGTATCTATCTGACTGTTTTAAAAAACTCCAATAGAAAAATATACATTGTGTTCCTCCTACCATCCAAAGCATTAAAGCTCTAGCATATCAATCCATCTCCTTCATTGTTGCATGTGATTAAAGGGCCTTTGTGACTATATATATTTCACATGATTTTCATTTAATTTGTTTTTGTTGTTATCCTTAAAAGGGGTGACAACCAAAATTGGATAGCACTTATACTTTACATTGATGGTGCTAGAACCTATGATGATTTGACAACCCCTTAAATTTGATACCCATAAAAATTAAAATAACCTTAAAACAACATATTCTAATAAATAACTTTTTGAAAGTGGTTATTTGCATAAATAATATTAAAAAACACTATATTTTGGTAAAATAAACTACACTCTCACGAGTTTCAAGAGCTTATTTTAACAAATACAAATGAAAAAAAAAAAAAGAGAGTTAAAAACATAATAATATTTTGATTTCATCCGATGTGAATGGAACATAAAAAAGAAACTTATTATTAATGTATTGATTTTTTTGGTTTTACCTTTTAGCCTAAAGTATGTTATATTTATTACAAATTTTGATACATTAAATCGTATTTTCTTTTATTGTTATATTTAATATTTTATTATATTTTTTTTGGGATTCCCTCATAAAAGGTTGGATACATTGGAAGTAAAATTTCAGTTTCAATTACAAAAATTTTATGGTGTTTGAAGTACTTAAAAGAACAGTTGAAACTTTACGTGAGACAAAAGATTTTGGTTTTGTGTAATTTTGTGGTACGTACATTCACATCCACATAAAAACCAAGTGGGCTCAAACAAAAAGACTAGGATCCCACTACATCTACTCACTGCCACGGCATCTGGGACCTGCCTCTTTTGGTCCTTAGCTGCTATGGTAATCAATTAAGCAAATTTATGTTGTTATTTATTTTTATTGTTATTAAAAGTTTGTTTAGTTAAATTTAAGAAATGTAATCTATTTTTATTTTAAAAATATTTTTTATTTTTTTCTTTTAAAAAAATTTTAATAAACAAAAATAAAAATTTATTCTTTATAATGAAAACTTATTCGGTAACTGTTTTTTTAAACATCAGAAATAAAAATTTATTCTTCATAATGAAATATATTACATGCTCAAGTGCACTTGCAACCTTAAGAAATCTACAAAAAATTCAGACTCAATTCAAATAATTATTTAATAATGAGTATAAAACTGAACTCAAACTCTCATGCCTATAAAAAAACACTTTTGCCATCAAATTAAAAAATAATTTAAGGGTAAAAGCACATAGATATTATTTTTGAAATTTGTACACCCAATACACACACTACTAATGTTTATTAATGGTTTGAGTGTTTTGGTACGAAATACACTAGAGGTTTAAAATAAGTCATGAAAACCTTTAAATAATAATAGTAATAATCGCATAGTTATTATTTATGGTGCATTTTTATTCATTTTCCTCTCATTTTTACTTAAAATTAATGAATATTTAATTATTCAAAAATTATATTAAAGTGCTATAAAATTAAATTATGTTTAATTTCAAGTAAAAATAAGTATTTGGGAACTTGATTAAAAACAAAAACAAAATTGAAGTAGTGATTATCGAATTTGAAAAAAGAAAAGATCCACAGGCGGCCGACAAAAAACAAATCCCAAATTAATGTTTTCTTCCTTCGCATCCATTCCACCAAACATCTTCACAAATTTGTGGTGGTTGATGTTGTTCCTAATTATTTAAATTTATTGAATGTACTTGTAATTGTATTTAAAATAAGTTTATGTATTTTTTGAATTTAGTTTTTAATTTAAAATTACAATTAAATTCAGATTTATAAAATAAAAACAAAACTTTTGAAGCAGTTAAATCAGTTTCCCAAAGATTTAAAAAATAATAAAGTCAAGGTAGAATTATAAATTCAAATACTCATATTTGTTACCTCTACACTTATCTAGTTTTAAATAAGCCAAAAAATGTAGTAAAACTAGTAAATCGTCTCCAAAGTGGCCTCCCAATGGAACCCAAGAAATGGTTTAATTTTCTTTTCTTGAAGGAACAGCACAATAATGCTCTTGGTTGCCAACCACCGCCGATTACACTATCTAACGCGTTCAATCAATATGATTACATTTTAATATGTATAAATTATTATCATGTACACATTGAAAACAAAAATACAGGATACATCAGTAGCAATCATTGTAACATTTGCAGGATTCAATTAAAAAAAAAAAAACACCCAGAAGCCTGCTTATGAATAACCCAGCTAATAACGATAATGATGTATAAAAATGGGGAAATTGAGATCTTCCAACATCAAAATTGGAGGGTGGATCCATTTTTATCCACTTCCATAACGAAACTCTTAGATTAGTTTCATATCAAAACCTATAGCAGAGCCCCCTCTTTTTGGAGCATTATCCGATTATTATCTGCTTTGTTCAAGATACCAGACAGTTCCATGGTTCTGATGAACATGGAATCGTTCAAGGAAGGTGATTGTAAACTACTTGATGATAATTCACCAGCTGATACTAGTTTCATCACCTCAGACTCATCCAAACCTTTGGCAGGGCCAAGGCTGCATTCATCCGATCCGTGCTTTGCCAATGCAGCTTTGAATTTCTTGATCTGCAAACATAATATATGTCAAACACTTAATAATACGAAATGAAAGAATGCTATACCGAAAAGCTTACCGTAGCATTGGTGCAGCTGAAGCTGCTGACTCGCCCTTCAGCACCTTTATAGAACCTAAAGAAGGGTAAGACATGAATATTGAGACATTGACACATCTTCTTCAGTTCTTCATAGTTAACTTCAAGGAAAATCGCATTTGGATTCTGTTCAGCCAGTTGACAGATCTGATACAAACATAAACCAGCCACCAACAAACCTTACACACACGAAAAATAAACCAAGACATTTTTTTATTTTTTATTTTGTTAAAAATCTTACACACAAAAATACCTTAGGATGGAGGGCTTTGCAACCACCACAACCGGGTGAATAGAAGTCGATAATGACCAATCGATCACCAGCATTTTGTAAGGAACATACAAGTTCTTGAGCAGAGTGGATCTTCACCATGTTGGGTTTAAGGTTTTTTTCCCACCATCTCATACATCGGCTCACACAGGTAGTTTCAGCCTGGGGAAAAAAAATCAACTGCTTTAAACATCAGCTTCCAGACCAACCTATTAAAACAAAATGAACCCAGAAAAGAAAAACCTTTGAAATCCAAAAGTAAAGCAAGGTTTTTTGACATACTTGAACAGAGAATTTGTTTTCAGGTTTGGTGGTGCAGTTTCTTGAACCATTCTGATCTGGGACAACAAGTGGTTTCCCCCAAAAATCAAAGGTTAAAGCAGGAAACTTTTTTGATGATGAAGAAGCCTTGGAATCTAAAGAAGTGGATGATGTCGAAAACCAGGAAGCTTTATTGGAATGGGAGCTCAACATAGTCTCATTGAATCCAGAAAAATATGAACCACACTTCAATGAAGAAGAAGCCATTACGCAGTTGTCAAAATGAACCAAAAGTGAAGATTTTGAACAAAATAATGTGCTCTGTTTTTTCCCCTCGGGATGGTTGAAGAGAGAGAAAGAAAGAAGGTTGAAAAGGAGGAGAGGGTGTTGGTGTGGATATAAAACGGAAGTGAGTCGAGTGGGGTCAAAATGATTTGGATTTAAGGTTATCCAATTTGTTTTCCTTTTGCTTTTAATTTTAAAAAAATCATAATCCAAATTGTTTTGTATTGATTGGGAAATATGTAAACCAAATATTTTGGTGTATGATTGCCACCGAATTTCATGATAATCAACTAACTAGTTCTGAAATTTTGAGGATAATGAGAACTTCTTCTTTTTAATGTTTAATTTCAACTCTTTCAGCAAAACTAACTATCAATTTACACTCAAATTCTCAATCTTTAAACACTTCTTTTTTGCTTTTAAATACAGCTGCTCTCATTTCTCCACATAATTTCTCTTATATTTCTCTCCTTTTCTTAACCTCAATTTTTCTTTTTATTCCATCCAAATATATAAAAAAAAATTCATTTTAAGCTCTCAAAATAAAATGTTTGCTGTTTAAGCACTCACGTTATATAGTTCTGCCATTTTGGTCACTTCCATTAAAATCACAAATAGGCATAAGATTTAAAAAATCGATTTAATAATAAATTTACCCATTAACTTTATATATTATATCAATTTAGTTATAAATTTAAAAAACAAAATTTACAAATAGTGATTTTAATTCTAAAAGAATTAAAGGAATATATAAAAATACATAAATATTTTCAGAAATATAATAATAAATTTTAATTTAATATTAATATTAATATTAATATTAATATTAAATAAAAATAATTATATTAGTATTAAATAAAAAAATCCCCCACTCAAAATAATTTTGTATTATTATATATTTTTAAAAAATATTTACATATCATTATATATTTCTTTGAATTTTTTAGAATTATGACCAAATTGAGACCATTCATAAATTTTGAGAGTTAATTTTTTAAACTTATGACTAAATTGATATAATATGTAGAAGTTAAGGGCTAAATTTGTTACTATCAGATTTTTTAAATTGTCACGTCAACTTGTCGTTTGTGATTTTACCGAGAGTGACCAAAAATCGAACTATGTACCATGGGTGCTTAAATTACAAACTTTTTATTTTGAGTGCCTAAAATAAAAAAATTTAATAATTAGCCGACTATTTGTGTAGTTGACCCCATTTTATCCATTATTAAAATATTTTTTGTTAGGTTAGAGAAGCGGTAAATCTTATCCAATATTTAGATTATAGTTAACCATTTGATTATATCCCAAAAACAAAATCATAGCTCAGTTACTTCAAACAATTTTTATTTTTATTTTTTTGCAATTATTTAAATATAGGTTAATTTGTAATTAAATTATCTTACTTTTCTAATTTGGCATTTAATTTTTTTTATCGTAAATGGTATTTAAACTATTTTTTTCTCAATTTAATATTTTCGTTAGTCAAACTCTGAAGTCTATTTAAAAAAAAAAAGAACTTAACCCACAAATTAGTATTTAAACTATGTATTTTTATCATTTTCATACTTAAACTTTTTTTTTATTCAAATGTACCTAAATTATTTTTTTTCAAGGTGGTACCTTTGTTAGTTCAATAATTATTTAAATCGTTAAGCCTATTTTAAAAAAATTAAAAATTGAAATGTGGCAAAAAAAAGGGCAAAAAGCATTATTTTTTCTTATATGTTTTTTTTTTCTTCCTGTAAAATCAAAATGATGGTTGAACCAGTTAGACAGCTAATTCTCGGTTTAATCAGATAAATTATTAAAAATTCATAAAATAAAATTTGAAAAAAAATCAGATAAATTCAATTCAAATGGTTTTTATAGCTTGCTTCAATTAGTTTGTATCGATTTGTGGGCCAATTGGGTTCAACCCTTATCTCCAAACCAATACCTTAGTTGGCTCTTGGTCTAGTAGATCCGGTTTTGAAAACACTAGTTTTGATAGGTGAAATAATTTTTTCAACCCAGTCAAGTTAAGCAAATAGGCAGTGAAGTTGAAAACAAAATTAATTGCCAGCGTCTAGACCTTAGGAGGGCAAATTTCGAGCATTACTGGTATTGCTAAACATTATAAAGGAATAAGAAAGGAAAAAAGAGAACTAATGTAAAAGGAAAATAAAATAAATTTTAAAAATATTTTTTAAGTTTATATTATGTGGTCATTTATTATTGGTTGGATTTTTTTCTAACAGATATAATATTTTGGTGTAAGGGTAACAAAAGAATAGTTTAAGTACCACTTGTCATTAAAAAACAATTTTGGTACCAACTTCGAAAGAAAGATATAGTTTAGGTACTAATTTGTGGCCCTTTTAAAATAGATTTATCGGTTTGACAAACGATTGGACCAATGAATGGGAAAAAATGTAGTTTAGGTATCCTTTGAGACCAAAAAAAAAAAGGGGTATGGTACTAAGATAAGAAAAAATAGTATAATTTAGGTGGCAATTTGTGGATTAAACCTTTAAATATAGTTATTAATTTATAATTGCAGCCAAACAATTATATCTTATAAGGGTTAATATGTAGTTTGCCCCCTTGAACTTGTCCAAAAGTTCCTAACTGGTACCTAATTTTTTTTTTTTTGACATAGTTGGTAACTAAATTTGTATTTAGTCAACCAAGTGGGTGTCTCCTCACTAGTATTGTTAATTTGTGTTGACTTGACACTAATAGCCAATCCGATAGTGATATGTGGCAGCCTCTTAATGTGCAATGTGATGGACATGAGTTAAAAATTTTAAAATTTTAAAAATATATAAATTAATAAAAGGAATATATTTTTCATATAAAAATGAATCTAGACATATGATTGTCCATCACGTGGTATATTGAGCGGTTGTCATGTGTCATCATAAGATTGACTATCAACGCCATTTGTGAAAATTTAATCGAAACGAATAATATACGAAATAATTAAATAAAACTATAGTATTTTAAAACAAGCATATCGAAAAATTTAGAATAAAACTTGAGAAAATTGAGAGAGTTTAGAGTTTAGAGAGAATAGAGAGAGTTAGATTTGAGTGAAAAGAATGAAAAATGGCTTGATATTTATAGAAAAAAAAAGTTTTCGTTGGCCATTAAAATTTTTTATCATTGTCAACGTTCAAAAAGTCGCCACGAAAATGATCCTTGGAGCTGAACGCTCTTTCACATACTCTCTCCTAAACTAATCTATTTCCTTAATTAAAAAAATTTAATAAGCGAATTAAAAAAAACATACATCTTTCTAACTTAGCTTAACTAAAGAAAATAAAAATTTAGAGATATTTTAACCTAAAATAATGTATAATCCAATTTGGATTAGGAAAATACACATAGCGGAACTCCCAAAGCATCATTGGCACATATAGTAAATGTTAAAATATTCTTAAAGAAAAAACACTTACAACCTAAAATAAATATTTTCGCGGGGATGTGAATGGAGACAATTCAAGGGACAAATTATGGAAAGAAAGAAAGAAAAACCCTCAAATTGAGCATAATCAGAAAATTATTTTTTTGTCTAGGCTAGTGATAAATTTTAAAAAGATTTTACGTTTATAGAATATATATATATATTAATAATTCATATTATATAAATAGTAAAATATTTTATATATTAATGTGTTTTGATTATTTTTTATTTTTTGGTATCATCTGGAGCAAATATTATATATAAATAAATAAAATATTGATTGGGAACTAAAAGTTTCAAAACAGCCACATTCAATGAGACAGAGGAAATTATATGGTATTCTGTGTGAAAAAAGAAGCACTCTCTTTTACCAAAGATGAAGATAATGTCAGGTTTATTAGTATTTTAATAAAATTTCTAATTCTTTATCTGATCTTCGTTTATCACAAAACTTTAACGAGTCAAAGCAATCATTATCAATGTAAGAGGATGTGGGTTCGAGTGCGTTGGAGTGCATTATCCTCCTATTTATGAGTTGAGGAGAGATTATGGATAATTCTAGACATTGTATAAAAAAATAGATATGATCAGAACTTATAATAAAATTTTAAAAATATAATTTTTGATTCTAAAAATTTTTGGAATGTGTTTGGTTAAATAAAAGTGATATTTGATTATACCTTTAGTAATGTAAGATTGTTTTATAAGTTTAGCTTATTTTTTCAAAGATTTTTATTTATTTTGGTCCATTAATTTAATAATTTCGTACATTTTGGTATTCATATACTTTTTTTTTTTAATTTTGATATTTACTTAATAATTAACTTCATTTTGATCTTTCATTATATTTATTTTCATGTCATTTTAGTAGTATATCTACGTAGATGATTGCTAACATTATACATTATGTTTAAGAGAGTTTATAAGCACAAATATGATATAATATAATTATAAATGCATAAAGTAGAATCAAATTAATGTAGGGTATAAAAAATAAAAAATCACAAAATTCACACAAAATAAATACGCATTTATACATAGTAAATACAATTATCAAACTTGATTATTCAACGATCCTAAAACTTCATTCACTGCCATCATACATTATTAAATTAACAATGATGACTTGATAAAAATATCAATTCGATAATCAATGGTATATGATTTTAGAAGTGAAATTAATAAAATTTTAATTAAAAATATCTCCCTTTATAATTTCAGAATTTGCAATGGATAGAAGCAATTGAGATTAGGATAGGGATGCTGCTGCCATATCTTCACATGGGACTAGATTGAAACAGTTGAAGAACAATAGAAAGAGGATTGTAGTTCAGCTTTTGTTTCTGAAAGCCGAAAAAAGCAATCCTTTTATCCACATTGGATAAAAAGATATTGAGGTTGAAACCCATGCCTTGACCACCTAGGGACTGCATATGGATATTTATTTTAGGATTTTTGGATAAATAAATGAGGGGTAGCTTTTAAAGTATTTGCCCACGGATTTTGGGATTTTCTTCACATACCCATTGTTTTGGAACCCTAGTTTTGCTAAAACCAAGGCTAACTTTGACTTGGAATTTTTAAACCAGTTTTTGCAATATGTGTTTGTTTTATATCTTTTAAATTATATTAATTTATTTTAGTTTTATATTATTTTAATAAAAAGATATATGACTTTATGATATATTATAATTTTAAAATTATATTCACCAACAAGTTTTGAGTACAATAGTAAGTTATATTATATTTTCAAAGGGAGAACAATGTTTAAATCTTGAAAACAACATTGTTAGAAGGTTCAATCATGAACCCTGAATATTTACCGTAATACGAACATGAAAAGTGCCAAAAATTTTATATTGTATCAATTTATTTAATTTATCATCTTAATAAAAAGGGTAAACTATGCCTAAAGTCACTAAGCTATTAGTAAATTTATGTTTTTATCACTCAACTTTTAAAAGTTACAAAATGGTCACTGAACTATTTAAAAGTTTTCATTTAAGTCCCTAGGCTGTTAAAATCGATGTTGTATAGCCTTCTTTGTTCACACCGCCTGTACCAACTAAAAATTCTCTTCTACAGTGAGACATCTTTGAACATCACAAATCTACAAACCAAAATTCAAACAACTTTCTTCTCCGATCTTCAACAATGACTGTCAAATCGATTTGGATCTAAGGTATGTTCTTCCACTCATTGATGGGTATTGATCCACCGTACCTATCACTAAACAGTCTCTTGGAGCTTGCTAGCCGGACTTTAAAAAAATTAATAGCCCAATGACTTAAATAAAAACTTTCGAATAGTTCAGTGACTATTTTGTAACTTTTTGAAGCTAAGGGGCCAAAATGTAAACTTACTAATAGTTTAGTGACTTTGGATGTAATTTATCATAATAATAATAAAAACTAGATTATGGCATATCCATAATGTAGGTGAAACAAATTTATAAAAAAAATAGTACGAAAACTAAATGTGGTTTTTATTAAAATGGTAAAGTTGAGATAGTGACAACCAAGTTATTTTACTTTCAAATATCATGATTCTCATCACGTGTATGTATTTTTCTAGATTTATCAAAATATAAAGACAACAATATTCGTGGCTTTGTAAATGGAATGAGATTTTGATAATTTTACAACCATGATAATATGTGACACTAACTCAGCCAAACATATTACAATAGTACTAGATTTTGTCACATCTATATTGTGGATGTTAAAAATATTTTATGTTTTGGAAAAATTTTAGAAAATGGCGACTTCTAGCTGTTCTTTCAACGAAGATGGCAAGGGAGAGGATTGTCAGAATAAGGAAGTAGATTCAGATGTGGTGATGGCGGTAGAATTGGACTCGAACTTATTATTATCATGGAAGAATGGGTTGTTAGGGGAAAGTTCTCGTGTTTTGAAAGGGAAGAATGGTTCATCAGGCATCGAAAAAGAAGAAGATTTTACCTTCATGGAATGAGACATTATGAGATCCTTTGTGAACGATATCCCATCAATTAATTTCTCAGAGAGAATTAATCCGTTGTTAATCAAGGATATGGCTTTCCCGGTGGTGGTGAAGCTCTTAGGCAGGAATATTGGTTATGCAACACTTCAAAACAAAATCTATGCTTTGTGGAAGCCAACTCAGCCTTTCAGTTTGTGTCTTTGGAACTTTGGGTTCATATTATTTGATTCGTAAGGAGATAGAGATTAGGAAGAGCTTGAAATTGTTCTTTATCACAAATAATTACTTTAGAAGCAGAAATCCCAATGTGAGTGGCTTAATTTGGGAGATCGGAATACTAGGTTTTTTCATCGTCACACAATTCAAAGGAGAAAGGCTAATCGTATCATCGCCTTGCGAAACCAATTAGGGGATTGGATTTATGATCTAGATGATATTTAGTAAGAGGTAGTCAATTTTTTCCAAAAATTGTATAGGGAACTGTCAAATCCTTGGAAAGTTTCACCTTCTAGTTCATTTCCTTAAATTAAACAATGTGATAAATATTTTTTGGGGAGAGCAATTTCTAATTAGGAAATTAAGACTGCTTTATTTGATATGGCCCCTTTAAAGGCTCTTGGTAATGATGGTTTTCATACCTGCTTCTTTCAGAATTAGTGGGATGTTATTGGAGAGGCTATTTGTGGTTGGGTTAAAGGTGTCTTTAATAGAGACTCTATTGATCAAGAGCTTAATAATACTTTCATTGTTCTTGTGCCTAAAGTTTCTAACCCTAAGGAGTTTTCAAAATTTTGACCTATTAGCCTCTGTTCCGTTTTATAAGCTTGTTATGAAGGTAATAGCCAATCACTTCCGGATAATCTTCCCAAAAATTATTTCTCATGAGCAGATTGATTTTATTGCGGGAAGAAATATTTCATATAATATTCTTATTGCCTAGGGGGTCATACACTCTATGAAGGCTAAGAATAAAAGGTAAATGGCTATTAAAATAGATCTTGAAAAGGCTTATGATAGGTTACAGTGGGATTTTATTGATGCTTCCCTTCAGGAGTTCCTTAGAAAAGTGATCATGTTAGGATTTTTGAACTCTACAATGCAGATTTTGTGGAATGGAATTCCAACTCCAAAGTTTAAGCCTTTGAGAGGCATTAGACAAGGTTGCCTATTATCCCCCTATCTGTTTATGCTATGTATGAAATGGTTAGGACATGGTATTCAGTCAGCCATTTCTAGCAGCAAGTGGAGTCCTATCAGATTATTTTGTTAGAGACTTGATTTATCCCACTTGTTCTTTGCAGACGACTTGGTTATTGTTTCTAAGGTGGATTTGAATCATGCTTTGGCCCTTAGGGATAGCTTTGAAAATTTTTGTGGTATCTTTGATCATTGTGTTAATGTTCGGAAAACTATTATCTTTTTTTCTAGAGGAGTGGACATTGATCTTAGTGATAGATTGAGCAACCTTCTTGGGTTTCAAAAGGTACATAATTTTGGTACCTATTTGGAGGTGTTGTTATTCCATGACAGAGTTACTTGCTCTACTTTGAGGTTTGTGGTGGAGAAGGTGCGAAGTAAACTAAATCAATGAGACGCTAAGTAGCTGTCATTAGCAGGTAGAATTACTCTTGCTCAAGCTATTTTTCTTTCTATGCCTAACTATTTTATGCAGTCTATGCGGATTCCTAAAGGTATATGTGACGAAATTGAACACTTGGCAAGACAGTTCGTGTGGGGTTCTTCTAATGGTGGAAGATGTCACTAGTTGATTGAGATTCTATTTTCCAACCATGTTCTTGTGGTAGCCTCGGGTTTCGGTATCTAGAGGATCAAAATTCCTCCTTTTTTTTTTATTAAAGTTAGCATTTAATCTTGTATCCAAAGATGATAAACTATGGGTTTGGGTTCTCCGAGAAAAATACAAGATGATGAAGAAGGTACCCAAAAATATAGCTCAAGGCAACTGTTTAGCTGTCTAGAGAGCCATTGTTAAGGTATGGCCTTTATTGCGCGAAAACTTAGTTTGGTCTGTGGGAACTAGGAACTCTATATGTTGTTGGAAGGACCATTGGATACCTAATTTAGGTCTTTTGATAAACTATATACCTACTCATAATAACCTCATATCGGATAATTTGTTGCATGACATGGTAACTAGAGGTGGGGCTTGGAATCTGAACTTATTTAGAGTATGGTTGTCGGAGGGTATTATTAAAAGAATTGTTAGTATTCCCCCTCTGCATTCGTTTGTATGGAAGATAGAATTAATTGGATTAGTACTTCCACTAGGGCTTTTTTAGTGAAAAGCATGTATAGATCACTTCGAGAGAGTTCTTGGCATATTAAAGATAGATGGTGGAAGGTTATTTGGAAGTTTTCAGGACCTCAACGTATTCAACTATTTTTATTGTTAGTTTAATTTAAGGATTTTTTTAATTTTCAAAATAGATAAAAATGATACTAAAAAAGTTTGGATAATTTATATATTAAATATTAAAATTTAACTTTAATGAGTTTTAAAATTGTATTTAGTTAAAATTTTAAAATTTAACGAGGATTTAAACTTGTAAAAATAAGGACAACTTGTTAAAATTTTAAGTTTATTTATATTATATTATCTTACCAGCCTCATGTTTACTTTCTTACGTGTTAATTAAATAAATCATGTATGAATAATGTTTCTAATTCTAACAAGGCTTTGGGTTGGGACCAAATGAGAGTTAGCTCAAAATACATGTGTTGTGTATAAGCCCAAACCATAATTATTATATTGGTTGGGGGCCTCTTTTCTCATTCACAGCACATGCTTTGCTATCCTGCACCGTTCTTCAAACCCTGCTGCTTCCTTTGTTTTCTTCTTTCACACGCTCTTCCATTTGGTCGAGCCTTTTTAGATTTGGTTATATTCGATTTTAGTTTTATATTTCTAGACAAAATAAATTTTATTTTATAGTTTTTAAATATTATTCAATAAAATTTCAAAATATATTTTCTATAAAAATAAAATTTCAAAGTAAATAAAATTCGACCATATCAATTCAAATCCTACTCCTAAGAAATCAATTGCATATGGTTTTCAATCTTATTTTCCAAGAAAAAAGACCGGCCTGCTTCACAAAGCCCAAAGTCATCAATGTCGCGTCATCGCTTTTCCTCTACATTCTCAGATATTAACACGTTTGGTTCACTGTAATGGAATAAGACTGTAATTGAATAGAGCTGTAATAGAATAAAGGTGTAATGGAATAGAGCTGTAATAAGTAATTCAACTGTTTGGTTGAATGGAATGGAATGGAATAGAGCTGTAATAGAATTCTTGTATTTGGTTGAATGGAATGATGTTGTAATAGCATAAGGAAGAAAACTAAAATGACCAGAATACCCTTAGCAGAATTTTGTTAAGTAGATGATAATTGTTATTAAATTTTAATAGGATTATTATTAAATATAATTTAATAAAAAATAAAAATAAAATTTAATTATATTTAATATAATTATTATTAAAAATAATTTAATAATATTTAATATATAATTTAATAACATTCTTAATATAATTATTTTATATTAAATTATATTAAAAGATTTTTTATTTTTTATATTAAATTATACTTAAATTATTTAAAATGTTTTATTTACTTCATTTTAAAATACAATATTATTTGAATCCATTACTTCTGAAGTTATTCATTATAGTTGACACACAATAAACCCATGGTTAGAGTAATGCATTTGCATGGTTTGTTATGATATTTAAACCTTCAAAAATTACAACCACTTGCACTGTAATTGCTAGAATATGAGGCCAAATTTGTGGCATAAAATGTTGTTTCATTACAAAAATAAAAAAATAAAAAAAATTCAAATTTAACATTCATTGTGGAATATGCATGATTTCCTTCTGCACTCACGTATGTTGAATACTCAAATATTGAGAAGTAGAGTGTTTGATATCATCCATTTCCTTACTAGTAAACAAAGGTAGAAAACTCCAAATTCAATCAGACAAGCATTTTTATGCCTATCGCCTTACAAAAAAATAACGCAGTTAAGAGCACCAGAAGTGTGCCTAATCAAATACGCCTCGTCTGAAAGGGTCGAGGTGCTTTTGTTTCATAGCATTTAGGCGCAAGGCATAGGCGTGCCTAGGTGCAAAACTTGAGAACACCAATAAATCCAACTATGAAAAAGGCTGAGTAATGCCAAGAAGTGTATTTTTTTCTCATCAAGAAATGATA
Source organism: Gossypium australe (assembly GCA_005393395.2). Taxonomy (NCBI): domain Eukaryota; kingdom Viridiplantae; phylum Streptophyta; class Magnoliopsida; order Malvales; family Malvaceae; genus Gossypium; species Gossypium australe. Next base: position 14,633,258 of record CM016625.1, on the reverse strand, counting down.
ATAACCTTAAGAACTTGAAATTGAATAAATAACAATCAATGGTTTTAGATCACAAGTCATGGGAAAAAAACAAAAAATACCCGCATCCATTACTATATAAGGAGAGTAACATCTTTTCCTATTATTGGTATTGACTTAATGCTGCTCCCAATAACATAACCATCTGCAACAGGTAAGATATGCGTAGCTCCATTTCCAACATTCGCTACCACCCCTATACTACAAAAAGTTGCAGGTCAAACGAAATGAAAATGATCAATATATAAGGATGATGATGGTTAGCAAGAAAGACAGCACCCAAAATGGTCTAAAGCTAAATAGAAGCTAGAGCGATTCTGTAAACACTACAAGCATGAAGTATTCAACATAACCTACAGCTTACACCCACAAGATTAGCAACAACTATATGCCTCCATCATAGTTCTCTCTAAAATTTAAAGACAAAAAACAAATAAACAAATTTAGATGTATTGAAACAGTATAAGGCAAGCACCAGAGATTAATAGCTATTGCGATCACTACATGTTTACTACGATTGCAGATGTATCAGATGCTATCGTGGTCGTGAATTTTTCTCAAATTTTCACAGTTTCTTAGAAAACATAATAATTATCATTTTAAGCATACAATTTTATTTTTAATGGAGAATTTAATGCAATAGATTAAGCAAAAAGTTCAACCTTTCTTAAGGAACAGTGATATAATCTATATAACAATTCTTTCTCAATCACTAAATGGATTTAAATCAATTGCTAGTAGTCTGATGAATACCTAACCATCCTAGAACCAATATTCACACTCAAAATTCAACCTTAAAAATTGTAGTTTATAAATATAAAAGATACTAAAAATCATGTACAATCAAGGACCCTAATTAATTCATCCAACATACTAGTAAACAACTAACATGAAGATATATAATACTAGAAAACAGAACAATACAGAAACCAGTCAAAAACCTAGATGTAGTGTACCCAATAGCTAAAGCAAGGGCATGATTCTCAATAATATAAAGCCCTGGAACATTAAACGTCTCAAACACGATTTCACCCATATATTCTCAATTCTTAGAAGTAGAGTAAGTGGACTTTTAATCAACAAAAAGTAATGATCCTCAAGATCACACTGTAAATAATTAAAAATACATTGTTGCCAATATCATTTCCCAATTATCCACTTTGCTATGCTTAATGGGATGGGTAATGTTATAGTTATTGCTTGATCGTGATCGCGTGAGTGCTTCATCTCCAATGGAGAAATCAAGATTTGCCATTACCCACTGAATAATGAACTAACCAATTATTTCTATTCTACCAAGCAGAATTCGTGATTAAATACTAAATATAGACTCTCACCCAAATAATTAATCTTCTCTAAAGAAAAACATCAAATTAATTCAATACAGAAACCAAAATATAAAATCCATGTTAACATCCTCTTAATATTAAAACCCACAATTTTATCATTAAAAAAAAATTCAAGAAATACAAATAAAGAGAACTCAACTAGTCGAAATCACAAGCCATTCGGAAAATAATCAAAGAACAAGAAAAGAACCACCTTGAAAAACTTTTCATCTCTTCAATCGAACATGCAATAGAATCAATCAAAGAAAAGCCCAATGGAAATCATATATCTTAAACTAAAAATGAAATACTTTAAAAAGAATCAAAATTAGGAGAACAAAAGATTCAGATCAAGACAAGGTAAGTGGATGATGTTTATTTTGGTGAATAATATAACAAATATTCCAGATTAGAGGTGAAGCAAAACTAACCTGTAAAATAAACAAGGAAAGGGTGCGACCTGCTAAAGAGTGAAACTGATAATGACCTGTCAGGCTGCTGTGGAGTTAAGAGTAGAAAGAAAAGAAAAAATGATCTTCCCTGCCCTAACCCAAGAAATGGGTTTTAAACAAAGAGTTAAAAAAACAATTTTCGTTCCTGATAAAATGAAGAAAAGAAACGTAGGAGAAGATGAAGCTGAGGGCAGAAAAGCCTTTGCTTCAGTTTCTAAGTAGCCAAATGTAAGAAGGAAAAATCATAAAGAAGAAAAATAATTACCTCTGCAATCAAAGGAAAAAAAGGGAAACGTAAGAGAAGATGAAGCTGAGGGCAGAAAATGGAAAATAGGAAAAAGAAAATCGGAAAGCGCAGATGGAATACCTAATCAGTGCTGAAGGCAAGGAATGGCTATTAAAGCCAATAGGTGTAATAGGGCCTGAATGGAATCAGGCTGTAATGCCATTACAGCCAACCAAACTAATGTTTGGTGGTGGGCCCACCGAATTGGGGGGGAATGCATTCCTATTCCCCCCAACCAAACATGGTGTAAAGGTGGCAAGTGTAAGGTGTTTACTTTGGTGGGCATAGCAACACAATTAAGCCAGCTGATCAACAAAATATACACTACTGCCATTAAACCAGCTCATTTGAAGGAATTAACTATTAAACCACCTTTAAGCTTCAACACCAATGTCATCAAAAATATTCATCCAAAATCCATTCAGCCTCTAACTAATGGAATGGAAGGACACCCTACAAAGGTCACCAATAAAGGGCAAATGGCTGCTAAAGCTGACAAATCGAAATTAGATTGGATTAAATAAATAGAGTGGCATCATGGTTAAGTATTTGAGATTCAAAGTTCATTGGTGAGTAGGGTTACCAGGTCATTTATACAATACATTACCTTCCATGTATTTCTTTAATCTCACCATCTCTTTCATCTTCTTACATTTTTCAATCTATGTTGGAAAATATGGTCATCACATATATAATAAGGGTAATTACATATTATTTACTATCATGATAGGTTAGCCCAAATTAAAAGTGATCTAATTTGGTTAGAATTTTATTGGGCTTTTAATTATTAAATATATGGGTCAAATATGTGTAGATACTCTTCTAATCAAATTCTAATTAATGATGGGCTAATTAGAATTTGATTAGAACTAATATGCCAATGTTATAAATATTAGGGTTATGGTCCCCAAATTATACACAAGATATCTTTTCTAATATCCCATCATTAGGAAAGAGAGAGAGCAAATATTCTTTAAAATTCTTGTGTGCTAATTTGGAAGATCAAATCCCCAAAATCCGGTAAAACTACAAGGAATTCATGGATTCAGGTACGCTTCCGCATCTAGTTTTATTCTTCATTTATTCTTGATGATTTGACATGATAGATCCTGGTTTATTAAATTTTATTTTAGATTTATTTTACAAATTTAACAAGTGGTATCAGAGCTTTGTCATGTTGAATCATTGAGAATGAATTGATTCTTTATTATTTTTGGATTGATTCATTTTTTTTAATTTTATGGATTTGATATTTTAATTATATATTATGTTGAATCTTTGATATTCCTGATAAATTTTTGGGTTTTGATTCTTTCAATAAAATTTTAAAGTTTTAAATAAAGTTTTAAGGTTTTAATTTTAGTATAAATGGAAAGATTTATAGTTATAATTGAGAATTAAAAAAAAATTTGAGGATTTTATGTTGTTTATACAGTTTTAATAAATATTTAAAAAGCTATGTAGGTTTGGGTTCATTAGAAACTTTTATGATATATATTTGATTATATCAATAGATGGATTATTAATCGCTAATCGCTTTTTTTACAGTTTTACAGTTATATATATATATATATATATATTGTTTTGCAGACACTTTAGTAATTATGTTCAGGATTTTACAAGATGATATATGGTTAGTAAAAGAAATTGCTTCAGGTAAAGTGTCTCTTATATACCGATTGTTTATCAATGAATTCATTATATTAAGATTGATGGTAATATTTGTTAGTTTTAATTTTCTTTTTATCGATTCAATTTTAGGGTTTCATTATAATCATTTTTTAATTCAAATCCAGTTCAACAATGGTACAATTGAATTCAATTTTTATAATCAATAATTCTTGAATTCAATATATAGTTGATAGAATATATTATTTATTATTGAGTTTATATGCTTATTCTTCTCATACTATTTAGTTTAAGCATATATTTTGAATTTGGAAATTTACTTGGGATATCTAAAGGCAAGTCGATCAAGGTTATATTTTTATGGTTTAATTATAATGAAATTAAATTTTGATGCAAATTGATGTTAATCATATTATGTGTTTAAATAATTTGGTTTTAAGTTTGGTTCTATAATATTAAGTTTTGGCATCTTATGGTTCCAAATATTTGATTAAATTATGATGATTTATTGTATGAATTGTGAGATATGCCAACTATTATGATTTTGGTTTTTGAAATGTATTGGCTTCAAGTATTCATGTGAATATTTGTTTAATCATAAATACAACTTTGAATTTACATGGCAAATGGTAAGTTTTTCTATTTAATTATGAATACATGTATATTCGTGAATTGTTTTGGTGTTTTTTATCCATGCCAAAATTATGAATACATGTACTTGTTAATTATTTGGCTGAACTACTACATTATTTCTGTTTGGTTTTGACATATATGGTTTTGAAACAAAAAAAAAAAAAAGAAGTCAAAAATTAAGGTTTTCGATTTTTTATTGCATTATTAAGACAACCTTATTTTGGGTTATTTCAGAGTTTATAAAGCAATAAAAAAATTATAGTTTTGACATTTGACTATTGGGGAAATTTTAATTTTGAATATTGGTATGTTTATATATATTTTAAAATAACTTAATTGAAGCAATAAGTCACCAAAGTGATTTTTTTTGTATAAATTATTTTGTTTTAAAAATATAAAAGGTTGTGTGCATGTAACTTAAGTTATGTTAATATTGATTGGCCCAAATGAAGGTTAATAATATTACATGTGCAATTATGGTAATAAACATGTGACAATTATTCGGTTTTACATATGAGCAATAAATTGGCCCAAAAGAAGATTTATGGTTCGACATGTTCTTATTGTCAATGTTTGATTATTACATCAATATATCGCTTACAAGTTAATATTTTGTCCAAAGATAAAATATTAATGGAGTGTCCGATATCTTGAGATGAGGTTTACCTTTATTCAAATTATTTTGGTTTAATTTTGAAGTTTTATGTGAGGTTATTTATGGTTTATGATTTATTCATCTATTATTATATTTGCCAACATCATTGTATGTTGTTTTGGGATAAATATATATACATATATATACTATTATCTTTCAATTTGATTGAAAGATGAAATTAAAAGAGATATTTTGAAACAAATAAATTCATATTTTGGCTTTTAATTAAGGAAGTCTAATATTTTAAACAGATTAGTTGAAACAAAATGTCGCCAAAGTGACCTTTTTTGTGTAGATTAGTTTATTTGAAATATTAAGATGATTATATGTTTTTGTGATTCATGCGTTTATTAATTGACCCAAAGGTAAGTTAATATTTGACAGAATTTCAACGACATCTGTGGTGATAAATGTGTGACAATTATAAGGTATTTTATGTGAGCAATAAGTTAGTCCAAAAGATTAATTAATTGTTTGACATAATTTATTGTCAATGTTTGATTGCTACAACAAGAGCACCGCTTACTGTTAATATTACTGTCCAAAAACTTGATATTAATGTTGTGTTTGGTATCTTGAGATGGGATTAGCCATTATCTTGAATTTATTGTTTACTTATGAATATTGATGTGAGCTTATGTTTATTTATTTTTTGTTCTATATTCAGCTAATTCATATTCTACTGCCACACTATCTGCTAATATAAATTCTATACCCATGCTTAATGGGACTAATTTTAATGAATGGAAAAGGCACTTATTTATAGTGTTTGGCTCTATGAACATAGACATTGCACTAAGGGAAGAACTACTTGCACCTCTCACTACAGAAAGCACCCCCTATATTAAAAGGGATTGTGAGAGGTGGGATCGTTCAAATTGCAAGAGTCTAATAATCATGAGGCACAACATTTCAGAAGCCTTTAGGGAATAAAATCTGAAAAGATTACTCAAGCCAAGGTTTCCTTGATGAAATTAAGAAACGTTTGCTAAAAACGATAAGGTTGAAATGACATCATTTTTAACTTATTTGATGTCTATAAAGTTAAGGGTTAAGGAAATTTCGAGCGATCTAAGGGCTATGAGTTTTATGATCCCATAATAAAGAATATTTTTGAGACGGGAACTGCAATATTTTTTGAGGATGTTGAGTATGGGGGGAGAAATAAGGTTAGAGACATTGCTTTTGAGGAGGAATTGGATTCTAACTCAGTTCCTACTATCACTTTTGACGATGTTCAGGTTCTTGTACCTATCATTGATCAAGAAGTGAATCCAGAACCTCTGCAAGACAATGTTGAACAACTCCCCATTAAAAATGAGATAATTGTTCCAGAAGAACAAACTCAACAACCTCAAGAACAAGTGCCATTAAAGAGGTCCACAAGAGAAAGGAGAAATGCTACTCTAGATGATTATGTTGTATTTCTCCAAGAACATGAAAATAATAATGGAATGATGGAAGATGATCTAATCAACTTTCATCAGGCCATGAAAAGTTCTAATTCTCAAAAATGAATTGATGCCGTGAAAGATGAGTATAAGTCTATGCGAGACAATAAAGTTTGGGAACTTGTCCCATTACCTGAAGGTGCAAAACCAATTGGTTGTAAATGGATATTTAAAACCAAGAGGGATGCAAATGGTAATTTGGAGAGGTATAAGGCGCGTCTTGTAGCTAAAGGATATACTCAGAAAGAATGTGTTGATTTTACAGAGACTTTCTCTCCAGTTTCATTGAAAGACTCCTTTAGGATAATCATGGCGCTTGTTGCTCATTTTGATCTTGAGTTACATCAGATGGATGTTAAGACTGAGTTTCTTAATGGCGACATTGAAGAAACAATTTATATAGTGCAACCACAAAATTTTGAGTCAAAAGACTCAAAGAATATGGTTTGCAAATCCATCTATGGACTCAAACAAGCTTCCCGTCAATGGTACCATAAGTTTCATCAAATAATTGTTTCGTTTGGTTTTGAGATGAATATTGTTGATGATTGTGTGTATCACAAATTCAATGGGAGTAAGTGCATATTTTTGGTTTTATATGTTAATGACATACTGCTTGTTAATAATAAGTATAGCCTCAATCAATACCCTAAGAATGATTTTGAAATTACAAAAATGCATTAGATTTTTTACATTTTAGCAATGGAAAGTCTAATGTACGTTTAGGTTTGTATACATTGGAATATTGTGTACACTATTGGGATGTTAGACAGATATTTTAAGCAACCCTGATTTGGACCATTGGATAGCATCCAAGAGGGTTATAAGGTATTTTCAGAGAACAAAAGATTACATGCTCACATATCGGAGATCTAATCAGTTAGAGATCATTAGGTATATAGACTTCGATTTTCATAGAATATGGATATAAGATTTTTTCACTAAGGTGCAAATTGTGAAAACAAATTACAATCTTTTATTCCAATAGCAACAGGAGCACATCAAAGTAAAAACACATAGACTTTAAGTTCCTAGTTGTTAAAGTAAAAGTTCAGAGTGGTTAGGTGCTTATAAAGCATATTAAGACAAACTCCATGATTGCGGATCCGCTTACTAAGGAATTACACCTAAGGTTTTATAAGAGTACACTGCTCATATGTGTGCAATGTCATTTAAAGGATATTTGGTTTTAGTGGGAGTTTATATTTTTAAATGCTTTTATGTTATAGACACATTTTCAGTTATTTCAGTTTAAAGATATTAAGTTTATTTTCTGCAGAAATAAAGTTTATCTGGTTTATTCACACTTTGGTTTTGGTAAGGTTTGATCTCACTAAGGAGGACCATTTGGAAATAGACATGTTTAGATCATATTGCATGTAATTTCCATGCTACGCATCCATACTTGATCTATGTCATTTGGTTGTGTTAATATACGTGATCATGGATGGATTTAGTTACAGTATATGTAACGAAAGTCGCATTGGTTCTATGTTAACATAATTAATGGACGAGATTGTTCGAAATACCTTTTGGATATAATAGTAAAATTTTGAGCTCATAAGGTTATATAATGACATGTAATTATAGAATAATTAGTATATATGTAGTCCAAGTGGGAGATTGTTGGAAAATATGGACATCACATATATAATAAGGGTAATTACATGTTATTATTTACTATCATGATAGGTTAGCCCAAATTAAAAGTGATCTAATTTGGTTAGAATTTTATTGGGCTTTTAATTATTAAATAAATTATGGGTCAAATATGTGTGGATACTCTTCTAATCAAATTCTAATTAATGATGGGCTAATTAGAATTTGATTAGAACTAATATGCCAATGTTATAAATATTAGGGTTATGGTCCCCAAATTATACACAAGATATCTTTTCTAATATCCCATCATTAGGAAAGAGAGAGAGCAAATATTCTCTAAAATTCTTGTGTGCTAATTTGGAAGATCAAATCCCCAAAATCCGGTAAAATTACAAGGAATTCATGTATTCAGGTACGTTTTCGCATCTAGTTTTATTCTTAATTTATTCTTAATGATTTGACATGATAGATCCTAATTTATTAAATTTTATTTTAGATTTATTTACTTTAGAATCTGAGAATTTTTGTGTGTTTCAAATCTTGATTCCAGCACTTTGTCATTTCGGATCGAGACTCATAGTAAACCTAATGACTTGATTATGATGTAATAGGTTTTTGGCTGTGATCCTCGAGGAGTGGGGATCTCATACACCTGTGGTTGAGGGTTTTAGAACATCTTGTCTTCGTATATTATTTTCTAATGGATAGAATATTTGAGAGACAAATATTGTTATTTATTGAAGGCCAGATATTGGTTTTCAGTGAACAAATTTTACCATTCACAATATTTAACTTGACGACATGCTGGCACTGTAACACCCCAAACCCGGCCCATGCGTTACGAGCAGGTTTGGCATGTCACACAAGCAAAATATGTTAAACCCTTTTTATTTGTACTAAAACATTACTTTGTTAAAATCAAGAAAACAAGTTTGATTTGATAAAATACTACTAACTTTGAAGATTTGGTTGATAAATCGATAAATTTGAACTAATGATCTTATAAACCGTGACTTTTGAAAACATTGATGAAAATTTGAGAAAAATTTCCGAGTTAAAATATTTATGTAAGTTTATTTTGAAAATCCATTTGTTAACCGATTTTAGAAACCATTATTTAAGTTTTAAAAAAAAATTCCCTCTTTAAACAATTTAAGAAAAATAATAACAACATCCCAACCATAAAGCAAAAATAAAAGTAGTCCAGAGGCCTTATTACAACATTTAACCCAAAATAATAAGTGAACGGATATAGAAATCTAAAGTTCAAAACACCATTTCTGAAGTATGGCCTCCACCGAGTCATCCATGGCCCAAGTCCCATGTTACTGAGCATTACCTACAAGGGTTAAGGAAAAGGGGTGAGTTACAAGAACTCAGTGTATAATCCCCTTACCGTCCTCCACTGGGTCTGGACCCGTTTAGCATCATCTTGGGCCTAAACCCATTTACATAACAGAATATATATATATATATATATATATATATATATATGCAATGTATGCAACCCAACCCATCCATCCAACACACCCCCGTACCAACCAATCACACCTGTGGGGATCAAGTCAACCCACCCCGCCAATCACACCAATTCACAGGCAAGTTTCCATTTATAATTTAATTTTTTTTTATGATGGCACGAAGCCATATTCACGATGGCACAAAGCCATATTCAGGTTGGCACATAGCCGTTATCAAAATTTGTGGCAGAGCCACCGAAATCATAATGAAACATTAATAATAAACATTTTTTTGTGGCAATGACACCAGGCTACACTTCTCTTCAACATTTTTCCCAGCCCATGCAAAATATGTAGATGCAACATGCATAATAAAACATGATATTCACATATATAATCAACAATCATTAATCCAGTCATTTATTACGATAAATCAGCCCATTATAGCACTTGTAATTCGGCCCACTAAGGCATTCTAGTAAATCGGCCCATTAAGGGCATTTTGGTAATTTCGCAACCCAAGGGTATTTTAGTAATTTTGTAACCAAGGGGTATTTTAGTAATTTACCCTCCAAGGGTATTTTAGTAATTTTACCCACCAAGGGTAATTCGGTAATTTACCCTCTAAGGGTAATTCGTTAGTTTTACCCACCAAGGGTAATTCGGTAATGTGGTAATTCGATAATCTCGTAACTAAAACTTAACTAGTTAATTTGGGGCGTACAAATTTAAACTGTCCATCTACGTCATACTGACTAAATTGACCATAACTCGAGTTAGAAAACTCGGAATCTAGATCCGTAAATTTTCCTTGGAACTAGACTCATATATCTTCTTACTATATTTTTTCCAGAATTTTTGACTTAACCATTTAGTACAGTTTATTCCTTAAATTTTCCCTTATTTTACTGTCCAATGATTCTGACCTCTGTTATCTTAATTTCAAATATCTCACTGTACGGTTTTCATATATTGATCCCACTTGTTTCTAATGAAAATAGGCTCACCAAGGAATCCATACATATGAATTATAACCCATAATTCTCTTTATACAATTTTATATGATTTTTCCAAAACAGATCAGTGAACCCCGAAGTTAATCAGAACTAGTCTCACTAAAATTAAGATATCTCAGAATATAAAATTCTTTTTCTTTTTCCGTTTCTTCCATAATAAAATAGACACAGTAAGATTTAATTTGATATCTTATTCACTTTCTAATTCCATTTATCTTATTTTTCATGATTTTTCGAAATCACATCACTGTCACTGACCAAAACTGTTTTATTACAAAAACATGGTTACCACTATGAACCTACGCGCGCCCGAGTGATCCCGGATGCCGATTTCCAGTTTTCTTTGGTATTTCGACCAAATCACAGAATATTCATGCAAAATTTCAGAGAAGTGTGAGATTACACACCATTTCAAACATGTATTTGGAAGGGTATGAGATTACACACCATTTCAGATATGTATACGGAAGGTACGGGATTACACACCTGATTTGGATTTCCCAAAGAACCACTCTTCGTTGATCCTAGAACAATACCAACCAAAAGTTAGCCTCGGATTTCCAAACGATTTCATACCCAACGTATTACTTACACTTGAGTCACTTACCACAACGTGATCTCCCTCTACGAAGTCTCGATATTCAACCTCGTCTTCTGACTACCACCACACGTTCCTAGAAGAGAGTAGTGCACACCCAAGTCGTTAGTGGCAAAGTAACATTCAGCCCTCCTATAACAAGGAAGGAGACCGAAGCTAACTCCCCAAAGAGGGTCACCTAAACACCTTAATAACACAATAAAGAGGTAATCAAAACTTCACTTACCACGAAACCAACGTTGACAGCCCAAGCCTAACGTTTGCTAAAGGAGAATCGGCCAACACCCCAGAAGAAAGCTCGGCTTGGCACTTAAAGAACACCCGATGAAGAATAGATGTGTAAGAGAATGATTCGGCTACAAGTGATTGGCGGTTACCAAGGGAAGAAAGTGTCTAAAACGAAGGAGAAAAGAAAAGAGGAAGTCACTAGAATGGTTAAAGTTTTGGCAAGGAGAATGAAAATTTCCAAGGTGCTAATACTAAAAATACAAAAGGCAAAGCTCACACTAAACACTCTTGAAACAAACGGCACACTCACTACCCAATGCCAAAATTGTTCTCAAGAAAACCCTTTTTTTTTTTGACCAAATCCCCCTCCCCCAAGTACATCCAAATTTGGCCAACTATTTCCATAATTCACTCTCCATCCTTCCTTTTGTCTCCCATTTCTTTTTTTTTCCACAATTCACTCTCCATCCTTCCTTTTGTCTCCCATTTCCTTTTTTTTTCCACAATTCACTCTCCATCCTTCCTTTTATCTCCCATTATCACTCCCTCAAATTCTTTTATTTCTAACAAAAAAAAAAAATTTAATACCATACTTAATTCCCTTTATCATAACAAAAATTAATTCCATAATTGCAATAGGTGGGATTCGAACTCCTCACCTTAAGCTCATTCATGTGACACCACACCACATTGCTACTAGCTCCTCTTGTGCTAAAAAAATACACACTTATTCTTATAAGTCTTGACACCTCTTACCTTCTCCCATTTAAGTGCTTAAACACAAAAATTTTGCTAAGGCCCAACTCAAACCCAGGCCTTCTTAGGGCCCTTAAACACACATAATTAATACTCCTAGCTAGCCTAATGCATGGCATAATGTAAATTATAAAATCTCGAATTTCAGGACGTTACAGGCACAGAAATAAAAACTCAACAACTTTATATATTTTTATTCTTTAAATAGTTGGTAATATGCTTATAGAATAATTATTAAAGCGTTGGTAAAGAGTAAAAATATATATATTTTTGAGTTTTTGTTGTGTATAGAATAATTATCTATTAGAAGGTTAATATGCGTCCATTCAATACATTAATAGTGTATTTTTTTCAATTTCACAAATCAACTTAAAATATTGTCATTTATCTCAATTCTTTTATATATTTAAACCTTACATTAAGTCTTCACTTATCAACTTTAAAATAAAATATTTTCTCATATTTAAAGTAAAAAGAACAAAAATGTTAACCTTCTCTACCACTTGTGGAATTTGTTTCTTTAAATACATACTTCGGGAAAACCCAAACCCAAAACTGAAAAAGGACTGCAATTACCAATCCAATTTATTGCTTGTAATTCATGAAGTAAAAACTTAAGATTTCACATTACTTAAAAGAAAAATTTACTCAAACAGAAATACATATAAGTTAATCTTGCACATGTCAAGTTTCATGGAAAATTAAGCAACCACCTCTTTCCTGTTTTTACCTTAACAATTTATCCACTTCACTATATGATAGGTGTGTTAGAAAATATGATTTATATTAATAAATACCTTTATTTAATTTTAATTTAAGAAAAAGTGTAGATTTATGTAGAAGAGAATCTCATGTTCATGTTTTATTATAGGTAGGTTTGCTTCAATTTTATATTAGATTTCTCCAATTTATGTTGTCTTGTTCATTAATTTAATAATTTTTTAGAGCATGACAAATTTATTTTATACTTTATAAAATTATAATACAATAAGTATCAACAGTAAATAAACAATTCGATTTTGAATTCAAAATCTGACCCATGATTCTAGCTATAATGGGTAAATGAGGAATTTGTGGCATCTTCCTATCTTAATTTATACTATTTTGGTTTATATTAGATTAATATTTGTCTATATCATTATATGTGGTATTAATTTTAGGTATTATATCTATATAAAATAATACTCTTTAATTTATTTCAACGTATAATATTTAAAAGGGTAAACTACGTCATTAGTCACTAAATTATGAGTAAATTTTTTTTGGTCACTTAATTAAAAAAATTTACAATTTGGTCATTGAATTATTCGAAAGTTTTCATTTAAGTCACTGAACTATTCAAAAGTTTGTATTTAAATCATTCGGTTGTTTTTTTTAAACGTCCCACCATTGAGCTCTAAGCGATGATTTGGTGATCGGTATGATGGATCTGATTGTCAATACTGGAGATCGGAGAAAAAAGTTGTTTGAATTTTAGTTCATACATCCATGATATCCAAAGTTATTTTGTGAAAGAAATTGTACTATAGAAGAGAAGGGGAACAGAAAATCATACAATATCGATTTTAATAGCTCAATGACTTAAATAAAAATTTTTGAATAATTTTATGATTAAATTTCAATTATTTTAGTTAAATGACCAAAACAAAAACTTTCATATAATTTAGTGACTAATAGTGTAGTTTTTAGAAAAACAAATGAAAAGCGTTGGGAAGGAAGATAATGACCTGTATTGGTTTCATTTCTGCAAGCATTCAAAGACACGTCCCTTATAACTTCATTATTTTTTCCCTCATTTTCTTCATGAAGGTTCCAAGAGAATGACCTTACTTTTCCGATAGGTGTGGTTAGATTTATTAACTTTGAATGGAAATAAATATGTAGGAGATGATTATAGTGGAGGGCAATTTCATTTATTTCAAAATAAACATGTATTATTCGAAAGTAAATAAGAGGAATTGTAATCTTTATATTATTTTTTAATAACAAATAAATAAAGCTGAATATAACATTAACTATGTACATACATGGTTAGTATCAAAGTTTAAGTCTTATTCTCTGCATTTTCAATGTGTGGATCTCCAAATCCAATATATATGTTTTTCATGGATGAATTTTGTTCGGTTCTTTCTAATTCTTTATCCATCATGCTTTGTTTTAGTTTAATTCTATTTTATAATTGATCATACTTCATTTGTAACAATAAAAAGTTCTAAAAAAATTATTCATTTATATTCATAGAAGCTGGCATGATAAACGTTCGTAAATACTAAATATTATAAAAATCGATTGAGTTTTATCTCAATTGACATTGTTATTGTTGGAACAACGAAAATGTATAAGTTTAAGCATTGTTAAGCGTGTATTGCCTTCTTTGGAAGGTTATAAATAGTAAGAATTGTATAAAAAAAATGGTTGTAAAAAACATGATTCATTTCTAAAATAAAAAATATATGATAACAAAAAAACTAATATTCTCAATAGTATTTTTTTTTTAGTAATTCTCAATGTGGCATGTAAATTTTGATGACAAATCTTATGATTTTTAAAATGAATGAGACGTATATTATATAATACAAAATAAGAAATATAAAATATTTCCCCAAGACCTAATACAATTGAATTGACTATTAGCTGATATGTGGTTTCGAGATATTTCTTTCTTTTAAAATCAATATATTTGCAAAATAAATAAAGAATGGGAAACATAGATCATCAAGATCTCGTTAATTTGTCCCTTGTAACATATTATAATTTTAATTGAAATATTTGAGGGGTTTTTTTAATAGGAGATTCAAATCTTCTTTGAAAAAGAGATGTATAAACTAATGTTGATTATAAAAAAAAAACTGCTAAATTGTTATTGTCGAAATTAGCTCGATAAGGGGTCCATTGCTTTCTTTATCTTGTATTTTTTCCCCCTTTATGCATATAATAGGGAATATGCTTTTCTTTCTCAAGCCACAACTTGTCACCATGTTGAAAAGCAAGCTTTGTAAACCCTTCAAAACTCGACAGTAGTACAATTGTTCATACGGTTTTTTCTATGTAGCCTTCAATTATTTTAGGATTTGGATTTCAAAATCTACAAATTCTTCTTCTATCTCTTAAGTTTAAAAGTATTCGAACCATACAAAACAAGACCAAAAACAGAAGGAATTCTAACAACATTAAACATGACATGAATATGGCATATGACAAATTAAGTTAAGAGATTCTTACAAATAGTCGTGGAAGCAACAAGGTTCTCTCCTAAATAGATTAGTTTAATCATGACTTGTATCTCGTAAGCTTTCAAGTGTTTGTTAATGGTGATCAAACAATGACTCATTTATCCTCAAAGAGATCTTTCTTCTTCATATTTATTTATATTGTATCATAACTGTAATGGGTCATTTCTGTCTGGACCCAAAACCAAATAAACCCAAAAAAATAATAAAGAATCTTAAGTCTAAATTACATTAAAACCCAAAACAAAAAAAACCTAGGCCCAATTTACAAAGCCCACAATATTAAGTTTTTCAGAAAAAACCCTAACCCTAGCTCCCATGTGCGCCGCTCCTCCTCGAGCGCGCCCCCCGCGCCTCGTCCAGAGGACCGTTTGCCGCCTTGCACCAAAACAACAAGACTCTTCCTCGTTAACCCCAGCACCTGCAAAAAAGAAGGGAAAACAGAACACGAAACAGAGCAGAAACACAAAAAGCAAACAGTAGAAAGAAAAAAAATAGTGTAATCAGCTATAAAAAGCCCCGAATATCATCAATGTTTTTTTACACACAGATTGATTAAAAATATATAGAAATCGAATACAAAAACAAAGATTTTGAAACCAAAGGTGAACTTTTGTGATATATCTATCGTTTTATTTTTTTATTTTTATTATTTTTTTAAAAATATAAGATATAGAAACAAAAAAGAAAGGAAAACTCACCTAAATCGGTTGGTCTCCTCGCCGTCAAAGATCATGCCGAAAAAGGTGGAGAAACGAAGTGTTTCTTTATTTCTCCATCGGCTAGGTTGGGTTTTCGGGATTTCGGCCTCAGATGTAACACCCCTTACCCGAGACCATTGCCGGAGTCGAGCACGAGGCATTACTAGACTTTACTACTAATTCAGCATAAAATTTAAAACTGTCCATCTGCATCATAGTCACTAAATTATTTATATCTGGAGCTACGGAACTCCAAATTAAGATCCGTTAATTTTTCCTGAAACTAGACTCATATATCATTTTACTATAATTTTTCCAGAATTTTTCATGTGGCCAATTAGTACAGTTTATTCATTAAAGTTTCCTCTGTTTTACTATTTGACTGTTCTGAGCTCTCTTCACTACAAATCAAATTACTCTTCGTACAGAATTCATATGACCTTATTATTTAGTTCCTTTGAAAATAGACTCATTCAGGATTCCATAAATATAAACTATATCCCATAATTATTTTTGTATAATTTCTAATGATTTTTCAAAGACAGAACAGGGGATCACGTAATTATTCTGAACTAGTCTCACAAAAATTCAAATATCTCAAAACATAAGAATAATTTGTTTGCTATGTTTCTTTTTGCGAAAATAGACTCAATAAGCTTCAATTATATAGCTTATTCACTTTCTAATTCCATTTCTTCTATTTTTGGTGATTTTTCAAAATCACGTCACTGCTGTAATTCAAAAACTGTTTCATTGCAAAATATAGTTAACTAGTTTATAACATCTTTACTCCATCTCATTTAAACTCTATACATGCCATATAAATCTTTAAACATAAAACAAAAGCTACCGGAATTGATCTGGATAGTGAGCTTTGTTGTGATGATCCGATCTACCAACTTCTCTTTAATTCAATCTACATAAAAATATCAAACACACACAAGTAAGCTAAATGAAGCTTAGTAAGTTCATAGGTTTAAAAGTAATGCTTACCACACATAATATTTCCAAACAATAATAAAACATTTACTAAAGTTCCTTGCCATTCACAACCATTATTAAAATACTTCACATAGTTGAGCTCAACATTAACAACTACTCAATCTCTTCCATTTGATTCATTCATTTTATTTTACTTTTTATCAAATTAGGAAACGTCTTACGAATTTGAGTACGTCGTTGTTCAGTGCCACGTTTCACAACTCATTATGGATGATACCATACCTACATTTCTTAACTCAGTATGGTTAATACCATACCTACATTTCACAACTCGGTATGGATGATACCATACCTACATTTCATATCCCAGTATGGATGATACCATACCTACATTTCATAACTCAGTATGGATGATACCATACCTACATTTCACACTTTGCCATGGATTAACCATGGTCTTATCCGTCAATTCATCACATGTCACGATACAAACGTACTCAATTCTGCGTTTTTCCTAATTTGAATTACCGCATTTATTCTTCCATTTTATCATAATTTTCATAATTCTACAGCAAATTCATATTTAACAGCACATTATATCATTCAATCCTTCACAAATAAACATATAAATTCAACCATATGAACTTACCCGGCTGATTTGTAGAAGATTTTGAAATTTAGGGACTACTCTGCAACTTTTTCTTTTCCTCTTTCTTCTTTGGTTTCTTGATAGGATGTAATAGTATGAAAATAAGCTTTCTCCAGAACTCTTCTGACGTTTTGGCTGAGATAGTGTGAAGATATATCTAAATTCTTTTCAATCTTATCTTTAATAAACATGTCAAAATTACAAAAATTCCAATTTTGCCCTTATTTCCCTTATCTTCTGCTGATTTCCTTACCTTTGCCGTCCAACCTTCTCACTTTTAGGTTTAATTTCTCTTTAAATCCTTTTTATTTTAACACTTGAGCTATTTAGTTCTTCTAGCAATTTTGCATTTGTTACAATTTAGTTCTTTTTATTTAATTGACTACCCAAACATTTAAATTTCTCAACCAAACTTTAATACTAACTTAATAACACTCCATAAATATTTCTAAAAATATTTATGGATCGTTTTCAAATTCGAGGTCTCGATACCTCGTTTTTGACCCATTTGACCTAATAAATTCTTTTAATTCACCAAATTCACCAATCCAAAAATTCTTCTAAATTCTCACTTGACTCATAAATATTAAATTACTATCTTACTCAATCTTACCTGTCGGATTTAGTGAACTCATATCACCATTTCCGACACCACTGAAAATTAGGCCGTTACAGATCGGCACTCTGCATGTGACGGGCTTTAAAAGGGCACCTTTTGGTGTTCTCCGACCACTGTATACTGCGGCGCTGTCATCGGTGACTGGCTGCAGCCATGGTGGTTCGACGCCGGAGCATAGGCCGGATTTCGGAGAGTGAGAGGGAGTTGAGAGGTTTTTTTTTTTTTTTTGAAGAAGAGAAGTAAAATGAATTTTAAGCAAAAATTTTGATTTATATAATGGAAGTAAACGACATCGTTTCACTTAGGATCCATTAGCGCCAAAACTGCGCCGTTTTTGACACGACCCGCGCGCGACCCAACCCGCTCCAGGGGGTCCGTGTGTTTTTGAAAAGTGGTCTTATTGAGCTTTTGGTCCTTTCGCTTTTTAAGTGGTTTCCAATCAAGTCCCTTTTCCTTTTTTAATTTTTACCCTGTTAGTTTTATTTTGTTTTCAATTTAATCCCTCGATTTGACCCAAAAATGCTGCGCATAAAGGACCAGGGATATTTTCCCTTTCAGTCCCCATTAGTTTTCACTCCTTTCATTTTGATCCTTATTTTCTTTTATTTACAATTTGAACCCCCTAACTTCACTTCGACTTCAATTTAATCATTAATCTATTTAATTTCAATCATCATCATCATTATTATTATTATCATTATTATTATTAGTATTTTTTTTACCATTTTATTTAAAATTTCTTTATTTCTCTGTTTATTCACTTTTTCTCAATTTTTAATTAACTTTTACTAGTATTTATTTGTTATTCATTTATTATTCCTTTTTATTATTTTATTTTATTTATTTTTATTTTATTTTTGTCCTTATTATTGTTATTTCATTATATATATTTATTCATTTATATCCTTTTATATACCTTCGAAGATTTAGATGATTATTATTATTATTATTATTATTATTATTATTATTATTATTATTATCATCGTTATTTACATTGCCATCTTCATTATTATTATTCTATCATGCATATTAGTATCGTAATTTACTATTACTATCATATCTTTTATATTTTATTAAGCATATTATGTCATTATCGCTACGAATTTATATCGCATTATTTTTATTTGCTAAACATGATTTTTTAAAACCTTTCAGTCTTTTTTACCATACCCGAATAAATTAATTACACGATATTTAAAATGTTATTCGTTTTCACACAATGGATATAAAAAAGAGATTTTTAAACCGAGATTAATTTTCATTATTTTGGAATTAGAAAATCGTGTTCTAATTTACGGAACATGATTTCTTTCTAAAAACCAAAATAATCAAATATCTTTTAAAATTAAAAATTTTTGGTGTTTATTCTCATTTCGAGGATTTAAGGCATTGTGTCCTAACTTACGGGACGTAATCCTTTTCTTTGATTAACATGAAATATACCCTTTTTTTTGTAAAAATTCAATTCAGCAATATTTTAACCAAAGATCGTATTTTTAAAATCTCATCAAAATTTCAATTTTCAACACTAAAACGTCGAGTAATCAACTAGGTGCCAATTTTGGGCGTCACGAGGGTCCTAATCTTTCCTTGTGCGTAACCGACTCCCGAACCCGTTTCTTGGATTTTTGTAGACCGAAAAACATTGCTTTGATAAATTAAACATTTTGTTAAAACAATCAAACTACGAGGTGATTCGATCACACCTCATAAAAAGGATTGGTGGCGACTCCCATTTTTCGTTTTTTTAAAACAAAAGTCGACCTTTCTCAAAAGATGGTTTCGACAGCTTGGTTACTCCACTGGGGATAAATAAGAGAGTCAAGCCACGAGTTGATTAATTCTTGTCTTTTTTCAAAAATTGATAATTTGGTTTAAATTTACGATCCTTTCATTGCATTTCATTTTTATGGTCTGCATCATTTTGATATGTGTGTTTTATTAGTTTGAGTCTTTTAATATATCTTCGCATTTTGCATCACATAATTGGTCGATTTTACCCTTTTAAGTGGGAGTGAGAAACTATTCCTTCGTGAGGTCTTCACCTTCGTATATGATGGCGGATCGCTTTCGGGATACATCCGTACCTATGTCTTCGTGATATTTTCATCACTATATAGCCATAGGGAAATTTATTCCCCTGACCTAAACTCAATCCGTATAAGCCTATAATGGGTGAGGATCGAGGAATTTGCCAGTTCAGGTACCCTTACTTTAGAACCGAACCGCATGTAATGAGCCCTGAGAGCTTACCCTAGGTAGAACCGCACTAAACCCTAGTGGTTACCCGAATAGGCGCTTTATTTATTATTGTTTGCTTACTTCGAATTCTAGCTTTGTATATTGACTTGTTTTGTTTTGCTTTGCTTTGAATGTGATTGCATGACATTTTCATCATAAAAAAGGTGTTGATTCACATTTGATTACTAAATAGAGAGCTTGCCGAATATGGTCTGAGAAAACGCAACTAGAGAAAGGTGATAGTTTGACAAAGGGGTACGTGTCAGAATTTTGGGACTTCATTCGTATCAACGTGACCCAGAACAATCTGCAAGAACTGAAAGAAATATGGGTCCAATGGGATGATGAAATCAAGTAGCTATTTTATTGTAGTTATGGTAATTTGCCCTATCTACTCGATATCAAAGTGGACAAGCACTTGTTTCAAGCTCTGACTCAATTTTGGAATCTCGCCTACAGCTGCTTTACTTTTAGAAAGGTGGACTTAGTACCTACTATGGAAGAATACACGACCTTACTTCGTTCCCTGAAAATTCGACCCGACAATGTTTATTCCTGAGCTGCTAATGTCCCAACTTTCCTAAAAAAACTAATGAACATCACGGGGATTAATGAGCAATGGGTTGCAGCCCGGATTAAGCACATAGGAGATGGAAAATGTATCCCTTGGAATAGTTTACGAGATTTGATCTTAGCACAACCAGATATGAAGAAAAGGGTCGATGTCTTCGCTTTGAGCATTTATGGACTGGTTGTTTTCCTAAAGCACTAGGGCACGTGGATGTGGCAGTTTTAGATTTGTTCGACAGACTTGATAAGAGGGTCATGCTCGTTCCTGCAATTTTGGCTGAAGCATTCTGATCTTTGAATGCATGCCAAAGAGTGGGTGAAAGAAGATTCATTGGATGCACGCAACTTTTGTTGGCATTGTTTCATAGCCACTTTTGAAGGGTAGAAAAATCTTCTTATCGAGTATTCTTCGAGAACTACTCTCCATTAAAAGAATTAGTGGCTACACAGAGGCGAGACGAAATTTCAGAAGAAAAATGGATGACGATACTCTAAAATCTCCAAGATGAGGACTTCGAATGGAGAGCCCCTTGGATGATCCCCGATGAGATTCTATACTGGTATGAAGATCTCGACAGGGTTCCTCTAAGTGGGATTTAGGGAGCTGTTGGATGTGCTCCTCTACTCGTGTTGGGGCAGCATAGATCGAGGCAGTTCATACCAGCAACACAAGGGTTGGCTTAATGCGAGTTTTCATATAAGGGCGATAACTATAAGAAAAAGATTTGAGAAATGTCTAACGCCTGGAACTAAACTCGCCGAATGAAAAGATTTGCTGTAGGTCCGACGACGACCCCCCGAATATAATGGATGATGGTGTAAAAGAGTCAATGATAACATCCCTGAGCCAAGTCAAGAAAACATTCGACCAAAAGAAGAATATCTGCGAGTGGTCCTATTTGAGCTAGAGATCAAAAGGTAGGATTTTGAAAAAATGAATTCAGAGCTAGGAAAGACGATAGAGTAATTAGAAGAGAAAAAGATGCAATTAGGACTAGACATTGACATTCAGAAGTTAAAGGCCGATAAGTTGAGAAAAGGAAAGAATAAGGCCGAAGAAGATCTGGATAGTTTAAAAATGGATTACAAGAAGCTGCGCTTATTAACGAGGATTGTCGGGCTAGGAAAGACATCAGAACAATGGCGGAAAGTGATCATAGAAGAAAAGAACAGAGTCGATTAATGGGAAAAGAAATGCCAAGATGCCCAAGTTCGAGAAAATGCTCTAGAAATAGACCTATTGGAATGCTAAAATGAAAAGGTCAGATTAAAAGCTAGGGTAGCAGAATTAGAAAAGTCACTTCATTAGTATCATAATCGCAACTCCACAATTGAGCTGAAAGCAAGCTTAAACAAGATTGAAGAGCTGAAAAGGAAAATAGAAGAGCTCGAGATCGCATTACAAAATTGCGAACTCCGAGTTGAACTCCTTGAAGCAAACAACGAGTAGTGGAAAGAGCAACTTCATCGTTCTCAAGGTCAAGTTAGGGATAGAGACCATATCATGGGTGATGCTGTGGCTTAAATACGAGAGGTGGCTGATCGTTTACATACCCTAGCGGTTCAGGCTGACGTGCTAAGCTTGAAGTATGAATCAGAATTGGACCGGGGTCAAGAGTTGGCTTGGCTTCTTAGAAAGGTTAAGGCTTTGAGCATTAGGGCAAAGCCGTATATGTAATTCGTTTTATGTAAAGAAATTTTTTTCTAGTAAAGTTGTTCTAACAGAATTGAATTAGAGTTAATGCCTCTTTTTGTATTCATTTCATGCATTTGCATTACATTGCATCATATGCATTAAATTTCACAAAAAGACCCTAATTAAACGAAATTATTTTAGTTAATCTGGAAACCAACAAGAATCAACCAACCGAACATCGTTACAGTACTCGCGCCAAAACCAAAGTAATGGACCAAAGATTGGAAAGGCTAGAGCAAATTCAAAAAGAGATGCAAGGCCCGTTGCAAGTGCAACTGCAAGAAAAGTTAGCGAAAGTACAGCAGGAGATGAGGGATTAGATACTGGAATCCCAAAGAAGTATGATAAGCCAATTGGCGCAGTTTTTAGGTGGAGAACGTGAAAAGGGGAAAAACGCTACGATTAACTCAGGGGACGACAATGAGGATCTTATTTACCCTCTAGGTTTTACCCCAATAAATACCCAAGCATAACCAAAGGTGTACCTACGAAGGGTACCCATCACAATCAGACCCCAACAGTATCAAACCGGTACTTTAACAACGACGAACTACCAAACTGGCTCAGGTTCCAATCCGGGGGATAACCCAACCAATCCCGTTGTTCTTGATCTAGATGATATGACAGAAATGGAAAAAATAAGAGTCAAACTAGCAAAGCAACTTGAAGATCGATGCAGATGGCTAGAAGAAAAATTCAAAGCAATGGAAAGCGCTGATTATCATTGTGAAATTGATGCCAAAGACTTGAGTTTGGTCCCAGATTTAGTACTTCCTCCTAAGTTCAAAACTCCAGAGTTTGAAAAGTATAATAGTACTAGTTTTCCTGAAGCTCACATTACTATGTTCTGTCGAAGGATGACAAGATATGTCAATAATAATCAATTGTTGATTTACTACTTCAAAGACAGTCAGATCGGGTCAACAGCTAAATGGTACAACCAACTGAGTCGATGCCAAAATCAATTCATGGAAAGACTTAGCACAAACTTTTATGAAGAAATATAATCATGTGACGGACATGAAACCTGACAGAATCATATTGCAGAACATGGAGAAAAAGCAAAATTAGAACTTCAGACAATATGCCCAAAGATGAAGAGAGGTGGCAACGCAAGTCCAGCCACCTCTTCTGAAAAAGAAACCACAATGCTTTTCATCAACACTTTAAAAGCCCCGTTCATCAACCATATGTTGGGAAACGCTACTAAGAGCTTCTCAGATATAGTAATGTCAGGTGAAATGATTGAAAATAGAGTGAGAAGTGGTAAGATAGACGTAGGAGAAACTCTAAAAGATCAGCCCCGAGAAAGAAGGAAACGAGGTGAATAATGTAAGCACATACAATAAGGGTTATTCGAAACCAATTACTTTTGTCCCACCAAGAACATAACCACTAGCCATCGGGGCCCTCCAAGACAAGAATCCAACCCTAGGCCAAATACATAAAGGCTCCAATTCACGCCCATCCCAATGACATATAGGGAGCTGTATCAGAGTCTGTTTGATGCACATGCGGTATCTCATTTCTACCTGAAACCCATGCAACCTTCATTCCCCAAATGGTATGACAAAAATGCTCAATGCGAGTACCACGCGGGAATCACAGGACATTTAATCGAAAACTGCATTGCATTTAAAAAGTTGATCGAAAGGTTTATTAAAATGGGAATTGTAAAGTTTGACAACCCATCAGGACCTAATGTGGCATGAAATCTGTTACCCAATCATTCTGATAAATG
Source organism: Gossypium australe (assembly GCA_005393395.2). Taxonomy (NCBI): domain Eukaryota; kingdom Viridiplantae; phylum Streptophyta; class Magnoliopsida; order Malvales; family Malvaceae; genus Gossypium; species Gossypium australe. The sequence continues at coordinate 14,608,757 of CM016625.1, read as the reverse complement.
GGTAAATGATATAATTGAGAATGGAGGGAAAAGAACCAAGATGAATGTAGTAAAAGTAAGAACCCCACTGAAATGGGTTTGGAAGAAAATGGTAGAGGGAGGATTAATAAAACATGATTCAGAAGAGAAACCTGAATGGATGAGGAACTACTGCGAGTTTCACACTAATGAGAGTCATAAGATCTAGGAATGTGTTGAATTCAGTGCCTTAGTGCAAAATTTGATGGATAATAAGGTGATAGAATTCTTTGAATATGTTATGGGCTCCGAAAGAGAAGATGTGTGCGCATCAGAAGAGGGGTCAATAGCGAAGGTCTATAAAGTTAATCACCCTGTGATTATTATTTCACAACCTAGAAGCAATGAAGCCAGAGTGCAAACTGTACTAAGGGTCATAATCTAGAAACCTATAGCTTTTCCCTACATAGCAAGAAGGTTCCCTGAAATTATGACTGCAACGTGACAATCCTGGGAGAAGAGAACCCGATTAGTGCTTCAGAAGAAAGCCAAGAGGTGGGTTTCTACATGCGTAGTGGGAGGCGCTATAATCCATCAAATGCAATAGCTGAGCCTGTTAAAGGAAAGACCCCAATAGTTGAGCAAAAGACGAAAAAGACGGTTAGGCTCAAATCGTCAGTTAACGAGCCAGTAACTGAGAACGAGGCTAGGAAATTCCTGAAATTCTTAAAGTATAGTGAGTACAACGTTGCAGAACAGCTAGATAAACAATCGGCTTGCATCTCAGTACTAGTCTTGCTCTTAAGTTAGGAGACACATCGTAGCGCGTTGATAAAGTAATAAATAAAACTTATGTCACCAACGATATCTCTGTAAACAAGCTGGACTGCTTAGTTAACAATATAAGTGCCAACAACTTCATCTTCTTCAATGATGATGAGATACCACCAAGGGGCATGGGATCTACAAAGGCTCTTCACATCACCACCCATTGTAAAGGATATACATTTCCAGGGGTGTTAATTGATAATGGATCTGCGCTAAATGTCTGGCCTCTATCCACGCTGAATAGGTTGTCTGTGAATAGCTCTTATGTGAAGACATATCAAAACATAGTGAGAGCATTCGATGGAACTGAAAGGAGGGTGCTGGGAAGGATTGAGATACCCCTCTTGATTGGTCTAAATATGTATGAAGTAGATTTCTTGGTAATGGACATTAAGCCTTTTTACAATTGATTGTTGGGGAGGCCTTGGATTCACACGACTGGAGTAGTACCGTCATCATTGCACTAGAGGCTAAAGTTGGTAACTGAGGGTCGGCTGGTAATGATAAACGCTGAAAAAGACATTATTGCATCTGTAACCAGTGACGCGCCATACGTAGGGACAGACAATGAAGCGATAGAATGTTCTTTTCGATCGTTGAAAGTTGTGAATGCAACCTTCATCGTCAAAGGGAACAAGATCTTGATGCCCAAAATCTTCAAAAATACAAAGATGGGCTTACAACTGACGGTGGGGAAAGGAGCCTGATAAACCGTAATATGTTTATATTTTAATCCCACATTTAGCAAACTTTTGGATGATTTATTCCCCGAATTGTGGAATTTGGTGCGCCTAATCCTTTAAATTCATGTTTTATACTTAAGGAAGCACCGGAGGATAAAAAGAATGAGAAACGGGCCAAAAATGGAGAAAATGGGCCAAAGTACGAAATCGACACGGCCTAGGCCCAAGCCACATGGTCGTGCCTCCTTAGCAGACCCGAACACGGCCTGGCCTCGATTTACACGGGCGTGTCCCTGCCGTGACCTATTTTAATTCCACTCGGATTAGGATACTTAGGGGCAAAGAAACACATTTCGAAAGCCTATATAAACACCCTAAGTGTGACTTAAAAAGGAGGCATCCAGGTAGGCTTAGAAGCCAAGCCAGAGAGGCCAAAATTATGGGATTTACTCGAAGAAAGCTAGTTGATCCATCTCAAGAAGCCGGAATCATACTCAAGACGGAGGATCTTCCCTTCAATTTTCTTCAGGGGGTTTTAGGGTTTTTCTTGTATTTTGTTTTATATTTTCTTCTGAGATGTATTCTTTTATGATTATGAACTAAACCCTTCAAATACCTGAGGGGGATGAAACCTAAGACGGATTTTGTTATTGTTTTCTGAACTATATGATAAATACTTGATTTGTTCTTAATTATGTGTTCTTAATTCTTGCTTTAATATTTCAGGATATTGATTCAAGTATTGATGTGTTTAGGCAGTGGAGCAAAAGTCCCTGTTTAACAGTAGATCTAGCATAGTTAAGTAGAGTTGATCGCAACCCTAGAAATAGGATGACGAAAATCTGCCTGATTAGGGTCAAACCTAATATGGGAGTCCACAGATCGAGCTAATGCAATGCTAGGGGTTTTAATTTGAAAGAGATTTCAATTAATCAACCTAGGGTTAGACGTTAGTAGCCTCGAAAGAGGTATTAATATAAATTAGGGAATCCTACGGATCAAGTCAAGTGAATAAATCGTCTAGTTCAGAGTTAGATAACAAGTGAAGTCTAGGTGGATTCTTCTTCGGGTATTGTCTTAATCAATTGGTTTTTCCCACAAGTATTTTCCCCAATTCATTCTCTTTGTCTTAACATCCTTAGCTTAGTAGTTAGTTAATTTTAGAATAAATGACAATTCTCTTAATTCTTAGGCTAAATAATAAAAAGAAGGTTAGTATTAGTAATTTTGGTTCCTTTGGGTTCGACAATCTGGTCTTGCCACTAAACTATACTACTGTTCGATAGGTGCACTTGCCTTAAGTCGTTGTCACAGTTAGTTTCTAGGCTTGATCATTCATTTTATAAATTTTTAAGACTTTAACACACGATCAGAGCCTTACCTTGGAGAGGACTTGTAAAATTCCTACAAGGAAAAGTCGAGGCACCTACTGAAGGACAAACGAGACCGCTTTGGTTTAGGATTTAAGCCAGATGCGAGGCAAAAGAAGAAGGAGATGGAGAAGAAACAAGAAAGGAGAAGAGCGCGACTGAGTAGGGAAGAGGTCATGTAGGAACCCATGAACTTTCCTCATATATCCAGGACTTTCGTGTCAGGAGGAACTATTCACCCTAAACGAAAAATGTCAAAAAAAGAGATCGCTGAAGAAATGTTGCGAAATCTGAACATTAACGCTATATCTGAAGAAGGAATCTGGGGAGAAAATTTATCGGACATCTGCCCTTGTATACCTGGAAGAGTTCTAAACAACTGGACTGTGAAAGAGATTCCTATAGTTTTAGGGCTAATTCAGAGTAATGTTTAAAACACACTTATTACTTTAAGCCTTGGAGCAATAAAAATCCTTTTTTGAAATAGGCTTATGCCCAACATCTTTATTTCAATAAAATGTATCTTTGCGTATAATCTTGAGCAAATATTCTTTTATTCTTATCATTTCATTCATAATCATACCATACAAATAATTGTTCTTAGATTCTTTTGTTCTTTGGATTTTTCTTCATCCCTATTACAGGTCTCTAGATATCAATGATATAAGTGACGCTGCTACTGACTCAGAATCCCTTTTTGAGAAAGACTGTAACCTATCTACTGGTTGGTTAAGGATGGTAGAACAAGATGAGAAACAAATCCTGCCTCACAAAGAGTCAGTAGAAATTGTGAGTTTGGAAGAGGAAAAAGAGGTGAAGATTGGAGCTTGCATTATTGTAGAGACAAAGCGATGCCTCATTGAGCTACTCCAAGAATTTAATGATGTCTTTGCATGGTCATATAGAGACATGCCCGGGTTAAGTACTGATATCGTGGTACATCGGCTCATCATAAAGGAAGAGTGCAAACCAATTCAACAGAAGCTCCGAAGGATGAGGCCCGATGTTTTACTGAAAATAAAAAAGGAAGTCAAGAAACAATTCGATGTTGGTTTCTTACGGGTGGTTAAAAACTCAGAATGGGTAGCCAATATCATCCCGTCCCTAAAAAAGATGGGAAAGTACGAATGCGTGTAGGCTACAGGGACTTGAACAAAGCCAGCCCGAAAGATAATTTCCCATTGCCACATGTCGACACTTTAGTGCACGACACGGCAGGGTACTCATTATTCTCCTTCATGGATGGTTTCTCGGGATATAACTGAATAAAGATGCATCCTCAAAACATGGAGAAAACCACATTCATGACCATATGGGGAACATTTTTCTATAAGGTGATGCCATTTGGACTAAAAAATGCGGGAGCAACGTATCAAAAAGCCATGGTAACTTTGTTTCATGATATGATGCACAATGAAATCGAGGTTTATGTAGCCAATTGATAAACCATAAATTACACATTTTTTAACCCCATGCTTAGCTTAATTTTGGATAAGTTTCTATTGAATTTGATGAATTCGATGCTTCTAATCTCTTAATTTCATGTTTTATACTCAGGAGAGCTTAGGAAGTCAAAAAGAACAAGGAACGGGCCAAAAAGGGGCAAAGTGAGCCTACCTAGGAAAGCACACGGCCTGGGCTATTGACCACGGGCAGACCACATGGCCGTGTGTGGCAAGCCAAATCGAACACGGCTGGCCTATCGACCACGGGTGTGTCCCTGCTGACCCTAGGATGAATTTCATTCGGAATAGGACACTTGTGGACCAAAATAGACATTCCAAAGCCTATATAAACACCCTAGGGGGCAACCTAAAGGCGGAGGTCGACTAGAGGTCGAATAGGAGTTCGACACGACGTTGAATAGACGCAGAGTAGAAGGAGAAAATACTCCAAGAGAGCCATCGGGAACAGCTTAGGAGAAGGATCTCCATCAAGACTGAGGATCTCCTATCAAGTTCTTTAGAAGTTTTTGAGCTTTCTTATGTTTTGTTGTTTTTCCTCTTTTATGATGTTTCCCTCTATTAGTATGAACTAAATTCTTCAAATACCTGAGGGGATGAAACCTAAGATTAATCTTATTATTATTTGGTTTATGAGATAAATACTTATGCGTATTCTTAATTGTGAGTTCTTATTCTTGTTTTGATAATTTAGGTTATTGATTCAAGTCGAATGTGCTTATTCAGTGGAGCAAAAGTCCCTGTTTAAGAGTAGATCAACACAACTAAGCGGAGTTGATTGCAACCCTAGATTTAGGGCAACGAAAATCTACCGGATTAGGGCCAAACCTAATAAGGGAATCCATAGATCGAGTTAATGCGACAATAGGGGTTTTAATTAGAAAGTGATTTCAATTAATCAACCTAGAGTCAGTTGCTAGTAGCCTTGAAAGATGTATTAATATAATTTAGGGATTTCTACGGGTTAAGTCAAATGAATAAATCACATGAATCAAAAGTAATAAGTGGAGTTTAGGTGGATTCTGCCTTAGGTATTGCCTATCTCATATAGGTTGTCCAAAAGTATTTTTCCAATTTACTCTCTGTCGCGTTCATAGTTAGTTAAATTAGTTAGTTAATTTTAGAATAAAAATAAATCCCCTTAATTATCAGGCTAGATAGTAAAAAGATAGTTAATTCTAGTACTCTTGGTCCTTGAGGATACGATATTCCGGACTCACCACATTTATACTACTGTTCGATAGGTGTGATTGCCTTTGTCGAAATAATAGTTAGTTTTGAAGTCCATCAAGTTTTTGGCGCCGTTGTCGGGGACTAAGATATTAGGAAAACTAAATTTTTATTACTTTAGCCATTTTATTTTTTCTCAATTTAATTTAATTTTATTATTAACTTTGCTAATTTTTCTTTATTTGCTTCTGACAGGTAATTCTAGTTTATGACTAGAAGGAACCCGTCAGGACCCTTGATTTTTTACAGTGATATAGAAGGTACCATTGACAGAAATCGTAGAGAAATAAGGCGAATCCTACAATTCATATAAGAAGAGCAAGAAACCGAACCAACTACTACGGAAGATATGGCTGATAATAATCCGCTACCTCCTATGGTTGCCGCAAATTCGATGAATCAAAATCATGCTCCTTGTACTATGTATGATTATGCTACACCTAATTTAACAGGAACTGAATCAAATATTGTTAGACCTGCTATTATTGCAAATAATTTTGAACTGAAACCTAACACTGTACAGATGATTCAACAGTTTGTTCAGTTTAATGGTTTGTAGGATGAGGATCCAAACAATCACTTAGCAAATTTTCTAGAATTATGCAATACCTTCAAAATAAATGGCGTTTCTGATGATGCCATTCGCCTTCGGTTGTTTCCCTTCTCGTTGAGGAACAAAGCTAAACAGTGGTTAAACTCGTTACCACGAGGATCAATCACTACATGGGAACAAATGACCGAAAAATTTTTATTAAAATATTTTCAGCCGGCTAAAACGACTAAGTTGAGGAATGACATCTCTTCTTTTGTGCAGATGGATTTAGAGACATTTTATGATGCATGGGAGAGATATAAGGATCTACTAAGGAGGTGCCCTCACCATGGGTTACCCTTGTGGCTACAGATTCAAACCTTTTACAACGGTGTGAACCTCTCAACTAGGCAGTTGATTGATTCAGCCGCTAGTGGAACCCTAAATAACAAAACCCCTGAAGCGGCTTATGAGTTTATAGAGGAAATGACACTGAATAACTATCAGTGGCAAGTTACAAGGACAAAGCCAACAAAAGCGCCAGTGTTTTCACCCTCGACGCTGTAGAACTGTTAAGTAAAAAGATTGATGGTTTGTATGGTTCTTCGCAGGTACATCCAATGATACAGTGCAATGCAAATGGAGGAGGGATGAGTAATACAGAATATCTGCCCTGCAACCCTGGCATAGAAAGCGAACAGATGAACTATATGGATAATAATTCTAGACATCAAAATAACCCTTATAGTAACACTTACAATCCAGGTTGGAGGAACCATCCAAATTTCTCATGGGGTGGCCAAAGAAATTAGAGACAACAAACCCCTCTAGTCTTCCAACAACAACCTTACCCACAAGAGAAAAAGCCGAACCTTAAGGATATGCTAGCAAAGTTTATTTTAGCTTCAGAAACTCATTTTTAAAATGCCAAAACGGTGTTGAATAATCAGCAAACATAAATCAAGGGCTTAAAAATCAACTAGGACAGCTGAGCAAGTTAGTTTCTGAAAGGCAACCAGGTCGTTTACCTAATAATATTGAACCTAAACCACAAGAGCAAGTGAAGGCAGTAACATTAAGGAATGGGAATGTATTGGTTGAAGCAGAAAGGAAGATGCCACAAGAAATTAATAAGGAAAAAGGTGAAGAAGACGAGAATGCAACACCGGTACGTGAAGATTACAAACCACCGATCCCATATCTGGCAAAGTTGAAGAAAGATCACTTAGACGCACAATACGGTAAATTTCTTGAAGTTTTTAAACAGTTACATATTAACTTACCTTTTGTTGAAGCTATTTCGCAGATGCCGACATACGCAAAATTCCTAAAAGAGCTTCTAACAAATAAAATGAAGTTTGAAGAGATATCAACCGTGGAACTTAATGAGGAATGTTCAACTATTCTCCAAAATAAGCTACCAACCAAATTGAAAGATCTAGGAAGTTTCACTATTCCATGTTTAATTGGTAGTTTAAACATTGAGAAAGCGCTAGCTGATTTAGGTGTCAGTATTAACTTAATGCCTTATAAAATGTTCAAGCAGCTTGGTCTTGGGGAACCAAAACCCACTAGGATGAGTATTCAATTAGTTGGCAAATCTATTAAATAGCCTAGGGGAATTATTAAATATATTCTGGTAAAAGTTGATAAATTTATATTCCCTGTTGATTTTGTTGTGCTTGACATGGATGAGGACGTTGAGGTGCCTTTAATTTTGGGACGCCCCTTTTTAGCTAGTGCTAGGGCTGTTATTGATGTAGGTGATGGTAAACTTGCGCTAAGGGTAGGCGATGAGGAAATTATTTTTCAAATTTACGATGCAATGCAATATTCTAGAGAGCAAGATGATTCATGTTATTTTAATGATGCCATTAATCATTTTATTCAAGATTCTTTTCAGGAAATCATACATAACGACACGTTGGAACTGTGTCTTACCTAAGGTGAGGGGGAAGAGGACGATACCAATGAGTTAAATTCCAATAAGTCTTCCCCTAGACAAAAGAAAGACGACGGCATTGAAATAACTGATGAACTAAAACAAAAACCCTTTATTGAAGAACCGCCCAAAGTGGAATTGAAACAGTTACCAAATCACCTAGAATATGCATTTGCCGGAGATAATTCTACACTACCAGTAATCATCTCTTCAGAACTGGAACCCAAAGAGAAAAACGAGTTGCTACATAAAAGAGCCATAGCTTGGAAGATTTCTGACATTAAAGGGATAAGTCCATCATTTTGCACCCACAAAATTTTAATGGAAGATGAATATAAATTATGTGTGCAACCTCAAAGACAATTGAATCCCAACATGAAGAAAGTTGTTAAAGCTGAGGTAATTAAACTTCTAGATGCTGGAGTTATTTATCATATTTCTGACAGTACTTGGGTGAGTCCTGTGCAGGTTGTTCCAAAAAAAGGAGGCATGACTGTTGTGGCTAACGAAAAGAATGAATTGATTCCTACAAGAACAATCACAGGTTGGAGAGTCTGCATTGACTATAGGAAGTTGAACGATGCCATGAGAAAAGATCACTTCCCTTTACCCTTTATTGACTATATGTTAGAAAGATTATCTGGGCATATGTACTATTGCTTCTTATACGGACTCTCTAGCTACTTCCAAATCCCAATAGCTCTTGAGGATCAAGAAAAAAACAACATTTACGTGTCCATATGGTACGTTTGCTTATCGTAGAATGCTTTTTAGATTATGTAATGCTCCTGCTACTTTTCAGCGCTGCATGCTAGCCATCTTTGATGAACTCGTGAAAGATATTATGGAGGTATTTATGGACGACTTCTTGGTATTTGGTAATTCTTTCCATCTTTGCCTTAAAAATTTAAAACGAGTTCTAATGAGATGTGAGCAAACGAACCTCGTGCTTAATTGGGAAAAGTGTCATTTTATGGTTCGAGAAGAGATTGTGTTAGGCCACAAAATTTCTAGTAAAGGGATTGAGGCTGATAAAGAAAAAATTGAAACCATAGAAAATTACCTCCTCCTAGTTCGGTTAAGGCTATTCGAAGCTTTTTAGGACATGCTGGATTTTATAGAAGATTTATTAAGGATTTTTTTAAAATAGCTAAGCCTCTAACAAAACTACTAGAAAAAGATGTGACTTTCCATTTTGATCATGAATGTATAGATGCATTTAATACCCTCAAAAATAAATTAATAAATGCGCCAATTATAGTTGCACTTGATTAGAATTTACCCTTTGAACTAATGTGTGATGCGAGTGACTTTGCAGTAGGTGCAGTTTTGGGACAGCAAAGAGACAAGCATTTTCAGCCGATCTATTATGCTAGCAAAACATTGATGGCCGCACAAGAAAATTACACCTCCACAGAAAAAGAATTGCTAGCCGTGGTTTTTGCATTTGATAAATTTAGGCAGTATTTGATATTATCTAAAGTTGTCGTTTACACTGACCATTCAGCTCTTCGTTATCTTTTAACTAAATATGATGCAGAACCTCGACTCATAAGATGGATTTTACTCTTACAGGAATTTGATTTGGAAATTCAAGATAAGAAAGGAGCTGAAAATCTTGCGGCAGATCATATTTCTAGACTTAAAAATCCACATATTAAAGAACTCAATGAGAGTGAGACAAATGACTTGTTTCCTGAAGAACAACTATTTGCTATAACTGACTTCGAGGTACCTTGGTTTGCAGACATTGCAAATTACTTAGCTGCTAACATCATACCAAAAAGGTTAACACATCATTAAAAGAAGCAATTCTTTGCTGATGCGAAAAACTATTTTTGGGAGGACCCTTTTCTTTTTCGTATATGTGCAGATCAAGTAATTCAAAGATGTGTTACAATGGCAGAAGCAAGCAAAATACTAGAACATTGTCATTCAGGACCTTCAAGAGGACATTATAGCGGGATTAGGACAGCACATAAAACGCTCGAATCAGGTTTTTATCGGCCCACTCTGTTTAAAGATGCTAACAGGTATGTTGCTTCTTGTGATAGATGTCAGATAACAGGTAATATCTCTAAACGAGATGAAATGCCTCAAACGTATATGCTATCTTGTGAAATATTCGATATATGGGGTATTGATTTTATGGGTCCATTCCTTAGTTCATTTGGGAATAAATACATCTTAGTAGCAGTGGATTATATGTCAAAATGGGTGGAAGCTCAAGCTTTACGTACTAATGATGCTAGAGTGGTAGTAAGATATCTTAAGAAACTTTTCTCTCGATTTGGATCACCTAGAGCAATTATTAGTGATAGGGGTACTCATTTTTTTAGTACTCAATTTGATAAAGTCTTAAAGAAATATGGAGTACACTACAGAATAGCTACCCCTTATCACCCTCAAACCAGCGGACAAGTGGAAATAGCAAATCGAGAGCTTAAGCGTATTCTGGAGAAAACTGTAGAATCAAAAAGGAAGGATTGGGCATTAAAAGTAGACGATGCTTTATGGGCCTATAGAACCGCTTTTAAAACTCCTATAGGAACATCCCCATATAGACTTGTCTACAGAAAAAGTTGTCATCTGCCATTTGAATTAGAGCACAATTCTTAAATTATGATCTTAAACTTGCAGGTGAGAAAAGAATGATGCAATTCTACGAGCTAGATGAGTGGCGAGCTAATGTCTACGAGAACTCACGTTTATATAAGGAGGCAACAAAGTGACGCCATGATGCTCTTTTAAAGTAACCAAAGCAATTCGAAGTAGGAGATCTAGTTCTACTATACAATTCAAGGCTCAAATTGTTTCCTGGAAAGTTGAAATCAAGATGGTCAGGTCCATTCGTAATCAAAACTATTTTCCTCTATGGCACAATCGAGGTAACTCATCTGACGGCATATTCAAGGTAAACGGTCAGCGACTGAAAATTTATAATGGTGAAGATTTTAGGGGTATGAGAGAGGAGCTTTAGCTCCGTGAACCTTCATTTAGGAATGAGAACAGGGTAAGTCTAGCTTAAGACTTTAAACGAGCGCTTCTCGGGAGGTAACCCGAGCACTAATCTCACTAACATCCATATTTTCGGTTTTAGCATCTAACTAAGAACTAACCAATTTAACAGAATCAGGATTTCTCATCCACACGGCATAGCACACGGGCGTGGCTGTGGCAGTGTGGAAACCACGGAAAGAAACATAGGCGTGGCGGAGGCTGTGCGAGCCAATGAAGAAAAACATTTCCCAACACGGGCGTATGTCCATCTACACGGGCGTGGGAGAAGCAAACGAAGCAGTACAAGACCATGCGATTCGGCCGTGTCACAAAACACGCCCAGGGAACACGGGCGTGGAACACGACTTAAACGCACCCTAATTTAAAATTTACGAAACACACGGGCTGAACAGTAAGCACACGGCCGTGTTTCTAGACCGTGTGCCCCTATTTCTATTTAAACCAACCCTCTGTTCACTTCCCACCGAATCCCCCTCCCCAAAAGCCCTAGCCACCCTCTACCCTCTCTACTTACCTCCCACAGTCCGACCACCACCATCAACTTCACCTCCGCTCTGTCCAACTCCCTTCACCCTTTTTCCTCTTTCCCCTGTCTTCTCCACGCACATCACACGCAATCCATGCCCATGCAAGATCGACACGCCCGCGCATCACCACCACGCCCGTGCTCTGACCACTGCTCTCCATCGGTACCTAATAACTCCTCCACATGGGAAAAAGGCTGTTGTCCCTGACGATAAAAAACGGAAGGGACCCAATGCGACTTCCTCGAGCGCCTCCGCTGAAGTGCGCCACCCATTCCCACGGTTTCCTCCAGGATCCCAAAAGGATCTTTTTCAGATACTTCGCGTGCGACCCCTCAGCGTGGGGAGGTGCATTGATTGGGCCGCTTTGAAGCAGGTCCAACTAGCCGACGAAGTCCGGGCCCTCCTGACTACTGGCCCATGGGGACAATTCTTAAAGATCATCGAGCCCACATACATAGAGCTCACTTTGGAGCTCTGTTTAACATTCCACCTCTAATTCTGTCTTGGAGGCATTGTACGTGAGCTCAGTGTCCCACTATTCGGAGCCGCCTTGGGACTCTACACTGACGAATTCATGGATGACAATGATCTCGAGGACCTCCACCGCCACATCCATAAATCCCCTTCTAGATGTTAGAACAACTTAGCCCATGTCTCGGCCACCTATGACCCCAGTCGCTCCAAGGCGACAACTCAGATTTCTGAGTTGAGGCACGACCATGTAAATCAGGGTTGAGGCCGTGTTCTTGATGCTTGACGAGGCACGGCCGTGTGGGCTTTGGGCCAGGCCGTGTTGATTTCGTGATATGGCTCATTTACTCTATTTTGGGCCCGTTTTACGTTCTTTTCATCCTCGGGTGCTTTCCTGGGTATAAGACATGAAAAGAAAGGATTAAGAGCACATTTTTACATAAATTGAGGGATAAGTCATCCAAAAGTAAGCTAAATGTGGGATTAAAATATGTTATAATTATGGTTTATTAAATACCCCCACACTTAAGCTTTTGCTTGTCCTCAAGCAAAATTCTCAACATACAATTAAAACGAAATTTCCATAATTCACAATTCCTATCAACAATGCCTCATCATAATTCATAGATAATTCGTACATGGATAATTCAATTCAAAGAGTCCTAAAAATTCAAACAAAGATAAGTCATTCATTTGCAATTCAAAAACGTAGGTGTTTCCCTTTATCTGAAATATTACCTTTGATTCGAAATCGACAAGAGTTGACATCCTCACTAAAGATTCACTCAAATCACTCAAAGTGTTTAAGGGTTATAACAAGAAGCACTCATACGTCGAACCTGAAAAGTTAATCCCATAGGCTTGCCTGAAAATCAAATCTCCACCACTGTAGAATGAGATGATAAATAGATCAAAAGGTCTTTGTTAGGGTTGTAACGGGGCTAGGTTAAGGTGTGGATAAAGGCTGAAATTAGGAGGTTAGAATCGAGATTTACTTGACAAATTACCTAACTAGAAACACGAACTAATAATAAACTTGTACTACTAATAATATTCTGATATGAGCTTCTTCTTCAATAATTGGAATTTGACGTATAAGCTCACCTATTCACAAAACTAATAGTGAATATACTTCTTCGTTTTTTTAAGAACAAGTCAAACAATAAAGGATAAATTCAACTATTGAAATAATGTATTTAGGTAACTGATCAAATCAAATCTCGATATAAGGGTAGTCAAAAGGAATGGTGATAAGAAATACAAAGGGGTTTTGGGTTAATATTAGCTGGTAAGTCAATAAAAAGGGTTGTTAGGATCAACAGGGTTCGCTAGGGGTTAGTTGTTAAGGTAGGCTATTTAATGGAGTGAGTCGGTTAAATCTTAGGTGCCTTTATCATCTCTGTATATCAAATCATAAGTGTGGTCTCAACATGTATAATCGAGGCAAGTTCTAGAATAACAGTCCAAAGTTGACACACTCATAAAAAAGAATATATGCTCTATAATGCTCAATAATCTCACCAAAATTATGGGTGTTTTGACATCAATCTCATAGATTTCAAATTTCAAAGCAATATCCAAATTTAGGTTAACAACCTAGCAAAAATTTTTATTCTGAAAATTAGACTTATCATGCTTAATTCTTTATTAGCTTTAAAATTTAATCATTAATGCACAATTATCAATGACTTAATCTAAAACATGTCAATAAGAATCATAAATCATCAGAAATTTCATCCTAATTAGTAATATGAAAATTTTACTTAAAAACAAGACTAAATTCAGGGATTTGAGAATAATGAAAAAAGTTTGACACTTTTACCCCCCACACTTAAGATGTACATTGCCCTCAATGTACAAAGATGGATAATGACAGTCAGTATGCAAAATTAAAATAGAGGGGAGAAAGTGGCACTCCCTAGATTAATGGATGATTTCCTTGTAGAATGGTAGAGGTCGTGTTGTCTGATGACTTGTGTAGTGGTGAATTGCTTCCTAGTGATGTTTTTGAAACTGTTAAGTCATCAATTAGAAATTGTTTGGGGCGTAATTTGATAAATGTTAGGAATACTCGAGGGTTAGATGTTGATGATACTCATAATAAAGGTAGTCAATGTATGATGAAAAAATGTTCAAACTTTAAGACATATTAAAATAACGAGAAGATAAAAAAATTAAAACTTAAAAATAAGAAAAAGAAAATCTGGATAAAAGGACTCAAAGGTCATCATCATCGGCTGGGTCCTGCGGTGGTTCTGCTAATGAGATATGGAGGTGCTGGTTTATCTGTTGAAGGGTAACCTCTAACCCATCAAAGCGCCGAGTGTTTTCAGCAAAATACAGCTCGAACTGGTCGAGCCGTGCAGAAATATCCGCTAATGATGGTGCTGCATGGGATGGTCGCTGGCTCGAAATTGGTGCCTGCTGTGATGGTGGTGGGACATCATCAGTAATGTCCTCAGCGTCCCCCTCGTCTGTGGGTGTCACTAATCGGTACTGAGGGGGGTCGGTCCCTCGGCGGTGTTTGATCATTCTCATGTGTAGCATCGTCTGGATGTCCTGAGGTACCATATGGCCGATCAGTGTAAGTGAGGAAATCTGAGACTCGGTGTGAACGAGGCCAATGTATCGAGCCAGTCTTGTGATATACGACCCCATTTATAGAATCTCCTTCCTGTGTGCCTCTATTTGATGCTGAATTGCACACGCGATGAAGTATGCCAGGTTGAAAACATGCCCTTCTGACATGCACGATAGGTAGTAGACATCGTGCTTGTTGACCACGCCGTTGCTCTCACGTCGTCCGGTGATGGTGTGAGCGAGAATGGTGTGAAGATATAGTAGGTGTGGGAGAAGGGTTGTCGCCTTAGAGCAACTGGGGTCGTAGATGCTTGTGGTGGGGCCTAGATTGTGCCAGCAGTTGAGCGGAGTGCAATAGAGCTGGCGGTTTAATCCGGAGAATGGGTTTTCCTCTATGAATTCTGGTGTATAAAGTCCGAGTGTTGAGTCGAATTGCGGTATGCTCAGTCGACGTACCGTGCCTCCTAAACGGAATTGGACTGTTTCTGAGTCGTCAAACTCTACCATCACTGTCTGTAATGTGAAGGTGGTGCAGAACTCTAATGTGAGTTCCAAGTAAGTGGGCTCGACGATTGAGAAGAACTGTTCCCACGGATCGGTTGAGATTAAGGCTCGAATATCGGTTGCGAGCCCGACTTGTTCTAGTGCATTCCAATCGATGCACCTACCGGTGCCTAAAGGTCTATCTCGGATTGTCTTGTAGCGCTCTTCTTGAGTTGCTTGAGAGAATCGGAGGAATGGGTGTCGAAGCTCGGAAGAGGCACTTGCGGAGGATGATCTTGGCCCCTTTCTTTTCTTGCTTGGGGCTGCTGTGGATTGTTTCGGTCATGAGGTTGACATGGTACCTGAAAAATAATCAAATATAAAGCAAGTTTCTTAACAACAATATAGCCAACGTAATTCGTACTAAAGTAAGCAAAATGGTAATCAGTGCAGTGATTCTTTCAAGCAAAGAAGTATATCAAAGATGCAAAAGTTTATTCCTAAAATGAAGTTAATCAGCACCCAATTCATTAGAGATTTTTACTAAGTATTCATGAGTTTTTGAGAGAAATCTCTTAATATAAATCATGCCTAATACTAAACAAGAGTGAAAAGCAAAATGGCATAATATTTATCAAGTTTTTAGTTAAGAGATTGAAGTAGTGAAAGGAACCAGGGGTTGTGATGGTGTGAGATGATCAGGTACGGGCGGAGCACGGCGGGGGTGTGGGTTTCTGCAGCACGAACACGGCGGTGGCAGGGGCGTGGCGTTCGGTAGCACGGCTGTGGTGCGGGCGTGCGAGCTGTTTTTGGATGGTTTTTTTAAGAGAAATGGCAAGGGGAGGCGGTTTTAGGTGGAGGAGGATGTAGGTGCAGCTGGATTTGGGGTAAAGGGTGTTAAAATCTGATTTTAGGTTTAGGTTTTGGGGAAGAGACGGGTAAATTTTGTTATATAGGGGAAGGGCCACGGTCAATCGCCACGCCCATGTGAATTTTGAATAGCTCGTGCTTTTCGCGATTTCTAAATTTTGGGCGCGTTCAGGGTTTTTGGCACGACCGTGGTTACATGGGCACGCCCGTGTTAGACAAGTTAGTATGTTGGCACGGTGGGGTCACACGGGCGTGTATAGCCCGTGCTTGGCAAATTAGTAACTTCGCATGGTCGCTGAGCACGACCGTGTTTGGCCCATGGGCCATAAGTCAGTAGCTTCACACGGTTATGAAGCACGGGCGTGCTCAACCCGTGGTCGACAATCAGTGACCTCGCACGTGTAGCTAGCACGGGCGTGGTCTGGTATCGCAGCCCGTGTTGAAGAAAGAAATTTTTCCCTATTTGTGCACGGCTACCGGCACACTCGTGGTTCGTCCCCTGTCTTGCACACGGCCGTTGCCACGCCCGTGTGCAAGACCGTGTTTAAGAACCTGCACTTCTATTAGACTAATCTTTAGTGTGGAGTTAAAAATGAAAATAAGATGTTAGTGAGTTAGTGCTTGGGTTGCTTCCCGAGAAAGCGCTTGTTTATAGTCTTAAGCTAGACTTTCCCTGTTTTCGGTTCTAAAGAAGGTTTATGGAGCAGAAGCTCCTCTCTTATATCTCCAAAATCTGCACCATTATAAATTTTGAGTCGGTGACCATTTGCCTTGAATGTGCCTTTAGTGGGATGAGTTACCTCGATTGTTCCATATGGGAAAATTGTTTTGATCATGAATGGACCTGACCATCTTGATTTCAGCGTTCCCGGAAATAGTTTAAGCCTCGAGTTGTGTAGCAGGACCAAGTCCCCTACTTCGAATTGTTTTGATCTCTTGAGACGAGCATCATGGCGTTGCTTTGTTGCTTCATTGTATAGTTTTGAATTCTCGTAGGCTTCAGTTCTCCATTCGTCCAGCTCGTTCATCTGCATCATTCTTTTCTTTCCTGCAACCTTAAGATCAGAATTCAAAAACTTTATTGCCCAAAAAGCTTTGTGTTCTAATTCGAATGGTAGATGACAGCTTTTCCCGTATACAAGTTTGAATGGGGATGTCCCTAGAGGTGTTTTAAATGCTGTTCTATAGGCCCATAAAGCATCATCTACTTTTAATGCCCAATCTTTTCTGTTTGACTCAACCATTTTTTCTAGGATGCGCTTAAGTTCTCGGTTTGCTACCTCACCTTGCCCACTGGTTTGAGGGTGATATGGGGTGGCTATCCTGTGGTGTAATCCATATTTCTTTAGAACTTTTTAAAATTGAGTATTACAGAAATGAGTACCCCTATCGCTAATGATGGCTCTAGGTGTCCCAAATCGGGAAAACAGTTTCTTGAGAAACTTAACTACTACCCTGGCATCATTGGTAGGTAAAGCTTCTACTTCTACCCATTTTGACATGTAATCAACTACCACTAGGATGTACTCGTTTCCAAACGAGCTAGGGAATGGTCCCATAAAATCAATACCCCATACATAAAATATTTCACATGACAACATATATGTTTGAGGCATTTCATCCTGTTTAGAAATGTTACCTATCCTTTGGCATCTATCACATGAGGTAACATACCTGTTGGCATCTTTAAATAGAGTGGGCCAATAAAAACCTGATTCGAGTATTTTGTGTGCTGTTTTAATACCACTGTAGTGTCCTCCTGAAGGTCCTGAATGGCAATGTTCCAGGATTTTGCTTGCTTCTGTCTTTGTAATGCATCTTCGAATTACCTGATCTGCACATATTCGGAAAAGAAAAGGATCTTCCCAAAAATAATTTTTCACATCAGCAAAGAATCACTTCTTTTGGTGATGTGTTAATTTTTTTGGCAAGATGTTAGCTGCTAAATAATTCGCAATATTTGCAAACCATGGTACCTCAGAATGTGTTATAGAAAAGATTTGTTCTTCGGGAAACAAATTGTTTATTTCACTTTCATTGAGCTCTTTGGTATGTGGTCTTTCAAGTCTAGAAAGGTGATCCACTGCAAGATCCTCAGCTCCCTTCTTATCTTATATTTCCAAGTGAAATTCCTATAAGAGTAAAATCCGTCGTATGAGTCTGGGTTTTGCATCAGGTTTGTTTAAAAGATAACGAAGAGCTGAATGGTCAGTGTAAACGACGACTTTAGACAATATTCAATACTGTCTAAACTAATCAAAAGCAAAAACTACAGCTAACAATTCTTTTTCTGTGGTGGTGTAGTTTTCTTGTGCGGGTGTTAATGTTCTGCTAGCATAGTAGATTGGCTGAAAATGCTTGTCTCTTCATTGTCCCAAAACTGCACCTACTGGAATATCACTTGCATCACACATTAGTTCAAAGGGTAAGTTCCAATCAGGTTCAATTATAATCGGAGCATTTATTAATTTATCCTTAAGGACATTAAATGCATCTAAACATTCCTGATTGACATCAAAAGGAACATCTTTTTCTAGTAGTTTTGTCAAAGGCTTAGCTATTTCAGAAAAATCTTTAATAAATCTTCTATAGAACCCTGCATGTCCTAAAAAGCTTCTAATAGCCTTAACATAACTAGGGGCAGGTAGTTTTTCTATGGTTTCCACCTTGGCTTTATCTACCTCAATTCCTTTACTAGAAATCTTATGTCCTAACACAATTCCTTCTCTAACCATAAAGTGACATTTTTCCCAATTCAAAACAAGGTTTGTTTCCTCACATCTCTTTAAAACTCGTTTTCGATTTTTAAGGCAAAGATGGAAAGAATTACCGAATACTGAGAAATCATCCATAAATACCTCCATGATGTCTTCCACGAGTTCATCAAAGATTGCCAACATGCAACGCTGAAAAGTAGCAGGAGCATTACATAATCCAAAAGGCATTCTACGAGAAGCAAACGTACCATATGGGCATGTAAATGTTGTCTTCTCTTGATCTTCAGGAGCTATGGGGATTTGGAAGTAGCCGGAGAGTCCGTCCAAGAAGCAGTAGTACATATGTCCGGATAATATTTCTAACATTTGATCTATGAAGGGTAGAGGAAAATGATCTTTTCTGGTGGCGTCGTTCAGCTTTCTGTAGTCTATGCAGACTCTCCATCCTGTAACTGTTCTTGTAGGGGTTAACTCATTCCTTTCATTGGGCACCACCGTCATGCCTCCTTTCTTTGGAACTACCTACACAAAACTTACCAAGTGCTGTCAGAAATAGGATAAATTATTCCTGCATCTAGAAGTTTAATTACCTCGGCTTTGACTACTTTCATAGTAGGGTTTAGTTGTCTCTGGGGTTGTACACACGGCTTGTATTCTTCTTCCATTAAAATGTTGTGGGTGTAGAACGAAGGGCTTATACCCTTGATGTCGGAAATTTTCCAAGCTATAGCCCTTTTATGTTCTCTTAGCACCTATATCAATTCCTCTTTTTCCTTGTGTTCTAGTTCTGAAGAGATAATAACCGGTAGCGTAGAATTTTCCCTAAGGAATGCATATTCCAAGTGTTTTGGCAACTGTTTTAATTCCAGACTGGGTGGCTCTTCAATGGAAGATTTTTGTTTTATTTCGTCATTATTTCCAATACTTTCTTCTTTCATTTGCCGAAATGAAGATGTATTCAAGTTCATCTCTTCGCCTTCATCTTCTTCCTCCTCTTCTTGAGTCTGGCACAGTTCCATCGTGTCGTCATGGATTATTTCCTGTAATGAACTTTGAATGATATAAGCAGTTGTATCAACAAAATAATAGGAATCATCTTGTTCTTTAGAATATCGCATGGCATCATAAATTTGAAAAATAATTTCCTCATCGCCTATCCTTAGTGCAAGTTTCCCATCACTTACATCAATAACAGCTCTAGCAGTAGCTAAAAAGGGACGCCCCAGAATTAAAGGGACATTAATGTCTTCATCCATGTCTAACACAACAAAATCAACAGGGAAAATAAATTTATCAATTTTTACCAAGACATCTTCGATAACTCCTCTAGGATATTTAATGGATCTATCAGCTAACTGAATACTCATCCTAGTGGGTTTTGGTTCCTCAAGATATAGTTGTTTAAACATTTTGTAAGGCATTAAATTAATACTGGCGCCTAGATCAGCTAATGCTTTCTTAATATTCAGGCTACCAATTAAACAAGGGATAGTAAAACTTCCTGGATCTTTTAATTTGGTTGGTAACTTGTTTTGGAGGATGGCTGAGCATTCTTCATTAAGTTCCACTATCGACACTTCTTCAAGCTTCCTTTTGTTCGTTAGGAGTTCTTTTAAGAATTTTGCGTACTTCGGCATCTGTGAAATAGCTTCAACAAAGGGTAAGTTAATATGTATTTGTTTAAAGAGTTCAAGAAACTTACCGTATTGGGCGTCTAGTCGTTCCTTCTTCATCTTTACTGGATATGGGATTACTGGTTTGCTTTCATTTCGTACCAGATTTGCTTCCTCAACTCCCTCATTTCTTGGTTTGTTACCTTCGTGTGGGATTTGTTTCTTTGGTTCGACTAATTCCTTTCCACTTCTTAATGTAACTGCTTTTACCCGTTCTGTTCCTTTAGAAAAGATTTCTGCTTGTATTTCACAAATCATCTTAGTAAGTAGTCCAACTTACTTAGAGAGCTCCCCGAATGACTCAGTAAGTTTTTCAACTGATGCTTGTTTATCTTTAAGTGTTGTCTCAATTTTGTGGAAACGGTTTTCAGTGTCTGCCGAAAATTTTGTCAGCATCTCCTCTAGGGTTGGTTTCTTCTCTTGTAGATAGGGCTGATTTTGGAAGTTTTGAGGAGGTTGCTGTTTTTGATTTCCTTTATTTCCTTGACCTCCCCCTGAAAAATTTGGGTGGTTCCTCCAACCTGGATTGTAAGTGTTACTATAAGAATTATTATTAGATCTAAAATTGTTACCTATATAGTTCATTTGTTCGCTTCCTGCTTCCGGTTGGTAAGGTGGGTACTCAGGATTTGCCACGAGTCCACTTGCGTCGCACTGCATGACTGGATGTGCCTGCGAAGAACACAAACTATTAATCTTTTTATTCATCATCTCTACCTGTGTTGATAGCATGGTTATCGCCTCGAGGTTGTAGACACCGGTGGATTTTGTCGGTTTCATCCTTGTAAGCTGCCACTGATAATTATTCAGTGACATCTCCTCAATGAACTCGTAGGCTGCTTCAGGGGTCTTGTTATTCAGAGTTCCACTGGCGGCTGAATCAATTAGTTGCCTCGTGGAAGGGTTTACACCATTGTAAAAAGTTTGGACTTGTAGCCACAAGGGTAGACCATGGTATGGAAACCTTCTCAAGAGATCTTTGTATCTCTCCCATGCATTGTATAATGTCTCTAAATCCATCTGCACAAAAGAAGAGATATCATTCCGTAATTTAGCCATTTTCGATGGTGGAAAATATTTCAATAAAAACTTTTCGGTCATTTGTTCCCATGTAGTGATTGACCCTCGTGGTAAAGAGTTTAACCACTGTTTGGCTTTATTCCTTAATGAAAAAGGGAATAACGAAGACGTATGGCATCATCAGAAACGCCATTTATTTTGAAGGTATCACAGAACTCTAAAAAGTTAGCTATATGCGTGTTTGAATCTTCGTCCTGCAAACCATCAAATTGAACAAATTGTTAAATCATTTGTATTGTGTTAGGCTTTAATTCAAAATTGTTAGCAGCTATAGCAGGCCTAACAATACTAGATTCTGCTCCTGTTAAATGCGGGTTTAGCATAATCAAACATTGTACGTGGAGCATTATTTTCCCCCACATCACGTGGTTGTGGGTTAGTCTCGTCCATCCCTTCAGTAGAATTGGATCTACCCTCTTCTTCTCTTTCTGTGTAATTTAGGGTTCGTCTGGTTTCTCGGCGATTCCTGCGAGCGGTCGCTTCAATATCACTGTCGTATACCAAAGGTCCTCTCGGGTTTCTTCTAGTCATAAACTAGAGGTACCTGCTAGGAAAAGAAAGAAAGAAAATTTCAGCAAAAATAAAAATAAAAACAAAAAACAAAAATAAATTGCGAAAAATAAAAATTTGGGCTAAAGTAATAAAAATAGATTTTTCTTAATATTTTAGCTCCCCGGCAACGGCGCCAAAAACTTGATCGCTGAAATCAGAGCTTTATAAAACGAATGATCAAACCTGGAAACTCACTCTGACAACGATTAAAGGAAAGTGTACCTATCAAACAGTAGTATAGCTTAGGCAAGACCGAATTGTCGAACCCAAAGGAACTAAAAGTATTAATACTAACTTTCTTTTTATTATTTAGCCTAAAATAAAGTGAAGTTGCTTTAATCTAATTTAACGACTACTAAGCTTAAAGACACAAGACAAAAAGACCGAATTGGAAAATAACTTGAAGGAAAACTCAGTTGATTACGACGATACCCTCAGGAAGAATCCACCTAGACTTCTCTTGTTACCTATCACTAAACAATATGATTTCATTACTTAGCTTGATCCGTGAGACTCTCTAACGTATATTAAACCCTCTCTCGAGGCGAATAACGTCTAACCCTAGGTTAATTAGTGGAACTCTCGTTCGCTTATAATAACCCCATAGAATAGCAGTAAATCGATCTATGGACTCCCATATTAGGTTTCACCCTAATCTGGCAAAATCTCGTAACCTTATTTCTAGGCGTTCGATCAACTCCGCTTAATTATGCTTGATCTATTCTTAGGCAGGGCCTATTCCTCCTCCACCTAAGCACATCAGATTTGGATTAGGCAACATAATTAAGAACAAACTAAGTAATTATCATATAATTCAGAAATCAAATAACAAGATTCATCTAGGTTTCATCCCCTTCAGGTATCTGAAGGGTTTAGTTTATGACAAATAAAGAAAACATCTTAAGAAAAAAGATAAAACAAAACATAAGAAATCCCTAAAACTCCCTGAAGGAATCGAAGGAGAAATCCGCTGTCATGAGTAGAATTCTGGCTTCTTGGGATGGATCAACTGGCTATCTTCGAGTGATTCCCTCAACTCTGACCTTCTCGGCTTGGCTCTTTGGCCTAGCTTTGACGCCTTTTCAAAGGTGGCACTTGGGGGATATATATATATGCTCTTGGAATGTGTTTCTTTGCCCCAAAGTATCAAAATCCAAATGAAATTGTTCATTGCCACAATAGGGACACGGCCATGTCACACGCCCGTATGACTCGTCTTCAGGCCGTGTTCGGATTTCTAAGTTGAGGCATGACCGTGTAAATCGGGGTTGAGGCCGTGTTCTTGATGCTTGACGAGGCACGGCCATGTGGGCTTTGGGCCAGGCCGTGTCGATTTCGTGATATGGCCTATTTACTCCATTTTGGGCCCGTTTTACGTTCTTTTCACCTCGGGTGCTTTCCTGGGTATAAGACATGAAAAGAAAGGATTAAAAGCACCTTTTTACATAAATTGAGGGATAAATCATCCAAAAGTAAGCTAAATGTGGGATTAAAATATGTTATAATTGCGGTTTATCATCCCTGCTGACCCTAGGATGAATTTCATTCGGAATAGGACACTTGTGGACCAAAATAGACATTCCAAAGCCTATATAAACACCCTAGGGGGTATCCTAAAGGTGGAGGTCGACTAGAGGTTTACTAGAGGTCGAATAGGAGTTCGACACGATGTCGAATAGACACTGAGTAAAAGGAGAAAATACTCCAAGACTGAGGATCTCCATCAAGACTGAGGATCTCCCATCAAGTTCTTTAGGAGTTTTCGGGTTTTTCTTATGTTTTGTTGTTTTCCCTCTTTTATGATGTTTCCCTCTATTAGTATGAACTAAATTCTTCAAATACCTGAGGGGATGAAACCTAAGATGAATCTTATTCTTAATTGTGAGTTCTTATTCTTGTTTTGATAATTCAGGTTATTGATTCAAGTCGAATGTGCTTATTCAGTGGAGCAAAAGTCCCTGTTTAAGAGTAGATCAACACAATTAAGCGGAGTTGACTGCAACCCTAGATTTAGGGCGACGAAAATCTACCGGATTAGGGTCAAACCTAATAAGGGAATCCATAGATCGAGTTAATGCGACAATAGGGGTTTTAATTAGAAAGTGGTTTCAATTAATCAACCTAGAGTCAGTTGTTAGTAGCCTTGAAATAGGTATTAATATAATTTAGGGATTTCTACAGGTTAAGTCAAGTGAATAAAACGCATGAATCAAAAGTAATAAGTGAAGTCTAGGTGGATTCTTCCTTAGGTATTGCCTATCTCATATAAGTTGTCCAAAAGTATTTTTCCAATTCACTCTCTGTCGCGTTCATAGTTAGTTAAATTAGTTAGTTAATTTTAGAATAAAAATAAATCCACTTAATTATCAGGCTAGATAATAAAAAGATAGTTAATTCTAGTACTCTTGGTCCATGAGGATACGATATTCCGGACTCCCTACAACTATACTACTGTTCGATAGGTGTGCTTGCCTTTGCCGAAATAATAGTTAGTTTCGAAGTCCATCACCAATACGATCGCAAAGTCTCGAACAGAGAAGGAACATGTACAAGTCTTGAAGAAATTATTCTTGAGATTGAGAAAATTCCAACTAAAGCTCAATCCAACAAAATGTACTTTCGGGGCTAGGTTGGGAAAATTACTAGGGTTTATAGTCAGTGAAAAGGGGATTTAGATCGACCCAGACAAAGTAAAGGCTATACAGCAATTGCCTCCACCACGCACTCAAAAAGAAGGTCGAGGTTTCCTAGGAAGACTAAATTATATCGCTCGATTCATTTCACAACTAACTGAGAAATGTGACTCCATATTTCATCTCCTTAAGAAACACAACCCAGGCTTCTGGGATTAGGAGTGTCATAAAACTTTCGACAAGTTCAAACACTACCTATTCAATGCCCTAGTACTGATGTCTCCCAGCCCAGATAGGTCGTTGATACTGTACTTGGCAGTATTCAAGAATTTCATGGGATGCGTGCTTGGTCAACATGATGAGTCAGGAAGAAAAAAAAAGAGCGATATACTATCTCAGTAAGAAATTCACTGAATGTTAGACAAGGTATCCGACAATCGAGAAGTTATGTTGCGCCTTGATCTGGACAACCCGAAGACTGAGACAGTACAGGCTGTACCACACAACTTGGCTCATCTCAAAACTCGATCCTCTAAAGTACATGATAAAGTCAACTACTTTGAATGGAAGAATGGCTAGGTGGCAAATTCTGCTCTCCAAATTTGATATAGTCTATGTGAATCAAAAGGCTATAAAAGAGAGCGCAATAGTAGATTTTCTGGCCAGTAGAGCTCTAGAATATTATGAGCCTTTGAACTTTGATTTCCCAAATGAAGATTTAATGTATGTGGCAAACATTGAAGAAGATTCTCAAGAAGGTCATCCTTGGAAGCTAAACTTTAACGGAGCCTCAAACACCGTGAGTAACAAAATTGGGGCAGTCCTGGTATCCCCAAACGGAGATCATTATCCCTTCACTAGCAAATTGGATTTTGATTGCACGAACAATATGGTAGAATACAAATCATGCATCATTGGTATCCGTGCAGCCATAGAATGTAAGATCAAAGTGCTAAAGGCACATGGGGATTTTGCACTAGTGATCTATCAACTCAAAAAATAATGGGAGACAAGAGATCCCAAGTTAATCAATTATCGAAGGTTGGTTCTTGAGTTAATTGAGGAGTGTGATGACATCATCTTCTATTACCTCCCACGAGATGAAAATTAGATAGCATATGCCTTGGCTATTTTGTCTTCGATGGTCAAAGTGAACAAACAAAAGGATGTAAAGCCTATCCAGATGAGTATTTATGAGACTTTGACTCATTGTTACGACATCGAAGAAGAAAAAGAAGAAGACGATCACCCTTGGTACAACGTTATATTGCGATATGTGAAGAATCGTGAATACCCTGACCAATTAACTGAGAATGATAAAAGGATGTTGAGAAGACTGGCCAATGACTATGTCTTAGATGGGGAAATTCTAGATAAAAGGAGAAAGGATCAGGTGCTACTAAGATGTGTAGACGTTGACGAGGCTAAGAAAATCTTGGAGGAAGTCCACGAGGTTGTCTACGAAACATATACCAATGGTTTTACAGTGGCTAGGCAAATCATCAGATTCGGGTATTATTAGTCCCCCATGGAATGAGATTGCATCAGTTATGCCAAGAAATACCACAAGTGACAAATTTATGGAGATAAAATCCATTTACCTCCCTCACCTCTTCATGTTATGACTTCTTCGTGGCCTTTCTCTATGTGGGGCTTGGATGTCATTGGGCCAATTTCACCCAAAGCTTCTAACGGGCATCGATTCATCTTCGTGGTCATTGATTACTTTACAAAGTGGGTAGAAGCCACTTCATATGCCATTGTTACGAAGTCGGTAGTCAGCAAGTTTTTAAAAAAGGAGATCATATGTCGATATGGAATGCTAGAAAGGATCATATTTGATAATGCACTAAATTTAAACAACAACACGATATCAGAAGTCCGCAGTAAGTTCAAGATCAAACACCACAACTCATCACCATATCGTCCAAAAATGAATGGTGCAGTGGAGGCAGCCAATAAGAATATCAAGAAGTTATCATTTGCCCTCTCTGCTTATCGAACATCTGTTAGGACCTTAACCGAGACAACGCCTTTCTCTTTAGTTTATGTAATGGATGTGATTTTACCCATTGAAGTCGAGATTTCTTCTCTCAGGGTTTTGGCAGAATTGAAGTTGGATGAAGCAGAATGGATGCAATCCCGATATGATCAGCTAAACTTGATTGAAGAAAAAATGTTGAAAGCCATCCATAATGGTCAGATGTACCAAAAGCGAATGATGCGAGCTTACAACAAAAAAGTTCATCTCAGAGAATTCCATGAGGGGGACCTAGTATTGAAAAAGATCTTTCCCATATAAAAGGATTTCAGAGGGAAATGGATGCCAAATAGGGAATGACCTTATGAGGGAAAGAATGCCTTTTTCGGAGGAGCACTGATTTTAACAAAGATGAATGGCAAGAACTTGCCCAATCCTGTAAATTCAGATTCAGTCAAGAAATACTTCACAAAAAAAAAGGAGAGGCCAAGGTGAAAACCCGCAAAGGGCACCTTGAGACCAAAGGGGTTTTGAGTTGAAAACCTGCAAAAAGGGCAGCTCAAATTTTGATTGAAGATCGAACACGTGATGGTAGGGTTTTCTCAAAAGGAAGAATGTTACGTTTTGGGGCATCAACGAAGCACTCTGGATCTCCTAAACACATATCAAACTCAAGATGGTCCTCAAGAAGTTAGTGCGAGGAAGCTCGTGCTGCGATATCTGGGGCACCTATTTTCATCTTATTCACTTTGTATTTAAGCAAATTTGCTATTTTGATTAATCTATTCATTTCGAGCCTTACTCCTAATAAACTTCAATCTAGCCCATTACTACAATCTTTTTCAAGCATTTTTACATTGAAATAACGATTAATGGACTAATAATGTTCAAGTAAATGGAGTTCTGCATATTGTTCTGAAAGGTTTTCTAAAATAATACAGGGATCTGAAAACAGGACCACTATTCTGAACAAACCAAACTTAAGGGTTGCAAACATTTGAGAAAGAATAGTCTAAACTGTGACTATTTCTTTGAATTTTCTGTTAAAGATACCAACTGATAAGAAGGCATGGTAACACGTCAGTGATAGAACCTTGATAAATAGCGAGCAATGACAACCTAAGCATTAAAAAGGGATCATTCTCGAAAAATGACATTCTGCATTCATGCAAACACATCTAGCTAGGAGCATTTGATTCATCCTGATCATGGACATCCTAATCATTAGGCACAAATAGGCCAATGAAATGGATTCTGTAGGTCATGTTCCCCAGAGTACGGTGTAACAGATCAATGAAACCACAAATCATATACCCCTGAAGTTGCAGGGGGCGGATTATAGTCATCATGGCAAATCTTATCTCCTTAAAGTCGCAATGGAGCATATTAAAGCCACAAATCTTATCTCCCTGAAGTTGCAGTAGAGTAGATCAAAGTAGAAAATCTTACCTCTCTGAAGTTGCAGTAGAGCAGATTAAAGCTACAAATCTTATCTCCCTAAAGTTGCAGTGGAGCAGACTAAAGATATCGAATATTATTTCTCTGAAGTGGCAGTAAAACAGATTAAAGCTACAAATTACAAATCTTATCTCCCTGAAGTTGCAGTGGAGCATGTTGAAGTTACAAGTCTTATCTCCTTGAAGTTGCAGTGGAGCAAACTGAAGATAGCGAATCTTATTTCTCTAATGTGGCAGTGAAACAGATTAAAGCTACAAATTAAAAATCTTATCTCCCTGAGTTTGCAGTGGAGCAGATTGAAGCTACAGGTCTTACCTCCCTGAAGTTGCAATGGAGTAGATGAAAGCACTAATTCCTATATCCCTAAAGATGCAGTGGGATGGAATGAGGCTACTTGAAGAAGAGAAGCACCAAATAAGTCAAGACTTGGCAAGACCAGGCAAAATTGAGCCTTTTAAAGTCTTTCCTCAATTCTTGTTACACAACAATGAGCAAAGAGAGGCAGCTGTAATGGGTCATTTCTGTCCAGGCCTAGAACCAAACGAACCTAAAAAAATAATAATGAGTCCAAGTTCAAATTATATTAAACCCAACACAAAAAAATCTAGGCCCAATTTACAAAGCCCACAATATTAAGTTTTTCAAAAAAAAAAACCCTAACCCTAGCTCCCATGTGCGCCGCTCCTCCTCAGGCGCGCCTTCCGCGCCTCGTCCAGAGGACCGTCTGCCTCCTTACACCAAAACAGCAAGACTCTTCCTCGTTGACCCCAGCACCTGCAAAAAAGAGGGGAAAACAGAACACGAAACAGAGCAGAAACACAAAAAGCAAACAGTAGAAATAAATAAAAAACAGTGTAATCGGCTATAAAAAGCCCTGAATATCATCAATGTTTTTTTACACACAGATTTATTAAAGAAAAGATAGAAATCGAATACAAAAACAAAGATTTTGAAACCAAATGTGAACTTTTGTGATATATCTATCGTTTTATTTTTATACTTTTATTTTTTAAAAAAAAATATAAGATATAGAAACAAAAAAGAAAAGGAAAACTCACCTAAATCTATTGGTCTCTTCGCTGTCGAAGACCACGCCGGAAAAAGAGAAGAAGCGAAGTGTTTTTTTATTTCTCCGCCGGGCTAGGTCGGGTTTTCAGGATTTCGACCTCGAATTGGCGTTCTGCATGTGACGGGCTTCGAAAGGGCACCTTTTGGTGTTCTCCGGCAATCGTGTACAGCAGCACCGTCGCAGGTGAACGGCGGCCGCCACGGTGCTCCTACGCCGGAGCATAGGCCGAATTTCGGAGAGTGAGAGAGAGTTGAGAGGTTTTGTTTTGTTTTGTTTTGTTTTTAAAAATAGAATAAAAATGAATTTTAAGCAAAAACTTTGATTTATATAATGTAAGTAAACGACGTCGTTTCACTTATGATCCATTAGTGTCAAAATGGCGCCGTTTTTGACACAACCCGCACGCGACTCGACCCGCTCCAAGGGGGATTTGAGTTTTTTGAAAAGTGGTCTTCTTCGCATTTGGTCCTTTCGCTTTTTATGTGGTTTCCAATTAAGTCCCGTTTCATTTTTTAAATTTTACCCCGTTAGTTTTATTTTGTTTTCAATTTAATCCCCTGATTTTGCCAAAAAACACTGCACATAAAAGACCAGGGATATTTTCCCTTTCAGTCCCCATTAGTTTTCACTCCTTTCATTTTGATCCTTATTTTCTTTTATTTACATTTTGAACCCCCTAACTTCACTTGACTTCAATTTAATCATTAATCTATTTAATTTCAATTATCATCGTCATTATTATTATTATTATTATTATTATTATTATTATTATTATTATTATTATTATTATTATTATTATTATTATTATTATTATTATTATTACCATTTTATTTAAAATTTCTTTATTTCTCTGTTATTCGCTTATTCTCAATTTTTAATTAACTTTTACTAGTATTTATTTGTTATTCATTATTATTCCTTTTTATTATTTTATTTATTTATTATTATTTTATTTTTTCCTCATTATTGTTATTTCATTATATATTTATTTATATCCTTTTATATACCTTCGAAGATTTAGATTATTAGAATTATTATTATCGTTATTTACATTGTCATTTTCATTATTATTATTCTATCATGCTTATTAGTATGGTAATTTACTATTACTATCATATCTTTTATATTTTATGAAGCATGTTATGTCATTCACTGCGAACTTATATCGTATTATTATTATTTTCTAAACATGATTTTTTTTTAAAACCTTTCAGTCTTTTTTACCATACCCGAATAAATTAATTACACGATATTTCAAATGTTATTCGTTTTCTCACAATGGATATAAAAAAGATATTTTTAAACCGAGATTAATTTTCATTATTTTGGAATTAGAAAAATCGTGTTCTAACTTACGAAACATGATTTCTTTCTAAAAACCAAAATAATCAAATTCTTTTAAAATTAATAATTTTTTATGTTTATTCTCGTTTCGAGGATTTAAGGCATTGTGTCCTAACTTACGAGACGTAATCTTTTTCCTCGGTTAACGTGAAATATACCCATTTTTTTTGTAAAAATTCAATTCAGCAATATTTTAACAAAAGATCGTATTTTTAAAATCTCATCAAATTTTCAATTCTCGACACTAAAACATCGAGTAATCAGCTAGGTGCCAATTTTGGACGTAAAGAGGGTGCTAATCCTTCCTTACGCGTAACCGACTCCCGAACCCCTTTTTTGGGTTTTTGTAGACCGAAAAATATTGCTTTGATAAATCAAACATTTTGTTAAAACAATCAAACTACGAGGTGATCTGATCACACCTCATAATAAAGATTAATGGTGACTCCCATTTTTTGTTTTTTTAAAACAAAAGTCGACCTTTCAAAAAAGAGGTTTCGACAATAACATCATAGACCTTGCATTAACAAAGGCTAAACATGAACATAAGATCTATAGTGTAGTAGGAAAAAGTTTTTGAAATAGTTATTTATATGTCAATGGAAGTGGTCACTTGTTCACTTCGGCTATCAATGTGCTAAGCATATAATTTGTCTTATCTGTTAGCATGATTGATCAAAATATTTTTCTATTTTGGTTGCATTTTTTGAGGATTTTGTGCAGCCAATTGCATGTTTATCATTGGAAAAGAGATTCAATCAAGTAAGATTGTTTTTTCAGAAGATTACTATCCGCAATAAATGTATTTTCTCACAAGGAATAAGAGATGACTTAGGAATTAATTTAATTTCTTTGGATTTTTATTTAATTGGACATAATTAAATAATTGAGTCCAAAATGAATATTAAATAAATTAGTCATCAGAATTTTACTGAGGTTTTAATACGATAAAATTACTACGATTTAAGAGAATTAGAATTGGGTTGATAAGATAATTGAATTAATTAATTGATTGCTTTTAAAAAAATATTTTGGAGAATTAAAAACTAGATATTAGGTTGGATAAGTTATATGACCTTATTTTAAATTGAACTGTACATATAATTATAACTAATACATAAAAAGCCCAATGAACCCATATGTAAAAGGGGTGGATGGCACACTAGGAGAATCTCAGTGTGTGTAGTGTGTGTGTCGGCCACCATATGGAGTTCTAGTAGGACTCTAGGTTTTTATTTTATTAAAATATTATTTTTTTTTCCTCTCTTCATGCATTAGTATAACTCCTGTTATTTTTATATATATATGGAGACTATGGGGTAATCGAAAATAGACAACACTTAGACGAGGATACTCTGCAAAAATTTAGTATTTATTTAGGTTCAAATAAATATTGTTTTTTTATGAGTACTCGAGATACAAATTTGTAAGATTATAATTGCAACATCCTTGGCAATTATAATTCATATTTGTGCCTATGAATTTTCAGTTTTAGTTGCCATAGAGAAAGTTAACTTTCTCCACTAGAAAGTTACGATTTTTATTATGTGTTTAATCTTTGATAAGAGTCTACTCCTTTAGCATCTGAGAATTCGAGAATAGTGAAGAAGACCATTTAATTGAAAGCCAAAAGGGTTTAGTCGTTAGATCCAAAATTCAACAGGATCCCTAGCTCAGAAACACAGATACTAAATTTGGTGGGATTTATTACTATAGATATCACAACCAAAGATCCAGTTTTATAAAAATATCTAAACTGACTAGGTTTCATCGGAGAAAGTGTTTATAAAATTCTTTGATATCCTATCTGATTAAGAATATAAGCGGGAAAAATAGTGAGAAAGGTATGAATTTCAAACTTGTTGTAAGGAGCTCTTTTAGTCTGCCTTCACTATTGATGTCATTATTCGTTGTCTCCCTCTACTATTTGAAGTTACAGAGAGTCAGTGAGACTAACAAAATGTTGTTCCTAAGCATACCCTTGCATTGGGATTTCGCCTTTGGTGATCATATAATGGTGGACGTGTTGGAAAAATCGGTTAAGAAAAAAGATTTTACAGTTACAGCAAAAGATCTAAATTTTTAAAAATTGATCCACTTTGTGGTATTTATAGTAATAAACCCTAACCGAAAAGTACCTATGCTTTGTGTGAGGCAGATTCGAGTCGATCCTAACTTTCAACCAAACGACCTTCTCTGCTATCCTCGTACCTCAAATTGCGTTGAGTATGAGCTTGAGCAACACGAACCAAACACAAAAAAGAAACAATGTATTTTCTTTTAGTAGGAAAATAATTTCTCTCAATAGAAGCCAACAAATATCGTAATTCTCAAAAAATAAAATTTATTCTTAAATAATAAATTCCTACTATTTTCTAGCAGAACAACGATGTATCAAACTTATGATTTGAGGTCAACCAGTGTCATTTATTTATAGGGAGAGGTACAAGAATCGTAGTTGAACAAGCCCTTGTAAAATAATATTATTTAAATAGAAAACACTCTCCTAGTCTAACTAAGAGAATAGGGTGGTACACCCTCTTAATTTCTCTTAAGGTTGCCGCCCCAAACATGCTATGTGAGGCAGATTAGGTTTCTCATGTATTAGGATCTAATTATAAGTGTTTCTTATATTTTTAACCCAACATTTTATATTTTAATCAAACCCAATACCTATTTTTTATTTCCCAAATTAAATATTAATTATTAAATTAATTAAATTAACTAAATTAATTTCTCAATTAACTAATTTTCTCAACTTGTCACACCTCAAAATAAATAGGGTTAGTTGAAATGACTAAACAAGAAATGGGCTTTAGGTCTAATGGTTAAGTGTTTAGTGCCCTCCCTAGAGGTCTTAGGTTTGAGCTTCTTTTCTCCCATTTGTTTTTTTTTTTCAATTTCGGCAAGCATGGGTAAATCACCATTGTCGCCCCTAGGGTTTACAACCGTAGCTATTTAGTCATTCTTTTCCTATTTGATGGGGATTGTCTCTTTTCAAAACTCTAGTAAAAGTGAACTTCATCTTCCTTTTATTTTCTCTCATCCTTGCACCACATTTTTCACCTTTGTGTTGTTAATTTTTTTTCTTTCTCGTATCGAATCAATCCTCGTTTCTTCGTTTTCTTAACAGTATTAGAGTTATATTCAAATAGCATTTGTTACCTTTTCCAAGAATCGGTAAGTGTGTTCCATTTCAAGGATTAAATCTCGTATGTCTGTAATATTAATGTACGATGCTAATCTTTAGATTCGATTAATCAATCTTTTACGAATCTTGCCAAAATTTTGATAATTTTGCCAAAATCTTGATGCCAACCGTTAATTCATGTGTAAATGTCATTTGAAGGACTGGATCTAGGTGAATCACACCAAAATTAAGTGTGAGTAACATCGATTGGACTTGTGATGAAAGGTGTGTGTTCTTTACCAAGTGAATTAGGGCAAACCGTGTATAGGTTTAGGGCCACACGGGTGGGCCACGCGACCATGTACACCTAAAGATTTTAAGGACTTCATGAACCACACGGCCTCATCCCGTTACACGACTTGCCACACAGTTGTGTCTCTACTGTGGGGTAATTTCTCGATTTCACACGTCATCAAGCTATTACATAGCCTGGTTACACGACTGCGCAACCTTTCCACACAGCCTCAAGACTCTCACAAAGCCTAGCCACAAGACCGTGTGGCCACTGTTATATAGTTTTGCCTAAAATTGTGTGAATTGTTCAATTTAGCCCCTGTATAGTCCCCGAAATGTTTTTAGAGATTTTGCTCACTCAATTGAGTCCATGATATTATAAATTTGCTAAAATCTGTGATTTAATGACTAAATTGCTACTGTTATAATGTATGATATATGAATATTACATGTCTACTATCACTGTAATTATGATAAACTGATACTGTTATTACTGCTACTGTTGAACTGAATACATGTTAAGCATGTTTACTGCTACTGTTGAACTGAATACATCTTAAGCATGTCTATTGTTTTTGTATTGTAATGTCATACTGAATTGCATGTCGTAGGACGATTGAAAATAGCAAGTACTGGCAGTTTAATAATCTACAAACATCGATGGTTTATCCACAACATACTGACGGTTTATCTGTAAACTTTTTATTTAAAAATACTGGTGGTTCATCCATAAAATGGAGTGTTGGGATAAATGAGTTCTGGGGAACTCTTACTATAGAGTGTAGCGGAGTATGAGTAGGAACTTTCCTATTATACTTGCATTGCATTGACATTTATAAGCATGCTCAAATGAACTGTAGAATTCTGCTTTACTATACAAATGTGATTGTTCTAAGAACTATTATTATGTATGTTTTATCTATTGTTTTGCACTTATTTTCTTGCGATTGGACACACATTGAGCTTCTTAAGCTCACCCCCCTTAATTTCTTTATTTAGAGATAACCCACAAGGTTAGGGTGTGGACTTGGCATACTGAAGGCTTGGCTCGATTTATTTTAGCTAAAAGTATTTTAGACAGATTTTTCATAATTTATGTTATTTTTGAACTATATTACTTTATTTTGGGTTTATTTGGCATGCATGACGTTTTAATAGATTTAGATTGTTGAAACATAGAACTTGATTTAATTTTGCATGAATTTTGATTTTCATTAAAACTAGGCTAAATATCACTTTTCTGTTGCATTACTATGTGAAAAGTTTTTGAAATATATATATAAAGTTTGGAATTCAACTTTTGCAAAAGTGGTCATTAAAAAAATAAACTGATTTTTGAAAGAATTTGTACCTTTTGGAATCTCACTAAGTTGGTCTACTAAAGTAAGCAAATGTTTTAAAAAGACTGTTTAATAAACTCTAATAAGTTACTAGGCCATTTCAGTGACCCATGTAATCTTTCAAATTCGGTTGTAATGTCTAGACCAGGTTTGGGAGGTTACATAACCCAATTAAATAATTAACTAAATTAATTTTTCAGTCAAATTAGTTTATCATTTGATTATTTATGCAATTCATTTCTAATTTCAACGAGTTAAGAGATGGACTGATTGGACATATATAATTAGGGCTCAAATGATTCATAATTAAGTTATAACTTTTTGTATATTAATTATAAACTTATTTAGTCATAAAGTCATTCTACAATAGTATTATGGTTAAGCTCTCCCTAATTACATACCATTATGAAAGCTACTTAATAAGTGTCATTTAGTGACCTTATTACAAATGTGTTACCTTCATAAGATACCCTAAATCTCTTTGGGATAAATTCGTTCTCCTAATGTGATTCTATTTTATCTCATGGTAACCATTATATCTTCCTTCATGAAAAACCAATTATTATCAAATAGTAAATCAAGTCATTTATCACAAAGATAAACAACTCGTGGTCACGTTTACTTTTCATCTATCATGTAATGTTGATGAGAGGATATCATTTACCCTTTAGTTGGGCTATGAATTCTACTATCTTGAATGATGTTATATACTGCAAAAGTCGTATACCCAATGTATCAGCTTTCGGTTCCTTATCTAGTTGAACTCAGGCTTTTATTTACATCAAAGTGTATGAGCCACGCATGCATAGTTCATTATCCACTCAAGATTAGGCTATGCCAAACTATAGACATCACAAATGAATAAACCCATAAACGACTATAGGATCTATTCTACTTGGTTTATGCCTGATACACTGTCAGTCCAATTAGTCACATCTATGTCTCTTTCTTCTAGGAGTCATTCGCTTTGATGCTCAAGATAAAACATTTTCCCAATTGAACTTCATAAATGACATATTAGTCTTTCAATCAATTTACTCATTTCCGATTAGACTAAGGACATGTTTAAATTATCCACTAGTACAAGTCGTCTTTCTGTATTACAGTCCGACCATGTAATATCGCTTAGTATTATTAGTTAAACGTTAGATAATCAGTGGGTCAATATTTGCTTCTATTTGGTTTTGTATGCATAAACTGTTGAAGACAATACATGAAGAATATTAATGTAATCAATGGATATTTTATTAAACCAATTTGTTTGAAAACTACAAGTATACAAAATGAATGTACTACACTTAAGGCACTAGATCCAACAGGACAACCCCTGTGTGGGCTATTGTAATTTCATGAAAAAGGCTTCAAAAAAGACTTTGATTTGTGTGTTGGCTCCTTGAAGTTTTTCAATTTCTACTTGCCTATGGGCTTTCTCAAATAAAGTTGATAGTTTTTCAATTTCTATTGTAACTTCATGACAAAGCGTCAAATAAGACTTTGATGGTTGTGTGTTGGCTTCTAGAAGATTTCCAATTTCTACATGCCTGTGGACCTTCTTAAATAAAGTTGATAGTAGTTTTTCTAGTTGGTCATTTATTATAGCTTACTTAAAATGCTCGAATGCTACCCTCGGCAAAACGACTGAATCATGCATTTATTTGTCAACCACTAAATCTTCACGGTCTTTTTGCTTAATGGAATTGAGGTAAGCTAGGATTTACTACAACGTTTTATTAGGGAGAAATCTACTCATGAACAAGTTCGCCAACTCACTGAATGAGTGTATGGAGTCATTTGGTAAAGATAAGTACCAAGCCCTTGCATTATCTTTCAGAGCCATTGAGAAAGCACGACATTTCACTACATACGAAGCACCCAATATGTTCATATGATTGTTGTAATATGCCAAATGGTCACGGGGGATTCCTTGGTCATTATACATTTGTTTGGGCAATTTGAAGGTTAGAGACATATATTCTCCTAATATTTTTGGAGCCAATGACCCATTAGAACAATCCCACTGGAACTCAGTAGATCTACCTTTCTAAAAAGTTTGCATTTATTTCATAAGGGCTTTATCTTTTGGGATGTTGCATTTACAACTGATATGGGAGGTCAACCTCTAGATTTTTATTGGGTATTGGGCTCCTCCTTCTAATGGGGAAGGATTGAGTTTTCTCCTTCTATTGTACTTTAGGTTGGGGGTTATGTTTTTTGTTTGTTCTGAGTTCTTTTTTTTTTCATTTTTTTAAGGTTCATGTTTTCTTGTTGTTGATAAATTTGTTGCTGCATGGAAATTTGTTCATCAAGTATCCTTACTCTTTCTTACATCTCTATGAATTGTTGTAAGATAGAGTTCGAATTTTATGAGGTTTTCTCACCAATAGAGGGCATTAGGTGGCCTTGAGGGGATAGCAATTAGGCTTTTTTTGGTTTAGATGTTGAGTGTAGTATTTAACTATGGGTATTGTGCCTAACTTGCATGATACGAGTAATAAGGGTCGTATGGGTTATATAGGTCGTAATGACAACTTGATGATGACTATTGTTAAGTATATTACTTGCTTGCAATGGTTTGTGGTTGCGTTTGAGTTGTTTGGGTTGAAGCTGAGCTTGTGGGCACTCATTCTTTTTCATTAGCGGGAATGCCTTGACCGGAATGAATCCTATCTATCTACTCTCATCGCACCATTTATTGATACAAGAAAGTGGAGTGAAGGTTAGTTGTGAGGTGGAGATGGTAGAGTTGGATAAAGAGGAAAGAGGAAGAAAGGGAAAAGAAGAGAGATGGCTTTGGTTGAAAGAAATAATGAGAAAAGAGAGATCCATTTGTTAAGAGGACTTCTATGGTATGCTTGGGAAAAAAATCACATACTAAAATCTTTAACGTTTACCAAAATTTCTAATGTCATTGGTATAACATTACAAATTTTGGTAAATGTATCACAAGGTAAAATTTTTGCTTTATCAAGTAGTATGAGAGGTATATAGATGAGTTGCATCCCCCATCCATTCCATTTGGAAGTTCTTAATAGGCCTATCTATAATTCATTGGTCTCTTGTTAGGTTAGCAATGTCATGGGAAGGGACCAGGATGCAGGGTATGTCAGTGACAAGTGATAAGTGTCTTGTGAGAGTGACTAGGTGTTAAGGGTAGTTGACTTACATACTCCTAACAACCTTCTAAAATAGTTCCACTGGAAAACTAGGCTAGACGATAGAGGTGGTAATCCAACAGAGGCAAGTGTTGCAAGTACCTTGACAGAGGTGTCTCTAATAGCAAGGGTAACCCGAACAAGATATGTGTATAACAAGATTGATAATATATATATATATATCTAGGTTAAAATGTGCCACAGGCCTTTGTACTATTCACAAATATAGAATTTAGTGTCTACAATTTTATTTTTAATAATTAATTCCTCTACTTTTTAGATTTCAAAACTCAAGTCCAATTGTTAATAGTGTTAATTGTTTTTGTTAAAATTGTTGGTATACCATTTTACAATAAAAAAAACTCATTTGATAGCCATGTAACTAAAAAATGGGTTCTAATAAACAATAAATTAACAATATAATTTTAATAGAGTTAATAACTGGACTTAAATTTTGAAATATGAAAAAATAGAGAGACTAAATTATTAGAAATAAAAGTATAGAAACTAAATTGTAATTTACAAAAAAAAAAGTATAAAAACTTATGAGATATTTTAACCAAAAATCTATTTCACAAACTAACTCGTTAATTCGATTGGAATCAAACTAAAGGCCAAAACACCCAATAATTCCAAAAAAAATTTAATAACGGAAAAGGGCCGGGTTTAAAATTATTTACGGGAAAGGGTCATTTCCCCCCAAAACGCGTCCACGTAAGCACGTTTTGGGGGGAAACAACAGCAAAGCGCGTCCCCAGGGAAGCACTTTGCTGCTGAATTACCAGGAAAACTTGCTGACGTGGACACGTTTTTGCCCTTCCCCACCCCCTATTGATATTCTAAGGTTTCTGGGCTAGGGTTAATATATATTTAGGGTTTTTGGGCAAAATATATTAGCCCAAAAAAATTAATTGAATTTTGTGACAGTTGTATCAGGCAAAATAATTTTGAGAAGACGTTTCCGAACAAACAGTGGCTAAAAACGCTTCGAGAAGGATGCACTGTCAGCAGGAGTACTGAAAAGAGCTCCCACGTGGACGCTCTTTTGCTACAGTAGTCTCCGGCAAAATTATTTTCAGAAGACGTTTCTGAACAAACAGTGGCCAAAACGTTTTCAGCATGTCAGCAGGAGTACTGAAAAGAGCTCCCACGTGGACGCTCTTTTGCTACAGTAGTCTCCAGTAAAATTATTTTGAGAAGATGTTTCTGAACAAACAGTGGCCAAAACGCTCCCAGCAGGGTGCACTGTCAGCAGGAGTACTGAAAAGAGCTCCCACGTGACGCTCTTTTGCTACAATAGTCTCCGGTAAAATTATTTTGAGAAGACGTTTCTGAACAAACAGTGGCCAAAATGCTTCCAGCAGGGTGCACTGTCAGCAGGAGTACTAAAAAAAGCTCCCACGTGGACGCTCTTTTGCTACAGTAGTCTCCGGCAAAATTAGACTATAAATCAGCCAAATTTCATTCTCAGGTTGCATAAGAGAAATTGAGGCAAAAGAAAAAAAAATTGAAAATGACTGAACGTATTAATGCTGTTATTTACTACGATGGTGAGGTTTGTGACACCAAAAATGGTGTTGTTTTCTTATCGGAGAACACAGCGCGACTGAGTTTTAATCGAAACGTCGATGTGGTAGAACTTCGCAAAAGAATTAGGCGTAAAATATTCGGAACAATGCCAATGAAAGTTCAATCTATTACGTATAGATTTTGCGCTTCGGTTGATCCGGTGAGATATGACTCATTCGACATCAAAGGTCCTCGGAGCTTTGAGGCAATGGTGGAGACTCATCTTGCCAGTGGATCACCCTATCTCGAGGTATATGTACAATTTTCATCTCCAAGTGATCTTTCTGCGACCTCAACATCTACTGCTGTTCGAAGGGAATACACGACCCCAAGCCGACACTCTGTTAGTGGGAGGCAAAACATGGAAGTGTCCGTGTTCGGTGGTAGTATGGAAAATATAACCCCTACATGACACATACATATCAATCCTTCGACGTCCGATGATAGAAATACGTATTGGGGGACGTCATCAACTTCTAGTGGTTGGCAAGCCATATATGATTAGGAACGTTATGAAAGATGTTTAAGGAGGGATAATATACTCCCCACGACATCCACCGGTGAGGGGCCCTCGTTTGTTGCAGGTGGTGGAGGGTCGGACGATGAATCTGATGTGGATCCACCTCGAGAGTCCGGGCCCGATGGTGCAGAAGTTGGATTATTTTCTGAACCGGAGCCTGTTCCAATTGTACCTGAAGATGTTGAGGGCGGTTCAGACAAAGAAGAAGAAGATCCGCTATTTAGGGCGTACTCGCCTTCAGCCCACATGCATAATGTTGATCTATCTCAAAATGATGCATTGGAGTTTCCTAAACTACCACACCGGACGCGTGACCGTACAACTTCATCGTTGGATTCAGGCAAATTAGAAGTTGGTAACGAGTTTTCCAACAAGAATGCTTTTCTTGCTGCATTGAAACAATACAGCATCAGAAACGGGGTTAACTACAACATGGTTAAATCCAAGCTCGATAAGTACGAGGCGAAGTGTGCAGTGCAAGACGGTACATGTTCATGGAAAATCATGGCGTCGTTGAGGAAAAGGACAGGCTTGTGGGA
Source organism: Gossypium australe (assembly GCA_005393395.2). Taxonomy (NCBI): domain Eukaryota; kingdom Viridiplantae; phylum Streptophyta; class Magnoliopsida; order Malvales; family Malvaceae; genus Gossypium; species Gossypium australe. The sequence continues at coordinate 14,567,748 of CM016625.1, read as the reverse complement.
GATCAAGAAGTACAAAGGTCCACATACATGTCTTGTCGGTACAGTACCACTATGTGTTTAGTGTTTTTGAATAATACTAATATTATATAATGTTGCATTATTTAACGTATTTCGTTGACAGGTGTTACACAAGATCATACGAAGATGGATTTAGACATGTTGGCTGACTTAATAATCCCGACGGTGAAGGCCGATCCCAGGACTACAGTGCCGGCCTTAATTGGCAATATTCGTAGCCAATTGGAGTACACGTCCTCTTACAGAAAGGCTTGGATAGCCAGGCAGAAGGCGTTAGATAAGTTGCATGGTCGGTGGGACGCTTCATATAATGAAGTATGGCAGTGGTGTCAGGTGCTGGAGAGATATGTCCCAGGCAGCATAACAGACCTTGAAACGGAACCGGCGTACTACAACGATCGTTCGCTCCGTGGATACGCAGTGTTCAAGCGTCTGTTCTGGATATTTAAGCAATGCCGAGATGCCTTCATATATGCGTTATATTGGATCGGGGCCCTGGAATACTAGCCGCAATAGAACGCCAGGGAAGCATGTGGCATCGCACACACCATCGATATTGCCTAAGGCATGTTGCATCCAACTACTATAGGCAACATCGATCTAAAAGTCAGCGACGACAAGTGACAAATATGGGTATGAAATATCTATTAATATAATTTCTTTTGTAATATTCAATTTATTCTCAATTGAAAAGTGATATGTAATATTCGCTATCAACCTATATTGGTAGGGTACGAGATCAGTAAGGACCGTTTTCAGGAGTTGTTGGCGAGTTTGCACTCAGATAACGACGAAGGCGCAAACTACCTGTGCAATATTCCTTTGGAACAGTGGACACAAGCATACGACGGCGGCCTACGATATGGTCATATGACCACAAACCTGGCCGAATGCATAAATTCTGTTATAAAAGGAACCCATCATCTGCCGATTACATCGGTTGTGCGAGAGACATATTTTCGTTTAGTGGCACTATTTCCGAAGCGAGCAGGAGTTATAGAGGGCAGATGCAATGAGGCCATGTATAGAGCCCGAAGGTCTTGCAAGAAATAAACAGGGGGAAGACACGGGCCAACACCATGCACACAGTGTGTCACGGTCGCGACAACCTATGGTTTTGTGTCACGAAGTTTGACAGACCGAACCAAGGTATTGTTGGCGGGCAGTATCGTGTACACTTGACAAATAGGACCTGCGACTGTGGGAAATTTGATGCACTTCGTTACCCAAGCGCCCATGTACTTGCGGCTTGTCAGAATCTCCGTCTTGATCCCATGAGCTATGTCGACGAAGTGTATAAATTAGAAAACATGTACAACGTGTGGAGACACGTATTCCCACAAGTCCCAGGTGAACGTAAGTGGCCGTCGGTATCGCTTGCACCGTATAAGCTGTTGCCGGATAGACAATTGAGGCGCAAACCAAAAGGTCGACCTTACTCGACTAGAATACGCAACAATATGGATATCCGAGAAACGAGCAACCAAAGTAAGCTGTGCGGATGGTCTAGGACCCCGGGGCATACATCTCGCTCGTGTCCAAATCGGAATAGTTGACCCTGTTCTTAGCTTTTTTGTCTCTTGGTGGCTATGTAATTTCTATTTTTTGATGAAAACGGTGAAGTTTTGTACAAGAATCTCATATTTTATTGAAGTTATTAAATTAAATTACAAAGTTACAAAAAATAAAAAAATGTTTTAATTTATTAAAAAAATAAAAATTAATTTACTATAAAAAATAAGAAACTGTTATTTTATTAAATATATTAAAACTAAATTACAATAAAAAATTAAAACATTTCTATTTTATTTAATATATTAAAATTAAATTACATTAAAATAAATAAATTTTTTTTAATATATTACATGTAAAAATAAACAACTTCTATTTTATTTAATATATTAAAATTAAATTACATCAAAATAAATAAAAAATAGCTTTTTCTTTATTAAAAAAATTAAAATTAAATTACATTAAAATAAACAACTTCAATAAAATAGAAGATATTAAAATCAAACTACAAATACAAATAAAAAACAACTTTTATTTTATTAAAAAATTAAAAAATTATATTACAATTAAAAAATAAAAAAGCCGGTCCGAATCAGTGTTGATGCCGGTCGGAATCAGTGCCACACGGGGGTGGTCGGCAGTTATGCGCTGGATTCCTCCGTCTTCTAGCTTCCGGCGTGGGTCGTGGAACCTCGGGCGGGGATTCGGGTTCCTCCGGCAGTGGGTCTAGTTGTGGGTGTTGCGAGGATGACCCACCTTGATAAAATAAGGACCCCGGAGGTGTTTGCATAAACCACGGCGGGGGTGTCTGAATCCCGTATGGCGAAGGAGCCTGGTAGAAAGAAGTGCTCCCCGACAGCGCCTCCTCTGATCCCACACGCGACGACAGCCTCAAGATCGGCTGGACAGCAGGAGTAGTCGGGAACGGACTTGAACCCGGCCATGCATTCCAACCTGGGGTCGGACTCGGAAAAGGAAACATATACGGGTTAGGATACATATAAGGGGTAGGGTACGCACCTGGCATAAAGGGTGAAGGTTGTGATGTCAATGTCTTCGGCTGAACTGATGGGCCCGGTGACTGTATGGGCGCTGTTGCTGGGCCCGATGACTGTGTCGGCACTGTTGATGGCCCCGTCTTATCACCCCTTCTCCTTGGATTTAAAGGGCCCCAACGTTCCCTTTGTTCACGAAGTTGTCGTCGTCTCTCTTCTTCCGACAACAGATACGGCTTACCATGGATCCTAAACCATGGCATGTATTCCGGTACGCACGCTAACTCAGGAACGATGATCGGATCCTGGATAGGTAAATAGTCATACCGGTTCTCCCACGTCTCGATATGTGCTGACCAAAATCTTGGCCAATCCGTGTGCAGCTGCCATAAGTCCACTTTGTGCTCATCATCGAGCACCTCAAGTGGCACGGGAATCGGTTGCCGGAATCCAAATTGTCGCAGAACCCGATCTGATTGGTGCATCTCCACGGTCGCATAGGTGATCAATGGGACCTTCATGTGCCAATTGTTCGGATTTTGGAAGAACTCCTCCGGAATTACTACCCGAATTTTCGGATCCTCGTACGGTGTCTATTGAAACTATATTAACATTACCAAAATATTAGTTATATACATAATAGTAGACAGTAAATACGAAATACTAAATTATAAATACGAAATTCGAAACTTACTTGTGATTCCGACCGTTGGTCCAATAGAGGCCGTATATCTTCAAGTGAGGTAGGTATTCCAACATGACTAGCCGAATGGTTCCATCTAATTAAATAAATTTTTAGCATACAATTATACTATAAATCTATGAAATAATTGTAAAATATAACATTAAATTTACCTCGTTATCAGTGGGAATGAATATGGGTGGTCGAGTCGAGGACGTAAAAATGGAAATCGATACCATGCCCACGACTGCAGTAGTGATAGGCAACCTCCAATTTTCACTTTACTCGGCCGTGTCGCCCCGCACATCTCCCGATACAACCTCGATAGCACGGCTGACTCCCAACTCAATTCACCGACTACTCTGAAATCAACAAGTTTCAGCAGCCATCTCAGGTGTACGAGGTTTCTAGAAAGGTCCGGCATCAGATAGCCTCCAATCATCTGAAGAATGTATGCCCGAGTATACAGTATCCTCTCTATTTCGGTCGAACCCTCCTGCGGCTCCGGGAATATGTCTCGTAACCAGGCCATGTCGATCCGAGCTCATTGAATTTTATCCGGAATGGCACCCAAAAGCTCGTAGCATATGGCTCACCAGTCTCCAGAAGTTGCGGACCCAGTGACTACCGACCCGTCCACCGGCAATCCCAACTGCAACTGCACATCTTCCAGAGTGATGGTACACTCTCCGCATGGAAGATGGAAAGTGTGCGTCTCGGGTCTCCACCTCTCTATCAACGCACTGATTAAAGGCGGCTCCAACTTGAACCCCCGGCCTATCGTCGCCACGTGCCAAAAACCCGCTTCCCGCAGGTAATTCTCGATCAACAGCGATGGGGGACCATGCATGTTGCGAATGTAACATTCTAACACCCGATCTACAGACTGTTTAAAAAATTATAAAATAAAAATTAACTAAAATTACATAGACCTAAAAATATTATATAAATATTGAAAAATTAAAATTAAAAACTTACCATTTTCAATTGCTCGACGGAAATGTGCTTGCTGTCTAGACGAAGTAATTCCCCGGCCATTGTAATACGATCGAAAATTTTAAAATTTTTCAAAAAAATATATTAAAAAATTAAAAAGGGTTTTTTTGTAAATAGTCAATGACTATTTTGAAATTTGAGAGTAAATTTCAAGGACTTTAAGCGAGAATTGAGAGAAAATTGAGAGAAAATTGAGAGAAAATTAAGAGAGAATTGAGAGAAAATTGAGAGAAGGATTAAAGTGTGAAAAAAATAAAAGGGTTGGGGGTTTTTATAGGGAAAAAATTTTGACCGTTGGCAGCAAAGCGCTTCCCCAGGGAAGCGCTTTGCTGTTGTTTCCCCCCAAAACGCGCTGACGTGGACGCGTTTTGGGAGAAAATGACTCTTTCCCGTAAATAATTTTAAACCCGGCTCTTTTTCGTTATTAAAGGTTTTTTTTTAGTATTATTGGATGTTTTGCCTCAAACTAAAAGTTAGATTTAAATCAATGACATCTCTTTTACTTTCTTTCCTAATCCTTAGAGTTTATTAAACAAGTGTAGTTCAGAAAAACCGATATGAAGGTGCCAAGTGGCAGCTGCTGGGGCAGAGAGTATCAAGTTTTCAAAATTTCTTAATGATGGCATACGTGGCAGTATGGACCTTTGATTTTATGTGCCAAGATAATTCCATAAAAGAGGCCAACTTTACACGTGTCTTCCAATTATTGGGTTCTTCTTTGAAAGGGAATGTATCTGTCCCTACTATACTAACATAAATAGAATGGATATATTCTTGAAATAATTACAAAATAATTAAAAATTATACTACTAGATAAGCAATTCTATTTTGCCCCATATGATTAGATACCCTAATTACTCACTAAATTATTAACAAATCACAAATAATTGATATTTGTTTATGTTTACATCTACTTGGATTATCTTAATCTTATTTTGGTATCAACAATCAACAATATAATTTAATGCAATTGAGATTAAGTTTTATACTACAACTTCTTTTGCAACAATTTACTTTAAAATCTTCAAAATTTTATTTCCAAAACTGCAATCATAAATTATGTTGATTTTTGTATTACAGTCTTCTTACTCCTATGCTCATACTACCCATTTTCCAAATTTTCATAATTTGATCTCTCTTTCTTATTTTTTACATTTAGAATGCTGTTTTAATTAAAAATTTAGAATACAAAATATCTCCTAGTAGTAAAATTTTTTATTTGAATTGAGCTTATCCAGCCGAAAACCATTCAACCTATCGCCAGATTTAATATATACATTTCGTTTCTTCTCATATTAATCATATACATGTAATTTAGATTGTTAAATACAAAGAATTTTGGGTGAAATGTTTTAATTATATTTTTAGGAATAATTAAGTGTATAAAAAATTTGAGCAATTGTGTAAAGTAAAAAGTTGGTAGTTTTCCATTTAAGTAAGAAAGAGTGCGTCTCAGACAAAAACTAGTTAATTATTATTTTAAGTAAAACTAGTTTGTATTATTTTGGTGAATTATAAGAGGAGGGTAAAACCCTGATAATACATGTTTAGTGCGACTCGAATCCAGATTATATTTAAGGCAGTGAACACCCTAACTATCAAGTCAACACACGGGATTCTCAATTTAGGGGTTTTTTTTTTTTAAACTTCAATTTTTTCTTTAATAAATATCATATCACTTGTGACATTGAATTTAATTAAGAATTTTTATAATAAATATGGATGTTAAAAAATTTAAACATGAATATGATGGTGTAATTAGAAGGATGGAAATTAAGATCACGCTAATTAGTCAATTTAAGTTGAATAAACAATTTTATCTAATTTTTGGAAGCTGAAAACTTCAGTTTCTGTTATCTTTCCATGCATTCACACTGCAATTGATCTGAAATTAGAAATGATAAGTATTTGAATGGAAAAAGCTCTGCTCCTTTTTCACATTGAAAAATAGAATAGTTTCGTATCTTTTTCTCACTCATTTTTAATATAATTACATGTTGGGTGTTTTTGGATTCCAGATGAAACAACCAACAAAAGCCAAACTCTAACCTCATTGGACCTATATTTATCCTCTTCACAATTATTACCTTTCAAATACAATATAATTAGAATTGACTAGATAATCAATAATTATATTCCCCATTGTTGAAAATGTTATTTAATATTCACTAACCTCATATTTTACAATAAAAATATAATTACGCTATTATTTTATTAATTTTAATCATATATTAAATATATTTTTTAATAATCATTAAATAACTATGCCTTAATTGGCAATATAATTAAGATTTATGTCGACTGTAAAGTGTAAACTATGTAACATTTTAATCCATCTCAATCATCTATATGGAATAAAAAAAACAAAATATATATTTTCTAAAACTAAAACATATACTAAAATGACAGATTAGGTAAGAATATGAAAAAATAATTATATTTAAGCATTTTATTAAATTTGTGTTACTTTTAATTGGACTTATAAAAATATTTTTCATACGAGTTAAGACTTAATCGGGATGAGGACACTTTTGTGTTTTCATTCGTTTATATCATTTAAAAAACAATAAAAAAAATTACAAATATAAATATGTTTAATAGTATTAAAATACAGGAAGTTTTAAAAGAATATATATTTATTTTATCCCTACGATGAGAATGACAAAATCTGGTATTAATTATGATATTAAGTTTTCAAAATACATTTTCAAGATTAGCTTTGGTAAAATATAATAGATTTGTAATTATTATTAAAAGTAACTATTACATAAACAAAAGTGAGAGTGGGACCAATTCATTATAAGTTGTTTTCTTTTACGATGGAATTATATTTTGAAATGTTCAATCTTTTTATAAGTTAAAATGAGGTTTTTTTTAATCAGTGTGTTAATGAATCTTTAATAAATTGGCTGATATGTTAATAATTTTTATTTTTTTAAGAATTTATATTATTATTTAAACTGTAATTAAGTTGATGTTACGGTTTAACTATTACCAATTCAATAAATTTCCTTTTTTCTCTACCAAGATATTTTTGTTTTATCCTACTTTTAAAATAATAGTAGTAAAATTTTTGCATATGATCCAATTTGAACCTATACCACCAATATTTATAAAAACAATTTATCACTTTAATCAAAACTTTATTTTGATATTTTTATACATATTTTAGTGTTATTACCCAAATTATTTCACCCATATTTTTTTTATTGTGTTATTTTAAACGCACATTTGTGTTCTAAATACATAGTTTCCACAAACATATATATGTGATAAAATTTCTAGTGTTGATAATGTCATTAATTGAGTTAATGTCTCAAGCCAACTCGATACAAGTTAAGAAAAATGACAATGTGATGATAAACAATTAGAGTATATTTAGTATTATTAATCTACTACATTTACCTATTTAAATTTTCTTTTATTGATAACTTCAACATTTTTTTATTTAAAGTTTTTACATATTACACATGTTATAAATATTGATTTAAAACCTTAAATTTTATTATTTATTATATAAAATTTGAATTTCTAGTAATTGATCTTTACACCTTAATGTTGTAGTGTCATCATATAATTTTAAAATTGAAATCATATCTTATTTATTTTTTGTGTAAAGTATTTTCATTGTTTGTGTAATAATATTGGAAATACCTAAAACAACCAAGGAAGTTGCCTTAGGAACCACGTTTCTTTCTCCCCATACACCAGTATTTAGGGGGGCTTTGTATCTCATGCTGCCTTTTTCTCTCTTAAACACCCTCTCTTATCTTTCAGGTTTACTACTTTTTTACTTCCATGGCTTCTCCTTTTTCTCTCTCAATCCTTAACTTTATTATCCTTTCCTCCAACTTCCCTTAGCTTTATATAACCTTTCTTCCTATCTCTTTTTCTTCATCACTTTCCATTTCAATTTGATTTTGTTTTCTCTGTTGCTTGCTTTGGACATTAAGAACTTCACCTGTCTGGTCAGTTCATACATATGTATACACAGATACATATATTTAGACAGAGATTAAAAGGGTGTGTTTTCTAAGGACTTTCAACTGAAATTTGTGGGGGTTCTTTTTTTTTTTTTTTTGCAGATTTTGGAACACAAGCTTTAGGGTTTAAGGTTGTTCCAGGAATGGCAAACATTGGTGCAATTGGTCAAGAAAATGATCAAATGGATTTGCCCCCAGGTTTCAGGTTCCATCCAACAGATGAAGAGCTTATTTCTCACTACTTATACAAGAAAGTTCTTGACATTAACTTCAGTGCTAAAGCCATTGGAGAGGTGGATTTGAACAAGTCTGAGCCTTGGGAATTACCTTGTAAGAGTTGTTAATTTAACCTTTTTTGTCAAACATGTGACTGGTTTCTTGAAAAAAAAAATTCTTATGTGTTGTTTGGTTGCAGGGAAAGCGAAAATGGGTGAGAAAGAATGGTATTTTTTCTGTGTGAGGGACAGGAAATACCCTACGGGGTTGAGGACAAACAGGGCGACTGATTCAGGGTACTGGAAAGCAACGGGGAAAGACAAAGAGATTTATAGAGGGAAATCATTGGTTGGGATGAAGAAAACACTTGTTTTTTACAAAGGGAGAGCTCCAAAAGGTGAAAAAACCAACTGGGTCATGCATGAATACAGACTGGAAGGCAAGTATTCAGTCCATAATCTCCCTAAAACTGCCAAGGTAAGACCATCAATTTTCTTCTCCTCTGTTTTCCTTCTGTCTTAAAAGCAAGTTAAATCAATGGATTTTTGATGGATCTTTTTGCTTGTTTGTTTGTAGAATGAATGGGTTATTTGCAGGGTGTTTCAAAAGAATTCTGGTGGGAAGAAAACTCATATTTCAGGTCTGGTTAATATGGGTTCATTTGGAAATGAATTGGGTCCTTCCGGTCTTCCACCATTAATGGATTCTTCTTCAAGTTTCAATGCCAAAAAAAACCCTGTTTCTGAATCGGTTTACGTGCCCTGCTTCTCCAATCCCGTCGACGTTCAACGCATTCAACTCGACACAATCGATCATTTTCCCGAGAATCCTCTCCTCCTCCCTGTTTCATCGAATCCAACAAATATTTTCCCGAGATTCCAAGCTCCAAACCCTTTCTTCTCGGCTCAACCCGTCACTTTCCCACCCAATCTTCACCTTCCTGGCTCTGTTTTAATGCAAGACCAATCCATCCTCAGGGATTTACTTGAAAACCATGGATCAAACATGAAATCAGAGAGGGAAACAATGGTTAGTGTTTCACAAGAAACTGGTTTAACCACTGATATCAACAATGAAATCTCTTCTGTTGTGTCCAATCTGGAGATTCGAAAGAGGCCATTTGATGATCAACAACACCCTTCTGCTTCAACTGGACCTCTGGATTTCGATTGTTTCTGGCATTACTGAAAAAAAAAAATCCCATTATTGTCTGCAAAATTAGAGTTTATGTTACTATTATTGTCTGCCAAAAAAAAAAAACACCATGGTTTGAGTTTGTGTACAAGATTTTCATTCAAGTGCTCTAAAATCAAAACTTTGAAAGAAATTGAAGCTTAAAATCATGTAATATAAAATTATAATTAAATTCCAATATTACAAAAAAAACTTTTAAACTGCTCTTCTTTCTGAGTTTTGGTTATTTCCGTATTTAAAAAAATATTATTTTATTGTATGATGTAATATTATTATCATTATTGTCAATTTGCATAGATATAGTATTTGTCAGATATGAGATTCAGTTGGTAGCAAACTGATGATTATTTTTCTTGATTTTAATTAAAATAATGGCAATTCAGCCTGTAGGATGTTACTGCTTACATCAATGGTGGCATGAGTTTCATTCTTATATTTCTTTTTTTATTCCCTAAATCTTCATCTTATATCACCATATGCGGCTTTTCAATCCAATTTTACTACTATTCATCTTTTTCTTTCAATTTTGTAATTCTCAAAATATGATTTATATATCTTATCTATTATTTCTTTTACGCTTAACTTTTTCAAAAAAAAAAATCATTTGAGTTCTCGGACGTTAGAATTTCTATCAATTAAGTTCTTTAACGGGTCATTTTAATGGTTAGCTGTTAAAGTGAAATGATTGTCGTTTTCTATTTTCTGGTTGAGTTAATTGCTATAGATATTCTCAAATTATGATTTTCTTTTACAAATTGGTCCTAAACTTCAAAATATTTTAATTACCTCCTTAAATTATTAATATTATATCAATCAATGTCTTTTGTTATTAGAATCGTTAAATGTCACATTATATCTATGTAGCTAAGTTTAAAATGAAAGTTTTAAAGAAATATAGAATGTTGCCGCATAACTTTTAAAAGCAGAAATTAGAAATAAAGTAAAGAAAAAAAGGATGAACAATAAAGTTTTTGTAAAAATTTCGAAAATCTTAAAATCTATTTTTACAATATTAATTTTATTCTTAAATTTTTTAATTTAAATTATGTCAAATAAGATCTAGCTTGTCATTTAATTGTTAAATTAACATAAAAACCTAATCAATATAACCTAGATAGCTTGGAGATATAATTAAAATAATTTGAAATTTAAAAATCAATTTAGATCTGGAAAATCATAGAAGGTTGAATATCCAATATTTCACTATAAAAGCAAAAGAAAATTTGGAAGGAACAAACTTGATCTGTGAACAGAAAGCATGGATATTGCATATATATTGCTGGTAAATGATAATCTTAGATTTGGAAGACTAATAGCCTAATAGCTTAGAGATTTATATTAAAGAACTAAAAAGAGGTTTCCCTAAAAATTTCTTTTGAAAGAGTAGGACATTTTACATTAAAAAAAAAAAACAAACAAAGAAACAATTTTCCATCGACTTAAAAAAGTTTTTAGATTGACCCATTTTATTTTTAAAAAATACAAAAAAAAAGTAAAATATTTTGCATTAAAAAAACAAATCCTTAATGTTTCATATCATTCCAATTGATCCCGTTTAATTTATCGGGAATAACAGTAAATACTAGTATGCACCTGTCATTAAATTAAACAAAAAATAAGGGGACTTAAAAATAAATACTAATATTTTTATTTAAATATATTTAAATATTATTTGTAACTATTATAAATAAATATTAATAATTCTCGAATTTAAGATTTTAGGTTTAAGGTTTAAGATATTGAGTTTAAAGGTCTAGGAGAGTTTAGGGTTTTAGCATTTATTTATAATGAATTATTATTTATATTCAAATAAAATTGTTAGTATTTATTTATAAGCCCTCCATTATTCTTTATTTTATTTAATGATGAAATGTCATGTTAATATTTATCAATGGTGCATGAAACTTATGCGTTGATAGTTCATCAAATATTCTACCTTTAATTTAATGATGCACTTTTATTAAATATGTAGAACTACAATATTTTTATTGAAAATATTTTTAAAATTCGCATAATGACTTATTTGGTCATCTAGTTTTAAAAAAAGTCATTTTATCTCTCCATTTTAATTTTCGTCTCTTTCCGCCTTAAAAATGGATGGAAAAACTAACATTTATTAATTTTGTTGATGTGACAGTTCACATGTATGCCAGGTCAACAATTAAATTTTTTTTAAAATTAAAAATACTTTTTTTTTATAATTTTATACTTTTTAAATAATTTTAATTTTAAAAGAATACATTTTATACATTTTTGAACTTTTTAAACTTTAAAAAATTAATTAATTGCTGATGTTGCATCAATGTGGCAATCCACATGCATGCCACATCAGCAAGGTTAACAAACGGTAATTTTTTCATTCATTTTGGATTGGTTTGATAAATAATACAAATTTAAAGACTAAAAGAAATTAAAAGTTAAATAAAGTGCTAAAAATGACTTTTTATAAAATTGAAACAACAAATAGTTATTATGAAAAATAAACCATTTAATTTAATAATGCACTTTTGTTAAATGTAGAACTATAATATTTTCTATTGGAAATATTAAAAAAAGTGAATTGAGATTTGTAAAAATACAAAAAATAGAAATTATTCCGAATAACTTAATCCTACCAAAAACAAATATTGATTAATGACCGACTAAAACTACCAACACTTTCCATTCTACTTATTGTGCAACACTTTTTATTAGGGCAATTTTTTGCCCACAAAATAGAATTACAATTTTTAAAAGAATTTACCTTCTTTCCTTCGTCATTTCCTTCTTCCCAGTGTTGTAACATGATAAAAGATAAAACAGTTACAGTTTTAAATATAAAAATTTAGGTTTGTATTTCTATTTTGATCACTCAAATTTAAAATTTTTATTTTAATCATTAATATTATCAGAATTTAATATTTTGGTCACTCATCTGGTTGTTTATTAGTATAATGAGAAATATAGTCCTCTGGTTCTGCTCATGATTCTGCGGCTGATGTTTTTAGAGATGCAAATGGTCACTAGGCTTTGAGAGGAATATAGGATGTTGCACTGCTGTTCAAGCTGAACTTTGGGCCGTTTTTGATGGAATAAAGCTTGCTAAAAAGTATGGTTTTAATCAATTAATTGGCTGGTAATTAAGTTTGATAGTCTTCAAGTGGTTAATATGCTATTGAATAAGAAGAATGGAGCTGGGAGTGTTGCGTGAGCACGTCGAATACAAAACCTTCTGGCTTCCATAGACTACAAGTCTACATCAGGATCGTGCATGTTTATCAGGAGTAAAATTTACTAGCAGACGGCAAAGCAGCAAAGAACATCGAGCCTGGCTTGAAGGAGTATCCTCTGCCTATGGATGAGATTCGTGAGCTGTTAAGGAAGGAAATGGATTCTGCTGCTGAGTATTGTTAGTTTATTAGCTAGTTTGTGCTAATTCTCTTTTGTTAAATATATATATATATATATATATATATATTTCAATGAAAATACATAAGATTTCATAATAAAAAATACATATAAAATTTTGTAAAGAAATATTTATTTTTTATTTTTTAACATGAAATTTATTTATTAAAGTAACAATATTATAAATAAAATAATTTAAAGAAAAAACCATGAAAAAGACGAAAGTAAATTCAACTTTTTCTTTTTTCAACATTAACAACTATCATGATTAGGTTAGGTCAAAAACTATAGCCAGAGAGTGGGCACAATTGGGGATATACGAGTGAAGATGAAGTTTTGGACCCAACAAGTGGATGGCCATGCTTCGTAACTGATTCTTAGTTGAATGGCACGACAACACATGATGTGAAAATCGAGGAATTCAGGGTAAGAAATATTGGTGCCGGTGGTGTTCAATGCTCAACAAATTTGGCAACGACTAAAGAATAAGGCCAGACGTATAATAAATAAATTATTGTTTATAAAATAAAATTTAAAAATAAAAGAAAAAAGTTTTAATATGGTTGAAATCTTGTTTGTGGATTTTTAATTATTTTATTTATAAAATAATATTTAATAAATATATTTCATGTTAAAAAAATGGGTATTCATTCATTTATAATTTTGTATGTAATTTTATAAAATTTTATGTATCTTTTATTGAAAAATGAATTTATAAATATTTTTTTAATTTTTAAAGTTATTAATTTTTAAAATTTTTAAGAATCAATACTAAAATTGACAAAATTTATACAATTGATGGTTAAATTTGTTGAACTTTTTAGAATTTGGAGCAAATTGATAGAAGCTGTAAACATTGGAAAGCTAAATTTTCTATTATGTCAATAGGAAAAGGCTCTTGCTAGTTATTTAATGGATGAGTGACCAAAATATTAAATTTCGATAACGTTACTGACTAAAATAGAAAATTTTAAACATGAGTGACCAAAACACAAATATGCTAATAGTTAGGTGACTATTATTATAGTTTACCCAAACTTTTAATACATTTGAATGTATTAAATAATTTGATATCTTTAATTATTAGAATTACTATTAGTTATTATTTACAATTTAAACTTAAATTATTTTAATAAATTGGATTTCTACATAAACAAATCAATCTTTTAAAACTGTATACCTACTGCTCTAAAACATAAAAATTAATATTGTTTCTATTATACATAAACAAAATATTAAAATTTCATTCATTATGTTGATGTAAGTTTTTGAAGTGATCTATCAAGTGCCAATAGAAAGTAGTTACTTCCATCATCATTACAAGAATATGTTACTTGTCATATATAGAGTTGGTAATTTATTGAAACAAAATCTTGAGGTTTTGAATTATGCTGATATTCTGGATGTATGCAAGCTTAATTTTGAAGATCAGTCCATTTAAAGTAATTATCCTTGAAGGTTGAATTGGGCCAGGTCAAGCAATTGAATCCCTTGAATTGTGGAGAATGGATAGGGATTGCATTGAAGATACCATTGAAGCATCAATCTCCAGAGTTCACTTTACATTGGTCTTTATTAGTGTGAACCCTAGGTTATGCCATGCGAGTCAATTCATGCAAGTCACTTGTTGTTATGCCATGCGACTCAATACATACGAGTCAAAATAATACATGCGAACCACCGTCTATATGAGTCATATTATTACATGCGAGTCGACATATGCGAGCCAAAATATTACATGTGAACCCCTAATTTGGCATTACATGTGAACCCTAGGGACTATACGGGTCATGCTATACGAACCCTGTGTATGTTAATATTGTCATAACCATTTTTTTGGAAAACGGGGATCGACTTTGGTTTTGAAAACGAAAATAAAAGTGGGGGTCGCCGCCGATCTTTATTTGGTGTGATCGGATCACTTTTGTCTTAATAAAACATTCGGGTTTACTAAAATAGTGTTTTTTGTCTACGAAATTTGAGAAAATGGGTTCGGGAGTCGGTTACGTGCGAGGAAGGATTAGCACCCTCGTCACACCCAAAATTGGTACCAAATTGATTAATTAATGTCCTAATGTTGAAAATTGGAAGAGATTTTAAAATACGAACCCTTTTAGAAAATGTTCGGATGATTCGAATTTGGATATCAAAATTCTCTTGTTCCAAAAAGATGAAATATCACATCCTGCACGATAGGATACGATGTTTTCAACCCTCGATACCAAGATCATTTCATGATTTCCAAAATTCATACATTGCGATTTTAAAAAGGGTATTCCATTATTTGGCCAAACCAAAAATCCGAAACCCAGCACGATTGGGCACGATTCCTCGAATGTCCAAACACGAAATATTGTCTTATTTAAGAAAACACGGTCAAAATCTTAGAAGGATATTTAGTCATTTAGACGAATGGGAAATCAAAACCCAGCACGATTGGGCACGATTCCTCGAACTTCTAAATACAGAATATCGATCATTTTAAAACTTGATGTATCGAATAACAGTTAATGTAATATGATTTGATAAAAGAGATAAATTACGAAAATGATGTATGTAATAATACTAAGTTAACTAATTTAATGATAAAATGATGATAATAACAATAATAATACAATGATACTAGTAAAATAAAGAATAATGATAATTATACATTTATAATAATAATAGAAGTAAAAGAAACAATAATAAAAATAGATAATAGTAATAATAATAATATAAATAAAATAATAGTAGTGGTAATAACTAAATAATAATGGTAATGATAATAAAATAAAAGTAGTAATACTAATAATAATGGTGTAGTATAGTAATAACAAAATAATAATAATAATAATAATTAATAGTAATAGAAATAAGATTATTAAATGATAGTAATAATAATACAAATGGCAAAGATAATGAAAAACGGGATAAATTGAATATTAAAGAAAGTAAAAGGGACCAATTATATAAAATAAATAATAGAAGGATTAAACTGAAGTGTGCGCGAAATGGCAGAGGACCAAAAATGCAATTTACCTGATTCATTAAACGCAGCGTTTAAATAAGGATTGAATTCAAAACTGCGTTAAAATTTTGGGGCAAAATTAAGAATATTGAAAACCTAATTGCTAGATTCTAAAAAGGTGCAGGGACCAAAAGCGCAATAAACCCTTCGCTTAAAAAACGCGCGGATCCTGAGGCGGGTCGGGTTGCAGACGGGTCATGCTCCAAGACGGCGTCGTTTTGGGCGTTAAAGGCCAGCCCCAAAATGGCGTCGTTTTGGGAGGCTATTTAAGGCCCAAATTTCTGAAAAAAACTCATTTGTCACCTGCTCTAAAAAAAATAATCCTTCTCTTGTTTTTCTTTTCTGCAGGCCAAAGGGAGAGGGGGATTTCGGCTCCGCCCCGATCGCCGTTCTCCGTCGCGCCGGCCACCGCGCATGGTGGCTGAAAAAGGTAAAGTTTTTTTTTTCTTTTTATATATTATATTTTGATATTATATATATATATGTATTCTAAAAAAATAAAATAGAAATCTTTATATGCAGAAAGTTCCGAAGATAAAAAAAAAACTAAAAATAAAGTGAGAACCTTTCTGATCTTTTCTTGTGTTTGTTCTTTTGGATATATTTTTCTGTTTTGTATTGAATCTAGGCTTGCTGCTTTTGATTTTCTTCTTTCTTTGAATCTGTTTTTTTTATATATTAATTGAAGAAAGAAAAAAAACCATCTTTTACAATCGGTTCTTCGATGGTTTATATAGCCCCCGTTTACAATTGATCCTCCCCCCTTTTTAATACTCCTGTCATTTCGCATTTTAATGCTTTTGCAGGCAAGTGGCGGTGCAAGTGGGATGTGACTCTGACGGTGGCCGGTGGTGCAGGGGGCAGGTGGATGTCAGAACGTCAGGGGGGCAGGTTCGGCGCTGAGTTTAGGGGCTAGGTTTTTTTTTTATTTTGGGTTGGCTAATGGGTTGGTTTAATGTTGGGCTATTGGTATTGGGCTGCTGTTTTGGATTTTTTGGGCCCAGGCAATTTGGGCTTTGTACAGCTGCCCCTCTTTGCTTATTGTCGTGTAACGAGAATGGAGTAAAGACTTAAAAGGTCCAAATTTGTCTGGTCCCACTAAGTCTTGATTTTTCAGTGCTCCAATTCTTCAGGTAGCCTCGTTCTAGTCCCCCGCATCTTGTTGCTTTAGTCTACTCCACCGCTGCTTCAGAGATGGGATTTGTAGTTATAGTAGATTTAATCCCACCAACTGTAACTTCAGAAGTATAAAATTTGTTGCTTTAATCTGCTCCACTGCAACTTCAGGGAGATAGGATTAATTGTCTTCTGTCTGCTCCGCTGTAACTTCAGGAACGCCAAATCTGCTATTTTCAATCTGCTCCACTGCAAACTCAGGAATGCCAGACTTGCTAACTTCGATCTGCACCTGCAACATCAGGAATGCCAGACTTGCTAACTTCGATCTGCTCCTGCAACATCAGGAATGCCAGACCTGCTATCTTCAATCTGCTCCTACAACATCAGGAATGCCAGACTTGCTAACTTCGATCTGCTCCTGTAACATCAGGAATGCCAGACCTGCTATCTTCAGTCTGCTCCTGCAATATCAAGAATTCCAGACTTGCTAACTTCGATCTGCTCCTGCAACATTAGAAATGCCAGACCTGCTATCTTCAATCTGCTCAGCAACATCAGGAATGCCAGACTTGCTAACTTCGACCTACTCCTACAACATCAGGAATGCCAGACCTGCTATCTTCAATCTGCTCCTGTAATATCGGGAATGCCAGACTTGCTAACTTCGACTTGCTCCTGCAACATCGGGAATGCCAGACTTGCTAACTTCGATCTGCTCCTGCAACATCAGGATGCCAGACCTGCTATCTTCAATCTGCTCCTGCAACATCAGGAATGCCAGACCTGCTATCTTCAATCTGCTCCTGCAGCATCAGGAATGCCAGACTTGCTAACTTCGATCTGCTCCTGCAATATCAGGAATGCCAGACGTGCTATCTTCGATCTGCTCTTGCAATATCAGGAATGCCAGACTTGCTATCTTCAATTTGCTCCACTGCAAACTCAGGGAGACAAGACTGAAAGTAATCATTTACCCTACTACATCATCCTATGACCTGTAGAATGGGTGTATGCTTATGCCGGATGATTAAGATGTTGTGATCAAAATGAATCAAATACTCCTATTCAGCCATGCTATGATCTGTGAATGCAAAAATTATATGAGCATGATTCCTATTCCAGATGTTATCACTCATTTATCTGTCAAGGTTTCATCTTTGTTCCCCTTGAAGTACCATTTTCTTGCTCAAACAATTTGCCCTTATGGAAATTTTAGGGCTCATTCCTCTTGGACCTCGGGACACGGGTCATATATCGACTTCCAACCATCTCCTTAGGAATCACAACTTTCTCTGTCCGTCCTTATCGTAACTCAAAGGATACAGGACTTGTTTCAACTTCGATTCATTCCACCACAATTTAGGGTTTTTGAATCTTTTCCTGTCAAAAATTGGTCTGTCATACCATTCTCCGGATGACTCGATGACATTGTTTATCTCCGTCACAACCACTTAATTGGAAAAGGAATTCAGAGAAATAGTCTCCATTAAGACTCTTTTTCTCAAGTATCTCTAATCTGTGTACATGGAAATTCTAAACAATTGTCCTGTTTCGGTTTCTTGTTTTATCTAGAAATTTCCAAAGTAATATGTAGAACTTTCTTTTATGAAATTATTAGTTCATCAATCATTGTTTAAATGCAACATGTTTATGAATGATGGGTAACAATAAATTCATTTCAAAGAGAGTTAAAATGAATTATCAATGATACGAGGAAAATTGATTGGGAACATATCTTTTTGCAGAGAAAAAGAACCCAAAAATAGTAAAATGAATAAAACAAAGATCAGATGCCCTAGATATCACTAATTGGGCTTCTATATACAACCTTAATGAAGACTTCTTTGAGCTTAACATGTGTTTAGAAGACTTAAAGTACTTTGTCAATGCCTCAATATGCAATATACTTCCTTTCTTGTTGATTCAAGTATAGCAAGATCACTGCATGTCCATTCAAAATTTGAGCCGCCCTTTTTGGGTTTTCAACTCAAAATCCCTTTGATCTCAAGGTGCCCTTTGCGGGTTTTCGTCTTGGCCTCTCCATATTTTTTTTAGAAGTCTCAAAGCGCCCTTTGCGGGTTTTCACCTTGGCATTTTCTTCCTTTTTAAGCAAAGTATTTTTTGAATAATCCGAGTTTATAGGATTGGGTAAGCTTTTCCCATCCATTTCACTCAGAATCAATGCACCTCCAGAGAAAGCCTTCTTCACCACATATGGTCCTTCCCAATTCGGCATCCATTTTCCCCTATAATCTTTTTGTATAGGAATAATCTTTTTCAATACAAGGTCCCCCTCGTGAAATTCTCTTGGGCGAACTTTTTTGTCATAAGCTCGCATCATTCGTTTTTGGTACATCTGACCGTGACAAATAGCCCTTAGCCTCTTTTCTTCAATTAAGTTCAACTGATCATAGCGAGCCTGGATCCATTCAGCTTCATCCAGCTTTATTTCTGACAAAACTTTAAGAGAAGGTATTTCCACTTCAATGGGTAGAACTGCCTCCATCCCATACACCAACGAGAAGGGCGTTGCCCTAGTAGAGGTTCTGACGGATGTTCGATAAGCATAGAGTGCAAACGATAATTTCTCATACCAGTCCCTATAAGTCTCGATCATCTTTCCCACTATCTTCTTGATGTTTTTATTGGCCGCTTCCACTGCCCCATTCATATCTTGATGTCTCATATCTTCTGGTCTGTTTACTTTGATCATAGAAGCCAGAGTTGCCAAGGCATCTGCCATCTGATTTTCATCATGCGGGAGATAATCAGAAGTGATGTCGTCAAACTCCTCAATCAATCCCAAAACTATCTTTCAATAATTGATCAATTTGGGATCTTTTGTCTCCCATTCACCTTTAAGCTGGTAAATCACTAGTGCAGAATCTCCGTATATTTCTAGTATTCTGATTTTACGCTCCATAGCTACTCGAATTCCCATGATGCATGCTTCATATTCCACCATGTTATTCGTGCAATCAAAATCCAATCTGCATGTAAATGGATAATGATCACCGCTAGGGGATACTAAGATTGCCCCAATTCCATTTCCCACTACATTTGACGCTCCATCAAAATTTAGCTTCCACGAATATTCCTCAGTAGTTGCTACATACATTAACTCCTCATTGGGGAATTCAAAGCTCAAAGGTTCATAATCTTCTAGAGCCCTGCTAGCCAAGAATTCTGCTATTGCGCTTCCTTTTACAGCCTTTTGGTTTACATAGACTATATCAAATTCAGAGAGCAGAATCTGTCACCTTGCCATTCCTCCATTCAGAGCAATTGACTCCATCATATACTTTAATGGATCAAGCTTTGAAATTAACCAAGTTGTATGATATAGCATGTACTGCCTCAACCTCCGAGTTGTCCAAATCAAGGCGCAACACAACTTCTCAACCGGCGCATATCTCATTTCACATTCAATGAACTTTTTACTGAGGTAGTATATTGCCTTTTCTTTTCTTCCTAACTCATCATGTTGTCCGAGCACACATCCTATGGAGTTATTGAACACTGACAGATACAGTATCAATGGTCTATCTGGATTAGGCAGAGATAGTACTGGTGCATTTGACAGATACTATTTGACTTTGTCAAAAGCCCTCTGGTATTCCTCGTCTCATACACCTTGGTTGTGCTTCTTGAGAAGATGAAATATGGGATTACATTTCTCGGTTAACTATGAAATAAACCGAGCAATGTAATTTGTTCTTCCAAGAAAGCCTCGAACTTCCTTTTGAGTGCATGGTGGAGGCAACTCTTGTATTGCTTTGACCTTATTTGAGTCAACTTCGATTCCTCTTTCGCTGACCACAAAACCCAATAATTTCCCTGACCGAACTCCGAAAGTACACTTGGTCGGGTGGATCTTTAATTGAAATTTCCTCAACCTTAAGAACAATTTCTTCAAAGCCTCAATGTGTTCCTTTTCTGTTTGAGATTTGGCGATCATATCATCAACATATACTTCAATCTCTTTGTGCATCATGTCATGGAATAAAGTCACCATGGCCCTTTGATAAGTTGCCCCTACATTCTTTAGCCCAAATGGCATTACTTTATAGCAAAAGGTACCCCACAACGTTATGAAAGTAGTTTTCTCCATATCCTTAGGGTGCATCTTGATCTGATTGTATCCGGAAAAACCATCCATGAAAGAAAACAATGAATATCCCGCCGTATTATCCACCAATGTGTCAATATAAGGCAAAGGGAAATTGTCCTTTGGGCTGGCTTTATTTAAGTCCCTATAGTCTACGCACATCTGGACCTTTCCGTCTTTCTTAGGGACAGGAACAATATTGGCGACCCACTCTAAGTATTTGACCACCTGTAGAAAGCCAGCATCAAACTGTTTCTTGACCTCCTCTTTTATTTTCAATACTACGTCAGGCATCATCCTTTGTAGCTTTTGCTGCACTGGCTTGCACTCTTCTCTTATGGGAAGACGATACACTACAATATCAGTACTTAGACCAGGATATCTTGGTATGACCATGCAAAGACGTCATTGAATTCCCGTAATAACTCAACAAGGTCTTGTTTTGTCTCCTCGGCTATACACGTTCCAATTTTCACCACATTTCCTTCCTCTAAAGCTATGTTCTCTATTTCCTCTTCGTGGGGTAAAATTTGTTTCTCCTCTTGCTTTACCATTCTCAACAAATCTGGAGGCAAGTCACGATCTCTGTCACCTTCAAAATCCTGAGATTCCTCTAAACACATGTCTTGCTCAAAACGGACCTCTGGATCTGTAGTATCGTTGCTCATATCATTGATGTCTTGGGACCTGTGATGGGCACCAAAGAATGTACAAGGAACAAATGAATTTGAGGACAACTATTCACATGATATGAATGAGAATAATAATAAAAAGAATGAAGAATAAAAATGAGAGAACGTTTGCCAGAATTGGTCATTAAAGATGTATTTCATTGAAACAAAATATCTGATCATGAGCCTATTTCATAAAAGAAGTCTTATTGTTTCTAGGCTTAAAAGCAACAAGTGCATTCTGAATATTACTCTGTATAATCTCAAAAAACTATAGGAAATTCCTCTGCAGTCCAATTGTCCAAAACGCTTCCAGGTTCATACGGGCGAATGCCCAACAGGTTTCTTTGCTCGGTTTCCTCATCGTGTATGGCATTGATGTTAGGATTTTCATTTTTCGACAATCCTCTCTTCGGGTGAATTATCTCTCCTAATACGAAGGTATAGGATATGTGGGGGAATGTCATTGATTCCCACTTGACGTCTTCCCTATTCAACCGTGCCCTTCTCCTTTTTTACTTTTTCTCTATTTCCTTCTCTATTTGTTTAGCATCTGGCTTGAAACCTAAGCCAAAACGGTCTCTCTTCTCTTTCAGTATCGGAACTTGAACTTTCCCTTGGAGATGTCTGCCCAATCCTTTTTCCTGGTAGGGCTCATTTTCCTATCATCATTTGTAAGCCCATCCTAGTGGTTCTGGATATATTAGGCACTGGAACTTCATTCCCTTCCAAGATGAACGTTGCATTTACGAACTCTAAAGATCGAAAGGAACATTCAGTGGCCTCCTCATTTGTCTCTAAATATGGCGCTTCATTGGTAACAGCCGCTAAGATGTCTTCTTTTGCTTTATAGTTACCAGCCGATTCTCCGTTACCAGTTTTAGTTTTTGGTACAGCGATGAGGGTACTGCCCCCGCCGAATGAACCCAGGGCCTTCCCAACAAGCAGTTGTAGGAGGGCTTGATATCCATCACCAGAAAGTCCACTTCATATGTGTTAGGCCTGATCAATAGTGGTACGTCAATTATCCCCATCACCTTTCTTTCGGTGCCGTCAAAAACTCTCATTATGTTCTGGCATGTTTTCATGTGAGAACTGTCTATAGGCAACCTCTTCAGTGTAGACAACGGTAAGACATTCAAAGCTGATCCATTATCTATTAACACACTTGGCAAAGTGTATCCCTTACAACGAGTAGTGATGTGCAAAGCCTTTGTTGATCCCATGCCTCCCGGTGGGATTTCATCATCACTAAAGTAAATGAAATTGTCAGCACTTATGTTACTAACCAGAAGATCCAATTTGTTGACGGATATGTCCTTAGTAACGTAAGTTTCATTCAGCACCTTCATCAGTGTTTCGCGATGCACTTCTGAGCTTAAAAGCAAGGCTAGCACAGATATGCGAGCTGATTGTTTACGCAGTTGTTCTACCACGCTGTACTCACTATGCTTCAAGAATTTCAAAAATGTTTTAGCCTCTTCCTCCTTTACAGGTTCGTTGATAAGGGCCTCAGGTCCTTTCTCTCGCTCAACTGTCATAGTCTTTGATTTCACTGGTGCTGCTCTAACGTTTCCCGGAACGTAACGCTTTCCACTACGCGTGTAGAACCCTTCATTTTGGATTTCTTCGAAAGTGCTAACTGAGCTTTCCACTCCCGATATTGTCACATTACAGTTGTAATTCCATGGTACCCTTTTGTTGTCCTTGTAAGAAAAGGAAACAGGTCTCTGGATTACAATTTTTGGCGCTTCTTGTGTTTCGCCTTCCGTGTTTCTTGGTCAGGAGATAATGATCCTTAGATAGTTTACTTCTTGCTTTATCGATTCTCCTTCAATTACATGTATGTTTCCTCCCTCTGAGCCTTTTTCATAAAACTCTAGTTCCTTGTTGTCCATAAGGCTTTGTACCAGGATCCTAAACTCAACACATTCCTGGATTTTATGTCCCTCCGCTTTGTGGAATTCGCAGTAGTCTCTTATTCTTCCACATCCTTTCACAGAATCCAATTCTACAAATCCTCTTTTCACCATTTCCATCCAAACCATTCTCAACGAGGTTTTCACCTCCGAGATATTCCCCTTGATATTTCTCACGACCTTTTCACCGACCGCATTTATCCCCTTATCCTCATGGTTGGGTAATGGGTTCTCCGCACTGAGCATATCATTAAGTTTTACAACCCCCATCTTGATTAGCCTCTCGACTACCTTTTTGAAGGCGGTGCAGTTTTCTATCGAATGCCCCGCTATTCCCGCATGGTAATCACAGTAAGCGTTTGAGTCATACCATTTAAGATATGGGGGCTGCAACGGTTGTAGATAAAATGGGGACACGATGTGCATATCAAATAAACTTTGGTATAGTTCTTTATACATTATTGGGATTGGCATAAATTGGAGCTTTTCAGAATTTTGTCTGGTGCCTGATTCCTGTCTTATTGACCCTTGTTGCCCGGCTGTAACCACCTTTGGCTGGCTAACAGTGATTGCCTTTGAATACCCTTTGTTGTATGTACTCGTATTATTCACCTCATTGTCCTTTTTCCTAAGAGGAGCCCCTCTAGTGTTTTCCCCTACTTCAATCTTGCCACCCCTTATGGCATTTTCAATCATTTCTCCTGCCATTACTATATCAGCAAAGCTCTTGGTGGCACTCCCTATCATATGGGTGATGAAAGGAGCTTTTAGGGTATTGATAAAAGCATATTAGTTTCTTTCTCTAGGAGAGGTGGTTGAACTTACATGGCAACTTCCCTCCATTTTTGCGTGTATTGCCTGAAGCGTTCATTTGACCTTTTTTCCATGTTTTGTAAGGTAATTCTATCAGGCGTTATGTCCGTGACATGATTGTATTGCTTCATGAAGGCTTGGGCTAGGTCTTTCTAGGAGCTAATATTAGCACGGCTAAGTTGATTGTACCATCTGGACGCCGCCCCCACTAAACTTTATTGGAAACAATGAATCAAAAGTTGATCATTGTTCACGTAGCCAGTCATCCGTCTACAGAACATAGTGATGTGGGCTTCAGGGCAACTAGTCCCATTGTATTTCTCAAATTCTGGCATCTTAAACTTATGAGGAAGTATCAAATCCGGAACTAAACTCAAGTCTTTTGCGCAATACCATGGTGATGATCGGCGTTTTCCAAAGCCTTGAACTTTTCCTCTAACCATCTACAGCGATCCTCTAACTGCCTCGAGGATTCGACTCTTGTTCCGTTCCTCTCTGCTATATCCAAATCAGGAATAATGAGATTGGCTGGGTTATCTCCTGGATTGGATCCTGAGCCAACGTGAAAGTTCATGGGTGGTCTAGTATCAGTTTGCCCTTGCTGAGGCCTAATCATGACAGATGGCCTTTGGGGATACTCTTCAGGCTGTATTTGTACATGTGGTAGGGTAAAACCTGGGGGAATGCCTTCACTATCCTCTCCATCCATAGTCATGGGACCTTTTCCTTTGTCCATCGCCCCGTTCAGCATTTGGACCATTTGGGCCGTCATGTTTCTTTGAGCTTCCAACATTTGGTCTCTCATTTCTTGTTGGAGCTTTGCTAATTGCTCTTGCATTTGGTCTTGTATGTCCTTCTAGAATTGTTCAAGTCTTTGATCCATTTTCTTTGATTTGGCACGTGTACCGTAATGGTGTTCAGCTTCAGATTTTTTCTCCTCTTTTTCTTTCTCTTTCTTTCTGATAATTCCAACTAATTAGGCTCTCTTTATGGACTTAAATGCATATGATATGATGCAATGCAAATGCATGATTGCAAGAAAAAGGCAGCGATTCAAATTCAACTTCATTTTAGAAAACTTTATTAGAAAACAAAACCCTTTACATAAAACAGACTACAAATATGCTTTCGCCCTTAGGCCCAAAGTTCTAATTTTCCTAAGCAAAGAGGTTAGCTCTTGACTACGATCTGACTGTAGCTCATACTTCATGCTCAGTATACCAGCCTGTGCTGCCAAAGTCTGTAGGTGATCAGCTACCTCTCGAATCTGAACTATTGCTTCACCCATGAGGTAATCCCGATTTCTGACTTGATTATGAGAATGGTGAAGCTCTTCCTCCCAACGCCCTTCTCTTGTTTCAAGAAGCTCAATCCGAAGTTCACAACTGTACAATGCTGATTCTAATTCTTCAATCTTACGCTTCATTTCCTCGATCTTATTTAAACTTGATTTCAGTTTGATTTCAGAATTACAACTTCGATGGTGATGAAGAGACCTCCCAAGTTCAGTCAATCTAGCTTTTAATCCATTTTTCTCTTCTTGGCTCTCTACCAAATTCTTCTCTAAGGCCTTGTTTTGCACTTGCAGTTCTTGAAACTTATTCTTCCAACAGTTAGCTTTGGCCTTTTCCTCTCGAATCTCCCGTCGCCACTGTTCCAGAGTCTTTCCTAATCCAGCGTTTTTTATTGTCAGACACGTCTTCTTATATTTTATCTTCAAACTATCTCGATCTTCCTCTATCTTCCACTTTTCTTTTCTTAGTTTCTCGGCCTCCGATTTCTGAACATCTGTATCTAATTTCAGGTACATTTTTTCTTCTTCCAACTTCTTTATCCTTTTTCCAAGCATTCTTCTCTTGACCGGGCGCTCTCTGGATTCGGCTCGGGGATGTTATCATTAACCCTTCTAATCCTCCATCCACTGTACTTTAAGGTCGTCATTGGGCTTGCAGATAATCTTTTCATTCTATGAATCTGACTCCAGGCACTAGAAATCTCTTTAACCTTCTTCTTATAGCTTTCCCCCTTGTATGAGAACTCACATTGAGCCAGCCCGTATGTCGTTGGTACGAACTGTCTTGAACCAAACTGCCTCAGTACAAGCAAAGGGGCATACCCAATGGCACCCCAAATTCCAAGTAAAGGAACCCAGTCGAAACTCCTACATCGATAAAGGATTTCATCAGGAACCACCCGAGGAGCCTTCCACTCGATGTCTTCTTCTTGAAGATTTTGAAGGAGCGCCATCCAGTTTTCTTCGGACACGTCTTCTCTTCTCGGTGTAGCTACTATCTCTTTCAACGGAGAGTAATTCTCGAAGAAAACCCGATAAGACACTTTCTCCACCTTCCAGCGATGACTATGGAACCAAGCCAACAGCAACCGTGCACATCCAATGAACCTACCTTCACCTGTTCTCCGACATGCATTCAAAGATCTGAACATCTCGGCTAAAATCGCAGGCACAGGCGTGACCCCTTTGTCTAGTCGGTCGAATAAATCAGTAACTGTTTCGTTTACATGTCTTAGAGCTTTAGGGAAGATTACCAAATCGTAAATACACAAGGCAAAGACGCCAATCTTCTTCTTTACATCGGGATGTGTTAGGATTAGATCCCTCAAACTCACCCAAGGTATGCATTTACCCTCACCTTTCTTCTGAATTCTGGCTGAGACTCACTGCTCACTCATCCCTGTGATATTCATTAATTACTTCACAAAAGTAGGGGCATTGGCAGCCCTAAAATAAGCTTTTTCGGCTTGGACCCTTGAACAACGAAGCAAGGTTGTATATTCCTCCACCCTGGGCACTAAATCTACTTTCCTGAAAGAGAAGCAACTATAAGCAGCATTCCAAAATTGAGTCATTGCTCGGAACAGATACTTCTCTACTTTGACATCGAGCAGGTAAGGTAAATCGCCATAAGTACGATAGAACAACTGCTTTGCCTCATCATCCCACTAGGTCCATATCTCTTTCAATTCTTGGAGCTCATTTTGCGTGACACTGATGCTAGTGAAATCCCGTAGTTCCGATACATACCCCTCAGCTAAGCTGTCCCCTTTCTCTAATTGCCTTTGCTCTGACCATATGCGGACGGCTGCATTGTCTTCCACTTTATCAAGGAATTCGTTCTCCATAATCAGCTTTCAATCTTAGAAACTGACCGTGAATCGATACCTCTTAAAATATGAAATGTCATGCACAAGAATAAAACATAACCAGTTAGTACCACAGAATGAAATATAAAACAAGTAAAATAAACAAACACCTATCTGGGTAACTACTAAGGTTTGACATAGTTCTACCTAGGGTGGGCTCTTATGTTTTCTACGTGTGGTTTAGCTCTAAAGTTCAGGTACCCGAACCAGCAGATTCCTCGATCCTCACCCATTATAGGCTCATACGGACAGAGTTCGGTTCAGGGTAATACATTTCCCTATGGCCATGTGGAAGTGAAAACTTCACGAAGACATAGGTACAGATGTATCTCGGAAGCAATTCACTAGCCTATGCGGAGGCGAAAACCTCACGAAGGCACAACTTCTCGCTCCCACTTAAAGGTGCGACCACAACGGTCATGCAATGCAATGCCAAATTATTTTACGAGACTCGACATTATTACAATCATAGCATTAAAATGCATTAAAAGAAAAATGAATTTTCAAGACAATTTTCCAAATTTTTAATCAAAAGGACAAAAATTAATCAATCTATGGCCTGACTCTCGGAGTCCCCAGTGGAGTCACCATGCTGTCATAACCATTTTTTTGGAAAACGGGGATTGACTTTGGTTTTGAAAACGAAAATAAAAGTGGGAGTCGCCACCGATCTTTATTTGGTGTGATCGGATCACCTTTGTCTTAATAAAACATTCGGGTTTACTAAAACAGTGTTTTTGGTCTACGAAATTTGAGAAAACGGGTTTGGGAGTCGGTTACGTACGAGGAAGGATTAGCACCCTCGTCACGCCCAAAATTGGTACCAAATTGATTAATTAATGTCCTAATGTTGAAAATTGGAAGAGATTTTAAAATATGAACCCTTTTAGAAAATGTTCGGATGATTCGGATTTGGATATCGAAATTCTCTTGTTCCAAAAAGATGAAATATCACATCCTGCACGATAGGATATGATGTTTCAACCCTTGATACCAAGATCATTTCATGATTCCCAGAATTCATACATTACGATTTTAAAAAGGGCATTCCACTATTTGGCCAAACCAAAAAACCGAAACCCAGCACGATTGGCCACGATTCCTCGAATGTCCAAACACAAAATATTGCCTTATTTAAGAAAATACGGTCAAAATCTTAGAAGGATATTTAGTCATTTAGATGAACGAGAAATCAAAACCCAGCACGATTGGGCACGATTCCTCGAACTTCTAAATACAAAATATCGATCATTTTAAAACTTGATGTATCGAATAACAGTTAATGTAATACGATTTGATAAAAGAGATAAATTACGAAAATGATGTATGTAATAATACTAAGTTAACTAATTTAATGATAAAATGATGATAATAACAATAATAATACAATGATACTAGTAAAATAAAGAATAATGATAATAATACATTTATAATAATAATAGAAGTAAAAGAAACAATAATAAAAATAGATAATAGTAATAACAATAAATGGTAATAATAAAAATAATAATGTTAAAAGTAAGAAATAGTAATAATAAAATAATATTAATGATATTAGTAAGAAAAAATAATAATAATAGTAATAGTAACAATAATGGTAATTAACAAAAAAAATATAAAAATAATATAATAATAGTAATGATATAAATATATAATATAATAGTAGTGGTAATAACTAAATAATAATGGTAATGATAATAAAATAAAAGTAATACTAATAATGGTATAGTATAGTAATAACAATAATAATAATAAATAATTAATAGTCATAAAAATAAGATTATTAAATGATAGTATAATAATAAAAATGGCAAAGATAATGAAAAACGGGCTAAATTGAATATTAAAGAAAGTAAAAGGGAACAATTATATAAAATAAATAATAGAAGGATTAAACTGAAGCACGCGCGAAATGGCAGAAGACCAAAAATGCAATTTACCCGATTCATTAAATGCAGCGTTTAAATAAGGATTAAATTCAAAACCGCGTTAAAATTTTGGGGCAAAATTAAGAATATTGAAAACCTAATTGCTAGATTCTGAAAAGGCGGAGGGACCAAAAGCGCAATAAACCCTTCGCTTAAAAAACGCGCGGATCCTGAAGCGGGTCGGGTTGCAGACAGGTCATGCTCCAAGACGGCGTCGTTTTAGGCGTTAAAGGCCAGCCCCAAAACGGCGTCGTTTTGGGAGGCTATTTAAGGCCCAAATTTTTGAAAAAAATTCATTTGTCACATGCTCTAAAAAAAATAATCACTCTTGTTTTTTTTTTTTCTGCAGGCCAAAGGGAGAGGGGGATTCTGGCTCCGCCCCGATCACCGTTCTCCGTCGCGCAAGTTTTTCTTTTTTTTTTCTTTTTTATATATATTATATTTTGATATTATATATATATATGTGTGTGTGTGTGTGTGTGTGTGTGTGTGTATTCTAAAAAAATAAAAATAGAAATCTTTATATGCAGAAAGTTCCGAAGATAAAAAAAAGAACTAAAAATAAAGTGAGAATCTTTCTGATCTTTTCTTGTGTTTGTTCTTTTGGATATATTTCTCTGTTTTGTATTGAATCTAGGCTTGCTGCTTTTGATTTTCTTCTTTGTTTGAATCTGTTTTTTATGTATTAATTAAATAAAGAAAAAAAGCCATCTTTTACAATCAGTTCTTCGATGGTTTATATAGCTCCCGTTTACAATTGATCCTCCCCCCTTTTTAACACTCCTTTCATTTCGCGTTTTAATGCTTTTGCAGGCAAGTGGCGGTGCAAGTAGGATGTGACTCTGACGGTGGCCGGTGGTGCAGGGGGCAGGTGGATGTCAGAACGTCAGGGGGGGCAGGTTCGGCGCTGAGTTTAGGGGCTAGGTTTTTTTTATTTTGGGTTGGCTAATGGGTTGGTTTAATGTTGGGCTATTGGTATTGGGCTGCTGTTTAGGATTTTTTTGGGCCCAAGCAATTTGGGCTTTGTACAAATATGTGAGCCATGCTTATACAAACCCTACTTACTTAAGAATGCGAATCGTACAGGATTAGTTATGCAAACCATACTTGTTTATTATGCAAACCCTATAACATGTGTAATATGTGAACCTTGTATATGCTACATGCTAGCCTAAATGTTATGTGAACCCTAGGTACTATGCGAGCCTATATATAATGCGAACCCTAAGTACTATATGAGCCTATATATTATGCGAACCCTAGGAAATATGCGAACTCTGTGTATGTTAATATGTGAGCCATGTTAAGCGAACCCTAAATGTTTTTATATGAACCCCTATGTTTACAGTATACAAACCCACAACATGTGAACCCTATGTGCAAACTCTGCATTTGCGAGCATTACCTGTGAACCTGTAGATATGCTAGATAACTAAGCTTGATAAATCACATGAAAATCATGTACATGTGACATTGTTTTTAACTCACACAAATTATATGTGTATATGTGAAATTGATATGAATGAATGCATGAACACATGCCATTAAATGCTAGTATGAAATATTGAATGTAGCATTGATAGATGATAAAAAGCAGTACATGCTAAGTATATGTGCATAATTACATGAAAAACGGGTATGGAGGACAGATGAGTTCCGTAGGAGACAATGACAATTTAAGTCCACATTGAAAGTCAATACTGCATGAAGTAGGTGATAATATCATCAAAATCGGATAAACCGATATGATAGTTTAAAAAGCGATCAAAAATGGGCAACTGTGATGGTAAGTTATTGTAGTAAAAGTCATTGCCACATATGACAAGTGAGCGACCATCATCACCGGAGATCAAATCCGAGATGATCCGTATTTGTAATGTGATTTGGAGTGTCGAGCAATGCTTAAAGGCAGATAGGATGAACGAGTGAGAATTTAATCCTGAAATTTTATTGCATCATATATAAATTGATTACTCTTTGATTTATTTTATGAACCATGAAGAATGCTTAGTACATTATTATGCTATAAAGTATATATGCCTTGTTTTTTTTTTCTTTTTTTTCTTGCGATTATATACAATGATTTATAATTTAGACTCACACTGAAACGTTGTAGACTCACTCCTCCTTTTTTAACCTCTCAAATAGTACAAAAAATTAGAACATCGGAGGACCCTCGGATTAGCAAGTTGTTTTCTTTTTCTTTTTCATTTTTCTATTATGAAGTTTTATTTAAGTTCCCTTAAAACAATTTATTTTCGGGTTGTTATTATTATTATTCCTTGTTTTTATTTTAGGTTAAAAGTAGTTTAGGTTAGTTATTTCAAAAAAAAAAAAACATGATAATAAATTAATACTCTGATATGTTGCGTGCTATTTCGATTAAAAAAAACTATCAATTTTAATAAATGACTTCCGCTGTTCTATTTTTAATAACTAATGATTTTGGATAAACTCTTTTCACAAATATAAAGAAAGGCTTACAGGATCACTTCGGTGATCGAATGTAATGCCTTTGACTTAGTTGAAACTCCTAGGCCGGGTTGGGAGTGTTACAGAGTGTCTAAAAGAAACCTAAATCTTTTTCTAATTGTATAGCATCAATAATTGTAGAGGGGAGGTTGGTCTTGGACCATTAACAGAAGGGTATTGTCCAATTCAGGGATTTTGTCTCCCGTAGGAAACGTCTTGGTTGATGTAGATACAACCTGCAAACTCATGGGAGAGGTACTAGTATTGTTAGGAATATTAATTATGCGTGGGATTGAACCATCAACCAAGTCTTAAATGGCTTACCTTAGCATACGGGAGGCAAACGAACGTAGTTGGGCTTTCATCGGAGTGCAGGAGACAAAATCCCCGAGTAGGATAATACCTTTCGTTGAAGGCATGAAACCAAGTTCTCCTCAACAATAATAAATAATAAAGTATTTGAAAATTAATAATAATGAAAAATTGAGATTTGTTGTACATGTTACTGTTGCTATTAGTTATTCAGGATGCGTGCACCTCATAAAATAGTTGAAATTTCAAGTAAAAAATATTAATAGAACGTAAATGAATAGAGGAATGAACTAAACTTTGGTAAAATTTTGTTTATGGTTGGAGTTATACATTATTGAGAAATTAATAGGGGTCAAAAAATATGTTAAAAGACTTTTTTTTAAAGAAAAGAAATGAGTGGGATATTTTTGCCAAATTTTTATCCAATCTGATTTATTGTAATATAAAAGTTGAAGGGTGATAGATTCTTTTATAAAAATAATAGAGAACTAGATGCTTTTTAACATGGTGGATGGAACTCATTTTGGCCCTTAAAGGAACTTTCAATGAATTTGAGTAAAGTAAATGGCATTCACTATTTTTTAACCAATTTTAAATATGGAAATTTATTTGACTAATAATGAAACAAAACCCAAAAAAGAGGTATAAAAAGCAAAATCCATGTGAATAATGGAATTTTTCCCCAAATAATTACTTTTATCATTCCTTCATCAAACCTTTAGCTTTTATACAATTCATTCATTTCTTTCTTTGGTCAGTTATACTGTTCATTCATTTCGTTAATCACATGTTCCTTTTTTTTTGGGTTAGCAATCTTTTCTTCATGATGTAAGAATATGCTTCTGTTTAGAGGTGTGCATGGGCCGGGCCGGGCCGGGTTCGGGTCGGGTCCAAAAAAAATTTTTGGCCCGATTGGTAAGCCCGAGCCCGGCCCAGCCCGAAATATGGGCCTGAAAATTTGTCCAGGCCCGACCCGCCATAAAATTGGTAGGCCCGAGCCCGACCCGAGCCCGGCCCGTCTAATATAAATTTTTTTTACTTATTTTATTAAAAAATAAAATATAATAAATTAAATACATTTTAAAAAATAAAAATAAATATTAAAACAAAAAACAAATAAAAATATAATAAATCAAATATAATACTAAAGTTAACATTTTAACAATAAAAAAATATTATTATTAAAATATTTCGGGCCGGGCCCGGGCCAAAAAAATCATACCCGAGGCCCGGCCCATTTTCTAAACAGGCCTCTTTTTTTGCCCAAGCCCATTTTTCGGGCCTATATTTTTGCCCAAACCCTCCCACATTTCGGGCGGGCCTTCGGGCCGGGTCGGGCCGCCCGGCCCATGCACACCTCTACTTCTGTTATTGAATTTTTTTTTATACATAAAAATATAAAAATATTATTTTGATGGATTATTATTCTTAAGTTAAAGAAGTATAGGTCGAATTTTAGTTTTAGGCACATTACAAATTGTTATAATATAGTCGAGGGTTCGATCATTATTTTAGGTATGGAGCATTTTTAAAATTCGTGATCGATATTTATTTTTTAATGGACCTACAAAATACAACAGATTAATTATTAGACTCACTTTAATAAATATTTTAGAAAAAATGTTGTGAATCCAATCCAACCCATGCAATCAAAAACAAATTCGAGTCCTGCACGTCATGGTCCTTAACTATATTCAAGTGCACTGATTGTCTTTGAAAAATTTTGTCAATACATAATCGTTTATGATTTACAATAAAATAATATTTATGTTGAATATTTGTAATAATTTGAATTTATATTTATATGATTAATATAGAAAAGAAAATTTGACACACCCCTAGCGTATACCTAAATTTGTCCAATCTTCCCATCTAGTTTTGGCCCAGAATAGATCCTACATGGTTTTATTATTTTAAGACAAAAACATATACTATAACTTCAATGTCTCGATCTTTTTTAAATAATTCACCTACTTGAACTACAAGTAAAGATTGAAATGCTAGAGCAAATCCACACGCTTTTGGAGCTTTGTGAATTTTTTTAAAGAAAAATATTAATTCGTTCCTTTTTTGTATACAATTCGAGAAAATAATAATGAATCTCTATTGTTGACACTAAAAAATAAGTTCCATCAATACGACAAAAATTTCTACCTTAGTTATAGTAGAACATTATAACATATTGACAACTATTTTGTCACAATTCAAATATTACATATTTAGAGTGATTACAAGCACCTATCACAATAAAGAAATCAACCTCGGATGGTCCAAAGCGACACGAAAATCAACAAAAGAATAGAGAAATCACCAAACTAGAGAGGACAACATCAAACCCATATCTAAGGGCTAGTTCTTCATTGCTTTTCAAAAACACTTCTGGGTCCAAAAGCACTTTTGGAAGAAAAGCTGTGCAGAACAAGCTGCTTTTAGCTGAAATT
This sequence comes from Gossypium australe, assembly GCA_005393395.2. Classification (NCBI taxonomy): domain Eukaryota; kingdom Viridiplantae; phylum Streptophyta; class Magnoliopsida; order Malvales; family Malvaceae; genus Gossypium; species Gossypium australe. The sequence goes on along the minus strand of CM016625.1, from coordinate 14,532,810 downwards.
TTTGACTTTTCAGAAGTGCTTTTGAAAAGCACTTATGAAAAGGATAAGCTAAAATTTTTAGCTTCTCCTCTTCCAAAAGCACTTTTAGTGTTTAATTATTTTTTCACCCCTCTAATAACATAGTACTTTCTTTTTTTTTCGTGTTGCTTAATTACAAATGTGATAAAATCATTAATTAAAAATAAAAAATATTTTTTAAAATATTAATTACAAATATTTAATGGTTATATTTAAATATTTAAAATGTAGTTTATATATTCTAATTAAATTTTATAAGTAATTAATATTTATTACTTAAAAATATTTAAAATTTATATTTCATATATTAAAATATTAACAAGTTATAGTAATTTTTTATATTCTTACTAAAATATAATAATATTAACTAATTTAAATTTTATTTAAATGTATATTTGTTACTTGATAATAACATGTCTAAAATGGACATTTTATTCCTCAAAAGCACTTTTTGACAGCAATGCTAAACACTCAAATTTTAAAGCAAACTTTTCAAAAGCACTTCTCAAAAGTACTTTTTCACAACACTTTTCAAAAGCGCTTTTCAAAAGCATTATCAAACTAGCCCTAAAAAATATTAGCAAAAGTTGTAGTCAACCCAACTTGTCCGGGCCCATTTAAATCAAAAAACAAAACAAAAAAACAAATAAAATTAAAAGTCTAATAACAATCCAGTTTTTTATAGCAGGCCTAAAACACTACTCAATTTACAAACCCAATACCCAAGCCCATTGAGTCTAACCCTAAGGCCCAAATGGCCCAAAAAGTGTTAACATTTTCAAAAACCCTAGGGGTTTCTAGAACCTTCTGGCACCGCTCCCCACACGCGTGCAGCAGCCCCCATGCGTTCGGGCCTCCACGTCACCCCATGAGCGGTTTCTCCCTCCACGGTGGTTTCACCTACAAAACAGAAAAATAGCACAGCAAAACAGAAGGAAAAAAAGATTGTATTTCATTTTTTTAATTTTTCGATTTCGACTATAAAAACCAAACGAAAATCCGTTGTAGTCTCTCTCTCTTTTTTACGAACACACAATCAATACAAAAAGAAAGCAAAAAAACCAGATCAGAAAAGGTCTTTTCTTCTTTTTCTTGTTTTTTTTTCTTTTTTTCTTTATCTTTTTTTCGAAACTGTTATATACATACATAGATTGTTATTTCTTTTTTTTTTTAATTATACATTATATGTTAAAATAGAGTATTAAAAAAAAATAAGAAAAAACTCACCTGGGAGGGGTCCGATCGCCGTATACGGTGGTCGTCGGTGGCAGACTACAGCGGTCCGATGATCGGACCTGCGGCCAGAGAAGGACACCCTGCAGAGAAAATAAGGAGGGATTTTTTTTTTAAAAATGGCCTTATATAAAGAATGAAAACGACGTCGTTTCAGGCCGTGCACTTATGCGCTGAAACGGCGTCGTTTGACACCCTCAACCCGCGCGCGAACCGACCCGCCGCAAGGTGGCCATGCAGAAGAATATGTGGATTTGGCAAAAAGACTAAAGTTAATTATTTTATATTGTATTTTAATTAATGGATTTTAAACTTCGATGTAATAAGGCCATGGGCCACTAGTTTTATTTTCTTCTATTATGGGTTTAAATTATTTTTTTTTTGTTTTTAGTTATTGGAAACATTTATTTTAATTAAACTAAGGCATGTAATTAAGTTTGGGTTTTAATTACAAAGGCATATTTTATATAAAATATATTTGGGCTTTTCTGAAAATACGACATGTTTTACAAAATTTTTCTTAGTGACATACCAGATCCGGTCGTGGTGTTTGGGCCGGGTTTGGGGTATTACAAATTGGTATCAGAGCCCGGTTCAAAACTCGGCTCTGGGGTTTTTGGGCTCAAAACGTTTTCTGAAAATGGGCTTTTGAAACATATATGTTTTTAAAGGATTACAGGTTTGTTAGCTCAACATGGCACCTGCGTCTCCGGCCCAAGTCCGCCAGGTAAGTATTCTGAACCATTGTGTGATATATTTATGTGGGCTTAAGGGGCTTTATGGGACGTAGGATAGTTAGATTAGAACTTGATGGACTTTAGGCCTAGTTGAAACAACTCCTAAAATCTCATAAGACTTAATTTCACTAAACAAACCCGTGAATAAGCCGCAAGACTAGGGTGTGGTAACAGGCACACGCATGTTTAGGATTGGATTCAGGAAGAGCTTGGTATTTAAGCAGTCCTAGTGACTCACCTCCTCTTCACTGAAATCCTACCTGGTGCGTAGTGACTGTTCACCTTAGCCAAGTTAGGGTGTGGCAATGGGCATACGCATGTCTAGGAGTGGATTCAGGGAGAGTTTGGTACTTAAGCAGCCCTAGCGACTTACCTCCTCTTCACTAGAATCCTACCTGGTGCATAGTGACTATTCACCCTAGTTACAAGGACTTGTTCATGGGGCTAAACCTTATAACTAAAACCCGAAATGGACCAACCGCCCTATTTTTGAAAAAAAAATCCCAAGGTTTTGTAAAATTTTCAAAACATTTTTGATTTGTGAAAATTTCCAATCAACCATGAACTTATAAAATACCTATGTTTCGAAAATTTACCCGAAAATCTCACGTTTACAAAAATAACCCGGACCATGAAACTAGATTTTACCAAAAGTACCCCGGTTTAAAAAAAACAAACAACATCAAAGTTTGAAAAATTACCAAACTACCCTTGTTTTGCAAAATGACCAAAATACCCCTAGTGGGTAAAATTACCGAAATACCTCGGGATTGCAAAATTACCAAAATACCCCTATTTCACAAAATCACCAAGGACCCTATTTTGAAAAATTACGAAAATACCCTTGTAGGATAAAATTACGAAAATACCCCTGGGTAGAGAAAACAACAACAACACTACTTTTCTATAATGAACGTGAGTTCATGAATGTTGATGATTGAATGTATGAACTTGAGACTGTATTGTGAGTGTGAATTCGAAAGAACTACTTTTTAAAACTATTATTCATAAGACTGTTCGCGGTAAATCAGTGGAAAGAATTAATGATTCATAAAATTCTTAATCAGATAAACGCAAATCGGAAGAATGAGTACAAGGGGTCGAGGACGTCCGCCGCGTGGACGCGGCAGGGGTAAGATGGCTTTGTCTGAGCCAGCAGGGTCTGGTCACGGGTCAGGAAACGAAATGCCGGATCCCCCAGCTGTGGAGGGAGAGTCACGGGATCAGGCGACCGGAGATGATGCTGTATTTCAGGCGATGTTGCGAGTCCTTGAGAGAGTTGCTGGAGTAGGCATGGGCACAGGAGCCCAGAAATCTGTGCCGAAACGGCTTAAGGCCAATGGGGCAGAAATGTTTAGGGGAGTTTCTGGTGTAGCCTCTAACACAGCTGAGTATTGGATGGAAGCGACTGAGCTCATAATGGATGACTTAGATTTCACAGTGGAGGAGAAGTTGAAAGGGGTCGTGTCTCTTCTTCGAGACGAAGCCTACCAGTGGTGGCTCACGGTGAAAGAAGGTACTGCTGCAGACCTGATTGACTGGGATTTCTTTAAGGAGTCATTCCAGGGAAAGTATGTTGGGGCCAGCTATATAGATGCACAAAGGAAGGCATTCGTGAACCTGGTGCAGGGAAGTAAGTCTGTGGCTGAATATGAGGCAGAGTTTTTGCGTTTGAGCAGCTACGCTCGGGGAATGGTAGCAACGGAGTATGAACGTTGTGTTCAGTTTGAGGATGGGCTGCGGAATGAGTTAAGGGTTCTGATAGCACCGCAGCGAAAGAGAATTTTTGCTGTTTTGGTGGAGAAGGCTAAGATAGCTGAGGAGGTAAAATGGACTGAAAGACAGGAAATAGATAAGTATAGGAATGAGAATAAGAGGAATTTTGGGCCGTCGGAATCATCTGGAAGTTTTCAGAAAAGGCCTAGGACTGATGGGCCAGCTCGTACCCCGACGGGCCAGAATCGAGCGTGTTCCACATGTGGGAAGACGCATTATGAGGAGTGCAAAATGAAAATCGGTGGATGCTTTAGGTGTGGTGTAACATCCTGGAAAGGGCCTATGCATTTTCGGTTTAATTGTACGAAGTGACATGTTTTATGTACTAGGAATAAATTTCGAACATTTCTGGAAACCTGAAAATGAATGGAAATGATTTGGAAATGAACATTTTTGGAAACCTGAAAATGTATAGAAATGTTAAGTTTAAAAATGGAAAGTGAACATTTTTGGAAACTAGGAAATGTAAGGAAATGATTTGGAAATGATTCAAAAGAGGAAAGTGAACATTTCTGGAAACTTGGAAATGTAAGGAAATGTCAAGTTTACAGAGCCGAACGAAAATTTTTGGAAACTTAGAAATGACTTAGAAATGTCGAGTTTTAAAGTTTAAAAGAGGAAATTAAGGCAAGGTGGCCTTAAAAGAAAAAGTTTGTGAAATTTGACACACAAACATGCTTGAAAAAGTGGCCTGGAGATGCCACTTAGGGCCTCTGGAAATGGCGCCACATGCAAGGTGTTGGGCCTGGGTTCGAGTCACTTGGGAAGCAAATAAAAGGAGTTTTATTTTTGCTTCCAGAAGCAGAGGAGTGGACGGCAAGGCTTCTAGAAAAAGGGAGTTTTATTCCCTTTAAATTTCGGCAATTAATGGGATAAATAAGGGATTTAAATTGGATTATTTTTTTTTGAAGAGATAATAGATGGATAAATATGGATTTATTTCTTTTATTTTGATAGATAAGGAAGAGATAAAAGAAGATTATTATTAGTATTATTTTTATTAAGAGATAAGAGATAATAAAGGATATTTCTTTAATTATCTTAAATTAAAGAGATAAAGCTATCAAATAAAGAAGAGTGGTGGCCAAGTAAGGGATTCTGAGTAGTAGTTCGGCTATAAAAGGAGGGAAATAGGGCTACTCATCAATTCTTTCTTCCTTCTCTTCTCTTTGCCGAAAATTCCCTAAGACATTCCCCTCTCTCTGCCGAAATTTTCCTAGCCAATTCTCTCTTTTCTCTGCTATTTTGTTAAAACCAAAAACCCTAGTAAAGCAAGCCAATCTCTTCATCTTTCTTTTCTTCCTATTTCTCCTTACCAATCCATTCAAAAGCCGAATCTTGGAAAGGCTTCAAGCATAGGTGCTGTCGATTTATTCAAAGGTAAGAGCAAGTTTGATTTCCATTCTTTTCTTTTATATTAGCCGAGAGATAATCTAACCCCATACATATTTTGGTTGCCGAATATGGAAGGATCTTTCGGGATTATCAGAGTAGACGACTAAAAGGAGGAGTATTCGGGATTTCTAAGATTAAGGTAAGACATGTGAATATTCGGCCAAAGGCCTTGATTTATGTTTTGATGATTAAGATTAAGTCTAACGTAAGGTTTTAAGGATTCCGACATTCCTAGGGAAACAAGGAACAGTTTCGGGATTTGTTGGTGATCCAACCGGCAACAAGGTAAGAATACTAATCCTACTAGGATTTGGAATTTTGGCCGAATGCCTTTTTATTAAGGTAAAAAGTGATTAATCAATTGTAGGAACTTGAGATCTAAGGCAGTAGATCAGATCTCGGGATCTCAAGGAATCTGTTAAGCGAATCAGGTGTGTACCCCACACTATTTCATAATACGTCTTATGGCTGTGTTTAAATAATATATGTGATATTAAGAATATGAAAGTGGCTAAGGTACCATGATATGGTACTAAGTACTCAGGTACGTTTCCTACTTCTACTAGGAATATGAAAAATGTTATTCGTAACATGAGAATATGATAAGAATGTGAACTTGGGCATGTAATTGCATAATATGTTATGGGCATATGGGTTTGTTTGAAAGGGGAAGTGAAAAGTGGTGACCTAAGACCACAGTAATCTGAAAGTGGTGACCTAAGACCACAGTAATCTGAACGTGGTGACCTAAGACCACGAATGCGGTGACCTAAGACCGCAATTTGGAGTGCGGAAGGAGGGTCGACTTAGTAGTCCCCACGGTGAGACTGGCAGGTACGGGGGTGTGTAGCGGATGGACAATTAGGTTTGGGTTTGGGAATGCATCATAACTTGTATTTTATGTTTTGAATGTGTAACTATTGTATGCCTGATTCTATTATGATTTAGTGTCGTGTACACATTGAGTCTGTTTGACTCACCCCGTTGTGGGACCATGTTTCAGGTGATGAACAGTGATGGACCGGGACGGCAGTACTTGTGGTGGCCATGCTCAACATGAAGTTTATATTTTTATGGACTCTTGAATTTATTTTAGTACTTTGAAATATTTTGGAAACTATTTGATGTAATAATGCCATAAGGCCATGATGAACGATTTTTATTTCTACTTGTTGTTTTATTGTGTTACAAATTTTGATTAGGTTAAAGACTAAGTATTTTATTTTAAAATATACTCGATATGTTTATTACTTAAAATTAAAAAAAAGGTTTTCTAATATAAAAATCCAGTTTGTTTTCAACACAAGCCCAACCCAAACAATATTTTTTTTTAAAATCACACAAGTTTTTCTCTAAGTAACAAAAGAATCTGAAAACCGGTTTACTTGAGGAACATACCAAATCTGGTCAAAGCTCGTGGGCCGGGTTTGGGGTGTTTCATGTGGATCCACAGAACATCTGATTAAGGACTGTCCTCAGATGGATTAGGTACAGCCAGCGGGCCGAGGTTCTGATCAGGCTAGGAGAGGAGGTAAACAACCACCAAGGGGCCGTGGTCAAGTCAATGGTGGCAATGGCACAGGACATGGTCGTGGAGGTGTAGGTTATGCTGAGGCGAGGCAGCCAGCTTTGGTCTATGCAGCACGTCGCCAGGGGGACGAGGACGCTTTAGATGCGAATACCGGTGCGTACTCTACCATAGTATACTGAGTGTTTCTTTTGGCTTTAGAATTAGAGTGCGCAGCGAAAGCATATTGGTGAGACTTGGGTAGTACGATTAATAGTTAGTTGGAAATTTCGAGGACGAAATTTCTTTAAGGGGGTAGAACTGTAACATCCTGAATTTTTGGGTCTATGCGTTTAATGTGTAGACATGTTTAATTAGTTAATTTGAGAATTAGAGGTGCAATTGGGCTCAAGGATTGAGCCGAGGCTTTGATTAAATATTTTGTATAGACACTTTAGGGGCTTAAATTAAAGTTGTAGTAGTTTAATTGACATATTGGGCTTATGGCCCAGCAACTAGGGGCATAGTAAGGTGAGCTATAAGTGGCGTCACTAGTGCATGAGGAAGGCCCAAATTTTGGTTGCTTGAAGCCCAAGTTATAGGGCTAAATTTCGGCACTTAATTGAGTAAAGGGGGGGTGGCACAAGGCTATTTTTTGGGGGGAATTTTATTATATTTATTTTATGTGGATAATAAGCAGATAAAGACTATTATTTAGGGATTTAGTCTTTAAGGATAATAAGCAGATAAAGCCTATTTTTGAGGAGATAACAGATTAAGATAAGGAAAAAGGGATAGGAGCTATCATGTGTGGCAGTGTTGGACGAAAATCAATTTCTGCTAAAGGGAGGAATCGGTTTTCTATATAAAGAGGGGGTGTGCCGAAATTTTGAAGCCTCTCTTCTATTTTTCTTTTCTCATCTTCTTTCTCTCAAAAGCCGAAAGTCATTATCTCTTCACCCTTTCTTTCTTTCTAAAATTTCTTAACCACTATTGTTATTCTTCTTCTAATATCTAAAAGCCGAAACTACACCTGTTATTCTTCTTAATATTCATTGGCCAAATCACCCTTAGCCACCTTTTCAATTCTTAAATCTTCCAAAAGCCGAAATCACTAGGATCTCACCTCCTGAAGTTGCCGAATCTTCTTTAGTGGAGTCTACTTGTGCCAAAATCTGAAGGAAACAATAGGTAAGTGTTGATTTCGGGATTTCAATGTTCTTTCGGCTTTTCAAAGTCCTTAGCCGAATGGCTATTTAGAAACTAATCGTTTATTTTACTATTATTTTCGGCATTTTGGGATTTGAAGAAGGAGTCAATCGCATAGATCTCTAAGTTATAGAATCGTGATACTTTCGGGATTTCAAGGTAAGAAATTTTATTGATTTTAGTACATAAAATCGGGTAGAATACTAACTATGGCCGAATATAGGAGAGGCCTATTTTTCACATCTTTTCTGGCTTTTAGAAGCAAAGTGTAGATCAATTTAGCAAGGGGTATCTGCATTAATCAGGTGTGTAATACTTCCCCACCATCTAGATCCGATTATAAAATGCATGTTTATAAGTTTATATGTTGTGATAAGTGCCGAAATCTCGGCTTAATGTTGGAAACCCGAAGAGGGTGAAGCAAATCACCAGGTCAGTGAATGTTTTGACTTTATATGATAAAAGTATACTGATTTTATGATTGCATGGGTTGGGTTTGTTAAAGGAGGAAGTTATACGTTGTAGCGGTTTTACCGTGATCTGTTATATGTTGTAGCGGCCTTTGCCGTGATCTGTTATAGTGGCTTCGGCCATGATCTGATGATGAGCAGCAAGACTGCCATCAAGGCGTGTAGCGGTGTGGGTCGATTGTAGAAATCCCCAATGGTGTGCTTGGCCGGTACGGGGGCGTGTAGCGGATGGACACTTAGGTCTTGGGATTGGGCTTGCATATTAGTTCCTTTGTTATTTTATATATGTTAAACTATTTAATCTGTTTTATGGGCCTAAAGCCCAAATCTAGTGGTGCATGAGGGTTGCACACTGAGTCTCGCGATTCACCCTATTAATTAACATTTCAAGTGATACCTAGTGCTCCGGACCGGGCTGGAGAGGAGCGCAAGGTGGCCATGCAGAAGAATATGTGGATTTGGCAAAAAGACTAAAGTTAATTATTTTATATTGTATTTTAATTAATGGATTTTAAACTTCGATGTAATAAGGCCATGGGCCACTAGTTTTATTTCCTTCTATTATGGGTTTAAATTGTTTTTTTTTTTGTTTTTAGTTATTGAAAACATTTATTTTAATTAAATTAAGGCATGTAATTAAGTTTGGGTTTTAATTACAAAGGCATATTTTATATAAAATATATTTGGGCTTTTCTAAAAATACGACATGTTTTACAAAATTTTTCTTAGTGACATACCAGATCTGGTCGTGGTGTTTGGGCCGGGTTTGGGGTGTTACACAATTATATACATGTAATTTTATTTTTAATTCACTTTTCATATTCTACTAGCACTATTATCTACGTGGCACTATTTTTCATTGTGTTATGTGAAAATTGCTAATGTGATATTTTATTAAACTAAAACACAAATGAATAAATTTAAACTGTTTTCACATAGAATAAAAAAAATACATGTTTTTATCATTATGGCTGTGGGAAAATAATTAAAATTGTGTGAAGATATTAAAATTTACTCATTCATTTTTTAGTTTAATAAAGTCAATCAACAATTTCCTCTTAAAGAAAAATAGTCTCACAAGGGCTGCGGGATGTGGCCCAAATTGGAAAATTGTATTTTTATACTTCAAAATGTAAAAAATTGCACATTAGCCCCAAAAATTTATAAAATTTTAATTTAATCTTTTAAAAATTATAAAGATATTAACTAATACAATAACAAAATTGCATTTTAACTCTTATCAATTTTTTTAGCTTAATTCCGCCCCCAAAAGAAATAAATTGGCTTCACCCCTATAATGCCACATAGAAAACATTGTTGATGCTATGTGAAAATGGAATTAAATTTAAAGTTAAATATATATATATATATATATATATATAATTGCACTAAATTAAAGTTAGTATATAATATTGCACATTGAATCAAAGTTCATACATACTTTTGAGATTTGTTCCATTTATATTATTTGTGTTATTATCTTACAATAATTAGTAATGTAATAAAAAGATATTTCTATGTTTATTTTTTTTAAATGTTTTTCCCAAACTTAAAAGTTATTATTGTTAGATCAAAAGTTTCTCAAATATATATATATATATATATATATATATATATATAATATATATATATAATTATTTGATATTTTGTTAGTGAAAATTTTACGGTTCGTTTCGTTTGAGAAAATATATTTTTGTTGTTATATTCAAAAAAATTAATTTTCATTCTTTAATTTTTGAAAATGGAAAATGTAACATCCTAAAACCGAGGCTATTTGTGATTACATGATTTTTCTTGTGTTTGAATTGCTATAGTATTAATCATGGAATAATACGGCTTAATTAGAGGTCTTGAGTGGGCTTGGTTTAGTAGAAAATTTTAATTTGGAAGCTTTAAAGATAGGGAGCCTTAGAAGATAAGGGTTAAGTATAAATTTGGGCGAATTATGGCACAAGGAATAGGCTTGGTTCAATTGGCTTGGTGCGTCTAAGGGTGTTGCAAGGGCCTGGGTTCGAGGCACGATGGCAGCAAGTGGCGTTTCAATTTTTGTTTTGGGCGTTGGAGTTAGCGAGGAAGGCCTTAAAATTAGTTCGTGAAGGTTCTTGGCATCAAAGCCCAGGTAGTAGGAGTGGCTTGGGGCGCCACTTGAGAGTCTAGAAGAGGCAAGTCTCAGGTTCGAAGGACGCAGGGAGCATGTTTATTTTGGGCTTTTGCGTTAGAAGAAAAGGGCCAAGAAGTAGGTCTTATAAATAAAGGTTGTGGTGTTATGACATGAAAGTCGGACTGGAAGAGTTGGCAAGGGCGTTGGAAGAGGGAGGGCTGCAGTGGGGTCTTGGTTTCGAATCCCAGCAACTACAAAGGGTTTTTATTTTTATTTTTTTTCTTTTCTTCCTTGCTGTTGGCGTGAATTGGCCTGCACATGGTCCCTTGTTTCTTTCGGCTGGAGTTTGACAAGCACATGGTCTCTTCTATTTTCATTATTTATTTGATAATTGTTAAAGGATAAGAGAATAAATAGGGAATTGGTAAAAGATTAATCTAGTTTTTGGTCTTTGCATTTGGCTGGGGTGTTTGCTAACCTTTATTTTATTTTATTATTATTTATTTAGGAAGGCAAAGGTGGCTTTATTGTTTAATTGTTTTTGAAGAGGTGAAGGGATAATGGGGCTTTTAAATTGTTTTTTTTAATTGAATCATTATTTGATTAGTCCTTAAGAGTCGGCAAGAAGAATTTAGGCATTTTAGCTATTCAAATTATTTTAAATTAATTTGAATAAGTGGCCTTGAGTGAATTAAGGTAGTGGAATGAATTTTAAACTCTTCAAATGAAGAGTGGACGGCACAAAGGGGAGAGTTTTTTTTTTTTTTTAAAAACTCCTTCAAATAGCAAGGATATTATTAAGATTAATTGGATTAATATATGAATAACCAACAAAGGTTGGCAAGAGAAAAAGTAGGCAGAGGTTAATTCAAATTCTTTTGAATTATTTTAAATCAAGAGTTGGCCAAATTTTGAATTCCTTAGTGGAGTGGACGGCAAGGTAATTGGGGGGGTGCCGAATGCCTATAAAAACATCAACCTATCACCATGTTTTTCTTTTAGCAGAAATTCCTAAACTCTTCCTTCTTTATTTTTCTTTCATTTTTCCATTCTCTCAAACCCCCTTTTAGCCGAAACTCTTATCACCTCTTCCTCTCCATCATTTTTCTTTCTTTCATAATAGCAGAATACACCCCCCTTGAAGTGCCGAAATCTCACACTCCTTCTTGGCAGCACTTTAGCCGAATTCTTAAGGTGGTATAAGACCCTTCGGGATTTATTTTCAATTGGTTTGGGAAGGTAAGTGTGGTTGGCCGAATGCCTATGTTCCCTTTCCCTATCTTTGTCGATTCTTTTAAGGATTTAAAGCCGAAGGCTATTAGCTTTGTTTACTAACCGATGGTAGTTGGTGAATCAGACTCAGGAATCAAGTGCTGTGGTTAGTAGCTAAAAGGGTAAAGGTAAGGATTCGGGTTCAAAGATGACCCCTTTAAATTATTTTGGATTGGCCGAATAGGCCATAATACTAATCCTAAGGTTGGCCGAATATAGGTGCAGAGAGATCTAGGGAGGCCGACTTCTCTTTTCGGGATTTAGACTTCTCGTGGTGACAGGTGTGTACATACACACGTTATGACTTATTAACTGTACTAAATGTTGTGAATGCTAACTCTGATTGATGTAGCATTGGATTTAATACCATATTGGTATAAGTGGCGATTCAGGTAAGTACATGTTGATGTGAATTGCTATTTGATGCTTTTGGAAAGCACGGCATGATTTTTAGTTGTAACTTAAATATCTGATGGCATGAGATCTGTTATATAATGATTTGGTATGGGTTGATGAGTGGAGGGGGCAGAGATATTGTGTCGACGGACACCAGTGTTTTGGTAACACACTGTGACTACGGTCACTAGAGGTTTGGTACCTCCAGAGGTTTGGCACCTCATAGCGTCTTGTCCCAGTGGCTTAGCACCACAGTGGGCTGGCCCCACAGATGATAATACGGGATCGACGCCAGTGATTTGGCATCACACGATGGGTTGGCCCCATCAACCGATTTGTGTCTTCGGACACCAGAGGTTTGGCACCTCTAGTGATTTGGCATCACATCTGTGACTATACGTCACTAGTGGTTTGGCACCACCAGTGGTTTGGTACCACAACGGGGTAGACAAAGGCGTTTGGTTGGCTAGGTTGGGTACATAACCTAATGCATGTTAATTGTTATACACTGTGTATGAAATTGCTTAAACCGGGGAAAGGGTTACATACTGAGTCTCGGTGACTCACCTTCTCCTTTACATTTTCAGGTGACATGTAGATCGCGGATGAGGAGCCGGATGGACTCGAGGCGGCCATGCAGTGAAAATGTGGATTTAGATGAACTTCGAACTATTTTTATTTTATTGTTGGTTTAATTTTGGTTTGGATTGTAATAAGGCCTCCTAAGATTATTTTTATTACTTTGCATATTTTGGATAATTTGTTTTAAAATTACTTAGTGACTTTAAAATGGGTATACATGTTTTCTCAATTCAAACTTAAAAATGTTTTAAGTGTCATCGGGCACGTTCGAAATCTATAAACAACCCGACTTAATAAATATTTTTAAACAACACTAAGTATGGTTTTTAACAAGAGACTCGAAATTGAAAAGTTTTCGACAGAACTTTAAATCGGTTTTAAAAGGGATTTCAAAATGTTTTCTCTGTAGCAAACCAAATTCGGTCGTAATGTTTGGGCCGGGTTTGGGGTGTTACAAGTTGGTATCAGAGCCCGGTTCAAAGCTCGACTGTGGGGGCCCAAGGCCCAAAATGTTTTGGTAGGCCTCTTTGAAATGTTTTGGTTTTGAACAAGCATGGCACCGAGTCTCCGGCACCGATCCGCCCAGGTAAGTACCTCTAACTCTGTGTGGATTAGTATTTGTATGAAGGGTATTAGGGAATGGATGTGCTTTTCTGTGAACTAGGATAGAGGACTTAAAACTTGATTGCTCGAAAGAACCTCTATTAAACTTTCTTCAAAAAAAAATTTCTTCGTGAATAATCAGTGAAACATTTACTAATCCATAAAATTTCTTAATCAGACTAAGCCTCAATCGCTAGAAATGAGTTCTAGAGGACGTGGCCGTCGAGGACGCGGTAGAGGCAGGATGATCGTGTCAGAACCTGTTAGGTCGGGTCAGGGGTCTGATAATGAGATACCACCGCCACCACCGCCCCCAACTTTTGGAGCTGAGGAGCAAGATCAGACGGGAGGTGAGGCAGTATCGCAAGCTGTATTACGAGTCCTTGAGATGGTGGCTGGGGCAGGTGGAGGTATGGGAGCTCGAAAGTCTGTACCCGAGCGACTCTGATCCAACAGGGCTGAGGAATTCTGGGGTGTGTCGGGCGTGGCACCCAGTGCAGCGGAATATTGGTTAGAATCGACTGAGAGGGTCATGAACGATCTCGATTTAACGAATGAGGAGAAGCTGAAAGGAGCAGTGTCGCTTCTAAAGGATGAGTCATACCAGTGGTGGCTCACAGTTCGGGATGGTGCTACGGCAGATGGCCTTACTTGGGAGTATTTCAAAGCTGCTTATCAGAAGAAGTATCTGGGCACCAGCTACACTGATGCTCAGAGGAAAGCTTTTCTGGGATTGGTGCAAGGAACTAAGTCAGTGTCGGAATATGAGGCAGAATTTTTAAGGCTGAGCAGATATGCTAGGGGCATCGTGGCTACTGAACATGAGCGTTGTGTCCGCTTCGAGGACGGGCTTAGAGATGACTTGAGGTTGCTAATTGCTCCGCAGCAGGTTCGTGAATTTTCGTCCCTAGTGGAAAAGGCTAAGGTAGCCGAAGGGATCAAAGAGTCTGTGAGACAGAATTATGACAAAAATAAACTGAAAAGAGGTTTTGGGCCATCTGGATCAAGTAATAATGCACAGAAATGGGCTAAGCAGAGTGGGCCGAATCAGGAAGGAAAACCCATGACTACTAATCAGAGACCGGCTCAGTGTAATCGTTGTGGGAAGTCACATTGGGGAGGTTGTTGGACCGGGGAAAGAGGATGCTTTGAATGTGGATCTTTGGATCATCGTGTAAGGGATTGTCCTCGGAAGTTGGCAAGGAATCAGCCAGAAGGTCAGAACCGTGCTCAGGTTAGGAATGTGGGACCACCACAGAGGGGTCGTGGTAATGATAGAGGGGGCAATGGTCCTAATCGAGGTCGTGGAATTCAGGGCAGAGGTGCAGGCAACACAGAAGCTAGGCAGCCTGGCTTGGTCTATGCAGCGAGGCGTCGCGAGGAGGGTGACGCACCGGACGTCATAACCGGTACGTTCCTAATTTTTGGTCTTCCTTATGTTGCATTAATTGATGTGGGTTCAACGCACTCATACGTCGCTAGTAGTGTGGTAGAGACTATGAACCTAGACTTCGAGACTGTTTCCAGTGAGATGACTGTAATTAGCCCTTTAGGTCACTCTGTAGTTGTAAACAAGCTTTATAAAGATGTACCCCTAGAACTCCAAGGGGTAGTGTTTGTGGCTGATCTGATGGAACTGCCGTTTGGGGAGTTCGATTTGATCCTTGGAATGGACTGGTTGGTTAAGTATCAGGCAAGGTTGGATTGTGCGGCTAAGCGCATGGTTCTTAAGATGGCTGAGGGGGGAGAAGTGGTCATGATAGGTAATATAAGAAATTACCTATCCAATGTGGTGTCTGCCTTAAAGGCTGAGAAGATGGTCAGAAAAGGGCGTGAGGCATTTTTGGTTCAAATTTGTGCCCTGGAGGCTAAGGAGTCAGCAGTTGGGAAGGTCCGAACAGTAGGGGAATTTGCGGATGTATTCCCAGAAGAACTTCCGGGTCTGCCTCCAGATCGGGAAGTTGAATTCGGTATAGACTTGTTACCCGGAACGGCACCTGTGTCCATAGCACCGTACCGAATGGCACCAAAGGAGTTGGTGGAGCTGAAGGCTCAAATTTAAGAGCTCTTGGATAGAGGGTTTATTCGACCAAG
This sequence comes from Gossypium australe, assembly GCA_005393395.2. Lineage (NCBI taxonomy): Eukaryota > Viridiplantae > Streptophyta > Magnoliopsida > Malvales > Malvaceae > Gossypium > Gossypium australe. Next base: position 14,517,417 of record CM016625.1, on the reverse strand, counting down.
TATATCCCCGTGGGGAGCACCTGTGCTGTTTGTTAAGAAAAAGGACGGTTCAATGCGGATGTGTATTGACTACCGTCAACTAAACAAGTTAACTATCAAAAATAAGTATCCGTTACCTCGGATTGATGACCTATTTGACCAACTGAAAGGTGCATCAGTGTTCTCGAAGATAGATCTTAGGTCGGGTTATCATCAACTTAAGGTGAAGGAGGCTGATGTGCACAAGACGGCATTTCGTACTCGGTATGGGCATTACGAGTTCCTAGTGATACCGTTGGGTTGACCAACGCGCCGGCAGCATTCATGGACTTAATGAATAGAGTGTTTCAGCAGTATTTGGATCAATTTGTCGTGGTGTTTATAGACGACATATTGGTTTACTCAAAGACGGAAGAGGAGCATGATAGGCATTTGCGTATAGTTCTACAGGTATTGAGGGAGAAGCAGTTATATGCCAAATTCAGTAAGTGCGAATTTTGGCTAAGGGAGGTGGCTTTCTTAGGTCACATAGTATCCGCTGAAGGGATTAGAGTGGACCCTCGCAAGGTTGAAGCGGTGTTGGATTGGAAACCGCCTAGGTCAGTGGCAGAAATTCGAAGTTTTCTGGGTCTGGCAGGGTACTATCGAAGATTTGTGGAAGGATTCTCTTTAATCGCAGCGCCGTTGACTAAGTTATTAAGAAAAGGAGTCCCATTTGGTCGGAGAAACAGCAAGAAAGTTTTGACAAGCTAAGGAAGATTCTGACGGAAGCTCCAGTTTTAGTACAGCCTGAGGCAGGGAAGTTATTCACGGTTTATTGTGATGCGTCCCATACTGGTTTGGGATGTGTGTTGATGCAGGAAGGGAAGGTAGTGGCCTATGCATCCCGTCAGCTAAGACCGCATAAGGTTAACTATCCGACTCACGACTTGGAGTTAGCGACAGTTGTCTTTGCTTTGAAAATATGGAGGCATTACTTGTATGGGGAGAAATCGATAGTCTACACGGATCATAAAAGTCTGAGGTATCTTTTGACGCAGAAGGACTTGAACTTGAGGCAACGCCGATGGATTGAACTATTGAAGGACTACGACTGTTCAATTGAGTACCATCCAGGCAAGGCTAACGTGGTGGCTGACGCGTTAAGTCGGAAGGTCGTGACGGACTTAAGAGCGATGTTTGCTCACCTCAGTCTATACGACGATGGAAGTCTTTTGGCAGAGCTGCAAGTTAAGCCAACTTGGATCGAGGAGATTAAGGAAAAGCAATTAGGGGATGACAGTTTAAATGCGCGAAGGTTACAAGTTCAAGATGGTGGTTTGGAAGGGTATAGTTTGACTGGTGATGGTGTATTATGTTTTCAAGGGCGGCCTTGTATGCCGAAGGATGTGGAATTGAGGCAAAGAATTCTTCAAGATGCACATAGCAGCCCATACGCTATGCATCCTGGAGGAAGCAAGATGTATGGAGATTTGCGGAGACAGTTTTGGTGGCCAAGGTTGAAGCGCGAGGTAACTGAACTTGTTGGAAAGTGTCTGACGTGTCAACAAGTAAAGGCTGAACATCAGTTGCCATCAGGGTTACTTCAATCGGTGAAGATTCCGCAGTAGAAATGGGAGAAGATCACTATGGATTTCGTCAGTGGGCTACCCCTCACGCCCAGCAAGAAGGACGCAGTTTGGGTAATTGTGGACCGTCTGACTAAGTCAGCTCATTTCATACCGGTGAGAATGGATTATTCACTTCAGAAGCTAGCTAAGTTGTATGTGTCGGAAATAGTAAGGTTGCATGGTGTACCAGTATCGATCATCTCAGATAGGGATCGTAGGTTCACGTCAAGGTTCTGGAAAGCATTGCATCAGGCTTTGGGTACACGATTGGATTTCAGTACAGCTTTCCATCCACAGTCTGATGGGCAGTCGGAAAGGGTCATACAGATTTTAGAAGATATGCTGAGAGGGTGTGTTTTGGACTTTAGGGGTAGTTGGGAAGAGTATCTACCGTTGGCGGAATTCGCTTATAACAATAGTTATCAAGCGAGCATTCAGATGGCTCCATATGAAGCACTGTATGGACGAAAATGTCGAACTCCTACATGTTGGACGGAGTTGGGTGAACGACAAGTTTTAGGTCCAGAGTTGGTGACAGAGACTGAAGAGAAAGTGAAGGTGATTCGAGCTCGTCTCAAGGAAGCGACGGATAGGCAGAAGTCCTACGTTGATCTTAAGCGCAAGGAAATGGAGTATGCAGTAGGAGATAAAGTTTTTCTGAAAGTGTCGCATTGGAAAAAGGTATTAAGATTTGGGCGAAAAGGGAAGCTAAGCCCAAGGTTCATTGGCCCATATACAGTGTTGAAGCGAGTGGGACCAGTAGCTTATCAGCTCGAGCTGCCAACAGAGTTGAGTCAGATTCATGACGTCTTTCATGTGTCAATGCTTAGACGATATCGGTCAGATCCATCACACGTTGTGCCAGTGGCGGAGATTGAGGTAAACTCGGACTTATCTTTCGAGGAGGAACCAGTGTAGATCTTAGATCGAGATGTCAAGGTTCTACGTAGGAAGTCAGTACCTTTGGTGAAAGTGCTATGGCGAAACCATGGTGCAGAGGAAGCTACGTGGGAACCCGAGGATGTGATGCGGCAACAATACCCCCACCTTTTCTAATCAGGTAATTTCGAGGACGAAATTATTTTTAAGGGGGGTAGAACTGTAACATCCTAAAACCAAGGCTATTTGTGATTAAATGATTTTTCTTGTGTTTGAATTGCTATAGTATTAATCATGGAATAATACGGTTTAATTAGAGGTCTTGAGTGGGCTTGGTTTAGTAGAAAATTTTAATTTGGAAGCTTTAAAGATAGGGAGCCTTAGAAGATAAGGGTTAAGTATAAATTTGGGCGAATTATGGCACAAGGAATAGGCTTGGTTCAATTGGCTTGGTGCGTCTAAGGGTGTTGCAAGGGCCTGGGTTCGAGGCACGATGGCAGCAAGTGGCGTTTCAATTTTTGTTTTGGGCGTTGGAGTTAGCGAGGAAGGCCTTAAAATTAGTTCGTGAAGGTTCTTGGCATCAAAGCCCAGGTAGTAGGAGTGGCTTGGGGCGCCACTTGAGAGTCTAGAAGAGGCAGGTCTCAGGTTCGAAGGACGCAGGGAGCATGTTTATTTTGGGCTTTTGCGTTAGAAGAAAAGGGCCAAGAAGTAGGTCTTATAAATAAAGGTTGTGGTGTTATGACATGAAAGTCGGGCTGGAAGAGTTGGCAAGGGCGTTGGAAGAGGGAGGGCTGCAGTGGGGTCTTGGTTTCGAATCCCAGCAGCTGCAAAGGGTTTTTATTTTTATTTTTTTTCTTTTCTTCCTTGCTGTTGGCGTGAATTGGCCTGCACATAGTCCCTTGTTTCTTTCGGCTGGAGTTTGACAAGCACATGGTCTCTTCTATTTTCATTATTTATTTGATAATTGTTAAAGGATAAGAGAATAAATAGGGAATTGGTAAAATATTAATCTAGTTTTTGGTTTTTGCATTCGGCTGGGGTGTTTGCTAACCTTTATTTTATTTTATTATTATTTATTTAGGAAGGCAAAGGTGGCTTTATTGTTTAATTGTTTTTGAAGAGGTGAAGGGATAATGGGGCTTTTAAATTGTTTTTTTTAATTGAATCATTATTTGATTAGTCCTTAAGAGTCGGCAAGAGAGAATTTAGGCATTTTAGCTATTCAATTTATTTTAAATTAATTTGAATAAGTGGCCTAGAGTGAATTAAGGTAGTGGAATGAATTTTAAACTCTTCAAATGAAGAGTGGACGGCACAAGGGGGATAGTTTTTTTTTTTTTTTTAAACTCCTTCAAATAGCAAGGATATTATTAAGATTAATTGGATTAATATATGAATAACCAACAAAGGTTGGCAAGAGAAAAAGTAGGCAGAGGTTAATTCAAATTCTTTTGAATTATTTCAAATCGAGAGTTGGCCAAATTTTGAATTCCTTAGTGGAGTGGACGGCAAGGTAATTGGGGGGGGTGCCGAATGCCTATAAAAACATCAACCTATCACCATGTTTTTCTTTTAGCAGAAATTCCTAAACTCTTCCTTCTTTATTTTTCTTTCATTTTTCCATTCTCTCAAACCCCCTTTTAGCCGAAACTCTTATCACCTCTTCCTCTCCATCATTTTTCTTTCTTTCATAATAGCAGAATACACCCCCCTTGAAGTGCCGAAATCTCACACTCCTTCTTGGCAGCACTTTAGCCAAATTCTTAAGGTGGTATAAGACCCTTCGGGATTTATTTTCAATTGGTTTGGGAAGGTAAGTGTGGTTGGCCGAATGCCTATGTTCCCTTTCCCTATCTTTGTCGATTCTTTTAAGGATTTAAAGCCGAAGGCTATTAGCTTTGTTTACTAACCGATGGTAGTTGGTGAATCAGACTCAGGAATCAAGTGCTGTGGTTAATAGCTAAAAGGGTAAAGGTAAGGATTCGGGTTCAAAGATGACCCCTTTAAATTATTTTGGATTGGCCGAATAGGCCATAATACTAATCCTAAGGTTGGCCGAATATAGGTGCAGAGAGATCTAGGGAGGCCGACTTCTCTTTTCGGGATTTAGACTTCTCGTGGTGACAGGTGTGTACATACACACGTTATGACTTATTAACTGTACTAAATGTTGTGAATGCTAACTCTGATTGATGTAGCATTGGATTTAATACCATATTGGTATAAGTGGCGATTCAGGTAAGTACATGTTGATGTGAATTGCTATTTGATGCTTTTGGAAAGCATGGCATGATTTTTAGTTGTAACTTAAATATCTGATGGCATGAGATCTGTTATATAATGATTTGGTGTGGGTTGATGAGTGGAGGGGGCAGAGATATTGTGTCGACGGACACCAGTGTTTTGGTAACACACTGTGACTACAGTCACCAGAGGTTTGGTACCTCCAGAGGTTTGGCACCTCATAGTGTCTTGTCCCAATGGCTTAGCACCACAGTGGGTTGGCCCCACAGATGATAATACGGGATCGACGCCAGTGATTTGGCATCACACGATGGGTTGGCCCCATCAACCGATTTGTGTCTTCGGACACCAGAGGTTTGGCACCTCCAGTGATTTGGCATCACATCTGTGACTATACGTCACCAGTGGTTTGGCACCACCAGTGGTTTGGTACCACAACGGGGTAGACAAAGGCGTTTGGTTGGCTAGGTTGGGTACATAACCTAATGCATGTTAATTGTTATACACTGTGTATGAAATTGCTTAAACCGGGGAAAGGGTTACATACTGAGTCTTGGTGACTCACCTTCTCCTTTACATTTTTAGGTGACATGTAGATCGCGGATGAGGAGCCGGATGGACTCGAGGCGGCCATGCAGTGAAAATGTGGATTTAGATGAACTTCGAACTATTTTTATTTTATTGTTGGTTTAATTTTGGTTTGGATTGTAATAAGGCCTCCTAAGATTATTTTTATTACTTTGCATATTTTGGATAATTTGTTTTAAAATTACTTAGTGACTTTAAAATGGGTATACATTTTTTCTCAATTCAAACTTAAAAATGTTTTAAGTGTCATCGGGCACGTTCGAAATCTATAAACAACCCGACTTAATAAATATTTTTAAACAACACTAAGTATGGTTTTTAACAAGAGACTCGAAATTGAAAAGTTTTCGACAGAACTTTAAATCGGTTTTAAAAGGGATTTCAAAATGTTTTCTCTGTAGCAAACCAAATTCGGTCGTAATGTTTGGGCCGGGTTTGGGGTGTTACAGAAAAACTTGTTTGTTAAATGAAAAAGGAAATTTATTTTTAAAAGTGAAAATATGAAAACATGTTTGGTACCTATTTTACTATTATATATATAAGAAATAAAATAAAAAATTTTCTTATATTTATATCGGCTTGAATCAAGGTTAACTATTTAATATTTAAAACTTATTAAAAATGTACTTTTTTTAATTTGAATTAGTGTCGATTAATGGATTAAATTTAAAATCCTCTTATTTTTAAAATTTCCAATTTTACAAAGGGTTTTTTAATAAAAACAATTTGATCACTCCATTTTAAAATGTTATTTGTTAGTCTAAATAATTAATATTGTTAACTTTTTTAATTAAAATGTTTAGCCAATTTTTTAAGAACATTATTCTAAAAAAAATATTTTATTGTGACAAGTTCGAGAGGGTGTTTTTAAGAGGAAAAAAAAATTAAGATTAGTATTTTCAATGTTATTTTTATTATTATTACATGACTACTAAGAAAAAGTTTTTTTTTTTTAAATTTTAAAATATCACACTAATGAATTTAATATAAGAATTTTAAAGATTGTAATAATTGAAACTAAATTTTTAATTTTAAAAAGTATAGAGATTAAATTCTTGAAAATAAAAGTCTAAATATGTGAAGTGTATAAGGACTTAAAGCACATATCATACTTCTTCTTCTTCTTCTTCTATTACTACTACAACTACAACTACTAATATTAATATTAATATTATAATTTAATTTAGAATTATTAGTTAAAAAGTTGTGCTAATTAATTTTAAGATAAAGTTATTATTTGGATAGAATCCTAAACATAAAATATAAAAAATTTTGTGATAATTATAATTATAATTTAATTTATAATGATTAGTTAAAAAATTTTGACTTAAAAAAGTTGTGTTAATTTTATTTTATCTTTTGTACAAATTGTGTTTATTGATATAAAATAAAATTATTACATGAATAAAACTTTAAGTATATTAATTACCACTTAATTAATATTAGAGTTATGTACCCATTAAAAATTAAATTTAGCTTTATAAATAGCATTCGATAATTAGGCATATTCAATTAAATAATATCTAAGAAAAATTATCAATAAAAAATGGAGATTTTTATCATTAATATGTTAGGATTATAAAAAAAATAAAGAATTAAAACTATGATTTTTCGAATAGGTAATATTGAATCATATTCGAGCAACAATGATGATAAGGTAATATGATATTATGAATTTTTTTTAAAATTTTAAGTTTATAATATATGAAACAAGTGCTCTTAAAACTGTTTTTTTATATATGTTTGGTGTAGACTTGCTCATGGCTTGGCCTGAAGGCTCGCCCAAAAAATGGAAGGATTTGGGTAACAATATAAGCTCGAAAAATGTATTTGGACAAAAAAATAAGGCTTGTTTATGAAATGGGCGAGGCCTTGGATAAGGTTTTTTTGCCCGAGCCCGACCCGAATTTGCAAAAAATTGTTGTTTTACTACTATTTTTACACTGCTTTGCTGATGTTTTCCGACTGTTTAGTTGTCATTTCACTATTATGTTGCTAATATTTTGTTGTTATTGTGTGGATAATGTATAACTTTTGTTTTATTGTTAATTTTGCTACTATTTTAGAGACATATGCTTGTTAAATTGCACTATATAGTGTTATTTAAGTACAAAGACTTTTTTTAAATTTATTTTGAATTTGTTGGGAAACATTTATTTTAAAGTTTGTAGTGTGTTTGATGTATTATATTTTTAATTTCTTATATAAAAAATAAAATAAAAAATTTTAATACGAGCGGGCCAGGTCAAGCTCGGGTTTTAACATTTGTATTCGGGTCGAGCTTGAGAAAAATTTAGGCTCATTATTTTTGGTTAGGTCAAGCCCAAGCCTATCAATTGCGCCTAGGATTTTGTTAGAGCTTGACTCGGTCCATGGACAACTCTAATTTGGTGCATAAGAAAAATGTTTTGTGCATTTATTTTGAATAGAAAATCAAATTTCAAAAATTTATTTAATCACTATTATTAAATATGTTTATAAATTTATTTTAAATATCTTTCTTATTTATCACGAGCTTTCTTATTTATCATGAAGTACTATGTCTTATTTTTTTTTCAAACAACATTATAGTTTAATTATTATATAGTTATTGTCGAAACCATTTTTGAAAATAAAATCGGGAATCGACTTTGGGTTTTGAAAAATGAAAAACGGGAGTCGCCACCGATCTTTTATTAGGTGCGATCGGGCCACCTATAAATATTTTGGTCTACGAGTTTTGAGAAAATGGGCTCGGGAGTCGGTTACGTGCGAGGAAGGATTAGCACCCTCGTCACGCCCAAAATTGGTACCAAATTGATCAATTAATGTCCTTATGTTGAGAGTTGAAAATTGTGCAAATGGATTTTAAAGATACATGAACCTTATCTCGAAATAACGGAATGTCGCACCCAGTAAGTTAGGGCACAACATATCGAACTCTCGAGAATAAGTTTTTATTTCTATTCTAAAATTTCTATTTTAAAAGATATTTCGTTATTTAAGCTAAACGAGAAAAATCGAAACCTAGTAAGTTAAGGCGCGACTTTCTCGAATTCCTAAACACGAAATATTACCTTTATGAGAGAAATCGATTTTGTGTTGGATAAAATGGAGCACGAATTTGTAACAAGACACATGAGGTGCGATGAGGTGGAAATAAGAGTATAGGTGAAGTGACGTAAGTATAAAAATGTGAATGAAAGTTAAATAAGTAATAATATATACCTTTATACATCATATAATAGGGGTAATAAAATAATAATAACAATAATATCAATAATAATATAGTAATAATAAATACAATAATAATGATGCATATGTGCAAGCAATAGTATTATATTGGTATTATAGGAAGAATGATAATATAAAGGTATAATAATGAAATAGTAGTATGGTAATAATAATAATAATAAGTATATACATGTAACTAATAATAGTAATGATGATAATAATGATAATAATTATAGTAATAATAATAATGTACATAACATACATAATATACACAACATATTAATATAAGTGCAATGATAATATCATAATAATAATCCATAACAATGTTACAATATGTACGATAGCAGTACAATATGATAATAATACCACTTCTAATAGCAACAATAATAGTAAATACTAATATAATAATAATAGTACGTGTGATGATGATAGTAATCATGGTATGAAATATATACACAATATGCCCAATACAGATATGTAGTAATAAAGGTGTAATAATATAATATAGTGATAATTAAAGCCATATTAATTGGGTTAATAATAATAACAGTAACTAATAATAACTACTAAGATAATAAGCAACAATCATTATAGGAGAGTAGAATGGAAGGAATAGTAAAAGGGCTAAATGAATTTAAAATAAAATTTTAGGAAGAATTTAAAAACAATAAAAGAAGAGAAGGACTCCGATGGGACGCGCAAGACATGTGAGGGACCCAGGGCACAATTAGCCCGAAAAGGGGGGAAGACGCGCGGATCCTGGGTCGGACCCCGGGTCGACACGCGGACCCCCCTTGCAGAAACGGTGCCGTTTCATCTGGGCTATTTAAGCCCAAAAATTTCCCAAAAATCTCATTTTGCTTCCTTTCAAAAAGAAAAAATTTGATCTGGTTCTCTCTTTTCTCTCCAGCCGAACCCTAGCCCCCCTTTTTTGTTCTCGGCGATTGGGTTCCCCCCGACTGACGATCGGGTTCCTTTCATCATCGTAGCGCCATCACCGTTTCAGGTGGTCGGCCACGCTAGGGGGGACTTCAAACCCGTTCGGAACCCATACGCGAAAGCCTCAGCCCCGACGCTCTAAACGACCGAAGGTTCTCAACCTCCTTTTCCTAACTCTGACTTACGGCGACGTTACGGGTCCTCCGATTCGGCGCTTATCGACTCAGGTAAAGCCCTTTACTCTCTTTTTATTCGGTTTTTTGATTCCAAATGAAATAAATGAACACAAGCAGAATATAAAATGGACAAAAAATCTCAACCTTGATTCTTGCTTTTTGTTGCTGGTAATTTTTTGTAAAAGTTGGAAGCCCCCCCCCTTTACATCCATTTTTTAGCTTTATAGCCCGAATGTACAAAAATATAGAATTGTTTGTTCCATGCTCCTGTTTGGTGGTCTTGGTCCTTGTTCGTTTCTGTTGTTTTGCAGGGTATGGGTCGAGTACAGGCGGTGAGTGCGGACGGTCGCCGAGGCGTGCGAAGTTGTGCGGGGATCGAGGCGCCTAGGGGAACCAAGATCGTCAGGGGCGTGCGTGGGGTAGCTGAGTCGTCGCACGTGAGAATCACGCAGGGAGACCAGCAGGCGCGCGTGAGGGCTCCTGATTGTTTTGTTTTGGGCCATGTTGGGCCACTTGATTGGGTTAGGTTCAGTAGGTTGTGTATTGGGTTTCTTATTGGGCTTCGGGTTTTTTAATTTACATGGACTGTTAATGGACACTTTAATAGGGCCATTTCATTCTGTTATTTGGTTTTGGCTTATTTTGTTGGGCTTTGTTTGGGCCCCTGATCTGCATTGGGCCGGGCAAAATTTGGTGTCTACAGCTGCCCCTCTTTGCTCATTGTCGCGTAACGGGAATAGAGCAAAGACTAAAGAAGAACCAATTTTGCCCGGTCTTGGCCAGGCCCTGATTCTTCATATGGCTTTGTTTTTGCCCTTTGCCTTTTGTGGCTTTGATCCACTTTGCTGTAACTTGGACTGACTTCGATTTGCTTTCCCGTAACTTCGGGAATGACTCCAATCTTTAGTCTGCTCTACTATTATCTCTAGGGGGCAAAATTTGAACTTTTCAAAATTGCTTCCTTACTATCTTTAGGAAGACTTCAATCTTCAGTTTGCTCCACTATTATCACTAGGGAACAAAATCTGAACTCTTTTCCTTCGATCTGCGATCTGCTCCTGCGTGCCAGGAATGCCAGACTTGCTATCTTCTATCTGCTCCTTCGATCTTCTATCTTCAATCTGCTCCTGCGTGCCAGGAGACTCATTATCTTCGATCTGCTCCTGCGTGCCAGGAATGCTAGATCTGTTATCTTCAATCTATTGTCTTCAATCTGCTCCTGCGTGCCAGAAGACTCATTATCTTCGATCTGCTCCTGCGTGCCAGGAATGCTAGATCTGTTATCTTCAATCTATTGTCTTCAATCTGCTCCTGCGTGCCAGAAGACTCATTATCTTCGATCTGCTCCTGCGTGCCAGGAATGCTAGATCTGTTATCTTCAATCTATTGTCTTCAATCTGCTCCTGCGTGCCAGAAGACTCATTATCTTCGATCTGCTCCTGCGTGCCAGGAATGCTAGATCTGTTATCTTCAATCTATTGTCTTCAATCTGCTCCTGCGTGCCAGAAGACTCATTATCTTCGATCTGCTCCTGCGTGCCAGGAATGCTAGATCTGTTATCTTCAATCTATTGTCTTCAATCTGCTCCTGCGTGCCAGAAGACTCATTATCTTCGATCTGCTCCTGCGTGCCAGGAATGCTAGATCTGTTATCTTCAATCTATTGTCTTCAATCTGCTCCTGCGTGCCAGAAGACTCATTATCTTCGATCTGCTCCTGCGTGCCAGGAATGCTAGATCTGTTATCTTCAATCTATTGTCTTCAATCTGCTCCTGCGTGCCAGGAGACTCATTGTTTTCGATCTGCTCCTGCGTGCCAGGAATGTTAGATCTGTTATCTTCAATCTGCTTCCTGCAAAGCTCAAGAAGGTCAGATTTTCAATCTGCTTCCTGCAAAGCTCAAGAAGGTCAGATTTTCAATCTGCTTCCTGCAAAGCTCAAGAAGGTCAGATTTTCAATCTGCTTCCTGCAAAGCCCAGGAATGCCAGATCTTCTGTCTTCCATCTCCTTACTACACTGCCCCTCTCGAGGACATGACCTGTAGAATGGATGCATGCTTATGCTTAATGATTAGGATGATCAATGGTGAGTCAGATGCTCCTACTTAGGCGTGCTACGATGCAAACATGTTATGAGTTTGGTTTCTTTTAAAGGCGTTGTCGCTTATTTATCTCGAAATATCATTCTCCTGAACACTTGGCTTTTATGATAATTTCGGGGCTCGCGAGCTGTAAGTCGTAATCAAGTCACCCTCTGGGGATTGCAACCTTTTGCTCGATTCACAGTTGGCTTGTCATACCATCCCCTAATGACCCCAAAATATATTTCAACACAGTCGCTGGACCATTCAAAGAGTCAGTCCTGTCACGTGCTTGGGGAATTTTGAACAACTGTCCTACTTGGTTTTCCTGTTTTATTTAGAAATTTTTAAAGTAATATATGGAACTTCTTTTGTGAAGTTATTAGTTCAGCACTCATTATTTTAATGCAACACGTGGCAAGAAATTGAGAAGAAAGTTGAATTAATTGTCCGAAGTACAAAGACTGTCAGAGAACATGTCTCAAAGAAAAAATGTCAAAGATAACAAAGGTCAGGTGCCCTAGATATCGCTGATCGGGCTTCTACCTACATACTTCACGAAGACTATTTTGGGCTTTAGCATGTGTTTAGATGACTCAAAGTGTTTGCTGATGCCCCCAACTTCATTTCTTGTCTATTCAGGTGTAGCGAGATCGTCTGAATCCGCGGTGCCCTTTTTTTTTTTTTTTTTTTTTTTTTTTTTTTTTTTTTTTTTTTTTTGAGACCCAAAGCGCCCTTTGCGGGTTTTCACCTTGGCCTCTTCAAGCATATATTTCTTGACCGAATCCGAGTTTACGGGATTGGGCAGGCTTTTTCCATCCATTTCAGTCAGGATCAATGCACCTCCAGAGAAAGCTTCTTTTACCACATATGGTCCTTCCCATTTGGCATCCATTTTCCCCTGAAGTCCTTTTGTATGGGAAGGATCTTTTTTAGCACAAGGTCTCCTTCTTTAAACTCTCTTGGGCGAATCTTTTATCATAGGCTCGCATCATTCGTTTTTGGTACATTTGACCATGACGGATAGCCCTCAGCCTCTTCTTCGATAAGTTCAGCTGATCGTATCGAGCCTGGATCCATTCAGCTTCATCCAGTTTTATTTCAGACAAAACCCGAAGGGAAGGTATTTCTACTTCAATAGGTAGGACCGCCTCCATCCCGTAAACTAACGAGAAGGGTGTTGCCCCCGTAGAGGTTCTGACCGACGTTCGATAAGCGTAGAGTGCAAATGGTAATTTCTCATGCCAATCTTTGTAAGTCTCGGTCATCTTCCCCACTATCTTCTTGATATTTTTGTTGGCCGCTTCCACCGCACCATTCATTTTCGGGCGATAGGGGGACGAGTTGTGGTGTTTGATACCGAATTGGCTGCAAATATCCGCTATGGTGCTGTTGTTCAGGTTCAAAGCGTTGTCAGATATAATTCTCTCAGGCATTCCGTAACGACATATGATCTCCTTTTTTAAGAATTTACTGACTGCCGATTTTGTGACATTGGCATATGAGGCAGCTTCTACCCACTTGGTGAAGTAATCAATGACTACGAAGATGAATCGATGTCCGTTAGAAGCCTTTGGTGAGATTGGCCCGATAACATCCATGCCCCACATAGAAAAGGGCCACGGGGAAGTCATCACGTGTAAAGGTGACGGGGGCACATGAATTTTATCTCCGTAATCTGACATTTATGGCATTTCTTGGCATATTTGATGCAATCCCCTTCCATGGTGGACCAATAATACCCGAATCTCATAATCTGTCTGGCCATTGTAAAACCATTAGCATGCGTTCCACAAATGCCCTCGTGGACTTCCTCCAAGATCTGCTTAGCCTCACAGCGTCCACACACCTAAGTAGTACTTGATCCTTTCTTTTTTGTACAGGATGTCGCCATCTAGGACGTAGTCAGAGGCCAATCTTCTGAGCGTCCTTTTCTCATTCTCCGTTGCATGCTCTGGGTATTCGCCGTTTTTTATATATCGCAACACATTCTGATACCAAGGGTGATCATCTTTTTTCCCCTCTTCCAGATTACAACAATAAGCTGGGGCTTCGAGATCACTCATCTGAATGGGTCTCATATCTTCTGGCCGGTTTATCTTGGTCATAGAAGCCAGAGTTGCCAAGGCATCCGCCATTTGGTTTTCGTCACGCGGGAGATAATTGAAAGTGATGTTATCAAACTCCTCAATCAATCCCAAAACTATCTTTCGATATTCAATTAGTTTAGGGTCTCGGGTCTCCCATTCCCCTTTGAGTTGATAGACCACTAGTGCTGAGTCTCCATACACTTCTAACACTCTGATCTTCCGCTCCATGGCCGCCCGGATTCCCATGATACAAGCTTCATATTCTGCCATGTTATTCGTGCAATCGAAATCCATCTACACGTGAACGGATGATGATCACCACTAGGAGACACCAAGATTGCCCCAATTCCATTTCCCACAGCATTAGACGCTCCATCAAAGTTCAACTTCCACGGCATTTCTTCAACACTTGCCACATACATCAATTCTTCATTAGGGAATTCAAAGCTCAAAGGCTCGTAATCTTCCAAGGCTCTGCTAGCCAGAAATTCTGCTATTGCACTCCCTTTTATAGCTTTTTGACTTACGTAGACTATGTCGAATTCAGATAGCAAAATCTGCCACCTTGCCATTCTCCCATTCAGGGCAGTCGACTCCATCATATATTTCAACGGGTCAAGCTTTGAAATTAACCAGGTTGTATGGTATAACATATATTGCCTTAGTCTTCGGGTTGTCCAGATCAAGGCGCAACATAGTTTTTCGATCGATGAATATCTCATTTCACATTCGGTGAACTTTTTGCTGAGATAGTATATCGCCTTTTCTTTCCTCCCCGACTCATCGTGTTGTCCAAGCACGCATCCCATGGAATTATCGAACACTGATAGGTACAGTATCAATGGTCTATCTGGATTTGGTGGGGATAGTACTGGGGCAGTCGACAGATATTGTTTGACCTTGTCAAAAGCTCTCTGGCATTCTTCGTTCCATATCCCTTGGTTGTGTTTCTTGAGGAGACGGAATATAGGATCGCACTTCTCGGTTAACTGTGAAATGAACCGAGCGATGTAATTTAGTCTTCCAAGAAAGCCCCGAACTTCCTTTTGAGTACGTGGTGGAGGCAAATCTTGTATGGCTTTGACCTTGTCCGCGTCAACTTCAATTCCTTTCTCGCTAACCACGAAACCCAGTAGTTTCCCTGACCTAGCTCCGAAAGTACACTTGGTTGGGTTGAGTTTTAATTGGAACCTCCTTAATCTTAGGAACAATTTCTTCAAAACTTCAACGTGTTCCTTTTCCGTTGAGACTTGGCGATCATGTCGTCAACGTACACTTCTATCTCTTTGTGCATCATGTCGTGGAACAAGGCCACCATGGCCCTTTGGTATGTTGCCCCTGCATTCTTCAACCCGAATGGCATTACTTTATAACAGAAGGTGCCCCATAACGTTATGAAGGTGGTCTTGGCCATGTCCTCAGGGTGCATCTTGATCTGATTATATCCGGAGAATCCATCCATAAAAGAAAACCATGAGTACCCCGCCGTGTTATCTACCAACGTGTCAATATGGGGCAAAGGGAAATTGTCTTTTGGGCTGGCTTTATTTAGGTCTCTGTAATCTACACACATCCGAACCTTTCCATCCTTTTTTGGGACAGGAACGATGTTGGCCACCCACTCTGAGTATTTGACCACCTGTAGAAAACCAGCATCATACTGTTTCTTTACTTCCTCTTTTATCTTCAATACTACGTCAGGCCTCATCCTCCGTAGTTTTTGCTGTACTGGCTTACATTCTTCCCTTATGGGGAGGCGATGCACTACAATATCAGTACTCAGACCCGGCATGTCTTGATATGACCATGCAAAGACATCTTTGAATTCCCGAGTAGTTCCACTAGATTTTGTTTCGTTTCCTCGGTTATGCGTGCTCCGATTCTCACCATCTTTCCTTCTTCTAGGGATACGTTCTCCACCTCCTCGTCGTGGGGTAGGATTTGTTTCTCTTCCTGTTGTACCATTCTCAACAGATCCGGGGATAAGTTACCATCCCTGTCACCTTCAAACTCTTGAGGTTCTTCCAAACACATGTCTTGCTCAAAATGGGCCTCTAAGCTTGTAGTGTCGTCGCTTACATCGTTGATATCTAGGGACCTGTGATGGGTGCCAAAATGTATGAAGAATGAATTTGCGGACAATTATTCATGCCATGATGAGCAAAAAAAAGAAAAGAAAAACAAACAGAATTTGCTTAGAGGAAAACACGGAATATTTGTGATAATAAACCAAAATGCATTTCATTCAAATAAAGATTTCTGAACATTAGCCCGTTCTCAAAAGAGATTTATTGTTCTTAGGCTTAAAACAACAAACGCGTTCTCGAATATTACTCTGTGGAATTTCTAAAAACTACAGGCAATTCCTCCACAGTCCAATTGTTCAAAATGCTCCCAAGTTCACAAGGACGAATGCCCGATAGGTTCCTTGGTCCAGCTTCTCCTTCATCTATAGCGTTGATGTGAGGACCTTCATTCGGTAACCCTCTCTCGAAGTGAATTATCCCTCCCGATACGAAGGTTTGGGCTATATGGGGGAACGTCATTGGTTCCCACATGATTTCTTCCCCCTTCAGTCGTGCTCTTCTTCTCTCCTGTTTCTTCTCCATTTCCCTTCTCATTTCGTTGGCATTTGGCTTAAAACCCAGGCCGAAACGGTCTCTCTTTTCTTTCGGTGATGGTACTTGAACTTCCCCTGGAGGCATCTGCCTAGCCCTCTTCCTGGTAAGGCCCCCTTACTGATCATCATTTGTAGGCCCATCCTCGTGGTCTTAGATATCTTGGGTACCGAATTTTAGCCCCCTCACGAACGAATGTCGCGTTGACGAACTCTAAAGACCGAAACGAGCATTCAATAGCCTCCTCGTTTGCCTCCACATATGGCGCGTCATTGGTAACTGTTGCTATGATGTCTTCTTCCGCGTTAATAGTGACCAATCGACCATCTGCCACCAGCTTTAGTTTTTGATGGAGGGATGAAGGTACTGCCCCTGCCGAATGAATCCAGGGTCTTCCCAATAGGCAAGTGTATGAGGGATTGATATCCATCACCAGAAAGTCGACTTCATATGTATTCGGCCCGATTCGTAATGGTATGTCTATCCTTCCCATCACTCTTCTTTCGGTGCCATCAAACGCTCTCACTATGTTTTGGCATGTCTTCATGTGAGAACTGTCTATTGGCAACCTTTTCAAGGTCGACAATGGTAAGACATTCAAGGCCGACCCATTGTCAACTAACACGCTAGGTAGGATGGATCCCTTACAGTGAGTAGTTATATGCAGGGCCTTGGTTGATCCCATGCCTCCAGATGGAATCTCATCGTCGCTGAAGGAGATAAAGTTATCAGCACTTATGTTACCAATTAATCGGTCAAGCTTGCTGACGGATATATCTTTGGTAACGTAAGTCTCGTTCAGTACTTTCATCAATGCTTTGCGATGTACTTCCGAGCTTAATAGTAAAGCTAGCACCGAGATGCGGGCCGGTTGCTTATGCAATTGCTCCACCACGCTGTACTCACTGTGCTTTAAGAACTTCAAGAATTCTTTCGCCTCCTCCTCTCTTACGGGTACATTGATGAGGGTGCTAGGTTCTTCCTCCGGCTCGACTGTCATAGCTTTTGATTTTGCCAGGTTTATTCTGACGCCTGTTGGGTCATAACGTCTTCCGCTTCGTGTATGGAACCCTTCTTTCTGGTTTTCATTTTCCGTGCTGGTTGAGCCTCCTACCCCGGGCATTGCCACGTTACAATTATAGCTCCATGGCACCTTCTTGTCCTCCTCATAAGGGAAGGATGCGGGTTTCTTGATTATAATCTTAGGTATCGCTTGAGCTTTGCTTCCTGAGTTGCTCGGGCGGGAAATGATGATCTTTGGAAGTTTGGCCTTTTGACGGGTTAGTTCTCCTTCTGTCGCATGTATGTCCCCCCCCTCCGAGTTTTCTTCATAAAATTCTAATTCTTTATTGTCCATGAAGCCTTGCACCAATAGTCTAAATTCTGTGCAGTCTTGGATCTTATGCCCTTCCGCTCCGTGAAACGCGCAGTAATTTCCAGGCTTTTCGCTTCTTTCCTCGAGACTTGACTTTATCAGCCCTCTTTTGACCATTTCCCCCCATACGATCATTAGTGGGGTCCTCACATCCGAAATGTCTTCCTTGGTCCTTCTTGTTCTATCCTTGCCGATCATATTTACTTCTCCATTCCCATGATTGGGTAATGGGTTCCCCGTACCAGGCAGGTCATCGAGCTCTATAATCCCCATCTTAATGAATTTTTCGACCACCTTTTTGAAGGCAGTGCAATTTTCGATCGAGTGGCCTGTTATTCCTGCATGGTACTCGCATTCAGAATTCGGGTCGTACCATTTAGGGAACGGGGGTTGTAATGGTTCTAGATAATACGGGGCTACAATGTGTGCGTCAAATAGGCGTCGATACATCTCTCTGTATGTTATCGGGATCGGCGTAAACTGGAGTCTCTCGAATTTTGGTCTTGGGCCTGACTCTTGCCCCGTCGTCCCTGGCTGCTTAACAGCCATGACTTTCGGCGGATTAACGGTAATTGCTTTCGGGTATCCCTTGTTGTACGTACTCATGTTGTTTACTTCATTATCCTTCTTTCTGGGGATGGGTCTCCTAGTAGCCTCACTTGCTTCGATCCTTCCACCTCTTATGGCGTTTTCGATCATCTCCCCCGCCAGGACTATGTCCGTGAAGCTTTGCGTTGTGCTCCCCACCATGTGGGTGATAAACGGGGCCCTCAAAGTACTGATAAATAGCTTGACGGTCTCTTTCTCTGAGAGGGGTGGTTGGACCTGTGTAGCTACTTCTCTCCACCTCTGGGCATACTGCCTGAAGTCCTCATTTGGCTTCTTTTCTATGTTTTGCAATGTTATTCTATCCGGCACTATTTCCGTCACGTGCCCATATTGCTTCGTAAAAGCTTGTGCCAAATCTTCCCATGAATTAACTTGAGCACGGGTTAGCTGGTTATACCATTTGGCCACCGATCCGACTAGACTGTCTTGAAAGCAGTGGATCAAGAGTTGATCATTCTCGGCGTATCCCGCCATCCTTCGACAGAACATCGTTATGTGGGCTTCTGGGCAACTGGTCCCATTATATTTTTCGAACTCCGGCGTCTTGAATTTTGGCGGGAGTATCAAGCCTGGGACTAAACTCAACTCTTTTACCTTAACACCAGGGCGATGGCTGGCGTTTTTCAAAGCCTTGACCTCCTCCTCCAACCGTTTACAACGGTCCTCTAACTGTCTTGAGGCCTCCGCTCTTGTCTCTTCTATCATGTCAAAATCAGGGACAACCAAGTTAGCAGGGTTATCCCCTAGGTTGGATCCGGAACCTGCTTGGAAATTCGCGGGGGTCTGATATTATCTCGGCCTTGTTGGGGCCTAATCGTGACAGGTGGCCTCGGCAAGTATTCTCCTGGCTGTATAGGTGCATGTGGCGGGGTAGCATCCGAAGGAGTGCCTTCATTTTCTTCTCCGATAATAACCATTGGGCCTTTCCTTTCTCCAGAAACCCATTCAGTAGTTGGGTCATTTGGGTCATTTGAGCCGACAAGTTCTTCTCAGACTCTTTCATCCTGTTCGTCATATCCTGCTGAATCTGGGTCAACTGTTCTTGTGTTTGTGCCATTTCCTTTTGGAGTTGCTCATATCTTTGATCCATTTTTTTAGACTTAGCTCGCGTGCCGTATGGGTGTTCAGTTTCCAGGTTTCACTTTTCTCTTTACCGTCTGTTAAGTTTAACCAGTTAGGTTCTTTTTATAAACTTAAATGCATGTAATAGGATGTGATGCAAATGCATGAATGCGAGAAGAAGGCATCGACTCTGGTCAACTTCATTTTAGAAGACTTTATTAGAAGGCAAGATCCTTTACATAAAGCGGACTACAAATACGCTTTGGCCCTTGAACTCAAAGTTTTGATTTTTCTAAGTAAAGAAGTCAGCTCTTGGTTACGATCCGCCTGTAGCTCGTACTTCATGCTTACGATCTCAGCTTGAGATGCCAGGGCCTGCAGGTGATCAGCCACTTCCCGAATCTGAACTATCGCTTCGCCCATGAGGTAGTCTCGATCTCTAACTTGCTGGTGGGAATGATGAAGTTCCTCTTTCCATTGCCCTTCCCTTGCTTCTAAAAGTTCAATTCGGAGCTCGCAGCCATGTAATGTTGTCTCTAATCCTTCAATCTTTCCCTTCATTTCTTCGATTCTGTTTAGACTCAACTTCAGTTCGTCCTCCGAATCGCGCCTTTGGTAGTGGTGTAGGGACCGCCCAAGTTCAGCCACCTTAGCTTTTAACCCTTTCTTCTCTTTGTGGCTTTCTGCCATATCTTTCCTCAGAATCTCATTTTGTGTTTGCATTTCCTGAAACTTTTCCTCCCAACTGCTAGCTTTGGCTTTCTCCTCCTGGATCTTGCGTCGCCATTGCTCCGGAGTTGTTCCTAATCCAGCGTTCCTTATGGTCAGACGCATCTTCTTATATTCCTTCTTCAGGTCATCTCGGTCTTCCTCTACTTTCTCTTTTTCTTTTCTTAACTTCTCAGTCTCTGCCTTTTGCCCATCTACGTTTAATTTGAGGAGCATCTTCTCTTCTTCCAACCTCTCTATTTTCCTTTCAAGTTCCGCACTCATCTTTTCAAAATCTCGTTTCACAATCTCCAGTTCTGACGGAACTACTCGCAAATATTCCTCTTTTGACCGGGCACCCTCGGGCTTTCGTTCAGGGATGTTATCATTGATCCTCCTAGTCCTCCATTCTCTATACTCCGGGGTCGTCATCGGGCCTACGGATAGTTTTTTCATTCGACGAATCTGATTCCAGGCGCTAGAGATCTCTTTAACCCTCTTTTTATAGCTTTCCCCTTCATATGAAAACTCACCTTGAGCCAACCCATACGTCGTTGGCACGAACTGTCTTGAATTATATTGTCTCAAGACCAGTAGAGGGGCATATGCAGTGGCACCCCAAATTCCTAGTAGAGGAACCCAGTCGAAGCTCCCACAGCGATAAAGGATTTGGTCCGTAGTCAACCACGGAACTTTCCACCCGATGTCACCTTCTTGAAGGTTTTGGAAGAGCGCGATCCAATTTTCTTCGGACACATCCTCTCCTCTAGGTGTAGCCGCTATTTCTTCTAAAGGGGAGTAATTATCCGTCATGAACCGATAGGACCCCTTCTCCACCTTCCAGAAGTGACTATAGAACCAAGCCAATAATAGCTGCGCGCATCCAATAAACCTGCCTTCGCCCATTCTTCTACATGCATTCAGGGATCTGAACGTTTCGGCTAAGATGGCGGGAACAGGTGTGACTCCTTTGTCTAATCGGCTGAATAGATCGATAACCGCCTCATCAATGTGCCTCAAAGCTTTTGGGAAAATTATCAGACCGTAAACACATAGGGCAAAGACGTCAATCCTTTTTTTTGTATCGGGATGCGCCAAGATCAGGTCTCCCAGACATGTCCATGGTATGCATTTACCTCCGCCTTTCCTTTGCATTCTAGCTGAGACCCATTGTTCGCTCATCCCGGTGATGTTCATTAATTTCTTCACTACGGTTGGGCCGTTGACTGCTTTGGAATAGGCCTTGTCGACTTGGATTCTCGGGCAACGTAACAGAGTCGTATATTCTTCTACTGTGGGAACTAGATCCACCTCCCCAAAGGAGAAACAGCTATAAGCAACATTCCAAAATTGGGTCATTGCTCGGAATAGATACTTATCTATTTTGACATCAAGCAGGTAAGGCAGATCACCGTAAGTACCATAGAACAGCTGCTTCGTCTCGTTATCCCACTGAGCCCAGATTTCTTTCAATTCTTGGAGCTCGTTTTGTGTGACGCTGATATTGGTGAAACCCCGTAGTTCCGACACATATCCCTCAACTAGGCTGTCCCCTTTTTCAATTTGGCATTGTTCTGACCATGTGCGGATGACCGCGTTGTCTTCCACTTTATCAAGGAATTCGCTTTCCATAACCAGCTTTCTAACTCAGAAACTGACCGTGAACCAATGCCTCTTAAAATATGAAATGATATGCACAAAGAGAATAAAACACAAGAAGTTAGTACCATGGAATACAAAACGAGTGAAATAATCAAACATCTATGTGGGTAACTACTAAGGTTTGACATAGTCTAGCTCGGGGTGGGTTCTTAAGCTCTTTACATGTGGTTGAGTTCTAAAGTTCGAGGTACCCGAATCAGCAGATTCCTCGATCCTCACCCATTATAGGCTCATATGGACCGAGTTCGATTCAGGGGAATACATTTCTCTATGGCCGTGCGGAAGTGAAAACTTCACGAAGACATAGGTACGGATGTATTCCGAAAGCAGTCCACTAGCCCATGCGGAGGTGAAAACCTCACGAAAGCATAGCTTCTCGCTCCCACTTAAAGGTGAGACCACAATGGTCATGCAAATATGAATGCAGAAATAACGACATTATTGCAACCTTCGTACCCACAGAATTGAAAATGGAGAAAAACGATCTCGATTTTAAAAAACTCAAATGAATTGAAACGAAAATCCTTCCCGCCTCGAAGTATCGAGATGCCATATCCAGTAAGTTAGGACACGGCACGCCCAATTCTTGAGAGTAAGATAGGATGCGATTCGTATCATTGCTATTTTGAAAATTCTTATCTCGAAGTGACGAGATGCCACACCCAGTAAGTTAGGGCGCAACACTTTATACTCTCGAGGATAAGTTTTTGTTAAGAGGAGGATGATTTTTTTTTTAAAACGATTTTCCCAAATTTTGACAAAAGGACAAAAAAGTGATCAATTTTATGGCCAGACTCTCTTATCTTGTCCCCAGTGGAGTCGCCAAGCTGTCGAAACCATTTTTGAAAATAAAATCGGGAATCGACTTTGGGTTTTGAAAAATGAAAAACGGGAGTCGCCACCGATCTTTTATTAGGTGCGATCGGGCCACCTATAAATATTTTGGTCTACGAGTTTTGAGAAAATGGGCTCGGGAGTCGGTTACGTGCGAGGAAGGATTAGCACCCTCGTCACGCCCAAAATTGGTACCAAATTGATCAATTAATGTCCTTATGTTGAGAGTTGAAAATTGTGCAAATGGATTTTAAAGATACATGAACCTTATCTCGAAATAACGGAATGTCGCACCCAGTAAGTTAGGGCACAACATATCGAACTCTCGAGAATAAGTTTTTATTTCTATTCTAAAATTTCTATTTTAAAAGATATTTCGTTATTTAAGCTAAACGAGAAAAATCGAAACCTAGTAAGTTAAGGCGCGACTTTCTCGAATTCCTAAACACGAAATATTACCTTTATGAGAGAAATCGATTTTGTGTTGGATAAAATGGAGCACGAATTTGTAACAAGACACATGAGGTGCGATGAGGTGGAAATAAGAGGATAGGTGAAGTGACGTAAGTATAAAAATGTGAATGAAAGTTAAATAAGTAATAATATATACCTTTATACATCATATAATAGGGGTAATAAAATAATAATAACAATAATATCAATAATAATATAGTAATAATAAATACAATAATAATGATGCATATGTGCAAGCAATAGTATTATATTGGTATTATAGGAAGAATGATAATATAAAGGTATAATAATGAAATAGTAGTATGGTAATAATAATAATAATAAGTATATACATGTAACTAATAATAGTAATGATGATAATAATGATAATAATTATAGTAATAATAATAATGTACATAACATACATAATATACACAACATATTAATATAAGTGCAATGATAATATCATAATAATAATCCATAACAATGTTACAATATGTACGATAGCAGTACAAATATGATAATAATACCACTTCTAATAGCAACAATAATAGTAAAATACTAATATAATAATAATAGTACGTGTGATGATGATAGTAATCATGGTATGAAATATATACACAATATGCCAATACAGATATAGTAGTAATAAAGGTGTAATAATATAATATAGTGATAATTAAAGCCATATTAATTGGGTTAATAATAATAACAGTAACTAATAATAACTACTAAGATAATAAGCAACAATCAATTATAGGAGAGTAGAATGGAAGGAATAGTAAAAGGGCTAAAATGAATTTAAAATAAAATTTTAGGAAGAATTTAAAAACAATAAAAGAAGAGAAGGACTCCGATGGGACGCGCAAGACATGTGAGGGACCCAGGGCACAATTAGCCCGAAAAAGGGGGGAAGACGCGCGGATCCTGGGTCGGACCCGGGTCGACACGCGGACCCCCCTTGCAGAAACGGTGCCGTTTCATCTGGGCTATTTAAGCCCAAAAATTTCCCAAAAATCTCATTTTGCTTCCTTTCAAAAAGAAAAAATTTGATCTGGTTCTCTCTTTTCTCTCCAGCCGAACCCTAGCCCCCCTTTTTTGTTCTCGGCGATTGGGTTCCCCCCGACTGACGATCGGGTTCCTTTCATCATCGTAGCGCCATCACCGTTTCAGGTGGTCGGCCACGCTAGGGGGGACTTCAAACCCGTTCGGAACCCATACGCGAAAGCCCTCAGCCCCGACGCTCTAAAACGACCGAAGGTTCTCAACCTCCTTTTCCTAACTCTGACTTACGGCGACGTTACGGGTCCTCCGATTCGGCGCTTATCGACTCAGGTAAAGCCCTTTACTCTCTTTTTTATTCGGTTTTTTGATTCCAAATGAAAATAAATGAACACAAGCAGAATATAAAAATGGACAAAAAAATCTCAACCTTGATTCTTGCTTTTTGTTGCTGGTAATTTTTTGTAAAAGTTGGAAGCCCCCCCCCTTTACATCCATTTTTTAGCTTTATAGCCCGAATGTACAAAAATATAGAATTGTTTGTTCCATGCTCCTGTTTGGTGGTCTTGGTCCTTGTTCGTTTCTGTTGTTTTGCAGGGTATGGGTCGAGTACAGGCGGTGAGTGCGGACGGTCGCCGAGGCGTGCGAAGTTGTGCGGGGATCGAGGCGCCTAGGGGAACCAAGATCGTCAGGGGCGTGCGTGGGGTAGCTGAGTCGTCGCACGTGAGAATCACGCAGGGAGACCAGCAGGCGCGCGTGAGGGCTCCTGATTGTTTTGTTTTGGGCCATGTTGGGCCACTTGATTGGGTTAGGTTCAGTAGGTTGTGTATTGGGTTTCTTATTGGGCTTCGGGTTTTTTAATTTACATGGACTGTTAATGGACACTTTAATAGGGCCATTTCATTCTGTTATTTGGTTTTGGCTTATTTTGTTGGGCTTTGTTTGGGCCCCTGATCTGCATTGGGCCGGGCAAAATTTGGTGTCTACAGTTATAAAGTTGTATATTATTTAAAATTTAAGAGAATGTTATTAATATTATTAAGTGGATGTTCATTATAATCAATCTTTCATATTTCATCTTATTGTAACCCATTTTCTATTTATGTGTTAGAAAATGAGGAGTCAAATCTCCCTATATATATATATATATATAGAAGTATATCAAGTAATGATGACGGAAAAAGAAGAGAAATACAATAGAAATCTCCATTTATTCTCATTTATTATTCTTGTGTTCATTGCATTATTATTATTTTATAATATATTATCAAAGCAAGTTTGTTCGTTAGTATTCAATATTTTGTTGGAGAATAAGTAATCTAGACGTACAACGTTCTTGTTGAAGCAACAATCCTAATTAAAGTATGTGATTTTCTATGTGTGCTTGAAAGATTTTGAGATTTTAATATTCTTAATGAAAAAAAAATCAAAATGATGCTAATTTTTTTTCGTATTTAAGTATGAGTTTAAGTAATATATATTTCATAGTATGCTTGTTTATGATTTAAGACGTTGAATAAGATTGAAGTATCAAGAACTTCAATATTTTTGCTTAAATATGTATATCTTTCATAACATATGTCATCTATATGCCTATTAAATTATTTCTAATAGAGCCACACATGATTTATGAGTATAAATGAATTTGACTTTTTATATAGGCAAAGCAAAGACCATTGTTTTTGTCCAAAATCATCTATAAAATTATTTTTAAAATTTAGTTAAATAAAAAATTATTTGCTTTAGATTTTTTGAGATAAAATATATGAATAATCATAAATGTATTAAAATGACAATTATATAAATACTTCCATGACAACCTAAACACAGTCTTAAAAATAGCTCACATAGCTTGCAACAAAAACTACAATTTTAAGTATCACTTAAAGAATCATAGTCTTATAAATAGCTTTGGTTGTGTTGTTTCCACCATAATCGTGGTGAAGCTAACCAAGTGACAAATCCACTCTCTCAGTATGGGTTTCTTGCAAGAGATGCCGCCATGTCTTTTTCAACAACTAGAGGTGAATAAATTAAATATTGTAATCGGTTGGGCTGCTCCATATGGTTTGGGATTTTTAAGTCTCCTCACAGTCGGTTTTAGAATTGCTTGTGACTATTAATTGAATAACACTTTTGTTATTTTCTTATTACGTGTACTCTCATCTTAAAGAAACACAACACAAAATCAAACATTGATTATATATTTTTAAAATAATTTTAAAATAAAATATTCGTCACCCATTTTATAATATTTTAATACAAATATTATTTTTACAAAATAAAAATATTATCTTTATTTAAAAATACATGATAAGTAAATATACAACTAATATTTATTACAAAGTTAAAAATAAATAATGTCATCTAACATTCAAATTGATGTAATTTATTGGAAAATATTAGAATATATTTGAAAAATAAAATTTTATGGTTAGAGAATGAAAATGAAATCACCAAAAGTAAAAGAGTAATTAATAAAATAATAAAATATAATTGGAAATAGCAAACTGTGCCCAACTTAGCTATTCAGGTGGGAATGAGGTTTGCTTTTTCGGAGATATTTTCATATTTGGTCCCTCAACTGTTTTAGACTTATAATTTGTTTTAAATTGTTTCAATTTAGTGTAAAGTTTGTCTTCTTAATTTTCAGAAATTAAACATTTCTGTAAGGAATAATGATTCCAAATTGAACTCATTATAAGGACTATAATAGTATAAAAATTTACTTAATAATAATTTTTAAAATATACATATATATAATTTTTATTGAAATACTTTTTAAGCTCATAATTGGTATAAAGATTTACTTACACTAATGTTTTAAAATAATTAAACCGTTTAAAACCATATTAACTAAAAAATAAAAAATATATATACAAAGTTTATAATACATTATTTATACAATTTTAAACCAGATTTATACAAAATTTAAAGTGTAAAGTATATAGTATTTAAATAGTATAGTTTTTGTATAATATTTATGAAAATGTACAAAATTTACAAAAGAAGTCGAATGCATCTTTTGAGACATCTTCTGACAAGAAAACCTCCATTTTTCTTCATGTCTTCATAACCATCTGTCCAAGTGGGTCAGGCCTTTTTAACGGTCGACACGTAATCAAGTGGGGCCCTGTCTCTTTTTCGTTTTCCCGCGCTTCAAGAGACCACGCGTTTTAGCTTTTGACTTTTGAGTCTCCTATCGCATTTCAATTTCATTTCTTTTTCACGTGTATGAGTTTAAATTAGATAATATACTTTGTCATATATTTTAGATTAAATTCTGTTATTAGTCCCTGTATTTTATAAAAGTTTGGGATTTAATCTTTTTATTTTAATTTAGTTATTTTTAGTCTTTATGCTTTTTAAATTTTAAATTTTCAATCCTCATCAAACGATAATTGTTAAATTCATTAAGTAAAGTTTTTTTTATTTTCAAGATTTGATATAGCAAATATATTATCATATATGTAATGTCATGTTAGCTTGTTATTTTCATATTACTTGCTAAAAATCTAGTTAACGGATTAGCAATTGTTATTCTGTATCAATACTGAATTTTCAAATTTTAAAAAATATATATAAAAACTTGAAATGATCCAATTTGAAAATATAAACTAAATCTACAACTATACGCATAATATAATATTAATAATTGAATTTAACTTATATTGTTTTGATTAGAACTAAAAATTTTAAATTTCGAAAAAGTATAGAGACTAAATCCACAACTTTCTCAAAGTAAAGTGTAACATATATTTTAATATATGTATAATTAAATAAAATTTACATTGACTTTTATTTAGTAGTAGCAATATAAGTAAGAGTTACTGATATTTTACCTCTATTTTTTTTTTTATTTTAAATTTGATCCATTAAAATAGTAACTAATAATAAAGCAAACTTTAGGTTTTAAATATTTTTCTTCATGTATTAATTTCGTTAATAAGAGTTTATGAATAAGGATATAGGATTTTTGGTTTTCTTTATTTGTTAATTAGAAAAAAAAAAGAAAGTTTTGTTTATAAATATATTATCAGATTTACAACAATTTTTTTTTTTTTTTTTGATATTATAAGATTGGAGGATTGGAAGGGAGATGATAGGGTTTGAACCCGTGTCATCTTGGTATTAGAAGGAAGCTTAAATCATTACTCTAAATAAGTCTCGACTCTTGACTCATTCACAATAGTTTTTTTTTTTTTAAGAAATTACAATTATTAATAGGAGTCATGAACAATTATGATACAAAGACTTGACATATAGTATAAAAAATAAATAAATCACTACAAAGTAATGTAAAAATGTCTTGTCTATAAAATAATATCATAAAAAAAGATAGACAAATTGACAGACTTAATGCACGCTTTCATTCTAGCCTTTCAATAGGGATAGTTACTAATCTCAAGCATAAGGGGCGAGTAATCAAAAAATCTTCCATTGTTAGCAAAAAGCAACACCTAGATTCACCATTAGATACATTAAATGTTTGCTCTGATACTAGTTATTGCTACATTAAGTTGCCTATTTGCTCAAAATGGAAAATATAATGGAAGTGCTATACTGTACTGGTTACTACGGTATGACATTGCAAAAAAATGTGGAAACAAAACATAAATAACACTAAGGTTTGTTTACGCAGTTCAGTTTCCATTGGTCTGCAAAGGCAATCTCAGTGTGTAATTTCAGTATCTTTTATCACAAATATAACAAATGATTTACACTCTATCATTCCCCTAGTATAGAGATCTCACCTTTGTATCTAAAGATTAGAACACTCATTTTCAAATCCTTTCCCTAAGAACTTTGGTAGTAAACAGTTCAACAATTTTTATAATAACAGTTTGCACTCTCACAAAAATAGTTCATTGATGAACAAAATATATGCTTTGAGGCTTGCTAGCATAGAATCTAAGTGAATACAAGTAACTCATTGAGAATAACTGTTACATCAATAATAACAAACAAAATCACCTGAAGGTATGCTCTCTAAAATCAGCAACACTATCTCAATCAAATCTCCACATTTCAGGCTTAACTGATCCACTCAAATTCAAACCTATCTTCAAACGCCAATGATTACTTCCCATAGATGGACCATTATATATTAAAAAATGCATTACATTAATAGGTTCAAAGATTTTCTTCATTTAAATTATCAAATTAAATAAGATAAATTTTTAATCACCTCAGTGGCAGTTCGCAGTTGGCATTGCAAATACCACTCCACAACTCTTAACTCATTTTGCCTCAATAATATATATTTTTAAATTCATTTTAATTAATTTGTTAATATATATTTATATAAAAGAGGGATTTTTATCTAAACCATTCTAATATTAATTTAATTGTATACGCTTTTATAAATTGTTATACGAATCATCATATTCCATACTCTGTTTTATACATAATAAAAATTCAAATAAAGTAAAGAAGCCTAACTATTTATTCAATGTGAACAAAATTAAACTGTTAAATATATGTAAAATATAGTACTTTCAATCAATATAAATTTCAAATTAATTAAAATATTACGTAGACCGTAAATGCAATTATGACATTGAATAAAACGATCAATTTTTTAGATTTGTCAATTATATAAAAATTATAAAAACATATCAAATTTATTAGCTTTTAAACTAATGTATGTTTATTGAGGGTTAAATTAGAGTTGTTCATGGTCGGGTCGGGACCTAACTAAATTTTAGATCTGATTGATAGGCTCAGGCTTGACCCGAAAAAAGGGTAAAAATTTTTGCCCAAAACCAGCTCAGATTATAGATGCTAAATTTGGACTTGGTTTGTATTAATTTTTTTTTTAAAATTATTTTATTATATAGAATAAATTTAAAAAATATAATATATCAAATATACTAAAAACATTAA
The DNA here is from genome assembly GCA_005393395.2 of Gossypium australe. Classification (NCBI taxonomy): domain Eukaryota; kingdom Viridiplantae; phylum Streptophyta; class Magnoliopsida; order Malvales; family Malvaceae; genus Gossypium; species Gossypium australe. The sequence goes on along the minus strand of CM016625.1, from coordinate 14,487,412 downwards.
AACGAATCAGTCCCAACAAATTTTAAAAAGACATGTATCTGGGCCAGGCCTGGTGTAACATCCTGAATTTTTGGGCCTATGCGTTTAATAGGTAGGATATGTTTAATATGTTAATTTAAGTGTTAGGGGTCCAAATTGGGCTCAGGCTTAGGTAGAGGCCTTGATTAAAATTTTCTGTTTGGGCATTATAGGGGTTTAAAAGGTAGTATCTATGTTTAAAATACCAAAGTGGGCTTGTGGCCCAATCTTAGGAGGTGACGCCACACAAGGGAGTAAGGGGCCCAAATTTAAGTTTCATGGAGCCCAATTCTTTTAATTTAAGTTAGCTAAATTTTGGGCATTAGGATTAGGTAGAGTGGATGGCAACAAGGCTAAAATTTAGGGGTTTTAATGTTTAAAATATGTGGATAATAAACAGATAAAGGCTATTGTTTAGGAATTTATTTTATGAGGATAATAAGTAGATAAAGGCTAAAATTTAGGGATTTTAATGTTTAAAATATGTGGATAATATGCTGATAAAGGGGGGAGGAGTTAGAGATAATTAAGCCTCTTTTAGATGAGCTAGTAGATTAGGATAAAGGAGAAAAGATAGGATTTATCTGCAAGGTTAGGTAAGTGCCAAAATTTCTATAAATAGGGGGAATATTTCTTCAATTTCGGCATTTGGGGTTTTTCTCTCATTCTTTTCTCTTCTTCTCTGAGTAAAAGCCGAAAACTCCTAAAGTTCCATCTTCTTCTTCATTCTCTGCAAAAGCCGAAATCTCTAAGCCTATTCCCTCATCTTCACTTTGATTCAAAAGCCGAAACTACACCTATTCTTCTCCTTAATATTCATTGGCCGAATCTCCCTTAGCCATCTTTTCAATTTTTAGTTCTTTCAAAAGCCGAAAGCTCGATAGATCATCTTTCCAGGATTTTTCCTAGAAGCCGAAACTCATAGATCTCTAAGTTATAGAATCGTGTTACATTCAGGATTTCAAGGTAAGAGGATTTGTTTATTCATATATATAAAATCAGGTAGAATACTAACTATGGCCGAATATAAGAGAGGCCTATTTTCACATCTTTCCGGCTTTTTGAAGCAAAGCGTAGATCAGTTTAGCAAGGGTATCTACATTAATCAGGTGTGTAATACTTCCCCACCATCTATAACTGATTATTAATATATGTTCATAAGCTTATATGTTATGATAAAAGCCGAAATCTTGACTTAATGTGGGAAGCCCAAAAAGGGTAACGCAAATCGTCAGGTCAGTGAATAATCTGATTAAATGTTATAAGTAATTTGCTTGTATATGATTGCATGGGTTGGGTTGATGAAAGGAGGAAGTTATACATTATATGTGTAGCGGTTTATACCGTGATCTGTTACATGTTGTAGCGGCTAATGCCGTGATCTGTTATAAGGGCTTCGGCCATAATATGTTGATGAGCAGCATGACTGCCATCTTGGCGTGTAGCAGTGTGGGTCGATTGTAGAAATCCCCAATGGTGTGAACGGTTGGTACGGGGGCGTGTAGCGGTTGGAAACCTAGGCAAACGGGTTGGGCCTTGCATATTATTTGTTATTTAAATGAATGAAATTATTAATCTATTTTATGGGCCTAAGGCCCAAAATCTAGTGGTGCATGAGGGTTGCACACTGAGTCTCGCGACTCACCCTTTTAATTAACATTTCAGGTGATACCTAGTGCTTCGGACCGGGCTGGAGAGGAACGCAATGTGGCCATGCAACAGAATATGTGGATCTAGCAAAAAGACTCAAGTTATTATTTTATATTTTTAATTAATGGATTTTAAAATCTCGTTGTAATAAGGCCATGGGCCACTAGTTTATATTTTGTTTTATTATGGGCTTTTATTACTTTTAGTTATTTAAAATTTTATTTTAATTAAACTAAGGCGTGTAATTAAGTTTGGGTTTTATTTTACAAAGGCATATTCTATATAAAATATATTTGGGCTTTTCTGAAAATACGACATGTTTTCCAAAATTTTTCTTAGTGACATACCTGATCCGGTTGTAGTGTTTGGGCCGGGTTTGGGGTGTTACACCTGGGCCAAAAAAAGTTTACCTGAGGCTTAGCCCGTTTAGAAAACATGCCTCATTTTTTATCTAAACCCATTTTGAACTTATATTTTTGTCTAAACCCTTCTATTTTTCGAGTAAACCTTCGAACCTGATCAAATGATTTAACCCATAAACAACTCTAAATTCTACTTACAATCAAGGCGGGAATAGTTTCCCAATCTATAAGCATCAACTATGTATTGAAATCACTTGAGTGGCTTCAAAGTATTGAGAATGAAATTCAAATGAAGGATGTAACATATAGTGTTTTAAAATTAAAATATTTAATTTTAAAGTTTTCATTAAAATAAAAATAATATTTAATATATTATCGATGCATAAATTTTATAATCATTAATAAATGATAAGATGACACTTCACTATTAAATAAAATGAAAACAATCAAGGACTTAAAATAATTAATAATAATTTTATTTAAATATAATTAAATTTTAATTAATTTTAATTATTCATATCAACAAATTTTGGATTTAGAGTCTTAGGTTTTATGTTATGGTTGTTAGTGTTTATTCATAATAGTTAAAATTAATTAATGCTTAAATAAAATTATTAGTATTTATTCTTAAATCTTCAATTTTTTTATTTTATTTTATTCAATAATGATGTGTTATATTATTATTCTTTGATGGTGTGCGGGAGTCATGATAATGTTTCTCCTAATTCTACCATAAAACTATTGGAACAAAAGATATGACTCTGGTCGATGTTCTTTCAAAACAAACAAAATTTTATTGTGTGTAATATATTTGAATAACTATCTAATTATTCCAACATATGCATGAGCTTAGGTTTTTCAAGAAATGGATTATTCATTTGATTTTATAAATTTGATTTGAGATGGATAGTAGAGGTGTTTATGGTTGGGTTTGGATTGGATCTAAGCATAATATTAACATATTTTATGCTTTTTTAAGGTCGGCTCGACTCAAAATATGTGCTTAAAATTTTGCCCAAATCCGTCTATATTTACAAAAGACTAACCCAAGCCCATTTTAGGTCCTCCCCATTATTTTTAATTTTTTAAAAACATTTATATTATATTATTTTAATATTTAATAATTTTATACATTCTTTTATTTATTTAAATTTTTTATATAGTCATCTTAACATAATTTTAATGTTTACATTAGAGTAGTATTATATATTTGGTATAGGTTCATTTTTTTAAAGTGTTCTAAATTACATAATATATAAAAATAACATAAAATAAAATATTATAAACTTAAAAATGGGTTAGGTCGAGCTCGGGCCATGAATGTTCAAACCTGAGCCCAACCCATATTTTAAACGGGCATAATTTTTTCCAAATTCATTTTTCGAGCATAATATTTTTACTCAAACCCTTCCAAATTTCGAGCAGGCCTTCGAACCTGGATGAATAACCCGACCAAAAAACAGTCTAATGAATAGATTTAAAGAAGTTATTAAATTTCTTAAAAAAATGATCAAGATTACTGATTTTAACTAGGAAATAGTAAATATGATAATACAAAGATATCCACATGAAACAATATGTTAAAAAAGGTGCAAAGATCCAACCTAAAATGTTAACCAACGTGTTAAAACTTGGTTTAGTTTAAATTAGAAAGAGTTTAATAATGAAGCATGGTATACTAAAAGGGATGATATATAAATATTAAAAAATTACATAATTTGATTAAAGTTGGAATGCTTTAAATAATGGCCTTGAAACTATTCAACAAATTCTCTATCTTATATATATAGTAATAGATTTTAGAACGAATGATATAATATTAAATGAATGTATAGCCAAATATAGGTTACTTTAGGATAAGGTATGGTGGAGGGTGAAGCCTTATCTTCAATTACTAGTTATATAAAGTCCATTGATTTGTTCTAAACCTACATACGATAGTAAGGATGGAGATTGTTGCTATATTATCATTTTACTTTTACAAGCAAAATGAAATTTAATGATTAATCTTACACGATTTTCCTCGTAAGTAATGCTTTTAGCCTTAGATGGTTAATCTTTGTTATTTTAGCTTAAAAGTCTTTTTTATTTATTTGAGTTTACATAATCTGATCTCATTGCTTGCGCATTCTTTTAGGGAATAGGCTCATGAATATATTAATGGAGAGAAGTTGGATGTTGGCAAAACTTGTCTATGAAAGGCCAAGTTTTATGAGATGTGGAGTTCTAAATTGTTCCAAATATAAAAATGAAATGTAAATAATTGTTTTCCCATGTTTAGTTTAGATTCATGCACGTATACCATACAAAGATATATGCCTAATTATGAATAGATGGATTGAATTTTTGGACTTTGCCTTGTTTGACAATGCTCATCAGCAGCAGCAAAATGGAAGAGAGGAGAAAATAAAAAAAAGGTAGCGGAGGTTGAACCCTCGAGAAAAGGGAAGAGATTGTAGGCACCCAGTTATTTCTTAAACCTTACTAAATCAACCATTTGAGTTAAAATCATAATTTCGGAAATTAGGGTTTCTTTTTTTCTTATAACAAGTGTATAGATTCATTATGTGTCATTTTATCATATTCTATTATGGGTAGGCCAAGACAAGCGAACAAACTCGAATTTGATAATAAAAATAACATGAAATTACAATAAAAAGCAATGAATTTAAAGCCAATTCCATCTTAAATATAAGATATATATCATTTAAAACTTGATTTATAAAAGATAATATAATTTTGTGTGAATAGCTGCTGTGTTTATGGAAAAGTTTTGAAGTACTTGAATAACCTATTATATATATTAATTATTATTATTAAATTATGATTTGGGTAAAATCATTTTAAATTGAATTGAATTGCTAATTATCTTTTCCAAACCCGATTCAAACACAAAGCTATCCAACCAGACAAATACAGTGTAAGTTTGCTGTCATGGATTTTCTTTTCAATATTAAGTTTCACCTTTTGGCAGTTTCAAGAAGAGAAATATTGTGATTTGAGTCACCAAAAACAAATGAGGTGAGGTAAGAGAGAAAGAGAAAGAGAAAGGATTGTGATGATTTGTATGTGTATATGTATGTATAATATGGTGCCACTATATTGCTGCCTTTATGATTGTCTTTGTTGCTGGCAGAGGTGGGAAATAAAATGAACGGTTTCAAAATCATTTTCCAATTGCTTTATTGGCCACAATCGATATTTTTGAGAACGATTTTCCTTTTTGTTTGATTCGTGGAAAAAGTTCAAATAAGAACAAAAATGTATAATGATGATATTAATTATATTTTGCGTTCATGTTTTGATAAATGATATACTGGGTTTTTTCGATTAAAATAACAGGGACTTGTGCACTAAAATTTTGTCATTGCATGTTCCATTTCTTTTTTAATATAAGAAAAATTATTTTAATTTCACAAATGTGACATGAATTATAGTTTCATACAATCTCTTCTCGTTGAATAATTTTAATGTTGAATATTTTAATAGTATTTTAGATTATTGAGACCAATATATTTTTGAAAAAGTATTGATATAGTTCATTTGTATGTGTAGATATTCTTTTAATATATTATAATTCATTTTAGTATTTATGAGTGTAAAGATTCATTTCTTTTTTCTATTTTTTTCCTAAATGAAAATTCTCAAATATTTATTCATGCCAATCATTTAGAGATTGAAAACAGTAAGAGACCCACCATTATTTTTGGTCTTTTATATATGTATACTGGAAATTTTATTTACTTATTTTAATTGTAAGGCATCACAACAATCCTTTATAGATGCCAAAGTGACAATAATATAGTGATTACCTAACATGCTTTGACTGAATTGAACCTGTCATTTCCTTTTCTTTCACATTCCCAATCTTTCCCCCCCACTAAACAAAGTCAACAATTAGAGGAAATTGGCATTGTCATGTTTAACAAGTGATTTTACAGCTAAAATCATCATATTCAATCTTTCATATTAATGCAACCAAAAAATTAATACCTATTTTGTATTTACAAGGGATGGATCAACACGTGTCATAGACTTGATTAAGATTAGATTTTCAAAATCAAAAACTTATTTTCTGCTTAAAATGATTTTAAAAAATGAATCTAAATTTAAGAAAATAGTCTTAACTATTGATCTGTATTTTAAAATAAAATATGAAAAAGTAGAGGAATTAAATTCCTAAAATTAAAAGATAGGGACTAAATTCTAAATTCATGAAAAATACGGAAAGTTATCAATCAGGAATCAGTTCTTCTGCGTAAGAAATTTAGCTGATGAATGTGGGGTTTAGCAATGTTTTCTAGTGTCTCTAGAGTCAACAAATATAATTATCATGAATAAAATCAACATATGATTGTTAATTATTCCATCAACATAAATAAATAAATAATATTTAGATTGGAAAGGGAACAAGTATGATTGGGATTAAATCTTCATTAGATTTTGTTTAAATTGTTATGTTTCTGAGATGATTGGAAGATGTCTATTTCAAGCCAAGGAATTAATTCAAATATTCAGTAGACGAAGACGTGGATATCTGATATATATTTTGCAGTTGCTTTCAATCCGTAGTATCTTCCCATGACCTTTTTGCACTTTGATCACTTCATCTCTATTTGACCTTTGCTAAAATTGGGGGATATGCATAGTTGGGATCAGATGGAGACCCTTTCTGAATTATTTGTTATTTCAATTTATAAATAAATCTTTTTATTTTGAAAATCCAAATACCACCAGGATCAACTAGCAGCAAAATACCCCAAGCAAGTTAGTTTTCAGCCCCCTTACAGTCTCCTATATTTGTACTAACGCGCATGGGTTGCAAGGCCAATAGATTGACCTTTACACAACCCTACTAATCCTATTAAGCTACAACAATGGGATCAACCGATCCCTTCTTACCTACAGAAAACGACATCCCTTAAGGTAGGCTCAAAACTGAGTACAAAAACTAGGTACCATCATCACCTTCACTATAAAACTATTCCCTCCATTTCCATTATACCAAGCCTTTTAGTCTGACTTAAGCATTAGAGAATGTCCCAAAACACTAACTCCAAAGCCTCTATAGCTCACTCTTGTTTTGCATGAAGCACAACAACTTTACCTCAGATCGAAAGCTTAAGCACCTAGCCTCCAACCCAACTCCGCGTATGTGAGAAGTGGACAACAATCCATGAATCCCTTTACTAAGATGCCCACCACACAAGTTCCCACTTCCATAGTCATTTTTGCATAATCGATATAATTCTAATGACTAGTTCTAGTAAATTTTGGACATGATTGCTACTAATGTTAGTGAATTTTGTTTACTTTTTACATGTGCAATTTATGTCGTAAAGATAATAGAAATTGGAGCCAACTAGTGCAATTTTCGCATGACTAATAATGGTCAAGGCATGGAACATGAGACACATGAGGACTTTTTTTTTATCAAGTAAATTACTGAGTTTAATTTGAAATAAATAGTTTTTTTTTTTAAATTAATCACTTAGGGTTTTCGTTTTCCTTGAAGGATGTTTACTATATTCGGTGATTTTGTTATTTTATGATTTTTATTATTTTAAGATTTTATCATTTTAAAATATTGTTTTTGTATCCATAGTGGTAAATTTCAGCAATAGCTAGGCAACGAGTGAACTATTTTTATTTTCTTTGCTTTCAATAATATTTGGGCATTTTTCTAAAATAATGAGTTGTTAAATTTTAAGAGGTATGTGAGATTCAAAGTGTTTTTCATTTCTTTTTTATTCAATTGGTATTTGCTCATTCTCCATTTAATGGGATAGGTCGTACCACTTTCTATTATTACTCTTTCTATCATTTCAAGTTGGGCTATTGTTCAATATTTAAGATAATAAATAGTTAATTAAATCCATAATTATCTTTTTATTCTAATAATTAGAATAAGTTAATGTAAATTGATCAGAGTTGAGTATTTAAGTTATGATGTGGGAGTAGGTAATATAATTTAAATGAATCGTACACTTGATCAGTTGTTGATTGGAGTCGAGTTTTTCCAGTTCATAAGATTGTTGATGAATTAAATCTTAAAAGTTTCTTTTAAATTTGTTCGGTTGACAAAGGGTTAATTGTCAAATTGTTCTTGTAATTAATTTACAATCTAAGGAAATATTTGTGGTTTGTTCTTTAATCCCTATAATCAGCTTATCATTAAATAACAAGATGAGAAAGGGTTGTATATATGAAATTGGGATTCCACATCATTCTTATCCCTTTTCAATGTGAAAATGATAAATAAAATTTTTTTTTCCTAATTTTTAGTGTTTTTAGTTTGATTTGAATTTTTTCAGGAGGAAAATGCTAAAAATTGGGAGGAAAAATCTGATTTGTCATTCTCTTATTTGAAAGGGATAAAGATGACGTAGAATCACAATTTCATACAATCCTTTCTCATAAGAAGACATCATAAATCCATGACCAATATCAATACTAAAGCTAATATCACAAGTAATGCTGAAATTTTTAACATATTTATTTATTCTTATTAATTTGAATTACTGTTATTTTACATTCTGTTTTCTTTTATTTACATTTATTTTATTATTTTGGAATAATTAAAACCCCTTTTATTTATTTTTTTGGCCGATACTTAATCGCGCTCATGACTAAGCTCTAGTCACAATAAAACTTATTTCTTTTTATCCAATCTCTGCAGTATTCGATCCTATTTCACTATTTACGAATTTAGTCAACTTTTAGGCATAAAAGATTGAATTTGATGTATTCTACCCGTCAACCTTCCACCCCACAGTTCAGTGTCCTAAACACTTTAATGTCTACCTTAAACCCTCAAGACTTGCTATCCTTTACAAGTCTTTAATTTATTGGGGCCAGCAGCTATGACACCCTCCACAATAAGAGCCTTCCAAGTATCTTCACTTCAAGTGCCATCATCCTTCACAAACTAGGTATCCCTACAACCTTTTTGACTCTTACACCAACCTCTTGCATATGAGTTTGTATTGCCAACCAAAAGTACTTGTTTTCCCATCTATTTCTAATACTACTAGTTATCCTAATGCTTCCACACTACTTGAAACTAACACCTTTGTCTACAATGCGTGCAACAATTGACCCTATAAACTCACAAACAAACCCTACATTTGTAAATGCGATCATACCTGATACCATAAGCTACCCAAAAGCTATCTTTCAACCCTCTTGTGCATATATGGGGTACCCTTTAGCATCGACACACCAAGGGCTTGACTAGTATGCCTAATACCTCCAACAGATCTCAACTCTTACTTGTGATCCTTAGCTGCCCAACAAAAACTTTTGAATAAAAGGAGCAACTATTGCAAAACCAAAAGCAACAACCCAAACTTGCCCGTGAACAACAATGTATTCCCACCAAATGTCCGAAAAGCTTTGGCTCATCTGTGTAACAATATGGGTCGTATAATAGAGAAAAAAAAACCCCACATTCAACAAAAGACAACATAATGCTGAGCATCAATGCTTAGCAGTACCTGTACACAGAGCTAGTAGAACAAATTGAACTTTGAGACAAAAGACAGAAAGTCTAAAACAACCAACAAAGATAAGTTTGATTCGTTGTATTCAGACATAGCCCCTTTTAACTAGTTGATTGGCAAGTGGAGGTTCCTCCAAAGGTTACGCTATCTCTAAATACATACGATGGAACCACGAACCTCATGGATCATGCGAATCACTTGTGCTCCTTCAATAACTTTAAGGTGTGTCTAATCTGATTTAGTGCCACATTTTCCCTACTACGCTTAGAGGCATTGCTAGAACCTGGCGGTGCTCATTGACACAGGTTCTATCGTTCAACCAGCTCAAGTGACAGCTCCTAAGATGCGATCAACCAATCCCCTCTGAGCTATAAAAAAATTAGCCACCAAGGCAACCTCAAAAGCCGGTACCATTATCACCTTCTTTTTTTCTTGATCTCCTTTATTGTCACTCTACAAAAGTATTCCCTTGTTTTTTCATTATACCATTGTTGAAACCATTTTTGAAATCTACTTTTATTTAAAAAACGAAAATGGGATTCGCCATCAATCTTTTTTTATGAGATGTGATCTGATCATCTCGTAGTTTGATTGTTTTAACAAAATGTTTGATTTATCAAAGCAATGTTTTTGGGTCTACAAAAATTCAGAAAACAAGTTCGGGAGTCGGTTACGCACGAGGAAGGATTAGCACCTTCGTGACGCCCAAAATTGGTACCTAATTGATTAATTCGTGTCATAATGTCAAAAGTTGAAAACTTGAAAATAATTTGACAATACGATCCCTCTTTGCATTGATTTTAATCTTGCTTACAAATTGCTTGAAATAAACAGAAAGTATGCTAAAGACCTTCTCATCTTGTGGCAACAAAATGTCACGTCCCGTAAGTTAGGACACGACACTTCGAATCCTTGAGAATAAGCTTGCTTTTTCTTTTTTATTTGAAATCTTATGTATTTTAATTTTTGAAAAGGATATTTGGTTTTCGAGTTCAACGAGAAAAATCGAAACCCTGCCAGTTAGGGCACGATTTTATCACATTTTCCAAATACAGAACATTGCCTATTTTTTGAAAATTTGTTGGCGTATTTGGATAAAAATTAATATAATATTTAAAACGATATATATTTAGTTTATTCGGGCATAGTAAAAAATGCGTAAGTATGTTTAAACATGATTCATGACGTAGTTACAATAAAATGAAATGATAACACTAACGATATACAAAAAATTAAGATATTGAAAATGATGATGATATATAATGATAAAACACCAAATAAACAAACAATGATCATATTATAACTTCTAATTCTATACTAATTAAATGATAATGAGGAAAAATAAATAACAATAATGTAAATGATAATAGTAAGAATAATACGAAAGACAAGTGCACAAATAAAGAAAAACATAAACATCAAATATATATATATATTATACATATAAAAGTATAAGAGATAATAAATAAATAAATAAATGGAATAATGTTCTAATTCTAATTTCATAATCAAACAGAAAATAATAATAATAATAATAATAATAATAATAATAATAATAATAATAATAATAATGATAAGATAATAATATAATAATAATGGGGCGACAAAATATGCACAAATAAAGAAATAAAGAATAATATGAACTAAAAAAGAAGTAGAAAAAAAAGAATATATATATATATATATATATATATATATAATGTGTGTGTGTGTGTGTGTTAAATGAACACGGGATTAAATTATAATTTAGACAAAATTGCAAGTATAAAACATAATAAAATAAAATAAACTGAGTAGTAAAACAATACAAAGGACCACTTCGAAATGCACAAAAAATATGAGGGATTAATTGGGAAAATATCCCAAAACCTATGCTATTTCCCTTGATAAGTTGATGGACCAAAATGAAATAAAAGTAAAATTACAAGGTAAAATTTAAAAATACAAAGAAATAGAAATAGGATTTGATTTTAAAAGCAGTTAAAAATAGAGGGACCAAAGAAACAAATAAACCATATCCTTATCAAAACACGCGGGTCTGAATCGGGGCAGGCTGGATTCGGGTCATCGGATCATCTGATACGACGCCGTTTCAAGTATCCCTTCTTTAAAATGGTCTAGGGACCAAAGTGAAAACGAAATACAATTAAATGGTCAAATTTAAAAAAGAAAAAAGGACCACATTGAAATCCACTTAAAAAGCGAAAGGACCATTCGCTTAAATATACCCTAAATCAAAAACACGCGGATCCTAGGATCGGGTCGGGTCGACGCGCGGGTTAGCTTCGAAACGACGTCGTTTTGACTTCTATGCGCACTGGACCAAAACGGCGATGTTTTATTCGCTTATATAAGTCAAAATTTTTACAAAAAAAAAATCATTTCATCCCTCAAAAAAAAATCTAAGAAAACTCTCCCCCTTCTCTCTCAAAACTCCCACATCCGACCTAGGCTCCGGTCGCCGGACCACCGTGGTGGCCGCTGATCGCCGGCGACGCCGCCGCCGCCCGTGGTGGTCGAAAAATCACTGAATCCCTTTTTTTGTATTGTTTACGTCAAACTCTAGCCCGGAGTTAAAAAAATCCCAAAATAAACCCTAAACCCTCAAAGAGAAAGAAAACCTTTCGGTTCTCAGTATATTTCGTCGCAACCTTAGCAGAATCCCAAGGGATTTGATGGCTTTTGGAATAGGAAGAAACTCCGACAACGGTGCAGAAACCAAACGAGGGTAAGATTTTATTAATATTTACTCATTATTTTATGCCTTTAAAAAATAAAAAATAAAATAATAGATAAAAAATCACCTCTTGAAATTCTTGTTCTCGTTTTTTTTATTAATATTGTGTGTCCTACAATCTGTTTTTTTCATGGCTTTATAGTCAATTACAAAAAGTTTTTGTCGTTGTTTGCTTTCTACTGTTTCTGCTCTGTTTCGTGCTCTGTTGTCCTTATTTCTTTCTTCTTGTAGGCATTCTTGGAGGGTCAACAACGAGGAAACCTATTCTGGTGCAAGGCTGAGCAGAGGGGATCAGGCCTCGGGATGAGGCGTGGGCAGTGCTCCCGAGGAGGAGCGGTGCATATGGGAGCTAGGGTTTCTGCTTCTGCTGAAATTGTTTAATCATGTGGGCTTGTAATTTTTGGGCTAGGTTTTTTATTTTGGGCTTGAATATTTGGGTAGTAGATTTTTTGTAAATTTGGACTGTTTAATTTTGGGCTATTATTTAATTTTGGGCCCGGACAAATTGGGCCTACTACAACCATCTCCTTCAATCAAACTTGAGCATTGGAGAGCATATCAGAAGCTCCTTATACAGGAAGCACCTTCCTCTCTGTCCAATTTTAGACACTAAACATGCGATCTCTATTCAAAAAGACGTAAAGACTCTTTTAACTTTTAAGAATGTTTATTATCAGTAGGATTTTTCAAAAGAAAATTAAAATTTAAGGTGACCTACAGCTTTTAAAATTTAAAGTCTTTGCTAAATTCTGTCGAGAAGGATTTATTTGAATTTTATATGATAGCAACAAGGGAATTTGGAAAACATTAGATATGAAATGGAATATGCATTATTATTGATAAACGAGTATGAAATAAATTAGATATGGCTGAAACTATTATGTTGAACCCATAGTTTGACACTTGGACAAATTTTTGTTCTCATTTATTATTGATAAACTAGTATGATTCCCTATACGCATTGGGCTATTATTTTTGGACCAAATTATAAACTAAACATTTGAAGGTCTAAATATGTAATTTATACCAATTGAATTAAATCAAAATACAAATAATTATTTTATATTGAATTATGATTATGGTTCTTTTACTATGTTTAAATTTAAGATTTATCATCTATACTTTAATTCGATATAATTCAATTCTTCTACATACTATCATTAGTTAGTCAAAATAGTTGATACCCTTAATTAGTTCGGTTAAAATGCTGAGGTCAGATTTTTTTATTAAAAATATTTTTTCCAACTTCATGCATAAATATATTTTGTGTTATAAATGTGGTTTTAATAGAAATTCTATAACCTCCCCAACCCAACCTAAACGTTAGGCTTGAATTCAGAATATTACATCGGCCACCGAGATGACGTAGTAGGATTGGAGTTTATAAAACAGTCAACTTAAAATATTTATTTATGTTAGAATAAAATTTAGTCTATTTTCAGAAAAGCTGACAAGTTATAAAAAAAAAAATTAGTTTAACTTCCCTAAGTAACTGTGATTTCTTTAGGAAAACTTAGATAATCTTTTCAGTTATTTATTACTCATTGTTTATTTATAAATTAGCAGTGGAAAGTGATTTTTAACTTAGTTTTAATAAAACCTATATTTCATACTTAATTAATTAAAAATAATATTTTAAATTAAGTTAAATGTCATGTACGCTAAATCAAACCAAAATCTAAGTCTCATGCCATAGTTCAAAAATAAATTCATACAATCTTTGAATAATGAATTATCAAATAATAATTTTAATATATTTATATGAAAAAACAGATTCGAGCCAAGCCCTTCTAAATGTCACGTTCGCATCTTAACCTGGTGGGTTATTTGAAAAGATGGAAATTAAAAAGGGAGTGAGCTATGAAACTCAGTGTGAGTTTCTTTACAAGCAAAACCAGTGCAAACAATTTATAAGTCATACTAAACAATAACACATAGAATAATTGTGGATAACAAGCAAATCAAAGTATTAGTTTTTTAGATTAAACAATCAATAGTATCTCAGAATTTACAATAGCAATTTCAGAATATCGGTATTTCAATTCATTTCAGAATATCGGTATTTCAACAATTTATACAAAAGTATAAATATGTCATCACAGAAAATCCAGTTTGTGTGCACATGCTTTATAAATACCATACAATTTTAGTTTAACAGAAAATATCATACTCCTCTACTACACACCACACTATGAGTTCCCTAGAACTAATCCAACTTTATATCTCTGGGTTGTGGACAAACCACCGCTGATTTACAGTAACTACCACATGTTGTGGGTGCACAGTATATTTGCAAATTAAACAAGCTGCCACTTGGTTCATGATCGAACCACATATTTACAGTTACTGCCACTTGCTATGAGTGCACTACATATTTATAGATTAAACAAACTGCCACTTGGTTCATTATTGAACCACACTATTTGCATACTGCCACTTGTTGTGAGTGCACAACATATTTGTAGATTAAACAAACTAACACTTGGTTCATAATCGAACCACACTGTTTGCATATTAAACTATCACTCTTCCTCCGTACATATCATCTCACCCCATGCAATGCGATATGACACTTTGAAATAGAATAAATCAACACTAGTAGCACTTATGCTTAACATGTATTTGATTCATCACTTGCAATTAACATGCTTTGACATGTATTTCAATAGGGTGGCGCCATTATTATCACTAATAGATTATATGTTTCCCAATGTCAATAGCATGTAATATACACTTCACATACAATATAATCATAACACTTCAGTCATTAAATCATAACTTTCAGAATAACATAATACCAGGGACTAAATTGAGCAAATAAAAACTCTAAAGACAATTTCGAGCATACACAGGGACTAAACTGAATATATCATACATATACAAAATATTAATAATTCAACCAATTGGATCATGGATTCTAACATTATTTATTTTGCCAGAGACTTAACTGAATAAAATAAAACACTAAAAAAATCCAGAAAGGAAGTGGTCAAAATAGAAAATTCTGGGTCAAAATTATAAAATTTGAAAATTAGGGGCAAAATGATAAAATCTTAAAAATAGTGGAAAATTGTAAAATCTAAAAAATAAGGGCAAAACTATAAAATCAAAAAAATAGGGGCAAAACTATAATATCTAAAAATAGGGGATAAAATTGTAAAATATGAAAAACAAGGGCAAAACTGTAAGATTTGGAAAAATAGGGGAAAAAATTGTAAACTCTAAAGAAATTGGGGTAAAAATTAAAAAAATTGAAAAATATGGAATAAAACTATAAAATTTAAAAAATAAGGGCAAAACTGTAAAATTTAGAAAATAGGGGACACACGGTCGGGTGATCGGACCGTGTGGAAAGCCCTAGACCGTGTAGATAGGGTACACGGTTGTGTGGCTAAGTCGTGTGACAGACTGAGACCATGTGGAAATTGAAAAATCAAAGTGCAGAGGAGACATGACCGTGTGGCAGGCCGTGTGAGAATCGGAAAACCTAGGGTTTTAGGGGGACATGACTATGTGAGGGGTCGTGTGGTCAACACGGGTGGCCCACACGTCCTTGTGGTTGGCCGTGTGGCCCTATTCTGAGGCACGGTTTGCCTCGATTCGCTTGTAAAAGAACAAACATCTGTCACCGAGATTCCAAGCAACATCCCTCACGTTCAAATCTGGTCCGATGCATTTATAACTGGTCATTCAATCGACATTTGTAGACAAGTTAGGGTTTGTTTTTTAAGATTTATCAAGATTCAACGATATTAGTGAAAGATTCGTCAAGCACTGCGAAAGATCGACTAATTGATTTGAAAGATCAATATCGGATAGAAATTTTACGAAATTTGGGGTCCTACACTTAAGATCAAGATGCATTTACCGAACTTGATGGAATTACGTAGGCTATTAGCGATGAATTCAACAATCTATAGAGAATCAATTTATTAGGGATTGATTTGATATGGAAAGCAAAAATAATTATTAACAATTAGGATGAAAATATGGTGTAAAGAAAATGGAAAGAAAACAAATAGAGAATAAATAGAAAAGTGGAAGGCAAATTCTATCAAGATTTCTAAATGGGCAAATTGAAATTCTAATTAGGAAAAGAAGATAAAAAAATGGTAGAATTCTAATTCTATTGGAATTTTGAGGAAGGGTAATCTATGAATTCTAATTAGGAAAGAATTGGGCTAGTTCCTAAGGGCTTCACCTACAATTTTCCTAAGATTTTGTCGAAATTTGAAATTAAAATTAAAGGGGAGGAGGAAGCAGCTCAAACCTTGGTCATTTAAGGGGGGGCCTTAACCATTAAGGTATTTCCCATTTCTTGTTAAATTTTGGCACTTAATTATATAGATATATTTTGGAGTGCCTTTGGCAAAATTATGAAATAAAAAGAGAAGAAAGATTCAAACCTAGGTCAATTGGGAAGGGAAATAGCATGTTTAAGCAATTGAGCTACTATCATTATTGTTCAACTTTTACTCAATTTAATATATATTCTAGTGTGATTTTTATCCTAGGTTGTTGAATATTTAAGCTACTTAACCATCAAGCCTAAGGCTGATTTTTTTATTTTTTATTACAACTAACCCTGGGGTGTGACAAATTCATCATGTTATCATTTTAATTAGAGTAGTTAAGAATGTTAATTATTTGGACTAACTAATGTCATTGTAAAAGTAGATAACTAAATTATATCAAATTAAAATAAAAAATTAAATCACAATTATCTATATTAATTTTTTTAGATTTATTTTGATAAAATAAATTTATTTTATGAGATAAAATTTCAAAAAAATATATAAATATTTTTGAAAAATAATCAATTTTCAAGTAAATAAAAGTAATCAATAACTTTAAAATGTTTTTGTAAAAATATTTTTATATAAAAGTTTTAAATTTACTTCATTATTCTAAATATAAAGATGTTGTATACTACACATAACAAATATAGTGGCGGATACTATAGCAGCTTTAGGTAGAAATAATCCTGTTGGATTGAGAATTTATGAATATCCCTACAAGAGAGCATTAGTGACCATTACAAAATTTGTTATGACTAATTTATATAATAAAATAAAATAAAATAAATTTGGCGGTCAAACTCTTCAACCTAAAATTATAACCATTTGTATAATAGAGAATTAATCCTCTTTCCAAGAGCTAATTTTTTTTCTTTTCATTTTACTGTCCCAAAAATCAATCCTCTTTCTCTCTTAGAATTTAATTCCCCCCCCCCCCAAAAAAAAGTTTTAACATATCCCATTAAATTCTTCAATGGTTCCATTTTTCACTGTTTAAGAGCTATTTTGATCTCCTTTAAAATTGGTTTTTATTCAAAAATCGAAACAAAAAATTGTTGGTCCTAAACTCTTGGAATTAGAAGAATTCGTATACCCTGTGTACTTTTTTTAAGGATGTACTTACAATATACCCTTTTTTGAAAGCAACTACTTACAAGAATTTTGGGCTAAAAGATCCAAATTAGAAGAAACAAAAATGGCCCCGTGCAATTGTGGACTGAACTCAGATCTACTACTGGTGGCCCGAATCTGCTTCTGATCAACTTCCGGCCAACCATTTTTCCCTGCTTTTTCCTCTCTTCTTTTCATATACAATATTTTTGGAACCAGGTTAGTGGTCGAACCAGTTAGATCACCAATTTTTTATTTGACCGATTCAACCAGTTTAATCGGTTCACTGTTTAATAATATAAAACAATAAAATATTAAAAAAGCACTTTAGTAAAAAAAAAAAAAACTAACTTAAAATATAACTTGGACCAATCTTTTAATTTATAAATTACTGTTAAGGCCCAGATATGGTTAGGCCCATGGACGAAAACAAAGCCTATTTCCTTCCACTTGTTCTCTTTTTTTATTTTCCCTAATTTCCTTGCCGCCTAAACTTTTTCATCTTTTCATCTCTCTTTTTTTTTCAGATTTTATTTTTTGGTTTAATCTTTTCATCTCTAACTTTTATCTTGGGTACTTTTGATTGGATCTTGAAGGCGGAGGCCGGTAGTTACAGATTGAAATGGTGGCTGACCAGTAGCAACAAGAAAGCAGTTGACGGCCGTGTTACCCTTAAACAATATTTTTAAAAACGAATCGATGATCCAACCGATCAAATCATCAATTCTAGGTTCGATCAGTTCAATTGATTCGATTATCAATTTAATCGATTCATTGTTTAAGAATCTGTACTATTAATAAAATTCTTAATTGAGTTAATATCACGAGTCCAACTTAATTAGAAAATTATTAAAATGACCCTCCATATTTAAAATAAGTTATATTATTTGAGGATATTTTAATTTTTTTTACTTAGACAAGTGTTTTAGTATTATTTAAAAATATGCCAAAAAATTATGGTTATATATAGTATAGACAAATTTTGGTTTGATTTACAAATTCATAAGTTCATGATTTTTTAGTATTTATTTTAATTAGTACTATTTATTACTTATTGTAAACTTTATTTAAATATTTCTAATTTTATTTTTTAAACAAACAATTTTATAAAACTAACCTTCTGTAATAATCTGTATACAATTTTTTAATATATTTAAATTTATTATTATAATTTAAAATAAACATAACTATTTATTTAATATATTTTAATTTATAAATACAATTAATCCCTGTATAGCACCGGTATACAAACTAGTAAATGTGTATTTTTTACTTGAGAAATTTGCTATTAGTCTTTGTACTCTAATTTTGGTCATTTTTAGCTTATGTACTTTTCAAGTTTTAAAATTTTAGCTCTAACACAAATGATAGATGTTAAATCTAATAAATTAAACCGTGTTATTTCCAAAATTTTATGCAGCACACATAATACCAAATGTTTAATGACATATTTGACCTAATGGGTTTAATTGCTCGTGTTTAGGTCAAGTAAAAAATTTTAAAATTTGAAAAATATAAAAATACTAAAACTAATCAAATTAGGACATAAAAATTAATTCCATAACTTACATATGGTTAAAATATAAAA
The DNA here is from genome assembly GCA_005393395.2 of Gossypium australe. Taxonomy (NCBI): domain Eukaryota; kingdom Viridiplantae; phylum Streptophyta; class Magnoliopsida; order Malvales; family Malvaceae; genus Gossypium; species Gossypium australe. The sequence goes on along the minus strand of CM016625.1, from coordinate 14,468,147 downwards.
ATACTAAAACTAATCAAATTAGGACATAAAAATTAATTCCATAACTTACATATGGTACATGAACTGGTAGTAAAATTTGGTCTTTTTTTTTTTTACATTACAATATTATGTATAAAATGAAAATTTTATCTTCTCAAAATCATTTTTTGAACTCAATACTAACCAACTAAATTTTAAATCAAACTTAAAAAAACATATTAAAAAATAATGCTAAACTACAAACACTTATTAGAGTACTGGGGGTAGAATTAGTGTTGCTTGAACCAGACTAGACTGGCTGATTGGACCAGGAATCAACCAAGTTACTAGTTTGGAGTGGTTTTGAACTGATTAAACCAGTAATTGACACGAATCGATTGAATAAAACTTTTTTAATCAAACCAGTTAGACTGGTCAGATCAATGAATCAATGACTTGACATATTCAGCCACCGGTTTGATTTAAAAAACATTAGGTAGAACTATATAGGCTTAATTCACGATTTAACTCTCGAAGTGTACCCATTTTTTTACTTTGATACATAAACTTTTTTTTGTCTCAAATTGGTATATGAAGTATACCAAAGTTATGTTTTTTGAAAATATACATTTTTTCTTTGATAAAATATGTATAAATCATAAAAATTATAAAAAATAGAAATAAAATATAAAACAATTGAAGGAAAAAATTAGATACATATTTCAGATTATTTATATATATTTATAATTTTTATAATTGACATATATGTTTTTTTTATATTTTTTTACAATTCTTTTATGGTTTATACATATTTTCTCAAAGAAAAATGACACATTTTATAAAAGAAGGTCAAGTGGTGCTTTTTTATTGGCTACAATATGCTAAATGGCACATTTTTCATTGGTGAAATCTATCCAATGTTTTTTTTGTTAACGTCTACAAAAAGAGGGGAAAATATATAACTTTAGCATGCTTTAGGTACTAAATTGATGGAAAAAGAAGAAAAACCTGAAGTACACCTAAACCTAAATCTAATTGTGTCCATTAATTTGCACATCTGAGCAGTACGCAGCGCCAACCATTGAAGATAAGCAAAGTAACCCACAGATCAAAGCGACACGTGTTACCATTACATAATTTCCTTCTTAGGTCTCTCCGAGTTTTGTTGAAGAATTTAGTATTGTCTTTGTCATTGCCTTCTTTGACATTTTCTCTCTCCAAGTCACTCTGTGGTGAGATTTTAACATACAAAAAAACAAAACAAAACAAAACAAAGGCTCTAATTTCCAGACTCCTTTACAGATTAGATATAACAGATAGAGCAGTTTTTGATAAGAAAAGAGAGGGAAAAAGAAAATTAAAGATGTCAACAGCTTCTTCATTGTGTTCATCAACTCAAGTTAATGGCTTTGGAGGGGGACTTAGGCTTCTAAGAACCCATCTTTCTCAACCCAGGTCCTTTTCTTTTACTAGGTAATCTTTTTCATTTTTGAATTCCTTTTCTGGGTTGCTCTTCTTGATTTGTGTGTGTATTCCTGAGAGTTTTAGATGGTAAAGAAGCAAATTTATTGGGGTATTGCAAAAAACTCCAGTTCAGAAATGTTGACATTTTCTTGTGAAGGACCTTAATTTCGTTTGCAATTCGATAATTAAACCTTTTTTACAGCAAAAAGTTTCATTTTTTTAAAAATTATTCTGTAATGTTTTCAACACAAATGAAGGTGGTTTGTGATGAAAGTAAAGGGCTTGTAGAATATATATATATATATATATATATATCAAGAATATTTGGTTACTTAAATTGTAATAAAGCAAATAAGGTTTAGGGATTTTATTACAGTGTTATTGATTATTTAATTTTTGGTGTATTGCCTAAGCAATTCGATGAAACTTTAGTTGCATGGTTTGGTGCTTACTTTGGAGCGAAATTGCTATCTTGGATGCGCCTTTTAGGGTCGCAAATGTAATAGATGTTATCACTGTATTGCAGTGAAAAGATACAAATTAGACGTATGATTTCAATCAGATTTGAATTTTGTTCTTCAAGGTCTCATAAGAAATTTTAATATGCTTTTGTAACTTTCTTTTCTTAATTGGTTAGGAGGAGAACTGCTACAGTAGTGAAGGCAACCGCTCGAGTCGATAAATTTTCGAAAAGCGATATCATTGTTTCCCCATCTATACTCTCTGCTAATTTCGCTAAGTTGGGGGAGCAGGTTTTGATTCAGCTGCATTATTGCTTTAGGTATTGAACTCAATTTGAATATTGTCTTTGAAGTTCACATGTCGCGTTTTTTCTAGGTGAAAGCCGTAGAAGTGGCAGGCTGTGATTGGATCCATGTTGATGTAATGGATGGCCGATTTGTTCCAAACATTACGATTGGACCTCTTGTGGTTGATGCCTTACGACCTGTGACAGATCTTCCACTAGATGTGCATTTGGTATGCTGCTTTGCATAACTAACTAACCAGTATCAGTAATAGAGATATTTTCTCACCCTGAGCTTGATGCACTGCAGATGATTGTGGAACCAGAGCAGCGTGTTCCAGATTTTATTAAGGCTGGAGCAGACATAGTCAGTGTTCACTGTGAGCAATCATCAACCATTCATTTGCATCGTACACTTAATCAAGTAAGACATTTCTTTCCCTGAGCCGTTCTTACATATTTTCCATGATAAAGTTAACTCTTCACATACAATCTTGAAATGGAGTCTACCAAATATTATCTTCAAATCAAGTGGAGCTCAAAAACCTTTGTTTTTTATGCAAAATTTCACTTGCTTTTTAACTGGAAGTTGTCATATTATTTATGTTAAGCTTTTTGCTGCACGGGTTCTGACTTTTAGTTAAAAACTACTGATAAAGAAATTCATGCACGATGAATCATTTTTGCTGTATCGTGCTTTGTACCACATGACATTGGGAAGGAATGTTCAGGATTCGTAGGAGCCTATAAAATCCTACTGAATTCATCCTATTCAAGCTAACTCTATGTTCTGAACTTATTTGCCTTAACTATTCTTCCGGGGCATGACTTAAGAATCAGTCATTGATACTCAATTTTTGCAGTTAAAGATTTTTAAAGTATTAGGTTTATCAGCATCTCTCATACTCTAAGCCGTGCATTATTGCTTCTTAAAACTTTGTAGTCAGCATATCCAAAAGTTTCCTTTTACAGGTTTTTGTTTTATGACCATCAAGGTGTTGCTGATACTATTGCGAATTTTTTTATTGTTTTCCATCCTATGCTCAATAATATATATTGTTTGTTCGCTTTCTCTATTGCCTGCGTTTCTTTTATGAAACTGCCCACAAATTTCTGAAAACTTTTCTTGTTGTGTAGATAAAAGATCTTGGCGCTAAAGCCGGAGTCGTCTTAAACCCTGCAACCTCGCTTAGTACGATAGAATATGTACTTGATGGTGAGTTTTTATTTTCGATTTATTTTCTGCTTTCCTGTCTTTCCGTCAAAGGATGATTTTATATGCAGCTTATTGCATACCGGAGCCAAGTAGTTGATCGATGGTAGGCCTTGCCTATTGATAAGTCAGGAATAAACGATGAAGAAATAGTTAAAAGGATGTTCTAAGAATGGCCTCCTTTTTCTTACTAAAACAGAAGCAATTGATTGCTATGTGTAGAATGATGGGGGGTCCTTCTGCATCTTTGTAACTTTTCCAGTACAGGTGTTCTGAGTTCATTTGGCTAAATTGAAGGAAAAAGAAAAACTGACTTGATAATCTCTGTTTTGCATTTGAACAGTGGTTGATCTAGTCTTGATTATGTCGGTCAACCCCGGCTTTGGTGGGCAAAGCTTTATTGAGAGTCAAGTCAAGAAAATCTCTGACTTGAGACGTATGTGCGCGGAGAAGGTATCAGTTGCTTCTATCTATATATTCATCTTTTTATCTATTCATGCTTTAGAATTTGGTCAAATTTTCTTCATATATTTTCCTTGCAGGGTGTTAATCCATGGATTGAAGTCGATGGTGGAGTTGGTCCAAAGAATGCATATAAGGTACCCCATTAGAATCATGTGGTTTACCTTCAGACAACATTAATCTATACACTCCATGCATAACCTGTGTCCTAAATTCTGACATTATCACTTGTTGAGCCCTATTGTTGCTTTTTCTGGACCTATGTTACTCTGACTCAAGTGTGATGAGTGTGAGTGTAGGATATGAGTATGTTCTTCATGTTATTAATATTATTCATGATATTCATAACTATTAAAAAAAATTGGGTGGTTTCTCGGTTTAAACTCTCCCTCTCACCCCCTTCTCGCTTTGCCGGCAGGTTATTGAGGCAGGAGCAAATGCTCTAGTGGCTGGTTCAGCTGTATTTGGTGCAAAAGATTATGCTGAAGGTAAAGATAAGGTATTATTTATTATTTTTCATGCATATAAATCAATGCATTTTAATAAAATTTTTATGGCATCAACAATTTAAACAGCTATTAGAGGAATCAAAACCAGCAAAAGGCCAGAAGCAGTGGCAGTGTAATTATACTGCAGGAGATCTGATCGGCTCCAATGTATGATATCTATATTTTACATTCCCATGTATGTTACCCTCTAACTTACAGAATTTTGCTCGATTGTATAACTGAATGTTGTATATACTTGTTGGATTGCCTGCTACACATGATTTAGAACAGAAATGCAGATATATGAAGAAAAGCTAGTTTGAATTCTTTCTGATAAATTTTGTTGTTCAATTTGTCATGGCTGTCTCGGTATTTGCAGATAATATGCATGTCATGGCTGTTTAATAAACAAATCATTAATATCTTGTCAGATAGATCTTGAATCTTGATGTCATATGGTCGATAAATGAAGCATGCTTAGTGTATCATGTCTTTCTCAGGAACTCAATGTTTCATATGCATGTGAAGCATTTTTTCAATGAACTGCAGACTGCAATTTATTTCAGTAATAAAGCAAGCTTTCATGCCAGTTTTTTGTCATTAGATCTTTTTCTAACATGGCTTGTTTTGAGGACACTATAATACAATTCCTAGTTTCTGTTGACTATGTTACTTGGATTTGGCTATAATGTCGGATATGGATGCATCTGACATGGGTATGTTTAAATTTTTTTCTAAGTTTTTTCATGTATTTGGAGAGTAATACTTTCATACCGAGCAGTGATATAAGGCTCTTCATTCTTCATACTAACTAAGATCCGGCTTACGTTCAGAGAGAGATCAGGCAAAGCTTTTTGCCTTTTTGGACCAGAAAACCTAGGACATGAAGTCTTTAACAGAGAGTAGCTCCAATGCGGCATGGAATGGTACATAGCGAATTTAGGCCAATCCTAGTGTTCCAGGATCCTAAAACACAATGTAATTCATATAGATTTCCGTTGGCTATTCATATCAAGTTATGCAACAGTAATTGCCTTTCAAATAGGATAAAATGAGAGTAAGATCTACAACACAATGTTACAAGGAAGAATCGATGGACATGCTTTTTCTATGCAAGTAATGCATTTTGTATGTATCACACAAAAGAGCAAGCAGGCCTATCTGTTGGACGGCTATTATAAATAAACGACCCATTTGCCTAAATTTTATTGTTGTCCAAATTCCTATCATCAGACAAACAGCAATTGGATTGGTCGAAGTGTCATGATTCAGAATATTATGATTATTAACATCTAAGGGATATGTTTACAGGAGAACCGGAATTTGAAATTTAAATAATGGCCACAACCGTGATAACATACCTCAACAGACTTACAGTTTGAAACCTTTGGTTGGTCAGAACTCAAGCAAGCTTGATATTTGAAGAGGGTAGTTATATGCTTTCATACTGATGGTCAAATATTTGAGGGCTTCATATATCTCGGTTTTTAAAGGATGATCATCATCCCCAGAGATGAACTCACTGATTTCACTAGCTACCTCAATTGAACTACACCCAGGAGCCCTTCTCAGCTGCTTTATCTGATCCCTAACTTCCACTTTCTTATCCCACATCCCTTTGGCAGCATAGATATTCGACATTGCAACACTGTCCCCAACATATCCAGGCTCCAACTCCTGCAACTGGAGCTTAACTTTTTCACCAAGCTCAATTTCTCCATTGATATTACAAGCTCCTAACAATGTCCTCCATATTACTGCATTAGCTTGACCAGGCATCTCAATGATGAAATTATAAGCTTCTTTTAGCAGCCCAGCTCGGCAAAAAAGATCAACAATGCAACCAAAATGAACCTCTCTAGGCTTCAAACCGTAATAATCAACCATACGTTGGTAATATTTCTTTCCTTCTTCAATCATTCCTCCATGGCTACAAGCCATCAAAACCCCAATAAAAGTAACGTCGTTAGGAAGAATCGTTGAACTTCCACGATTACCCTCTTCCTTATTCTTGCTATTCTTCCATTTTATTTTTTCCATTTCACCAAAAAGCTCAAGAGCTTCATTTGCTTGTCCATGCAATGCATGTCCCACGATCATGGAAGTCCAGGTTGTCACGTCCTTTTCTCCTAAGCTATCAAACAATTTCCTTGCCGTTTGTATGTCACCACATTTCGCATACATGTTAATGAGAGCGTTATTAAGGCCCGCGTCTGCCATGAGCTCTGGTTTTCGCCGAACGAATGCGTGAATCCACTCTCCCATCTCTAGTGCACCAAGGTGAGCACAGGCAGAGAGAGCAACCGTCAGTGTCACTTGGTCAGGTTCCACATCAAGCATTTGCATCTTCCGGAACAGCTCTACAGCTTTTTGTGGCTTCTGGTTGACAACATAAGCCGAAATCAAGGCTGTCCAGGAAATTGTATTCTTGCTGAGAATTTCATCAAACACGTGATGCGCATAAAGAAGATTCCCTGATGCGGAGTAGAAGTTCAAAAGTGAGGTTTGGAGGTGAATGACAGAGTGAAACCCAAATTTTATTAGGTTGGCATGTAATTGTTGGCCTTCAAAAGAGAAAGGGGTTTTGGTGCAAGCTTGTATGACAAATAAGAAAGAGAAGCTGTCAATAGACGAAGGATTGTGTCGTAATAATTGTCTAAAGAAGAGGATGGCTTTGGCGTTGCAATTGGAGGTGAGGTATGTTTTAAGGGTTTGGTTTGCTTTGGGTGGTTTAAGGTTTGAGTGAAGATGGGATTTGGATTGATGGGCACTTGCAGAAAACTCGTACATTTTCGTTCGGATTAAATGAACCCTCTTGAAGATTTTCATCATCAAAGTGAAATACAACTGAACCCGTGTTCAGTTGGTAATTTTCATAAAGAATCTAAGGAGCACTGGAGTTCATTTTGGCCCCCTTGCGTTTTGATGGCTAATATTTATTTGTAATATCCATACCAGCGCCACTCACATTTGTGTCTTGTTTAACTTTTGTCTTTCAAATGTTAGTTAAAGAAGCCATTCTCGCCAATCCACCTAACTCCAGAGCTCTACAGCAACACCTCATTTCTCTTCTTCAAAACCCTAAGATCATAAAACAAAAACTTACCCAAGTCCACACCCAGATCATCATCAACGGTTTTTCCCAGAAAAATTACATCCTAGTTCACCTTCTTTCATTCTATGCTACTTCTAGTAATCTCCTACAGGCGTTTAAACTATTTCGATCTATCGAAAAACCAAGTACTGCAGTCTGGAACCAGGTCATCAGAGGGTGTTCAAGAACTGAAATCCCTGAAAGATCACTTGAATTGTACAAGCAGATGGTTGCATTGGGGGCAATTCGTGATGGGTTTACTTATTCGTATGTTTTGAGTGCTTGCACGAGGTCGGCGATGTTGAGAGAAGGGGAACAGATTCATGGGAGACTTTTGGTTGATGGGTATTCCTCCAATGTGTTTGTGAGAACAAATTTGATTAATTTATATGGAATGGTTGGGGTCGGCGATGGCATCGTACATGCGCGTAAACTGTTTGATGAAATGGCGGAGAGAAATGCGGTGAGTTGGAATTCGTTGTTAGCTGGGTATATCAGGTGTGGGGACGTTGATACGGCGAGGAGAGTTTTTGATGAGATGCCGGATAAGAATGTGGTGTCGTGGACCACAATGATTACCGGGTTTGCTAGGAATGGGAAGTGTAAGCAAGCTTTGTCTTTTTTTAAACAGATGAGGAGAGCACGTGTGGAACTGGATCAGGTAGCGTTGGTGGCGGCATTATCAGCTTGTGCTGAATTGGGTGATTTGGAATTGGGGAAATGGATTCACTCCTACATAAAAGAGACGTCTCAATTTCGAAACCAACAATTGTTGGTGTCTTTGAACAATGCACTTATTCACATGTATGCTAGTTGTGGTTTGATTGAGGAAGCTTATGAAGTACTTCGATGCATGCCAGAAAGAAGTACGGTTTCTTGGACAAGCATGATCACGGGATTAGCAAAAAACGGTTTTGAGCAAGAAGCTATTACTGTGTTTGAATGTATGCTAAGCTTGGGGGAGAGAGAAGTCAAGCCTGATGAAATAACCTACATTGGAGTTCTCTTTGCTTGTAGTCATGCCGGATTTGTCAAGGAGGGTCAGCATTATTTTACTCAAATGACTACACATTGGAGAATTAAGCCCAGGATTGAGCACTATTGCTGTATGATTGATATGTTCAGCCGTGCTGGTTTCTTTGATGAAGCATTGGATCTTATTGAAACCATGCCTATAACACCTAATGATGCAGTATGGGGTGCCCTACTTGGCGGTTGTAGGATTCACAAGAATGTTGAACTTGCCTCTCAAGTGGCTCAAAAATTCGATGTCGAGCTTGATCCCAACAATGCTGCCGGGTATCTTGTGTTGTTGTCAAATGTGTATGCTACGGCCAAGAGGTGGCAGGATGTTGCTAATGTGAGACAGAAAATGATCGAATCGGGTGTGAAAAAGCCTGCAGGTCGGAGTCGGGTTCAAATTGATGGAGTTATTCATGATTTCCAGGCAGGCGACTACAGCAGCAGACACACATCTTCAATCTATGATATCCTTTGGCAAGTTACTAGACAGGCAAAGCAACAAGGGTACGAGTTAGACATATTCAAAGCAATGTCAGTTGTCGAGTAATACATAAAGCAGGGATTTGCAGTCATTCCTTCCGTAATTACCCATTTCAGAGGCTTAAAACATGGTAAATCCTTTCAACCCTAACTCATCATTTACCAAGTCCAGATGGTTAAACTTCTCAAGTAAAGAAATCCCTGTCCCACTTCACACGTGCATTTTCATATCTTCCTAACCCGAAATGGATGGCTGGGGAGAGGAAAGGTACCAACCGCGGTGTCAGCAAGGTGAGGCCTATAGCTCAACGGGTTTGAGATATCGTTTAAAATTACAAGTGGCTGTTGTCTTAACAGTTTTTCGAGCGATAGACGAATCTTGGAAAACACGGGCCACCGCGGATATATTTTTTTATTACGTGTGATTCGGTATTATTTTAATAAATTTCGAAAACGAATTAAAAATTTATTTAAGCAACTATTTATGGTCCATAAATGCAAAATATGGATTCATTGATACAAGGAAAATCATTTTTTTATTTAAAAGACTTGGTATCACATGTCAATGGAATAGGAGGATGCATTTTTATTTGTCCTTTCTTGATACCTCCAATAGAATATTTTATTATCGCGTGGAAATTTCAACAAAATCACTCGAGATTTTTCAAATAGCAATTTCAATTTAAAAAAATTCAAATGCAACATAAACTATACCAAAAATCAAAAAGTGGCATCCATATCCTCACCTTCTCTCATTTTTTCTTGCAATTTATTTTATTCTGATAATTTCAAAGTTCACTCGGCACCTTGAGAAATGTTTAATTTTGGCTAAAACCAATGACTGAAACCCGAAAACCCAAAAGGTTCAGGACCCGGGATACAATCTCCCTTCTTTTCTTTCTTTTTTCTCTCTCTCTCGTCATGAGTCCTCTAAGTCTACATTAGGGGAGATCAATTTTCAGTAAAAACCCAGAAAATGGACCCAATTAATTTAGTCGATTTTGATTAGGGTGATTTGGATAGTTCTTTAGGTTATTGATTCCATTTTGTTGGTTACTGATTTTTAAATTTTCAAACTCGCTCGATAGAAAAAATTTACTTCATTTAATTTTTTTAAATTATTTAAAATATATTTATATTTTATAATATATATTATTGAAGCTTAATAACTTAAGTAGGTTCATTTATATTGATTCTGGAGCTCTAATTTGGTGGGTTGGTTTTTGTAGATTATAGTTAATTAAGTGAGTTTAATTTTATAAAAAGACCAAAAAATCAAATGCTCTCCCCTACTTTAGACCCTTCTCTTCTTCTTTTTTTTTTTAATTAATCCTTTTTTTTCTTTAAGGGTAAAGTACACCTATTAAATTATTATTAAGTTATATTTTAATTACTTAACTTCAAAATGTTACAAAATGATTATTAAACTATTTAAAAATATTTATTTAAATGATTGAATTGTTAGATGTTTAACCAACAACTATGAGTGTTAAATCATAATTTATCATATATATATATATATATATATATATATACATATTAGCTACGTAATTTTCACATAGATTCGGAGCCTAAGGGAATTATCGACTCATTGGCGTTATTGACTCAAAGATTCGGAAGGAGAGCCGGTAATATGAAGGTATTTTTATTTCTTATAAAAACTTCAGCCTTTTTTCTATTTTTATGAAAACCTTAGCCATCTTTTATTAACCTTATGTATACATATCGTCCATACACATATGGTCCTTATAAATTTATAATCAGTGTGTGAAGCATTTAAACATTAAAATATCAAGAAAACATCAGGCTGCCAGATTTATCCAGTTGAGCCAGGGATCGGAAGTCCGACCAGTTTGATTTTTTTTTTTTTTCTAATTCCAACATATTGCAAGTTTTGGCACTTGATATGATGTTTTGTTTGATGTAATGCAGATGGCAACTCTTGCCAATTATTTCGAGATTGGAGTGCAGTCACACAGGCAAGTCTTTAATGAATATATAAACTCTTTTCACCTTGGATGAGGGTGGGAATTTTTTGTTTCACTGAAATAAACATCCTGCTATATGATCCTTCAGGAGCTTGGATGATGTTCGCATGAACCTCGAAGTTGTCAAGTATTGTGCAAGCGTTTTGTTCCTGGAATGGTACTAGTTTTTGAGTGGCAAATGTTTTAACAATTGTGTTGTTTTCAACGATGTGCCTTTGGGAGAAAGGATTGTACAAAACAGTGACGCCATATCATCTGTATCCCTTTCCAATAGTTTTATGCCACATCAGCATTTTCATCCTGGATTTTATTCAAGATAAGAATACTGATGTGGCGTAAAACTATTGAAAAAGGATACAAATGACGTGGCGTCACTGTTTCATACAATCCTTTCTCGTACCTTTGGTATCACAAAATTTAAGGTTAAATTTTTTAAAATGTTCGTATAAGGTTAAATTTTTGTCAAAATCCTCAAATAAAAGCTAAACATTTCGCTCTCTCTTTTTTAAAAGAAAATTAAACTTTTCAAAATTATTAAATAAGGGTCAAATCTTTTTTAAAGTGCTCAAAGAATAACTTTTCAAATGTTATATATTATATTTTAAATTATGTTTTTCTTTTCTTTTCCTTTTTAAGTAATATTTTATTCAATTGTCATATATTCTATTATTAAGACATCAAGCATTCACTTATCTTTTACAAACCAGGCTGAAATGTGTGAAAAGCTTTTACGTAAGCACTTTTGTAAATGTTTAGCCCTTATGTTTTCATTTTAAAATGTTTAGCTCTTATTTGAATAATCTTTAAGAGGTTGTACCCTAATTTACTCATTTAACCTTATTTTGTGGTATCATTATCATGTTTCTTATTTGATATTTATTAATGTGCAAACATAAAAACCGTTTATAAAACATTAGATTGTGGCACACAAACAATATAGGTGAAAAAATTATGAGACAAATATACTTATTAAGGTTTGTGCAAATATGAAATGATAATTTTGTGGGGTGTGCCTCATATTTTAGACCGAATAGATAGTGACGTCACGACGAGAATCTTCCCAGCATCATGACGACGTGAATGGGGATGTTGCGACGTGACAGTGTGTTCCCTACATAAATCGAGTTTCTTCTCCCAATTAAACTCTGCTATCTTTTCACAATTAAACTCTCATTACTTCAGGGATATTTTAGTCTAATTAGACATCTAATCTTAGCCTATAAAATGGTCATTGTATCCTTGTTTTGAGAGGTCAATTAAGTGGTAATAAAAGATTTAGTTCTATAGGGCTTTTCTTTTAGGGGCAACAAAATGTAGTCTCAGATGAGTTTTAGTGAGAGTTTTCGTGATAACTATGGAGAAAATTTTGTACCCCTTTTGAGAGAACTCTATGAAAGATAGGGTTTTGTTTTTGGGTTTGCTCTATAGTTAGGGCTTTGTTTTCAATGTTTTGGTTTTGTATGTTTAGTATATTTAGGTTTATTTTCTCCATATTGTACTCTCATTTGTTTACTCATTTAGTGAAAAGTTGAATCCTCTTTTGTCTGTGGTTTTTAATTTCTTTGGAGGAGTTTTCCACATAAATTTGTGTTCAATATTCTCTACCTTTTCTATTTCATTGTTTATACGGGTCGATTCCCAAAAAACTAGTATCAAAGCTTGGTTCGGATTTCGCAATCGACCCGTTCAAAAATGACAACAACGAATTTCAATATTAAGAATTTTGGTAGAATCATAAATTTCAAATTGTAGCAGTTTCAGATAAAGCAGAGTGATTAAAGCAAGGTTGGTCGCAAAAGGTGACAATCAAGTAGAGGGAGTTGATTTCCTCGATGTTTTCTCTCGTGTTGTGAGGCACGCGTCTATTCGTGTATCACTGGCTCTGGTTGCATTATACAACCTTGATTTGAAGACTAGTAGTCTTTCGATTTCCAAGCATGAGAACAATTTGGGCTTGGTTAACATTCTGCAAAGACCAAGTTTGGCTTGTGAGAGGCCTGGAGAAGAAGGTATGGTAAATACGAGTTAAGATGGATATTTGTGGGGTGTGCCTCGTATTTTCGGCCGAATAGACGACGACGTCATGACGAGAAGCTTCCTAACATTGCAATGACGGACGTCATCGTGACGACGATAATGGGGACATTACGACGTGGCAACGTGTTCCCCACATAAATTGAGTTCTTTCTCCCAGTTAAACTCTAATTACTTCAAGGATATTTTAGCATGATTATACCTTTAATCTTAGCCTGTAAAAGGGGTCATTATATATCTATTTTGATAGGCTAATTAAGAGGCAATAAAAGATGTAGTACTACAAAGCTTTTCTTTTGGTGACGATAAAATGTAGTCGTAGACAAGTTTTGGTGAGAGTTTTCGTGACAACTATGGAGAGAATTTTATACCCCATTTAGGAGAACTCTGTGAAAGTTAGGGTTTTGTTTTCGGGTTTGCTCTATGAGAGTTAGGGCTTTGTCATCGAGGTTTTGGGTTTGTATGTTTAGTACATTTAAGTTATTTTCTCCATATTATACTTTCATTTGTTTACTTATTTTGTGAAAAGTCGAAGCCTCATTTGCCCGTGGTTTTTATCCTCTTCAGAGGAGTTTTCCATGTAAAATGTGTATTCGATCTTCTCTATCTTTTCTATTTCGTTGTTTATACAAGTCGATCCTCAACAGATTTTATTGAAATGATAAAATTAAATGTTTAAAATTTATTGCGTCACAAGTTCAAATTTTACTATGATTGAGTTTTTTTTTTTATAAAATGAAAAACAAATGAGAAAAACACACTTATAAATATAACTTTGTGCATAAAATGTTACTTTAATGACTTCTCAATTAAATTGATATCCGATTGATTTGTGACACTAATTCAATTAAGAGCTTAATATAAATTGGAGTATGATACACCCACTATGCGGGTGAAAATATTTATTTAATAAATTTATAAAAAAATAATAATAAATATGTTTTAAGTTGAGAACCTTTGACATATTTATTTAATAAATATATTTTTTTTCTAAAAATCAATTAAGTCTCTTCAAACTTTTTGAACTGAATTAGGCCTTAAACTAACAATTTTGACCAGCGAGGTCCTTTGACAAATGTTGACTATTAAAAATTAATGGCAACATTGACGTGAGATGCTACATCGGCGTTGTTTGCTAACATTAACAAATTAAATTTTTTTAAATTACTTTAAAAACAAGTACACTAATGAACCTAGAAAAACAGTTGTCCAAGTTCATTTGAATCTACACACACATGTGTCTAGGTTTATTTTAGAATTATAAAAACATAAATATTTATTAAAAATATAAAAAATATTTAAAATTATTAATATTTATATTTATAAAATATTATAAATTAATTAAATTTTTATGAATTTTATAAAAAATTAATTATTACAAACCGTAATTTTTTATGAAAAAATATTTTATAAAAATTATTAGAAATCAATTAAAAACCATAAAATTTATAAAAAATAATTTATTTTGATTAAATTATATCACTAATATAACTTGCACAAATTAAAAAAATATGGTTAATCTTAATTTTATGATATAAGTTATTGATGTTTATATATATATATATATGATTTTTAATTAATTTTTAATAATTTTAATAAATTATATATATATATATATATTGCTTTTCTATAATTCCAAGACAAATAAATTGTCTATATGTATTTATTTCTACTTATTTTAAAAATGATTTAATTTTTTTTTAATTTTGCTTCAGGTATCAGCCATGTCAATATTTTTAACTATCAACGTTGGCGAATATCGGTAGTATTTTACCAATAAATTCTTTTATGTAGACTGCTGCGTAATTATAAAAGCTGATTCAGATGCAAAACATAAGCTCTTAAATTTTCTGATTCCATTCTAAGCTGCAATCTACAAAACATGGTAGAAACCGATGGAATTTTAGAAAGCTTATTATTTGAATGGGAAAATTTCAATTCCATCGCCTCAAAATCAGAACCCAGTCAACCAATAAAGCAGCCAAGGTCGATGGTGATGATCCGAGACTCCCTTCCTCAATCCGACCTCTCCATCTTCCCTCCCATCAACCATGAAAATCTCCATTATCAAATTCAACAACAACAACAAAACCCAGTTTCCGAACCATCTCTGTTACCGCCATCTGGTGCCGGTGATGTCATCCAATCATCCGGTGATCATGGGTTCGGAGTTTGGTTGGGGACTTTGCTTCAGATTGTGCGTGCTAAGATCGTTACCCTCGCCTGTTATTTCAGTTATGAAAACGGGACCATTGGAAGGGCATTTCGGTCTTTTAGGGGGATCGCTGACGTGGCGCTCCTGGTGCTATTATGGTGGTTGTGCAAGCGGATACGGCGGCGGAGGTGCGGGGAAGAGAGCATGGAGCGGTTGAAAACAATAATAAAAGAGAAAGACGAGGTAAGGTATTTGTTGAAATGCGTAAGTGAATTCAAACCAACAAATTTTAGTCCAATAAAACTCGGACAGTACTATTTTGGACTTCAATCTCTTGTTGGTAATGCATTCTGGATTCAATGTATGTTGATTGTACAGAAAATTGTGGGATTGTTGAACCAGATTGCCCAAATGAATGCAAGTATGGGTAGCAAGTCGTAAAGCTCAAGCTTTCAAAGCTGACCCAGTGATCACATGTGGTTCAAGATTCACCGATTTTGATGGCAATCCTGGAGGTAATTTTTAAGACCAAAACATCACCATTTCTCTATTTGGTTGATAAATGGGATTTACTATTGATTGCCGTGTAGTTATAGTGTATGGAGTATATTCTTTCCCCTAATTTGTGTTTTCCATATATATGATTAGTGAGTATTGTTTTGTTCATCGGGTTTCTGGTTATGATCCCAAAGCTCCTGCATTGTTTTCTCTCACTGCAATCTTCTTCTTTTGGTTTAAAACATACTTCACTATATAAAATTTACGTTTTAAAAATGGTAATGAAGTTAGTAGAGATGATATTTGAAATATTTGAGAATGAAAAATAAATATATTACATATAGCAGGAATCACTCAATTCTATATAGCAGGAAAATATAGAGCGTAGTAGAATGGTGGTAAACTTTACAAGAATTAGATATCCGACTTGTTGGATCGTATATTGGACAAAGTCTTCTGTGTAACTTGGATGATTTGATGATTAAGTTTTTATTTTTATTTTAATATTTAATAAATAGTAATTGAAACACACATATCGAGCCCAGCTAATAATAGATTAAATATAATAATTATCCAGTAAAAATTCCTTAAGTTGATGCCATTTATTTTTAATGTATAATAAAATAATAATTAAATCATTTAAAAAGATATTTTGTATCCTTTTAAATTTACTTGTGAAGTTTTTTTTTCTGCCAGTTTTATTCCACTGGCTGTGGACAGAATATTACCTTAAAAAATTGATACTACAAACGGGCAACTTATCTACACACCAACATGTGATTGAGACTTCTAGGTACCTTTTTTTTTATATATATATAGTAAAAATAGGATGAAATCAATTACAAACTAACAGAAGCGCTAGTAAGAACTACTATCTAATCGAATCTAATTAGCAATTTTAGCAGGAGCTACATGGAATACTTGATGATCAATTGGAAACTCTCATTAGTCTTACCAAAATGTGGGGAGCAAGAGTTGCTCCTCTTGGAATCTGTTTTATGACCACACCCCAATTGTTTTTACACCGTTCTTAGATTCTTGAGATCAAGTTTCTATTCACTTGTCCTTTGAGACCATAAAAGATACATTTTAACAATTATAGCGCAATCAATTTTAAGTATAGCCTCCTTCCACTTAACATCACATACTAGTTGAAGGCCGTCATAAATAGTTCAAAACTCAACTTGTTCAACATTACATATTTTAATATTTCTCCTAATCCCCCGTAACTACTTACCATACTCACCCTTTGCAACAATTGTCGAAGAAGTGAGTCCCGAAGATGGATTGCAAGTCCCTTTAACATTCAATTTAAAAGAACCAGTAGATGGTGGAATCCACCTACAATATTTGATTTTAATATTTGTTACTTGTTTAGAATTTTTTTTATCGTGCTAATAATTTTTTATAGTAATTAATGTTTTTTGAAAATATAAGATTATGAAATTGTGTAATTACAATTTATATTACCAAACATGATATAAAAAGTACAATGTAATTATACTCTATTAGCCAAACATATTTAAAGAATTACAGTTCTTTGTAATTACAAAAGAATGTAATTTTTACACTTTCATTCAATTACTCTTTTGTCCAAATAGACCTTTAAAATTAATTCTTAGTTTTTTGCTTTCAAAATTTTAATCTATTCATTTTTTGAATTTAAAAAATTCAATTACAAATTTATAATCTTATTTTGTTATTTAATTTGGCATATTGAAATTTAATAGAAAAAATACAGTGTAATAAACCTGAAATTTAGTGTTTGACAATTTTTAGAATTCCACTACATTATAATCAAAATAAAACATTTAAACTAATTATGACATTATAAAAATTAAAAAAATTAAGTATAAAGATTAAATATCAAATTAGAGCATAATATAAAAATTGAAATTGAAATTTGAACATTATTATTATATAATCTAAAAAAAAAAAGAAGCAAAAGGTTGTATATTTAGACACATGTACAATCATATAATACTATGATAATAAAAGTTGAGATTCCAAATTATGTCAAAAATTAAAATATAAAAAATAAAAAATAAATTTAAAATGGGAACATAAAATAAGAACCAAAACTAAAACTAAAAATTGAGGCTTTGATTGTGTATTTAGAGAGGCATGAAAATGGTTATATTTAATAATTTTTATTATGTTAATGTTGAAATGACTTGACACAAGCAAAAACACAACACACTTCATGCATGCATAAATTTATTAAGTCTAAAATCTGTACAAAACTATGAATCGAAAAAGCAAGGGTAAAAGTTTGGTTCATCCAACAAATTGATGAAAAATTATGTAGTGGCTCCCTCCTACAATCATAACAGTTTAGTTCGATTTTGCAGTTAAAAGAAAACCCAACCAAATACATGAGACAAAACAAAAGATGATACCTTAGGTAATGGCTCTAACATTACAGTTCACAGTATGACAAGATTTCAGTATATAGAAGCTATGAAGAAAAAAAAAATTCAAGCATATACCAAATGCATTACCAGAGCTACCAATACGCTGTTTGTCCCGACAACTCACTCCGTAGTACAACCCCAAAACTCAAAAACTTTTTCATGATTTGATCCGAGTAAATGACAACTAAACATTCTAATCAAGTATTTATCGGCAATTTAAGCTTCCTTCTTCTATATTTCCCCTCTTTTTGCTGCTTGCTTTGACCAATAAAAAACATGGAAACCATAACTTTTCATTTAATTCGACACAATTTTACCAAACAAGTTGAAGTGTATGGCAATTGAAATTAGCTTTTCAACTGCGAATTACATTACCCATATGACACGTTTAATACCTGTTCTGATTGCTAGCTCTTTGATTCAGTTTTTCCATGCACTGAACGACCGATGTTGAGCTGATCAACAATCTCCAAAGGAGTTGTCGTCTCGTTCCTGATCCTCTTAATGTTGGGGCCTAACAATCCCCTATGTCTAAACCCATAAAGCTTAAGCACCTGGTTATCAGCAAAATTGAATGCCCTTTGCATGCTGCGCAAGCACCTCTCCACAGAGTAATCTCCATAACTCCCACAGGGCTTGCAGCCCACAAAATGAGTCACAAACGGCCACCTCTCATCTCCCAATCCCGGATGATATTTCTCCATCATCTCTTCGTACCTATCAACCAGCCCTGCCCAATAACCATGCAAATAGTATTGATTCTCAATGAACACTTTATCCATCCATTGATCCTTTTGCGAAAGCAACAAGTAAATCAAAGCCGACTGGTCATCAGCTTCGAATGCAGGCCTTCCTTTTAAATTAGCAGTCAAAATCCTCCCAGCCTCCTCACGAATCGGACCCTTAGGTCCCATCGGCGCCCACGCATCAAGCAAATCCAATGACCACTGGCAATTCCGAAACAGAAAACTCCCTGTATTCAATGCGATCCACGACTTCTGCTCGAATAACAAATCGGGGTAGCCATGAATAACCAAATTATACTTCTCATACTTGTACAAAGGAATCTCAAACACCATATCTGTAAAAAAAGCATCACTATCCATCCACCAAATCCACTCAAGTTCGGGATGAGACAACATTAACCTCCTAATCAATGGCAATTTCGCCCAATAACCAGCAAGTTCCTTGTCTAAATGAGCCATGTTATAAACAATTTCAATCCCATGAAGCCTACAGTAATCAATCTTATTCTTTATCGCTTTCAATAAATAATGGTCTCCTATAGCATTGTCACAAGGGTTAGGGGGCGACCCAGTGACGAGCAAGATTCGAGCTTTTCCATTAACAAAATTAGGGAATTCAGGGTTTTTGGAAAGCCAAACCTTACGCTGCTGATCCCAGTCCGAAATTTTGGGGCCCAGAGTGTATGTAACATTAGGATTGAGCTCAGTTTCAGGAGACTCATCGGGATCCGTGGGGTCGGAGTCGGAGCGGATCTCAGCTAGGATCCGGTTGGTTTCTTCGATCAGGTTTTGGTTGATGGCTTCGGCTTCGGAGCTTCCCAAATTTCCGACGCCGATTGTGCCGCGCAAGACGAGGATCGTAACGAAGCCGCAAAGGATTGTGATTTTAATGTTGTTGAATGTCTTGTGCATCTGCCTGCCACGCGGCATACTGGGAAATCCACGGTTTCTTCCGCCAGCGCCAGCCTCGTTGCGCATTGTCGGTAAACCTCCGCCGCCGCCAGTAGAAGATCTCTTCTGCGGAGCGAAATTATCTTGACCCATAAGGGCTATATTGGCTAGGCTGAAGAGATTCAAGATTCTTCTTTAATCTCGTGTTGTATGAAATAATTAAATCTCCCTAAACGTATATAGCATTATGGCATTAGCATTAAGGGTTTGATTATTTGTTCCCTTCAACTGTATTTTTTTTAATTGTAGGTTTAAAAAGTAAGGAGAGTTTAAAACCCTAAAATAATGGAATGATTGAAGGAAGACGATGGACAATTGGGGGAAGATCTGATCCAGATTGCTGAATTGATTGACTCGTCATCGTTACGCATTTCCATTTATTTTTTTTATTATTATTTGAATAATTAATTCTTACAGGGTGGAAAATATATTTATCAAAATTCTTATATTAAAATCAAATGAGGTCATACTTTTTTTCATTACATGACTGCTCCTCACATTCTAGTTGTTTACTGTAATCAAATATTTATATTATCCTGTCTTTTTATATAAGAAAGTTACAAATAGGGTTTCTTTTTTATAAAATAAAGAAAATTTGGTCTATTTCAATGTGAATCTATCTATACACCAACGGCCTGCCTCCAATTCCTAAAATACATCTCCACGTCTGACCACCACTCTTTTTTTCTCTACCCACTATTATTCCCTCTCCCAATTTTAAAAAAGTTACGAATTTGAGAATTAAAATTTAAATATTTTTTCCTCTGATCTCTAACACTGATTATCAGATCGACTTGAATTTAAGATATGTTTTTTATTTGTCAATAGGTATTATTTCACCGTACCGGTCGTCAATTAGAACTCGCTAGAGAAACTTAAAAAGAAAACACTTAACAGTTCAGTGACTTTAATAAAAAGTTTTAAATAATCCAGTAGCTTTAATAAAAATTTTCGAATAATTCAATGACCAAATTATAATTTTTGTTAATTAAATAATTAAAACGAAAACTTAATCATAATTTAGTAATTAATGATATAATTTACCCATATAATAATAATAATACAATTAAAAATTAAGAAGAGATAAGAAGTAAGGAAAACAACTAGAATAAAGTTCCAAAAAAAAAGGGTAATGAAACCTACCAACACAATTACAACTTCCAAAAAATGCAATACAGACTTTTTATTTATGTTCATGTTTTGAAGCAATCTATGGGATTATAAAAACAACCGCAAAAGAAGAGAATTTCTATAGAGATGAGATGGTATATATTCCTTCTTCAAAATGAAACACATTTATGATATCTTCATGTTTTAGTTACATAGTTTAAGAACATCCGGCCCGGTGCGGATTGATTTCGGACAGCACAGCTAGCGTCAACGCGTTGAATCCAACCTCTCTTGTCCTCCAAAAAATAAAATAAAGGCCCATTCCCGACGCTACTTAAAGAGCGTGGATTGCACCGTAGAAATATCCACTGTTACTGTATTGAATTGAATTGCACGGACATGGGACGTGAGTGATGATGGTGGAAACTGGAAGTATCTTGAACTGGAACATGAAGGACCCGCTTCCGATCTCATCTCAACCACTGTCTTAAAACCCCGTCCCATGTAGCCATGTGCAAAACTAAACCCTATTCCATTTCACTATCCTCTGAATTCCAATTGCGTCCAAAATTATTTTGTTCAATAAATATTTTAAAAATAAAAGTGCCAGATTAAAAATGTTAACAAAGTACATGAATCCCAAAAAACGAAAAGGGGGGGGGGGGGAATGACATTAACCCAAACCATTTTATTTAGAAACAGATTTATTCTTTTGAGATATTTTTTTCTTACCCTTGTTTCCCTTGATAATCTTGTGCTTCATATTCACTGTATTCTTAGCCATTTTACAGTCCTTAAGATTGAACTCCTTCACCTTTCTCGTTGGCTTGAAAACTTGAGTGATTGAAGGGTCCAAAACATCAGCGGAGAAGGAAACACTAACACCCAAATCAACAGCCTCATCCCACAGCTCTCGACCCTTTTCAAAGTTGCCTCCCCTGCAAAGTTTTGGTATAAGCACATCATAAACTGGTCCATACCCACCCAATGAGCTTCTCTTCATCTTCTCAAACAACTCAACAGCAAAATGCACTCTCTCCACTCCACAAAGAACACCAATGAGATCATAGTAAAACTTACAATCAGGGGTCAACCCTTGTTCAATCATCTCATCAACTATCATATTTCCCTTGCCAAATCTTCCTGTCAAGTACAATACTCTGGCAACAAGATAATATGTTATCCAATCCGGAGCACAGCCGGTTTTTTTCATCAAGTCAAGAATCCGACATGATTCTTTCACTCTTCTTGTCTTCCCCAAACAAGAAAGCAATATGTTATAACTGATTGATGTTGGGGAAATTCTATAGGATCTCATTTCCATCATCACGTTTAAAGCTTCCGGAACGAGGCCGGAAGGATTGCATTTAAGGTTTGCCCCACAAAGGCACCTAAGGAATGTGTTATAGCAATACAAATCAAGCTCAACGCCAGCTGACTTCATCTCCTTGATAACTCTGCGAGCTTCCTTTACATTCTCTTGAATGGACCAACCATAAAGGAGACTCCTATATATACAAGGCTCAACACCAGCAATCTTGTCCTTGTGATGATAAACTACACCTTCAGCTTTCTTAGCATGCCCTTTAGCACATAAAGCATTCACAATGGCAGTCAAACTGAAACCATCTTGCGTGCACTTGAACTTTTCCAAGTTCTTGAAAATACCCAATGCTTCATCTTCTCTCCCCAATTTAACCAACATATCAGCCACAACACTGAAAGTCTGGCTCTCCATTAGTCGCCCCTCATTCCTAAGATCCGAAATCAATATCTCTATTGCCCTATGATCCTTCCGTTTTGCAAACACTCGAACCGCATAGTTAAAGTCCTTATCTTCCAAACTATAACTTAAACTCTTAACCGACCACAAGAAAAATCTCAATAACCTTCTAGTCGAAGCTACATTTTCGCAATACTTTATAACCTCAGTAACAAGTAAAGATGATAAAGAAAGCTTAAACCGGTTTAAACTCGACTCCAGGTCATCTAAACCACCAATGGAGCTCGAAACTACCTTACAAAGCTCCTCCAGTTCTGGTGATGTTGTTGATGATGAATATAGAGAGTGTAAAATATTTTTGGGTTTGTGGGTATTGATAATTTGCGTCAAAAAGCGGTGCCAAACGAGTGGAAACAAGAAACGCATAGCTTCTGAAGAAATTTATCAAACAGGTTGTGTGCGTAGTATCAAACTTGGATTCTACACATAGATCCGAAAACAGAATTGAGCTATTAAGCTTTGTCTTCATGGGATTTGAAGCTTACTATCCACTAGTGTAATTTCGAGGGAAGAAAAAGGAAGAAAACTAAAAGAGAAGAGGCATTGGGTTTCATCGTTTTTTCTTCGTTCCAGCCATGGAAGCAGCATTGAGTTGTTAACCTAAGTCAATGTGTAATTTGAAGGAAAGTCAAGGGCATTAAAGACCTTTCAACTCCAAAACAAACCAAACGAAAAAGATTTCGTAGAATATAAAAGGTTAAATTCTGCTGCTAATTAGGTTTAAAATAGGGAAAAATATAAGATTACAACTTGAATTTGTGTATTTCTCCCATGTTAAGTTTGACACCTGAGGCTAACGATGTTAAAATTTTGCTAATATGACAACACTGGCCGTTCGCATGCTGTCACGTGTCACCCTTTTTGTTGCAAATTAAACTCATTTATTAATTTTCTTTTTATTTTCTCTTTTAATTATTTTTCCTTTAAAAAATAATAAAATATTTTTCTCTTTCATCCAAAACAAATCACAATTCTATTTTTTTTTCTCTTTTCTTCTTATTCTCCCTATTCATCTTCTTTTAACCCTAGCTGCTCCCGTCATGAGTTGCCACCATCCGTGGCCTTCTCTAACAGTCAAAATCTTTATCTCTTCCTCGTCTTTTCAAATCTTATCTTCTGTTTTCAAGAAAATCCCTTTAAAGCCGAAAAAAAATTAAAGTTTAATCCTTAAGCTTTTAAAATTATATTCTCTGCCCGTAGATAAAAAGCTAAGAAGACTTTTGGTGAGGCTTAGAACGAGTTGAGGAGCCAAAGGAAGCAGTAGCAATGCCACTGCCATGACAACAACAAAGAATTGGTTTTCTTGAAGCCTACTAAAAATTCTTCAGTTCATGGAGTAAAAGGTCAACAAATTCAAGGGAAGAGTTGTTGATTGGACCCATAGGATTTCTAGGGTTTTATAAATTCTAATAAAAATTCATTATGTTTATTTTTCTGGGTGTGTTTGTTGGGGAGAAAACAGGAGTCTACCCACTTGGTTTTGATTGACAATTTAATCAATTTTTTTTTATTTTTAAGAATTTAATCTCTTTATTTTTTAAATTTTAAAATCAGGTCCAATTATTAACTTCAATAAATTTAAATTTATTACAAAATTATTCTTTTTGTTATATAGCCACAAAGTGAGTATTTGTTATTTTAAACATCACATTGATGAATTTAAATCAATTAAAATTAATTTTTTTAAATCTGAAAAATCAAATTCCTAATTAGAACTAAAACATGGTGTACCCTTTGTTTAATAATTTAGATGAACAATATTAGTTATACTTGAAAATCTAAAATAAAGTTGGATTGAATTGGAGTAAAGAAAATTGGATGATAAAGACAAAGAAATAAAAAGTTGTAATAATTATTAAACACTTGAAACACAACTATAAAAGGAAAAGGAAAAACAAGAAGCCCCAGAAAGCACTGTACCTATACAACCATTATTGAAGTGAATGGTCAGAAGAAGGTTTTGTATGTAGTTACTAATCAAAGAGTAAAAGAGAAATAAAATATGTTGAGATCTGCACAAAGAGATTCTACAAACACAAATCAAAGTGTGAACTTGGGAAAAGAACTGTGGTTGAATTTGGAGATAAAAATAAAGCTAGAAAAACAACTTCTATATGCTAAAATCTGAAATGGGGTTTCAAATTCTCCACACTTGATTCAACTCTCAATTGTTTCTTCTCTATTACCTTCCAGGGATACTTGCTGCATCAGGAAATGGTATCTGAGAACCTACTGTTACATTAGAATCATCACTTTCGGCCGCCAACGCCACGGCTGGGTTGCTTTTGGCCTCACCACTTTCACTTCCTTTTTCCAACACCGTAATGTTACTCTTATCTTCCGGTCGATCAGTCTGGGAAGAAGCCACTTGAAGTTGCAATGAATATTCCAAGTTCCATAACACATCCCCCATGCTCGGTCTGTCAACTCCGTATTCTGCCAAACATTTCTCTGCCGCTTCTGCAAATTTCTTCAGTGATCCTTCGCATATCGTCCCTGCAATTTTGGGGTCAACTATTTTCTCTATCATACCTTTTTTATGCCACTGCATTGCCCAGTCGGCTAAGCTAACTTGATCCCTCGGCAATCCAGGACAAATCACTGCCCTCGCACATAATACCTCGAAAAGAACCACACCGAACGAGTAAACATCTGATTTCTCTGTCAGTTGTTGTCTCCTGAAGTATTCTGGGTCCAGATACCCGAAACTACCTTTCACTGCCGTGCTAACATGGCCTTGGTCCATTGCAGCAGCTTTTGATAGCCCGAAATCGGACACTTTGGCCACGAAGTTCTCGTCGAGGAGAATGTTGGTGGTCTTGACGTCACGGTGTATGATTCCTTGTGCCGCACCGGTGTGGAGATAATGCAACCCTCGAGCCGCACCGATGCAGATTTCAAGGCGTTGTTGCCATGTCAATGTGGGTTTATTGGCGGAGCCATAAAGATGGTCCCGAAATGGACCATTAGCCATATATTCATAAACCAAGATCATCTCCGAATCCTCATCGCAAAACCCTATGAGTGAGACGAGATGACGATGGCGGAGCTTGGAAAGCATTTGGATTTCGGTTTCGAATTCGTTAACGCCTTGTTCGGATCCATGGTTCCCTCGTTTGATTGCAACCTTGGTGCCATCGTCTAATGTCCCGATAAACACCTTGCCGAAGCCACCAACACCGATGACTGTCTTTTCGTCAAAATTTTGGGTCGCATTTTGTAGCTCGCTTAAATTGAAGAAGCGTCCAAGGCCATTAGAATAAACACTAGAATACCCACTCTTGCTTTTTCTTGACCCAAAGAGGCTTGATTTCCTGGAGCTGAAATTAGATTTGCTGCCATGGATTGGTAATAGCCAAGATGAGAAGCTTTTCTTTTTTTGCCAATCTTGGGGTCTTTTTTTCCATCGGACACAAACAACCCCAAGGAACAACATTGCAACGAAAGCCAATGCCAACCCTGAAATCGCCACAATTTTGAGTTTGCTTGCACCAGGCCCTTTATATGAACCATCAACAGCATATAACCCATCCAAGCTATCAGCTAGGTTGCTCATCTTCATCACTTCCAACCCATTGAGGATTGCATTAGGCAAGCCGGCGTTGGTTGTTGGACCAACTTGAACCTTGATTGAATCATTGGTTATCAATGAAGCATTGAGCACAAAATCTGTGTAATAGGCAGTGTTCAACTCGCCAGCTTTTTCACTGAGATCCAGATTCGATAGCGCCATCAAGCTGTTTATGTACACATTGAAGTATAACTCATTGCGAGTCTTGCTTACAACGTCGCAAAAGTGCATCCTGATGAGATACGAAAAGGTTCCATCCACATTCATCGCCCAAGAGAGATTGAAATTGGGCGCTATAGTTTGTTGATAAGCCTTGCTCGCCATCCGATCCGCGGTTAAGTAAACCATATCGGGAGCGACCAATCGAGTCATCCCATGGTCGGGTCGGTATTTGACGGTGGTACCTTTGGCTGCCTCGGTTCCCTCGGGAAACAAATTGTAGGGGGTATCAGGAGCCCATGTTCTGGACAGTGTATCATTGCTTGGAGTTATGGTCGGCCCTCCCATATTCAACCGATAGGAGACTTCCAAGGCATAATTGGATAAGCCATTGAGGGTGTTACCTTGGGGTACTGAAGATGCAGAATCAGAGAGGAGTTCATCAGGGATCTCCGCAATCTCAATTGCATTGACGAAAGCGAAAGAATCCTTTTGGGGCTTGAAAACGAGGGAGAAATGTTGAGTCGCATTAACCAGGTATTCCTTGAAAACCACCTTGGAATCGTCATCCACAGAGAAATCATGTAAAAGGACGAACTTATCTGTTTGAACTGTGAAAACCGCGGTTTTCAGATCATATTTTTGGTGAGGAATTGGGTAAAAATAGAGACGAATCCAATGCTTGCCAGGCTTGGAAATGAAGAAGGAATAGGTTGAATCCGAAGAGAAGATCCTTGCACTTGTATAAAGATCCTTCAGGGTGGAAGGGGTGGAATTGGAGAAGGCACTTTCGGGGATGGAAGCAACCGACGCTTGAACATCTTCACTGGTGGATAAATAGCTGCTTGTTTCAGTATCCGACTTGAATGTTCGTCCATCATCCATCTTCATTTCGCTTTTAGAACCACAGTTTAGAAGATAACTATCCGAAGGCTTAAATGAAGTCGGCGAAGAAGATGGAGCCGGCGAAACTGCAGGAGAATCCGCACCCTCATTATTGGCCAAAACTATGCTTCTTTTAAGGTTCAACAAAACTACACAAAACAAAAGGGAGGAGACATAAAGAGCCCTAGTCGGCCTATGATGGTCTCCCCCCATTGCTCAAACCAACGCCCCCGCAAACCGCCGTATATTAAGGTGGCGATGATGGTGCTGGTGGCGGTGGTTATCGGGGGTAGGTAGTGGGTGACAAGATAACAAAAATAAAACAAGAAGAAAGAAAACTAATTTGTATAAAACAAGAAAAACACACAAAAGAATATTAACAAGACAGGTAGACAAAAGGGCTGTTTGTGGGAGACATGTAAGAATGAAGAACATATACGTGCTAACTGCTAAGGTGTAATGTGGATGTTTTTTTGGGCGGGGAAAGGAAGAAGAGAGGACTTGGTAAAATGGAGATCAGATTATAGTAAAAAGAATATTTATGACAAATGGCGAGGTTTGCGTTGGGCCGCTGGTGTCACCATCTTAGCTTTATTATCAAATTACTAAAGGAGGAGGGGGGGGAGTTGATAGCCTGCCTTTAGCTCCTTTTATGTCGTGCTCCCACGTTTAGAAATAACCATGAAATTCTCATGCTCTCTCTTTTTTCTTTATTTATAATCATCAAATACTAAACATCTATACTTTGAATTAAGTTAGGGTAACCAAAATTATCTATTACTTCAACTTTGTTTACAACGTCAAATTTTTAATTTAATATGTATAAATTTCTACCATCATCAACATCTTCTTCTTCTCCTTCTGATCTACAAATTAATTAAATCGGGTACTCAGGTTTGGCTAAAAACTCTTCCACAGTTGGGGTCACTAAATTGCAACCAATTTCGTTGAAAATTAACTCAAAATTCATATTTTATAAATTTATTTGTCATTAACTTTATTATATAATCTTTTAAAAATTAACTACCATTTTCAGTAAAAAAATATTATTATTCTATTTTTAGTCCCTCATACTCTAATTTGATAATTTTTAATTAATTCTCAAACTTTTCACAAATTGAAATTAACTTTTGGATATCTGTCAAATGTATTAAGTTTTATTATTTAAAAAACTTTATGCAATAAGCATTTTATCATATGTATAATATTTCTAAGCAATACTCACAAAAAAAAATCATATCATTTTAGTTAATGAATTTAATAGTTTATACTTTTAGTCAAAACTCAAAAACTAGAGATGTTCATAGGTTGGTCGACTTGACCCTGTTTGGGCTAGGCTTGAGTTTATGTTTTTCAACCTCGAGCTGAGCCATTTTATTGTTTAGAAGTAATAAAAAATAATGTTATATTAATATTTATATATTTTTATAATTAAATGTATGTAATTATTTATTGAATAATAAAACGGGTCATTTGAGTAGGCTTAGGCCCAAGCTTGGATTTTTTTAAAATTAGACCTCAACCTAATCTATGAACAACTTTTAGTCAAGACTAAATTTTCAAATTTTAAAAAGTATAGATTGAAAAATGATCAAACCGGAGATCACATACTAAATAAAAAACTCAAGCATAACATCATACTTGTAGTAAATTTTGACTTAACATATTTAACTATTCTTGTTTAGATCAAAACTAAAATTTTAAAAAACCGAATAGTATATAAATTAAATTTGACCACATCAGAATACAAGGATTGAATTAACAATTTACACATATTACATGAACAAATAGTAGGATATTACATATATTTTAAAATATGGTTTTTTTTTATAGATTTCGCCATTTCACTAATTCAAGTTAAATAAGGAGCTAACAAATCACCTTTTTTTTTGTCACTAAATTTTTCAATCAAATTTTTTCTAACACTTATAATGATCAACTTTCAAAAGACCCAGATGCTCGTAGCATTCGGTCGAGATATATTTTAGGCATAATAATTTTTTTGGCCTTCCAACTTTATAAAAAAGAAAATTATTTTATCCCTCCATTTATTTTTTCGACTCTTTTAACCCTTAAACTTGCATTATTTTTCAAATCAACAAAATGGATAAAATATTTAAAATAATTAAAAACTAAAAAATATTATTGTTGGGTCTAAATTTAGCTCAGGTCCAGTACCATACCCAAATAAACAAAAAATAAAGTCCAAAGCAGTCTACATCAATACCAATAAAACAAAAACAGATTGGAATAAAAATGGGCCGCCCAAGATCGAAGCCCAAGTACAAGCCCAATAACCTAAAGATTTTTCAGGGTTTCAGAAACCCTAGCCACTGTTCATGTACCGTCGCCAGCAGCCCCAACTCTGCATGTCACCCCGCTTTCCGCAGTATACGCCTCCACGTTGCCTTCATCTGCAGAAAAGAAGGGAAAAACAGCAAAGCAACAAGCAGATCGTTTTGGATTTTATTCTTTTTTTGGGGATTTTTCTTTGGCTATAAAAGCCGAAATAAACATTGTAAAAAGGGTCGATTTTTTTTGACAGAAATACAAAAGCAATACACGTGATTTCTACAAATATAAACACTGTGAATAGAAAAAGAGACTTGCGCATAGACCGAAATAGGAAATTGGTTAGAAAACAAGGTGATTGTGGTATTCTGCCTTCTGATTTTCGAGTCTCATTTTTGCTTTTCCTTTTGCTCTGCTATTACATACGAAAATAGAAGAAGAGGGTATCAAAAACCCATTCCATTTTCACAGATTGATTTCACTTGTTTTAAAAAACAAACAATTTTTTTTTAAAAAAAAGAAGAGGGGTCGAGGGGTTCTTACCGTGGTTCCTCCGGCCACCGCTAATGGTGCGCGCAGGGTGGATTCGCTACGAGGATGGGCGTGCCCTAGCAGAGAAAAGAGGGGATCCCCTTTGTTTTTTTGAGGCTTTTCGACAGAATGAATTTGCAAAGGGAAACAAAAATAAAAGGGTTAGGGTTTCTTTAAAAAAAAATGGCAGAATGCCATTCAACTTTTTTTTTGGTTTTTTAAACGGCATATTAAATTGTGTTGTTTGGGAGGATTGGAATCCATGCTTTATACGCGCGTTTATTTTGATCCCAGCTCATGATTTGCTATTTATTTGCATTTTATAATTTGCACCCTATGTTTTGTTTTGATTATAATTAAATCCCAAGCCTTTTACAACTCTAGATTGCTTTTAGTTTTTTTTTTTGTTTTAACATTTTATTCACTTATTGTAGTATTCTCGTCATTATCATTTTGTTTTTTTTATTTATTATTTTACATATGTACATGCTTTTCAATGTTGTTCTTACTATTATATATTATTGTTATTATTTCTACTATTACTTTATTATTATTATCCCTATTATTTTACATCTATATATTATTATTACTATATTATATTTATTATTGTTATATTTACTGTTATATCATTTTATTACTATTTTTTTACCTTTGTTATTATTTTTATACTATTCTACTACTAATATTTTTTTACCACTATTTTATTACTATCATTATTTTACTATACATATTACCATTACCACTATTACTATTATTTTATTTGCTTATGTTATCATGACTATTTTATTATCATTCCTATTACTTTCATTGTTATTTATCATTTTTTTATTATTTTGTTTATCTTATTTTCTTTTACCACATCTTTCCAAACTCATAAAAATATTTTCTTAAAAATAAAGGCAGTATTTGGTGGTTGGAAGTTTAAGAAATTGTGCCCTAACGTGCTGGGTTTCGTTTTTCGCTCGTTCAAAGGACTAAATATCCTTTTAAAATTTTGATCGTGTTGTCTCAACTTTAAAAATAAGGCAATATTTCATGTTTGGAAATTTGAAGGATCGTGCCCTAACGTGCTGGGTTTCGGTTCTTTCATTTGGCCAAGTGATGAAATACCCTTCTTAAAATGACAACGCATGAATTTTGGAAATCATGAAATGATCTTAGTTTCAAAGATTTGAAACATCGTATCCTAACGTGCTGGATGTGATATTTCATCCTTTCGGAACAAGAGAATTTCGATATCCAATTCAAATTACCCAAACATTTTTCGAATGATCCATATTTTAAAATCTCTTCCAATTTTCAATATTAGGACATTAATCAATCAATAAGGTACCAATTTTGGGCATTGCGAGGGTGCTAATCCTTCCTCGTGCGTAACCGACTCCCGGGCCTGTTTTCTTAAAATTCGTAGACCAAGATGTTTTCTAAAGTGACCTAATCGCACTTCAAAAAAGATTGGTGGCGACTCCGTTTTCCTTTTTAAAGTCGGCCCGTTTTTCAAACAAAAAAATGGTTTCGACAGCTTGGCGACTCCGCTGGGGACCAATAAGAGAGTCAAGCCATAGAATTGATTGATTAATGTCCTTTTATTGAAAATTAAAATTTGATTTTGATTCTTCCATCGCATTTGTTTGGGTCTTGTCATATGTTTGTTACGATTTAAGTGTCTAGGATACATTTACATCATATTGCATGACCGTAGTGGTCACACCTTTAAGTGAGAGTGAGAAGCTACTACTTCGTGAGGTTTTCACCTCCGTGCAGGATAGTGAATCGCTTTTGGGATACGTCTGTACCTATGTCTTCGTGAGATTTTCATCTCCGTGCAGCCATAGGGAAATGTATTCCCCTGAACTGAACTCGATCCGTATGAACCTATAATGGGTGAGGATCGAGGAATCTGCTGGTTCAGCTACCCTTGCTTTAGAGCCAAACCACATATAGAGAACCTTAGGAACTTACCCTAGGTAGAACTATACCGAACCCTAGCAGTCACCTGGATAGGTGTTTGATATTTACCATCTGTATATGATACTAACATGTTTTCCTTTGTTTATAACTGCATTGCATTTCATCATCATAGAAATAAGGTGTTGATTCATATTCGATTGCTAAATAGAAGAGTTTGTCATAAGGAAATGGATTACCTGATAAAGTGAGTTATAATACGGTCGTTCGAATATAGTCCAGGTAAACAATGAGAGAAGGCTGATAGTTCGCAGAAGAATACAAGACTTGGCCCGAGGATTCAAGCCGACAAAGATTATTCAAGATCCATCACGTCTCGACTTTTTCTTAAAAAAGCTTATGAGCATCGCGGAGGATAAGCGAGTGAAGAGTTACAGCCTGGATCAAGCAGCAATGAGCTAGAAGAGGCATGTATTAAGAAGGTTTATGGGACACGACTGTAACATCCGGATACAAAGAAAGAGTTTGGTGTCTTCACTTGGACTATAAGGACGAAGCCACATATGTAATCCATTTTGTAATAACCGAATTTTGCCCGGCCCAATACTCATATAAAGAGCCCAAATGCCTAGAAACCCGAGCCATTAGCCAAAACAAAAGCCATTAAAAACAAATAAAAAATAAATAAGTAATAAATAAGGTCAAAAATAATAATGTCCATTTACAAAAAACCAAATACCAGGCCCAATAATAACGGTCTAAATGTCCAATTACAGACCCGAATGGCCCATTTAAAATTAGCCCAACTAGCCCAAATTGAATCAACCCAAAACCTAAGGCCCAACAGCCCAAAATTAAAAATTTTTTTGGAACCCTAGGGTTTCTGCCTTTTGCGCCGCGCCTCCTGACCTTTCCACTCCCATGCGCGCCCCATGCCTCGGCAACTGTTCACTATGCCTGCCACGCGCCCATGCACCCTGACGGTTCGAGCTCCCCCAGGCTCCTTGTCTGCCGCTCCTCGCACGCCACTGTCAGCTACCACCATCGTCTGCGTCTCGATCAACACCCGCACGCCTCCACCATCGCCATGCCCTGCAGAAACAAAAACAAGGAGCAACAGAGAAACCAAGAACAGAGAGATACGGGGAAAATAGTTGAATAATAGAAAAGGACATTGTATTTGGCTATAAAGCCATTAAAAATTTATGTAAGAGGGGTTGGAAAAAAAACCATATCAATATCAGAAATACAAGAACAAAAAGAGACATTCAAAACATTTCCAGCTCTCTTGTACGCATTGATAAATCAGAAGGATTCAAGAAAAATAGCGGCCCTTGTAATCTTACCCCTTTCTCGAATATCAACAATCTAAAGAAAAAAGGTTGACTTCATTTTCACTTTCGTTATTTACTGTTTTTTGTTTCTACCTATTTTGTTATTTCAAGAAAAACTAAATCAAAGACCCAAAAAGGAAAGAAAAGAGATATACGAAGAGCCTTACCTTCGAAAGACCCTGCTCGTTCCCTCCGTTGCAATCGGAGCGGGATGACAGAATGGTTGATGGAATCGGACTATCGCGGATTGTTTCTTACCGAGCTACGATGATGATTCAGTGCTCATCGGAGGGGTTTTCTTGCGTTTACGGCGGAGAACTGTGAGAGAAAAAGGGGGTTAGGGTTCGGTCCGGAGAAGGGTGGGGTTTTTGTTTGTCTAAAACGGGAAAATGAATGAAAAAAAAATGCTTTTTTGGGTTTTAAATAAAATACGAAACGGCGCCGTATCAAGTCATTAAGACGACCCGACCCGACCAGATTAGAAAGACCCGCGCGTTTTAAAGCCCAAAAGGGCTATTTACGTTTCTAGTCCCCTGCTTCTGTCTTGACTTTGAATCGGCCCTTTTTCACCATTTTATTCCTTATAGATTTTACCCTATCACTTCATCCGGCTCCCAATCAGGCCCTTGGCCCATGGTGCGCATAAGAAATGGAATATTATCTTGATCGGTCCCTCTGTTTTAGCTCGTTCTCTAATTTAGACTCGTAATTTCGTTTCCTTTTTAATTCAATCCTTGACCGTTTTTTTAGCCTTTCTTTATTTTATTATTTATTTGCCAACATTAATACTTTATATATTAGTTACTATAAACTGTTTTATTTGTCATATTAGGCATTTAAATTTCTATATATATATATTATTTATTTTAAACTTCCTATATTATTTTAAATAGCTTTACCCAGTATTTTAAACGTCATTTACATAAGATTTACTTAAATCGCTTTACTAGTTATTTTTGCATATTATCTCTCTTTAAATTGTGTAATTCGTCGGCTTTTGTTCATTAACATTATTTATTAGATGATGTATATTACTTGATTACTGCTATTGCATGTGTCATAATTCATTTATTCATATTGCCATGTTATTGTAGTTCATTATATTTAATTTCGTGCTCACATATTGTTGTTCTATTATCGTTATTGTTACCCCTGCATGTTAATATTTTAGGCTAAAGATTCCAGTGTTATGTATTGCATGCGTGACGCCAAATTCGTGTTACGATTATCGTTCTCTTCGTCGCATAATCCCATTCGCATTTTGGAACGTGTTTCTTCAAAACCTAACCGAAAACCTTTTATAAATTTCATCCAAAATTCAAAATTTTCAAATAAGGCAGTATTCTATGTTTGGAAATTCGAGAGGTCGGGCCCTATGTGTTGGGTTTCGGTTCTCTCGCTTGGCCAAAGATCGAATATCCTTTTGATAGTTTTATGCATAAGTCTCGGGGTTGGATTCGAAGATTAAAATCATCGTGTCCTATGTACTGGATGTGATATTTTATTCTTGCGGAACGAGAAAATCATAATATTCAATTCGAGAAAATTCAAATATTTCCAAAAGGGATCCAATTTTTAAATTCTTTCAAAATTTTCAAACTTTCGACATAGGGACATTAATTAATCAATTTGGTACCAATTTTGGGCGTGACGAGGGTGCTAACCCTTCCTCGCACGTAACCGACTCCCGAACCCGTTTTCTCAAATTTTGTAGACCAAAAAAATATTATTCTAGTAAATCAAAAATGTTTTATTAAAACAAAGGTGACCCGATCACACCTAATAAAGATCGGTGGCGACTCCCTATTTTTAAAGTCGATTCCCGTTTTTCAAAAATGGTTACGACACATTTTATTTGAAGAAATTTATTTTCTAGAAAAGTTCTTCTAATGGAATTGAATTCAAAATCAACGCCTCTATTTCTTTTTGCATTCATTCCATGCATTTGCATTGCATCGCATCATATGCATCAAATATCATAAGAGAACCCTATTAACTAGAGGTCGTATTATAGTTATCCTGGAACATCGCTACTACACTCGAAGGAAAACAAAAGTAATGGATCAAATGATGGAAAAGTTAGAACAGATGCAGAAGGAAATGCAAGACCAACTGCAGGAACAGTTGGCTAAGATCCAACAGGACATGAGGGATCAAATGCTGGAGTCCCAGAGGAGCATGATGAGCCAGTTGACACATTTGCTAACTGGAGGGCATAATAAGGAAAAGGGCCCTATGGTCGATGCCGAAGATGAAAATAAAAATTCTGCTTATCCTCCAGGCTTAGCCCCGGTAAATTCTCAAGCACAACCACCGAGAGTGTCTGTCAATATCAGACCTCAGTATCAAACCAGTACCTCAGCGCCGGCAAATTTCCCGACAGGCTCGAGCTCTAACCCTAGAGACAATTTAGCAAAGTCGATGGTCCCTGATCTCGACGATGCAGCAGAAGAGGAAAAACCGATGGCAGAACTCCCAAAAGAGTTTGAGGATCGATGCAAATGGCTGGAAGAGAAGTTTAAAGCATTGGAAAGTGTTGATTACCAATGCAATGTGGATGCTAAGAAGTTGAGTTTGGTCCCAAATCTGGTACTCCCACCAAAGTTCAAGATGCTAGAATTCAAAAAATACAACGAGACCAGCTGCGCTGAGGCCCACATTATAATGTTTTGTCGAAGAATGACGGGACATGTCAGTGACGACCAGTTGTTGATTCACTGTTTTTAGGATAGTTTGACTGGGGCCGCAGCAAAATGGTACAATCAGTTGAGTTGTACCCAAATCAAATTATGGAAGGATCTAGCACAGGCCTTTATGAAACATTATGGCCATGTGACCGATATAGCGCCTGACAGGATCACATTACAAAACATGGAGAAAAGGTCGGGCGAAAGTTTTAGGAAATACGCCCAGAGGTGGAGGGAGGTCGCTACTTAGGTCCAACCACCACTATTGGAAAAAGAAATAACCATGCTCTTCATTAATACCCTGAAAGCACCTTTCATTAATATATGTTAAGGAGCGCGAATAAGAGCTTCGCAGACATAGTGATGTCGGGCGAAATGATAGAAAATGTCATAAGGTGTGGAAAGATAGAGGCTGGGGAAAGTACGAGAAGATTAGTTCTGAAGAAAAGGGAAAATGAAGTAGGTAGTGTAAGCTCGGGTTATCCAAAAACCGTTACTGTCAGTCAATCGAGAGCAGTAGCTGCGGGCCAGCAGGCCTCACCAAGACAAGAGCCCAACATGAGGCAGAATGTCAAGAAATTTCAGTTTACTCCCATACTCGTGACGTAAAGGGAGTTGTATAAAACTCTATTCGATGCGCACGTTGTAGCCTCTGTCAACTCAAAACCGTTGCAACTCCCATATCCTAAATGGTATGACACAAGTACTCAATGTGAATACCATGCTGGGATAGTGGGGCACCCGATAGAGAATTGCTTCCCTTTCAAAAAGTTTGTCGAAAGGCTCATCAAAATGGGCATAGTGAAGTTCGATGATGTGCCTGTCGTAGGAAATCCGTTGCCCAGTCATACCGATAAAGGGGTGAACGCGATAGTCGAGAACATGAGGAGAAGAATCAAGCAGAAGGTTGCTGAAGTAAGAACCCCATTAAAGGAGGTTTTGACGGAAATGAGGAAAAGAGGTCTAGTTCCGCAAGAGTTGGGAAGTAAATCTCAGGATGCGAGGAACTACTGTGAGTTCCACAATAAGAAGGACCATGAGATCCAGCAATGTAGCCAATTTAGGGCCCTAGTGCAAGGGTTAATGGATAGCAAAGAGCTGGAGTTCTTTGACTCTCCTGACGGGGAAAACGTGTGCACTATAGGAGGTGAGTCGGTAGAGAAGGACGCCGAGGTCAAATGGCGATCAATGATTTCTCCCTATATATCCAATTTATTCGTACTTGAAGAAATTGTCCATCTGGGACCGCAAAACATGAATGAAGAAACGGCTGAAGACATGTTAAAAGTCGTAAGAATTAATGCCGTATTTGAAGAAGGGCCAAAAGAAGGAAATTTAGCGAGCATACGTCCCTATGAGCTTGGAAGTGTTCTGAACAACTGGACTGCGGAGGAAGTTCCTGTAGTTTTTAGAACACAGAGTAATGTTCAAAACACACTTGTTGTTTTAAGCCTAGAAATAATAAGAACCTTTTGTGAAATAGGCTCATGTTCAAACATCTTCATTTTCAATAAAAATGCATTTTTGTGTTTCATGCCGAGCAAATATTTTCTCATTTTTTCCATGTTATACTATATATTCTTTTGTCCTTTGGAATGTTCTTTCATTTTTCATCCATGATTATAAATAAT
Source organism: Gossypium australe (assembly GCA_005393395.2). Lineage (NCBI taxonomy): Eukaryota > Viridiplantae > Streptophyta > Magnoliopsida > Malvales > Malvaceae > Gossypium > Gossypium australe. The sequence continues at coordinate 14,430,543 of CM016625.1, read as the reverse complement.
CATCCTTAGAACCATTTATTCTTTGGAATTTGCATTCGTACCTACAATAGGTACCCAGATATCGAGACATGAGCAACGCTGTTACGGACTCCCTTTTGAGTGAAATATGGGTCTAAAGGGATCTGAAGATTTTGACATCGCAACTTATTTTTTGATCTGTTAAGGATGGTAGAACAAAATGGAAATAGACTCTACCATACAGCAAACATTGCGAGTCTAGGAGAAGAGTGAAGATCGAAGCTTTGCCCGTCACGGAAACAAAGCAAGACATCATTGAGTTATTCCAAGAACTTAAAGATGTCTTTGCATGATCGCATCAAGATATGCCTAGGCACGAGGAGGCTATAGAGTGTTCGAAAAGGCACATGCTAAGAGTTTTCCGATAGCTAGGTCGATTATAAGGTTCGGTACTGCTGGTCTACCATAAAAGGGATATTGCATCAGTTATGCCATAAATGCCAAATTGGAAAAACAAGACTTATGTGCTTCTTCCATTTTTTCCTATACGTGGGGTATAGATGTTACGTGGACGATCTCGTCAAAAGCATCTAGTTGACACCTATTCATCTTCGTGATTGTCAATTATTTTACTAAGAGGGTGAAGGTCATTTCTTATGGAAAAGTTACAAAGTCAACTGCCATCAAGTTTAATTTCAAATTCAAATTCTTTTTCGAATCCATAAAAAAAAGAAGGAAAAAGAAAGAAAAGAAAGAAACCATCCAAAAGATTTTGAAAGATGATTGAAACTTGTGAAGATTGGCATAGACTAGTTACCATTTACCTTCTATGCTTCTCGAATGTTGGCTAGGACCTCCAGCAAGGCAATACATTTCTCATTGGTCTATGTGAAGGAGGCAGTCTTGCCCATCAAAGTTGAAATTCCTTATTTCCGGATTCTATCAGAGTTGAAGCTGGATAAAGTGGAATGAGTTCAGTCTCGGTATGATCAACTGAATTTGATCGGAAAAAAGATTAAGAGCCATCCGTTATGGTCAAATGTACCAGAAGCAAATGATGCTGGCTTACAACAAAAAGTTCACCCCAGAGTGTTCCATGAAGGAGACTTGATATTGAAAAGATCCTCCATATGCAAAAGGACTTCAGAGGAAAGTGGATGCCTAAGGACCTTATGTTGAAAAGAAGGCCTTTTCTGGAAAAGCATTGATACTAGCCGAGATGGACGACAAGAGTCAGCCGAACCCGGTTAATACAGACTCAGTCAAAAAATACTTCACTTAAGAAGGAAATAGGCCAAGGCGAAAACCCGCAAAGGGCGCTTTGAGGTTTTCTAAAACGGAGAGGCCTAGGTGAAAACCCGCAAAGGGCGCCTTGAGAGCAAAGGGCTTTGAGTCGAAAACCCAAAAAAGGGCTGCTCAAATTTTGATCAGAAGTGGGGCATACAGTGGTCTTGCTATGCTTGAATTAACAATGAGGAAGTATGTTACGTCTTGGGGGCATTGACAAAGTACTCCAGATCCCCTAAACACATATTAAGTTTAAATGGTCCTCAAGAAGTTTGAACAGAGAAGCTCAGGCCGTGATATCTGGGGCACCTAGTTTCAAAATACACTACCAATAAATTTCCTCCTTAATAGCATTTGCTATATTGTTTGTTTCGAGCTACGCTCCTAATTAATTTCTTTCTTCTCCATGATTATGATCTTTTTCAAGCATTTTTCATTGAAAAAATGATTAGTGGACTAATAATGTTTTCACAAAAGAGGTTTTGCGTATTACTCTGAAAGTCTCTAAATAATACAAGAATCTAAAACAGGACAATTATTTAGAACTCACCAAGCTTAAAGGGCTCGGAACCCCTAAAATAAAGGTCTAAGCGGTGACGAAATCTTCAGATTCTCTGTTAGAAGTATCAGCTGAACAAGAAGACATATGTCAAAGATGTCACCTTAACAAACCGCAAGGAATGATTGCCCAAGTGTTAAAAATGGATTATTCTCATGACATCTTGCATTCATTCATAACATTCATAATACATATGGTTAGGAGCATTTTTTATGACATCTTAATCATTTGCCATAAGCATAGACTCCATGAAATCAATTCTACAGTTAGGTTCCCCAGAGGACAATGTAGCAAAATTGATTGGTGTTACAGAAAAATTACAGATTTTGTCCCATCGAGATAGCAGTGGGGCAGATCGAAGATGGCGAATCTTATCTTCCTGATGTAGCAGGTGAGCAGATTTAGACCAATGGCCTTATCTGCCTAAGCAGTAGGGTAACAGGCTGAAGATTACAGATCTTATCCCACTGAGCAGGAGTGGAACAGATCGAAGATGACGAGCCTTAATTCCCTAAGCAGTAGGGTAACAGGCTGAAGATTACAGATCTTATCCCACTGAGCAGGAGTGGAACAGATCGAAGACGACGAGCCTTAATTCTCTAAGCAGTAGGGTAACAGGCTGAAAATAGCAGATCTTATCCCACTGTTCAGGAGTGGAACAGATCGAAGACGACGAGCCTTAATTCCCTAAGCAGTAGGGTAACAGGCTGAAAATAGCAGATCTTATCCCACTAAGCAGGAGTGGAACAGATCGAAGACGACGAGCCTTAATTCCCTAAGCAGTAGGGTAACAGGCTGAAAATAGCAGATCTTATCCCACTGAGCAGGAGTGGAACAGATCGAAGACGATGAGCCTTAATTCCCTAAGCAGTAGGGTAATAGGCTAAAAATAGCAGATCTTATCCCACTGAGCATGAGTGGAACAGATCGAAGACGACGAGCCTTAATTCCCTAAGCAGTAGGGTAACAAGCTGAAAATAGTAGATCTTATCCCACTGAGCAGGAGTGGAACAGATTGAAGACGATGAGCCTTAATTCCCTAAGCAGTAGGGTAACAGGCTGAAGATTATAGATCTTATCCCACTGAGCAGGAGTGGATGTAGTTGGTAAGTTGAGCAATGAATCGAGCGATGTAGTTCAACCTTCCTAAAAATCCTCTGACTTCTTTTTGTGTGTACGGAGGCGGTAGTTCTTGTATGGCTTTTATCTTATCTTGATCAACTTCAATGCATCTCTCACTGACGATGAAGCCTAGTAATTTTTCTGAGGTAGCCCCAAACGTACATTTAGCTGGATTAAGTTTCAGCTGGAACTTCCTCAGTCTTTCAAACAATTTCTTGAGGTTCCCAACATGCTCTCCTTCCCCCCGAGATTTGGCGATCATATCATCGACGTAGACTTCTATCTTTTTATGCATCATGTCATGGAACAATGTCACCATAGCTCTCTGATATGTTGCACCGGCATTCTTTAATCCAAATGGCATCACTTTGTAGCAGAATGTTCCCCACATCGTCACGAATGTAGTTTTTTCCATATCCTCGGGAGCCATCTTTATTTGATTATAACCCAAAAATCTATCCATGAAGGAGAATAACGAATGTTTTGCCGTGTTATCCACCAACGTATCGATGTGTGGCAAGGGGAAATTATCTTTAGGGCTTGCTCGATTCAAATCGCGATAATCTACACACATTCGCACCTTACCGTCTTTCTTCGGCACCGGGACTATATTAGCCACCCATTCTGGATATTTAGAGACTTGTAGGAAGCTAGCATCAAATTGTTTCTTGACTTCTTCTTTTATCTTTAAAAGTATTTCAGGCCTCATTCGTCTTAACTTCTGTTGAATAGGTTTGTATTCTGGTTTCAGTGGGAGTCTATGAACCGCTACGTCCTCGTTCAAACCTGGCATGTCCTGATACGACCATGCAAATACATCTTTGTACTCATGAAGCAAGGTGATCAAGTCACGTCTGGTATTCTCTGAAATGGAGGTCCCAATCTTCACTTCTTGCCTCTTTTCTTCACTTCCCAAATTTACTGTCTCAATGGATTCTTGATAGGGCAGAGTCTGTTTATCTTCTTGTTCTACCATTCTTAGTAAGTCAGGAGACGAGACATAGTTTTCAGCATTTTCCTCAGCTTCGCATTCTCCTAAGCAAATAGCTTTCTCGAAATCGATTTTAGGACTTGTAACGAGATTGTTCATGTCGTTGATTTCTGAGCACCTAAAAGGTGAATGGAAAAGAAGACTATAGAGGAGCATCAAGGTACTGGAACCTTCAAACGTAATACTATGGCATGATATGAGATATATGTAAGGACAGGCTATGAGAAGAGGGAATAAATATGAAGCCAATGAGAATGAAAAGATCATGACAAAATGCATCTTCATTAATGTTCATTTAAAAGCTAAATAGCCAACATAAGTTCTTATAACAGATTCCCCTATAACTTAGGGGCATACAAAAAGGTCAGCATTGAGCATTACTTTGGAGAGGACTTAGAAACTACGAGAAGATCCAGGGCAGTCCAATTGTTCAAAACGAATCCAGGGGGACTAGGGCGTATCATTGAAATATCTTCAACGGCATCATCCACTTTGTCAATGACGTTTATACTGAAGTTCTGAAGACCCCTTTCAATCAATAACTTCGTGCTTTGTGAATTATCTCTCCCCGGGTACATCATTCCTGCAGATGTAAATGTTTTCGACAAGGGCGGATACATTATGGGCTCCCATTCCACTTCCCGACCTGAGGCTCTTGCAATCCTTCTTTCTTACTCTTTCTGTAACTGTTTCCTTTTTTGTAGCACATCGGGCTTGAATCCTAAACCGCATCGAGCCTTGTGGTGTACTGACTTTAGTGCTCTGACTATCCCTTACTGACATCTCCCCAAACCTTTCTTCGCTCGAGCCCCTTTTCCCACAGTCAGCTTGATTCCCATCTTGGTATTCCTCGACAACTTGGGCGTGGGGGCTTTGCTTCCTTCAGCGACAAATGCAGCATTGATAAATTCAAAGGAACGGAAGGAACATTCTACTGCATCTTTATTTACTTCAATGTAAGGCGCGTTAGTAGAGATGGACGCAACAATGTCTTCTTCACCGGCGACCGTGATCAAATGGTCATCCATGACAAACTTGACCTTTTGATGGAGAGATGAAGGAACTGCCCCGGCGGAATGGATCCAAGGCCTCCCTAAGAGGCAGTTATACGAAGGTGCGATATCCATGACCTGGAACTCAATATTATACATACACGGACCCACTTCTAGAGGAATCTCAATCTTTCCCATGACCTCTCGTCGTGTTCCATCAAACGCCCTTACTGTTTGGTGGTATTTCGTCATCACTGAAAGAGATGAAATTATCCGCATTTAAATTGTTCACCCACCTATCAAGCTTTTCGACGGGTACGTTGCTCGGTATATATGCTTGGTTTAACACTTTCAGTAAAGCGTTTCGATGTGGTTCCGAGCTCAACAGTAGAGATAACACTGAGATTCTTGCCGGTTGTTTGTTCAACTGTTCCACGATGTTATATTCACTATGCTTGATAAACTTTAAGAATTCATGTGCTTCCTCCTCGTTCATGGGTCTTTTAATTTCTTGCTCAGATTGTATTTCAACATCAACCTCAGCACTACGCATCGGCGCCTTTCCTTTCTGATTCGTGTCAACGGCTTTCTTCTTTGGTTCATCCACTTCAGGAGAATAACATCTCCCGCTGCGAGTAAAATGCCCCACCTCGCTAACACTTCCAGTCGTAGCTTCGGGTATAGTGATGTTGACATCGTATTTCCATGGCACTGCCTTGTCGTCCTTGTAAGGGAAAGGAGCTGGTACTTTGATTATCATCTTTGGTTTGACTTCCTTCTTCTTAGCCTCATAATAAATCACCAGAGGTCGACCGGCATTATAAGGGGTGGCTGATGGTTGATTATCAGAGGCGCATATTTCCCTTTCCTCGGTCTCGTCCGTTTTATCAAAGATCTTGACCTCCTTGTTGTTCATCATGTCTTGAAATAACTCTTTGAATTTCTCGCAAGACTGGATGTGATGCCCTTCTATGCCATGAAAGACGCAAAAACTTTGACCCTCTGTACTTTCCTCCTTGAAAATTTTCTTGAACAAACCCTTCTCAGTCATTATTTCCCATACTTTCCTCAAAGGTGTCTTTATTTCAGAGATGCGATTTTTAGCTCGCCACCTGTCTTCCTTCGTCACCACGCTCACGTTCCCTTCAGCATGGTTAGGGAGCGGATTTTCAGTCATATTATTAATACCATCAAATCTTAAAATGCCCGCATCAATAAGACCTTGAACCCTTTTTTTGAAAGCTAGGCAATTTTCTGTAGAATGCCCCCGGTTTCAAGCATGGTACATGCAACTAGCGTTAGGATCGTACCATTTTGGGTGAGGAGGTTTCAGGGGTGCCATATAATGTGGGGATATTAATTGTTTTTCCAGTAATTTCGGGCACAGCTCTCCATACGACACAGGGATAGGGGTGAATTGAAGTTTTTCAGGATTGGGTCTTATCGGCCTTTGTTCATTTTTGGGCTGGCTCGGAGCAGGCACGGTATTTGGTGAGAATATGGTGAATGGTCTTTGGCTATCAGTGGCATACACGGGGTAAGGAGGAGGCGTTTGATAGTAAGGGTTTTGAGGAGGAAAATAGAAGTTTGGAGGTGGGCGAAATTGAGGTCGTGGTTGGGTTGGGTACGGATTAGAAGCATAGCGGCTCCCCGTCCCCACCATGTGAGTTTCAAGCTCTTTTTTCTTTATAGGTACTGGCCTTTTCGAACTCTCAGGGCCTTCCATCCTTTTACTCTTAATGTCATTTTCAATGAGTTCCCCAGACATTACGATATCGGCAAAGTCTTTTGTGGCGTTTCCTACCAGCTTGTCATAAAATGGTGCTTTCAAAGTGTTGATAAAGAGGACCGTTATCTTAGTTTTAGTCAGTGGGGTTCTACTTGGGCCGAGATATCCCTCCACCTTTGAGCGTATTGTCTAAAAGTCTCTATTGGCTTCTTTTCTATCATCTGCAGCGTTAGTCGATCAGGCGCCATATCGGAGACATGCTTGTACTGTTCACAAAAAGCTGATGCTAGGTCCTTCCATGATTGGATCCTCTCTCTGCTGAGTTGATTATACCATCGGAGGGCTGATCCGATCAAGCTATCTTGAAAATAGTGTATTAACAATTTGTCTTCATTCACATAACCAGCCATTTTCCGACAAAACATGATAAGATGCGCCTTTGGACATCTCGTTCCATCATATTTTTCAAAATCTAGCACTTTGAATTTCGGGGGCAGGACCAGATCGAGGACCAAACTGATCTCTTTGGCGCTCAGTGCAGAGAAGACTCCAGTACCTTCTATTGCCTTGAGTCTTTCTTCCAGACTCTTATACTTGTCCTGATCATCATGATCCTTCATTCTCAGCTTGGCTATTTCTACTGGATCATCCAAATCCGGAATTATTGGATTAGCGAAATTATCTCCAGAGTTTGATACAAACATACCTTGCCCTAGATGAGCAGGTGGTGTGGGTCGTTGCTCTAGGCCTACCGGTTCCCCTTGAGGATATCCTCTTTGCGTTACATGGGCGTGGGGTGGCGTGAATCCTGGGAGATAAAGCGGATCCTGATTAACTCTCGAATCGGGTTCTGTAATATCAGGACTTTGTACGGGTCCTTTTCCTTTGACCAGAGTTGCCATCATCTCCATCATTTTGGCCATTTGATCCTTCTGCTCAAGCGATTCCTCTCGGGATCTTATCATCAGATCCTTTGCTTCTTGCTGCGACTTGGCCAACTGCTCTTGCAACTCTCTCTGGATTCTTTCCATTCTTTCGATTCTTTCATTGAGTTCAGTATCCATAGCTCTAGTTCTTAGACGTGTCCTATAAGGATGATGTGATTCCAGGTTCGTAGTGTCGCAACTGTGGATTATATGATTTTAGCCTCAGTAAATGATTAGGGTGATATGATGCTACTGCATGCAATGTAATGCAAATGCATGGTACGAATGCAAAAAGGTGTTGATTTGATTCAATTCCATTAGATAAACTTTACTAGAAAACAAATTTCCTTTCATAGAACGGACGATTACATATATGACTTCGCCCTAATGCCTAAATCTTTAACTTTCCTAAAAAGCCAAGCTAATTTTTGGCCTCGATCCGACGCTGACTCGTATTGTAGACTTAATACATCAGCTTGAGTAGCCAAAGTTTGTAAATGGTCGGCCACCTCTCGGACTTGAACCACAGCTTCACCCATCACATAGTCTCTATCTCTGATATGTCCTTGAGAATGGTGGAGCTGCTCTTTCCAATATTCATTGTTCGCCTCAAGGAGCTCAACTCGAATTTTACTATCTTCTAATGCAGTCTCGAGCTCTCCTATCCTCCCTTTCATCTCCTCAATCTTGTTCTGGCTGGCTCTTAATTCGATTATGAGTTGCGGCTACGGTGCAGATGCAGCGACTTTTCTAATTCTGCTATTCGGGCGCGTAACCTCTCCTTCTCACTTTGACTTTCCAACAGGCTCTTTTTCAAAACGTCTTCCCGTACTCGAGCATCTCGGAACTTCTTTTCCCACTGATTGGCTCTGGATTTCTCTTCTTCAATTTCCTGCCGTCATTGCTCTGATGTTTTACCTAGACCAACGGTTCTGATGGACATGCGCAGCTTCTTGTAGTCTGTCTTTAAGCTATCCAAATCCTCTTCGGCTTTATTTTTTCCTTTTTTCAATTTCTCGGCTTCGAGCTTGTGGACGTCGACATCTAACCCTAACTGCATCTTTTCCTCCTCTAGCTGCTCTATCCTCTTTCCAAATTCCCGACTCCTTATCTCGAAATCTTGCTTGATAATCTCTAATTTGGATAGAATTACTTGTAATTGCTCCTTTGTTGGCCGAACGTCTCATTGGCTTGGCCTTCGAATATTGTCATTGATTCTTTTGCCCCACCACAGATTATACTCGGGGGTCGTCATTGGCCCTAAGGCGAATCTCTTCATTTTTCGGGTTTGAGTCCACGCATCTGATATTTCACGAACTCTTTTCTTATAATTATCGTCCTTGTACGAAAACTCACACTGGGCTAATCCATGTGTCGCTGGTATGAACTGCCTTGATCGATACTACCTCATCACTAGTAATGGGGCATACCCAACAGCTCCCCATATCCCGAGTAAAGGGACCTAGTCAAACTCTCTGCACCGATACAAGATCTTGTTGGGGATCATCCACGGAGCCTTCCATTCTACATCTTCCACTTGCAAATTTTGGAGAATCGCTATCCATTTCTCTCCAGATAGGTCGTCCCTCCTTGGTGTATCCGCTAATTCCTTTAAAGGAGAATAGTTTTTGAAAAAGACTTTGCATGAGACCTTTTCTATCTTCCAAAAATGGCAATAGAACCATGATAGCAAAAGTTTTGCACATCCCATAAACCTCCCTTCACCCGCTCTTCGGCAAGCATTCAATGATCTGAAGGTTTCGGCTAAGATTGCAGGGACGGGTGTGACTCCCTTGTCAAGTTTATCAAATAGGTCTGAGACCACTTCCTCTACATGCCCCAACGCCTTGGGGAAGATGACCAAACCATAGATGCTTAAAGCGAAGACGTCGACCCTCTTTTTCTTATCAGGATGCGCCAAGATCAGATCCTTCAAGTGTTTCCAAGGGATACACTTATAATCTCCTTTTTGCTTGATCCGAGCTGTAATCCATTGCTCGCTCATCCCTGTAATGATCATTAGCCTTTTTGAGAATGTTGGCACATTAGCAAACCTTGAATAAGCCTTATCAGTTTGAATTCTAGGGCATCGAAACAAAGTTGTGTACTTCTCTATGGTAGACACCAAATCCACCCTTCCAAAAGTGAAGCAACTATAAGCGGGGTTCCAAAACTAGATAATGGCTCGGAGTAGGTACTCGTCTACCTTGATATCCAGTAGATAGTGCAAATCATCGTAATTGTAGTAGAATAGTTGTTTGACCTCATTGCCCCACGAATCCCATATTTCTTTCAATTCTCGCAAGTCATTTTGAGTCATGCTGATGCGAGTGACATCCCACAACTCTGATTCATATCCCGCTGTCAGGCTGTCTCCTTTCTCTTACTGTATCCTTTCGGACCATGTTTGAACAGCCGCATTATCCTCCACTCTATGGAGAAACCCCTTTTCCATGTTAAGCTTTTCTATCTAGTAACCGAATGTGAATCAACATCTTTTATGATGAAATGCTATGCAATAACAACAAAACACAACAAGTCAGTATCATGTACAAAAAACTTAAAGCGAACAGGGAATAATCAAACTCCTATTTAATGTAACACCTAGGGTTTACGCGGCTCTACCTACAATGGGCTCTTAGGGTTCACTATATGTGGAATAGGCAGTACGGCTGTTGTTTTGGTGTGTAGCGGATGGAGGGTCGATTGTAGAAATCCCCAAGGTGTGATAGTTGGTACGGGTTGGTGTGTAGAGGATGGAAACCTAGGATGGGTTGGGTTAATCATTCTTTATTGTTTATTATGTGATTATGATTGATGCCTTCCTGTATGGGCCAGGGCCCATAATGTGTTTGTGGGCTCAGGTCGATGTGTGTTTTGAGATTTATACACTGAGTCTTTGTGACTCACGCTTTCCTTTTCTCTACTCTTCTAGATGAACAGTAGATCGTGGACATGGGAGCCGAGACGGACTCGATGGGCCATCAAGTTCTATTTCTACAAGTTATTTTCTTTTGGGATTTCTTAAAATCTATTTGATTTCACTGTTATTTAGAATATTTATGTAATAAGGCCCCTAGTTTTCATTCAACTCAATAGTTATCAATGTTAAGTAACTTATGAATTTTATAATAAGGTTTATTTATACTTAATAATAAAAAAATACAAAGAGGTTTCTTTTCAAAAAGTCTCTCCTTTATTCAAAATTTAATTAATTTAACTTGTGTTTTCAAAATCCGATAAAATGTTAAGTGTTCGATAACATGCCAGATTCAGTCGAAACGCATGGGCCGGGTTTGGGGTGTTACAAATTTTTATTCACTTATTATAGTATTCTCGTCATTATTATTTTGTTTTTTTTATTTATTATTTTACATCTGTACATGCTTTTCAATGTTGTTCTTACTATTATATATTATTGTTATTATTTCTACTATTATTTTATTATTATTATCCCTATTCTTTTACATCTATATTATTATTACTATATTATATTTATTATTGTTATATTTACTGTTATATCATTTTATTACTATTTTTTTACCTTTATTATTATTTTTATACTATTCTACTACTAATATTTTTTTACCACTATTTTATTACTATCATTATTTTACTATACATATTACCATTACCACTATTACTATTTCTTTAGTTGCTTATGTTATCATGACTATTTTATTATCATTCCTATTACTTTCATTGTTATTTATCATTTTTTTATTATTTTGTTTATCTTATTTTCTTTTACCACATCTTTCCAAACTTATAAAAATGTTTTCTTAAAAATAAAGGCAATATTTGGTGGTTGGAAGTTTAAAAAATTGTGCCCTAACGTGCTGGGTTTCGTTTTTCGCTCGTCCAAAGGACTAAATATCCTTTTAAAATTTTGATCGTGTTGTCTCAACTTTAAAAATAAGGCAATATTTAATGTTTGGAAATTTGAAGGATCGTGCCCTAACGTGCTGGGTTTCGGTTCTTTCATTTGGCCAAGTGATGAAATACCCTTCTTAAAATGACAACGCATGAATTTTGGAAATCATGAAATGATCTTGGTGTCAAATGTTTGAAACATCATATCCTAACGTGCTGGATGTGATATTTCATCCTTTCGGAACAGGAGAATTTTGATATCCAATTCGAATTACCCAAACATTTTCCGAATGATCCATATTTTAAAATCTCTTCCAATTTTCGATATTAGGACATTAATCAACCAATAAGGTACCAATTTTGGGCGTTGCGAGGGTACTAATCCTTCCTCGTGTGAAACCGACTCCCGGACCTGTTTTCTTAAAATTCGTAGACCAAGATGTTTTCTAAAGTGACCCAATCGCACTTCAAAAAAGATTGGTGGCGACTCCGTTTTCCTTTTTAAAGTCGGCCCGTTTTTTAAAAAAAAATGGTTTTGACAATTATAATTAAAAAACAAAAAAATTGTAACAAATATTTTAAAATTTTAAAATAATTAATTGCAAATGTAAACTATCACGTTGATACTAAATTAGAGAGTGAAATATCTGCGAAGGACCCAAATAGATGTCTTCAGCAATTATCAGTTTAGGCTTAGGGCTAGAAAAAGCCCATGATATGGTGGACATGCCCCGTTTGCTTATACGAAAGAAAATTTAAAAGCCTTTGTTTGATTAATCTCATCATCTTCGACGCCGTTTCTCAGCGAACCACCAGAAACATCCAATTTTGTTGTTGCTTGCTGAAAGGCCTTAAACAAAGGTGTCGTAACCATTTTTTGATAAAACAGTAAACGACACGGTCGACTCTGTTTGAAAACGAAAAGGAAGGGAGTCGCCACCGATCTTTATTTGGGTGTGATCGGATCACCTTTGTTTTAATAAACATTTTTGATTTACTAAAACAATGTTTTTGGTCTACGAACTTTGAGAAAATGGGTTCGGGAGTCGGTTACGTGCGAGGAAGGATTAGCACCCTCGTCACGCCCAAAGTTGGTACCAATTTGATTAGTTAATGTCCTAATGTTGAAAATTTGAAAAGATTCGTAAATACGATCCTTTTTTACTTGGACAAATCGAGAGGGACTATGAGACCTTCTTATTTCGAAGAGATAAAGTATCGTATCCAGTAAGTTAGGGTACGACGCTTTGGACTCCCGAAACTGAGCTTGTCTTTGATTTTAAAACTTGCACTACACCAAAACAGACTTTTAGCGGCGTTTTTAGTGGCGTTTTAAATAAAAACGCCGCAAATATTACACATTAGCGGCCTTTGAAGAAGAACGCCGCAAAAAAAAGAGAAATAGCGGCGTTTATTTATAAAACGCCGCTAAAAAGGATATATAGCGGCGTTTATTCGTCAAACGCCGCTAAAGATCGGACTTTTAGCGGCGCTTTTGGGAAAACGCCGCTAAAAGTCTGAGCTTTAGCGGCGCTTTTGGGAAAACACCGCTAAAAGTCTGAGCTTTAGCGGCGCTTCTGCAAAAACGCCGCTAAAAGTCTGATCTTTAGCGGCGCTTTTCCGAAAACGCCGCTAAAAGTCTGATCTTTAGCGGCGCTTTTTCAAAAACGCCGCTAAAAGTCTGATCTTTAGCGGCGCTTTTTCAAAAACGCCGCTAAAAGTCTGATCTTTAGCGGCGCTTTTGCAAAAACGCCGCATAAATCTTGTGTAAGTCTCTAAATCTTATCATGTATAGATTTTTCTAGATCTATTTTAGTTAACTTTGAATATATTTTAAATATTAATTTGATTGTACTCAGTAATGGTAAATTCTAATTATAGTTGATATATATATATATATATATATTGCTCGAATCAACAACTTCAAATGTATATCATTGTTTTTCATGTGCAGAACTGTAAAGTAAATTGAAACTTGAAATGTAGAAATAATCAATATGCTCTAAGTTTTTATAATTTTTTTTTGCATTTAGTCCTTTTATTTTTTGAATTTAAAAATACAAGTTCAATTGTCAATATTATCAAATTTATTATATTAAATTCAAGCATATTATAATGACTTTTTTATTACATAGCTATTAATTAAAAAAATTAATTTCAAAATGTGACTTTAAAAAATTAAATTAAAAAATTTTAATGATGTAAATAAGTGAAATTAAATTTTCGTGCTGTATATATTTGCTGATCTGAAAGCTCTAAATTTGGCTTCACAGGTAATTTTGAAAGTGAGTAGAATTGAAGAGGACTTCCGAGCCGAGGACTTGCTGCATTACCGTCTCCTCTGCTGCGTCACTGTCACTGTCGCTCTTCGCCGCCACAGACAATCGGTAAACTTCAGTACTTGTATTTGCAGTTGATTTTGAACTTCGAAATTAACTGTTGATGCTTGTGTAAAAGAAATGTCCTCTGATTATTTGTTGTTTTAATTTCTAATCCTGAATACTTTGTTTATTCAGATTATATATATGTTTACATGTAAGTTACTTAAATGTGAAAAAGTATAGAGTTTAAGAACGACCAAATTGAAGACCATAGACTAATTACAAGACTACAAGCAAAATTGATCCAAATTGATTTAATTGCTACCAATTGGATTAGAGCTGAAAAAGTACAAGAACTAAAATTGATTAAATTAAAATATATAAGTATTAAATTTAGAATTTAAAAATAATATAGGGAGTAATAGCAAATTTTAACTTTGTTGTCCAATATAAAGCAAATTCTCATTGTTTATGATATAGTTTTTGAGGGGATACACTACTTTGGGAGTTTGGACCCAAATCTAAACATGCAGACAAATAACTTAACTATCTTAGCGAATAATAATTTTTAAGCCTTTTAAGCTCATACAAATATATTAGAAGAAACAATAATTACATTATGGTTAGAACAAAATGTATACTTTTTACAAGTTCAAGCATTCACATGGAAAGACAATAATGAACACTCGAGTGCATGCCCCATGCATTAACCTTATTAACCATATTGATCAATTTAAATGCTTAAGTTATCAATTTAAATGCTTAAGTTACTTAAATTGATCCCTTTTGTTCTATGTATATATTATGATATATATGTTTACATGTAAGTTATTGTTTCTAATTGTTTATGCTTAAGTTATTCTTTTAATATACGTTTTTAATATATATTTGTATGAAGTAAATTGATCTTATGTTGTTTGTATCTCAGTTACTGCTTCCTACTGCTCCTGCAACTGTTGGATTTGGTGGTAATAACTTAACAGGTATGAAATCATTATTATTCTTATTTATATTTATTTTGCTGATTTATATTCATTTGATAGAAAAACATTAGATATCCAACTGTTAGTCAAGATTATTAATCTTTTGTGTTTCTGACTGCAGCCCCTGTTTCTTGGTGAGAGTGGAGTAGACTATCTTGTTGAAATTATTAAGGTACGTTTTAGTTCAAAATTCAGATTAGTAACAGTTATATCATGATGTATTTGTCCAAATTGCTGTCCAAATTGCTGTTTATTATACTGCTTGGTTGGTATATATGCTGTTTGTTCTATTGCTGTCTAAATTGCTGTTTATTATTAATAATGTTTGAAGAACCTCCAAATTGCTGTCTAATCATGCCGCTTAGATTTTTGACAAGCTCCCGTGTATTATTTTTTAAAATTTAATGTTGGGCATGTTATATAATTTAACTATTTTAAATGTCCTATTATTGTTGTTATTTTTTACTAAAATTTTGAACTATTTTACGTGTATTAATTCTAAAAATTTAGAAATGATTTCATAAAATCATTTAAATAATTCTTCAAGAATTTTTGAAAAATCCTTACTTTATAAAAATAATTTTATAAAGTAGATCATGTTGTTGCTTGCTGGAGCTTGTTAAGTTGATCATGTTGTTGCTTGCTGGAGGTTGTTAAACCATTTTGTGAATATATCCCTTTTGTGCTGCAAATTGATCAATTTAAATGCTGTAAAATGAAGTTTTAAACTATGGTATTCTGCTTTGTTTGATTTCTTTTCATTTTGCTAAGAATGTTGCGATTTGAAGCCTATAGCTGTGAAAGTTGTAATTGAATTTTTTAAGCCTAGGATGCGTGGGTTGAGTGAAAGCCAAAAAAATTGAAGAAGAAAATGTGTATTTTCATTAACTTCAAATTGAGGCATAATGCCATTACATATAATAGGGTGATAAAAAACAAACAAATTTCACCTAAACATCTACCTACTACCACTACTTACATTGAAACTAAACTAAACTTGCACACTTGGTAAAGTTGATTTATCAGCTCAAATGTCAACAAAAATACATCAAGTACATTAACAACTTGGTTCTAATTTAACTAAGTTAAAGGTATGGAACGATATAAAGATTAACATAAACACAATATAAATTTAATTGTTAAAAAATGTTATAAATTTGTTATATATTAAATTTAATTCTTGTAATTTTTGGTGGTTGTTAAATTTAAAAATGTAAAAATTACGTTTCTGATTAACTTTAATTTAACAAAATAATAATAATAATAATAATAATAATAATAATAATAATAATAATATAATAATAATAATAATGAGACCTAAATTTTAAAATTGTAAAATAAAATGGCTAAAATCTTGCATAGATAAAATAAAAAGATTCAAAGTATATAGGCTGGAAACCTGACGGGTTGCCTTATATCTCACTGGAAGATATAACGGATCCTCCCCAGGTGTAACAATGCCACGTATGAAGAATCTTAAATAGTACATAACTTACATAATACTTGTATAGATAAAAATAAAAAGATTCAAAGTATATAGGCTGGAAACCTGACGGGTTGCCTTATATCTCACTGGAAGATATAACGGATCCTCCCCAGGTGTAATAATGCCACGTATGAAGAATCTTAAATAATACATAACTTACATAATACTTGTATAGATAAAAATAAAAAGATTCAAAGTATATAGGCTGGAAACCTGACGGGTTGCCTTATATCTCACTGGAAGATAACGGATCCTCCCCAGGTGTAACAATGCCACGTATGAAGACTCTTAAATAATACATGCAATTTAAATAATACTTACAATGCCATGTATGATGAAGCTTAAAGAAATTTTTGTTTTAAAAATCAAATTCTTGTCAATTAACAATTTAGCCGTGTAAATTATTGTCAACTTTAGACTTCAACAACAACGAAATGGATAGGAGTTGGATGAAATTGTCAAGGGTAAGCAACGACTATCGAAATGGAGTAGAAACTTTTCTGAATTTCGCATTTCAAAATGCAAGCCAAGAGAATATGATTCTTTGCCCGTGTAAGAAGTGTTGCAATATTAACTGGCATTATCGTGAAGTGGTCTACGAACATCTAGTTGTTGATGGCTTTGTCCGGGGGTACAAAATATGGTTTTTTCATGGAGATGTACATCTAGTGGAGCATCTTCATCGATGAATCTAGGGTATCCTCATAGTGCTTTCAATCAGAATGTTAGAGACGATAACATGGAAAACATGTTGCGGGATGCTTTTAATATGCGCAGTGATGGTTTCGGGTCATTTCCACCTGACTTGGGTGCAACCGATGATCATAATTTGTTGGAAATACTTTCACCGAAGGGGAAGAAGTGTACCAGATGAACAACCAAATGAAGAAGCGGCAAGATTCTACACGTTACTTGGTGAAATGAACGATGAACTGTATGAGGGTTCAAAATTTTCCAAACTATCATTCTGTATTCGTCTTTTTCAGTTGAAATGTTTGGGGGGGTGGACCGGAAACTCGTTGACAATGCTGTTAGAGTTTCTGCAAGAAATGTTCCCTTTTGCAAAAATCCCTCGATCTTCCAAAGATATGAAGAAATTGATAAAGGATTTAGGCCTTGGCTACAACAAAATTCACAGTTGCCGAAATGACTGCATGTTGTATTGGGGCGACCGGATAAACCAACAGTGCTGTCATGTATGCGGCCAATCCCGTTGGATTAATAGAAATACAGAGGACGGTAACGAGGATGAACACGATACACAGTCAAAGAAGCAGCCAGTTAAGATTTTGCGGTATTTTCCGCTAATACCAAGGCTTCAACGGCTTTTCATGTCCTCGAAGACAGCCGAATCAATGACGTGGCACCGGGATGGACGAACAGATGATGGGTTGTTAAGGCATCCCGCAGATTCTTTAGCTTGGAAATCTTTTGACTCAAAATTTCCAAGCTTTGCAAGCGATCCTCGGAGTGTGAGGCTTGGGCTAGCATCCGATGGATTTAACCCTTACAAACTCATGAGCACAAAGTACAGTACTTGGCCTGTGGTGCTTGTTCCCTACAATTTGCCTCCATGGGTTTGCATGAAACAATCTTCTTTTATCTTGTCTATGATTATACCTGGAGAGAAAGGGCCGGGGAATGATATTGACGTCTATTTGCAGCCACTTGTTGAGGAGTTAAAACAACTATGGGCTGGTGTTCAGACATACGATGCAATGAGAAAAGAGAACTTTAATTTACGTGCGGCTTTAATGTGGACTATTAACGACTTCCCGGCTTATGCTAATTTATCTGGTTGGAGTACCAGGGGACGTTATGCTTGTCCGTGTTGTGCTGTACAGACATGTTCGCAATGGTTATATAATGGGAAGAAGTTCTCGTACATGGGGCATCGCCGGTGGTTACCGGAAAATCATACATTTAGATTTCAGAGTGCTCAGTTTGATGGTACTCAAGAGTTCAGACCAGTTCCTCCGCAGACCTGTGGATCCGAAATATTCTTAATGTTGAAAGATATGAATTTCATTTATGGGAAGGTGAATCAACCGGCTAACCCGCAAAGAAATAGAAGATCTAGGGATGAATCTGATGATGAATCTGATGAAGAGGATGATCCTCATGAGGCGGACTTGTGGAAAAAAAGAAGTATTCTTTTCGAGTTGCCTTATTGGAAGCATCAGATTTTACGCCATAATCTTGATGTCATGCACATAGAGAAAAATGTCTGCGAGAACATCATTGGGACTATTTTGAATGTCGATGGAAAATCGAAAGATAATCTTCAGAGTCGACTTGATTTAGTCCACATGGGAATTCGGCGTGAGCTTCATCCCCGAGAACTTCCGAATATGAAATATCGGTTGCCGCCTGCTATTTTTTCAATGTCAAAGACGGAGAAAGAAGTGTTCTGTACGGTGTTGAAGGATATAAAGGTCCCGGATGCGTATG